>OX376348.1:11731665-12356665 GCA_947369235.1 Udea olivalis
AGACTAGAAGATTGACGCGAACTATGTACTCGTGCTGTTTTATGGGTTACAGTTACGTTTCTGACAGCCCTCAACACACTAAAGCTGCTCTCATGTATATAGTGTATTCAGATTGGAAAATTTTGTGGTCTCACGTACTCTTACCCCGCCCGGGGGAGATCCGTTTATGCTAATCTCACTTATCATAGCGATTTAGTATATTTTCAGTTAGTAGTTACGGATTCTGGTTTTTAATGTGCTAAGGCTCATTTGAGAACTACGGTCAATCCAGCCTCACGTAAAATTTACTTGTAAGTACATAAGTGACAACTAAAAATATTGTTTATTAATCTTGATTTCACAGTTTTAATCCACATTAAATACAGTATTTTTAGTTGAATGTCGAAGAATTTTTGTGCATGCACTTACGATGCAACCATCCGCTTTGGAATTCTAAAGGTCACAGCACAAAATCACGGCACCGCAACAGCACCGCTCCAACCTGGCAATCAACTTTGTAATTCAAATTAGAGCATTGAATTGTGTGGACTATAGTCTATTTTACAATGTCAATATGAAAAAGCAGATGGCGGGCGGCCGGTGGATGACAGGTTGGAGCGGTGCCGTTGCCGCGCTGTGATCATGTGCTGTGACCTTTAGTGTGAGACCTACGATCAATAGTAGACGTGCGAATGACGATCACTGATTATAAATTTTGAAATGCTTCATGTTCAGCGCCGCCAATCATTGCAAATTGCATGGTACTAGCTCAGTTGTGTTGAATAGAAGCTACTGTTGTGTGAATAATTGTTTATCTCAAACGGGGTAGTCAGAGGCAAGTGACTGTTGCCGTCATGGTGAACGGTACCAATGGTATTAGAACCCAACGTAGTAAGTGGTGAGCCTTCCGCCGTTATCCGGGTTGATTCGGTTTTTGGTCGATGTTTTCCATCACCGGAGAGTTATTCGGAAATTTAACGATGAATACAAATATTTAGGTTCTAGCCAGATTTGTATTCGGGACCGCAAGATCCTCGATCCGAGTAATTTGTAGTTAGATAATATTACGGGAGAACAAAAAGCCAAATAAAAGGTTAAATTTGCGGCAATAGCTTGTTCTAACTATGAAAGGGTGTTAGAAATACAAATTCCACCTTAAGACAATAAAATACATTTAACACACGTCATATTATATTTAAGTTGAATCCGCAGTAGTAGAATTTTTGCGGAGAACAGTGCGAGGCAAATGGCTGGCGTCATAAATGTCAATAATTGTTATAGATACGCCTCTAAAAGTGATTTGTTGCAAACGTTCAGGTACTATTTTATTATTCAGCTGGCGTACTCCAACGTAGATAGAATGGTTTGTGTCTGTGTATGTGTGTGTGTGAACACGTCATACAGCCTGACAGGTATGATTGCGCGCATAACAGGTGGTTTAGGGCGCATCACCAATTTGCAGTAAACTTTATTGCTGTAGCTGAAAAAGTAATTTTATTATACCTCTACGCAAGAAATATGTACAGAGGCGTTCACATCAGCCTTTACATAGGGGCACCTTATGCTGTTGACATAAGACCCATTTTGCCAAGGTTTTTGTAAAGGTTGATGTGAACGCCTCTGTACACTCAACAATCTAAAAGAAAGAATATGTTGGAATCTTAAATGTTAAAGAAAACAGGTTCATAAAGTGCTTTGTTGGTTGTGCACGCGTTCATACATAGGTTGCGGTAACCGCTCACCACCAAGCGGTCCGAATGGTTGTTTTGCCACCGACTGAGTAATTTAAAAAAATGATACAAATTTGATACAAACAGCAAACAAATACAGCCTTATACTCGTACGTGCAGTGGCTGGGCACAGGCCTAACCTCAACTATAAGGTGGAACGAGCTTTACTCCAACACGCGGGCTCAGTGCGGATTGTTGGAGAGTTGAATGTAAGGCCAGTGATAAACCTTACCGTCAGGTGTTATCAAGCCGCCTTTTTTAGGCCTCTTACTAGGCTTTACGACAAAACAACAAATTTGACAAATTTTATAAAATCATTCAAATTAAGTCACATCCCCCACCCCCTTCACCAGGTATTCGTCACTTAATGCAAATAAATTATTTGATTTAAACTGGCCCTACGAGACGAGCACAAGCTATCAGTTGGGCCATTTAACCCAAGTCTGCCCACTAATTAACGCAATAATTAGCTAATCAGTAATCAACCGCATGTCGAGCGATTGATTGGTTGACGAACATCATTGTGAACAAGCTAAAATAAGCGATATCTCGTCACTGAGGTAATTTAATCAGACACAGAATAAAGATACACTCACACCGTAGCACCGTAACATAAGCCAACGTGAAAGTTAGGTAAATTACTGTATCATGTTATTTTGTGCCGTGCTGGTGGCGGCAATTTAAAAGAATACTTTCCACAGCCCCATATCTTCCCATGGGTGTCGTAAGAGGCGACTAAGGGTTTCTTCCAGCAGACCTCTTCAGAGTTCTGCTCTTCAGGTGGGAGACTTATGTCGGCCGGTTGTTGTTACCACCATGCAGTTGTGTAAAACCCTGACTGATATCGCAACAGCAAGATTAGTGTACTTCAGTTATTTTCACAGTGTTATGTCGTATGGTCTTGAGTTGTGGGGCTCGGCAGCGGATCTCAACACCATCTTTGTTCTTCAAAAAAGAGCCATCCGCTCCATTTACAACCTTAGACCACGCGACTCGCTTCGTGAAGTATTCAAAGAGATAGATATTTTAACTGTGTACTCTCAATTTATTTATGATAATGTAGTATATGTTCGTAAAAACTTGCATCTCTTCAAGAAAAACAGTGATGTTCATAAACTCAATACCAGAAATAAAAATTAAGCTCGTAACTCCCAGTCTAAGACTGCATAAGGTAGGGAAATCATTTGTTGGTCAATGTGTAAAATATTTTAATAAGATTCCGCAAACTCTTGTTGAACTGCCACTTCACAAGTTTAAGTCACAAATTAAAGCTAAGTTAATGAAGCGGGGTTATTATAGTGTTGACGATTTCTTAAATGATAAGAATTTGTGGTCATCTTAGGTATAATCTGCTCCTCTGCACACTTTTTTGTTATGACTTTACTCTGTCAATTACATTTTTGTGTATAAAAACAAGATTGAAAAGAGTAACCATCGAGTTTCTTGCCGGAGTCTTCTCGATCGGAAACAACCTCTGAACCGGTGGTAGATTCACATTATATTTAATTATGATATGAACTATCATAGTATTATTTTATGTAAGTTTATTTTTATTCAGTATATTTTTGCTACAATTTTTTTTTGTTACATGACATGTCATAAGTACTTTTTATAAGTCTATATGAATAAAGATATTTTTTACTTTACTTTACTTTTACTTTTACTTTTACTTTACTTTACTTTACTTTACTTTACCGCCAAGTGATTCTGACCTATCTCGGTCAGGTCGCGTTCCGGGATCAGCACTGCACTAACCGGTGCCAGGGGGACTGTGATCGTGGCAATTGTTGGACCAGTGGGAGCCCTAGCGGCGGTATTGTGTGTGTAGTGTGTATCGGCCCGCCGGCCAGGGAGACCCGTAGAAACGGTGGTGCCGCTGGCCGCCCGCGGCATAGTACAGGGGCCCAAAAGGGGTTAACCACCTCTGGAGGCTGCCCCACCAGGTCGCGCATAATCTCGGGGTGGCTCGTCGTGCCGGGTGGTGCCCGGTTCCGGTGGGGCCCGGCGACCACACTCGAGGGGGTACGGGGGCCCTTCCGTCCGGCGGACCGGCCTACACTATTCCACGCGATTAATACCAATGCAGGGCACTACGCTTTGTCTTTCATTGCCTCGATCACAGTCGTCCTTTCACGCCCCTCCCATCCTCCAACTTCTATGGCAGTCAGAAGCATGAAAAAACGGCCAACAGCGGCATCCCCATCCCCCACCAACACGCTGTTTGAGGTGGAGTTCGCTAACATCCGCGGACTCCATGCAAACCTCAACGCCGTCCATCAACACCTTGAGACGGCGAGGCCTGCGATGCTCTTTTTGACGGAAACACAGATAGGCCGCCCTGCCGATACGTCATACCTGCACTACCCCGGCTATGCGCTGGAAGAGTCCTTCCAACCTAAAGCCGGTGTATGTCTATTCGTCAGGGTGGACGTCTGCTGTAGCCGTCTCCGCTGCCTAGAAGACCCATCCTTCTCCATTCTCTGGGTGCACGTTGACCTGGGCTCCACAAGCCGGGTCTATGCGTGCATATACCGCTCCAACAAAGGCGACGCCGAGACAACTCGACTCTTCGAGCATCTGAGTCAGGCGGCAGACAACGCTCAGGCGCAGTTCCTAAATGCCGAAATGGTGTTTTTGGGAGACTTCAATGCCCACCATGAGTCCTGGTTAGGCTCATCAAAAACAGACCATGCAGGCCGAACTGCCCATGCGTTTGCTCTCACGCAAGACCTGACACAACTTGTACACCAGCCCACCCGGGTACCAGATATTGTCGGTCATACTCCCTCCTTATTGGACCTTCTGCTGACGAGTCACCCAGCCGGGTATAAAGTGTCGGTTGGTGCTCCATTGGGCTCCTCCGATCACTGTCTGGTTGGCGCTACAGTGCCTTGTGCAGCTCCCCCACAACCTGTGGAGGTGACGAGGCGGTTATGGCACTACTCGTCGGCAGATTGGGACGGATTGCGAGAGTATTTTGCCTCCGTCCCTTGGCGGCAGTGCTGCTTTGGAGAAAGGGATGCTTTAGAAAGTGCATCTGCTATCGCTGACGAGATCAGTACCGGAATGGAATACTACATTCCTTTTACTGATGTCGTCAGTGCTAGCAAAACTGGTCCCTGGTTCAATCGCGAGTGTGCCGCAGCTGTTGAACAAAAACAGGCGGCGTACCGTGCTTGGTCTCTAGGGCCCAGGCACTCAATGATCATTCAAACCTTGCCTCCCTGAAAGCAGCCTTTAATAAAGCCACCAAAGCCACGAAGAGGGCTTACATTAGAGCAGACGCCCAGCGAATTGCACGTGTTGGCCAAGAACTCATCACGCACCCTACGGGTAGCCGCTCCTACTGGCGACTGGCTAAACACGTGCAATCTAACTTCTGCGTGCCTTCGCTGCCCCCACTGAGATTCCCTGATGGATCGTTGGCTCATCAGCCGCAAGAGAAAGCCGATTTACTGACTAACCTCTTTGTCGCAAACTCTTGCATCGATGACTGCGGTGCTGCGCCGCCTGAAATTCCACATTGCGGCTCCACAATGCCTGATATTCGTATCAGGCAGTGTGATATTCGTGCCGAACTGCAGTCACTCGATGTCAGGAAAGCCAGTGGCCCTGATGGAATTCCAGTTGTGGTGCTGAAGAAATGTGCAGCGGAGTTGTCTCCAGTGTTCACTAGCCTGTATCGCCTCTCCTACAATTCGGGTCTTGTGCCGCTGTCTTGGAGGGAGGCGAACGTTCAACCAGTTCCCAAAAAAGGGGACCGGTCTGACCCTGCCAATTACCGTCCAATAGCCGTAACCTTAGTTTTAGCTAAAGTGTTTGAGCGGATCATAAACACGCAGCTCATCCGCTACCTAGAGGATCACTCTCTCATTCACGACCGTCAGTACGGCTTCCGACCAAAACGGTCTACGGGTGATCTTCTAGCGTACGTAACACACATCTGGGGGGAGGCTATGGACAAGCATGGGGAATCTTTGGCCGTCAGCCTTGACATTGCCAAAGCTTTCGACCGTGTATGGCATCGTTCGCTTCTTTCCAAGCTTCCGGCATATGGTCTGCCACCTCGCCTATGCAACTGGGTCGCCGGATTTCTGGAGGGACGTAGAATTCGTGTTCTTTGCGATGGTCGAAAATCACGCTTTCTCCAGATTAGTGCCGGAGTGCCGCAGGGCTCCGTCTTGTCGCCGACGTTGTTTCTTCTGCATGTCAATGACATGTTATCTCTTGGTAATATTCATTGCTATGCGGATGATAGCACGGTCCACGCGCGTTATTTCGATCGCCCTGGGGCAAAGCAGACTGACATCGAGGAGAAGAGGCGAAGTCTTGTTGTTGAGCTTGACGGAGTGTTGGACCGCATTTCAGAATGGGGTGCATGCAATCTTGTCGAGTTCAATGCCAAGAAAACCCAGGTGTGTGCATTCACAGCAAAGGCGTCGCCGTTCCTTTCCCATCCCACTCTTCAGAGCACCCCGCTACCGATTAAGAATAGCCTTAACATCCTTGGCATGGATGTTCGTAGCAACCTAAACCAGCGGGACTACATTGAGAGCGTCATTAGAACTGCATCCCGTAAACTCGGAGTCCTGAACAGAGTGAGACGATTCTTCACGCCTGAGCAGCTCTGTCTCTTGTATAAGTCACAAGTTCGCTCGTGTGTGGAATACTGCTCTCATCTCTGGGACGGTTCCGCTAAGTACCTACTCGAAGCTCTTGACAGGTTGCAGCGGCGTGCTATCCGTATTATTGGAAACCCAGAGGCAACTTTGACCCTTGAGCCTCTCCAATTGCGTAGAGACATTACAGCGCCCTCTATAACTCATACAGTGGGGAATGCTCTGACGAGTTATTACAACCTATTCCACCCTCACCTTTCCACTCCCGTACCACGCGTGCTGGACTACGGCGTCACCCACACACAATTCAACATTTGTTGGCCCGAACTAAAAGGTTCGGTGACTCGTTTCTTTGTCGTACCATCCAGACGTGGAACGCTCTTCCAGCACATGTGTTTCCTTCCTCTTATAGTCCCGGGTTCTTCAAGCGGGGCGTGAAAAGGCATTTCTGCAGGCCTTCAAGGTGAGGATGGCCAGCCCAGTGATTCTTTTGAATGACTGGGCTTGTCAACCTCATATCTGGACCTCACGACCGCTTTCCATCAGGTGGAGTGAGGTCATTTTGACGGGCAATATAAAAAAATGAAAAACATTTGTTGCTATTCGTTGAATGTTGTTGCTCTTTGCGTCAATACTGTTAATAAGAAAAATTAACAAAGAGTAAGAAATGAAATGTTCAGCAATGTCTCACAGCGAATCGGCATGTGTTCACAAATGTGTATCGCTAAACTACGTTCTAATACAATAATGCAAATTTTTATTTGTTGACTGTTTATATTTGGATAATGTTGCACAATGAAGAGCGTCGTGGCCTAGTGGTTCAGCACCCGAATTCAGATCGGGGATCGTGTGGTCCCGAGTTTAAATCTGCCCAGAACCAAAATCGTTGTGTTCATTGTTAAATATCCGACTTACTCTCCGGTGATGGAAAACATTAATAAAAAACTAAATCTACCTGGATAACGGCGGAAGGCTCCACCACCTTCCACGTTGGGTTCTAATACCATTGGTGAAAAGTGGGCTTCTGAGTGTTTCGTTCACCATGATGACACAGTCACTTGCCTGTGACTACCCCGTTTGGGATAAAGTCTTTGCACACCAACTTAATAACAATTTATTTGTCGTCGTCCACCAACGCCGTTCCTCCATAAGTAACTCCAGTGTGTACCCAATTTCAAATCAGAATCTAAAATGTCACTATTACGAGTAGGTACATACCATGTCTAGTTCTCGGCGCTCGTTCGGAGCGGAGTATGCGTGCGCTATCACAGCCCGCGGCGCGGTGGAGAGCCAGAGAGTGTCCTTCATCCTCCCCCTACGCGTCCCCTCGTGGGATTCTTTTGTTTTATTAGTAAGTTACCTAAACCCCATATGTACATAAATACCTGAGAGTTCACTCGTATGAAAAATCATTTTAGCGTTGAAATGACGTTTCCATTAAACCATTTTTTTAAAGCTCCCAATTTTAACGTGTGATAAGAACGATGAGAGTAAGATCTGATCATTAAGAATTGTGGCAGGAGAGACATTGAGCTATAGAACTAGGATAATGGGAGAGCGTTATGGTGTGAAAGAAAATGAAACAATCACTAAAATCAAGAAAGGGATGCTCCTGGTTCGGTCATATGAAAAAAATGAACGAAAGGTGATTAACGACAATAATTTCAAGGCGATTGAATGAATCAGGGGTCTTATTACCATCTCTTATAGCCAGTCAAGTTTATTTCCTAAACTGAAGGTAGAGGATGCATTATTGACAGGTAACCGCTGACTGGAAATGAAAAAAAATTATTACAAAATTGCTCGCTATGCTCAGTTTAGGAAATTAACTTGACTGGCTACAAGAGATGGTAATACGACCCCAGAAGGCCAAGACGGACAAATTAAGGACGTGATTAGAAAGAGTCAGGTCATTGGGTCATTATCATAATCGTCGTGCACGCATAAAAGGATTAATGAGAGTGGAAGAAGCGCAGGGTGTGTGGCAGGACCCTAACAGATGGAAAGATATCTGTCTACATATCCCGTGGCATGGTGAGGATTTAATTTTTGCTATGTTCATAATACCCTTATAAGTCGTGGTACTGTTATTCGACGAATCTCCATTTCTCAAACCCAAGCGCTAAAAGAATGTAAGTAACTTTATGAGCACTACACTAGAGCAAATGTTAAAATACAGTGTATTGTTTATTTTATGTCTGCAACACCTTGTTCCCGGCAATCCCGGGCGGACCAGCCACGTTCTCAAACGGTAAATTTCTTACAATTTTCGTTCTAGTTTTTAGTCCCTAATATCTTGATTCTAAAATTGAAGGTCTCCCGATTTTTCTATAAATAATAAAAACGCTGGCGTTAAAACAGGTATTTATTTAACTTTAAAAAAAAATGTTCTTCTACGCGCTATTAAAAATAATAAGTGTGTGAGCACACTTATCAGGAATATATTTATTTTTTTTGCTTGTGGCATAAAATAGTTTTTTTCTGGTCTGAAGATGACAACATGCGATAATAGAACAACAATATATTCGCTTACCAGCATGGTCCGTTACTCTCTAATTGTTGTGAAAGTTATTCAGGTGGAGTAAATTCGTGTTAACCGCGAGTGCCGGGTAGTGAAGAGTGCAGCGACGAGAGCTCAGCTTATAACGGCGTGATACTAATCAGCTATGGTTGATTGTTCATCTTGCTGTATTAATACTGCAGAAATCCGAACTCGAATTCTGAGTTTAAATCTCACATTCAGCGTGCGATGTTCGAGATGAGTTTTCCAGAATAGCTTCACTGGCTACGATGCCCCGCGAAGCCTCAATGCGTCTCGCGTCGCCCGCAGCCTGTTGTTATGAAACTTATACGGGTGGAGTAAATTCGTGTTGACCGCAAGTGCAGAGTATTGAAGAGTTTGCAGCGACGAGAGCTCAGCTTATAACGGCGTGATACTAATGAGCTATGGTTGATTGTTCATCTTGCTGTAAATCTTTTTGATACTGAAGAAATCCGAACTCGAATTCTGAGTTTGAGTCTCACATTCAGCGTGCGATGTTCGAGATGAGTTTTCCAGAATAGCTTCGCTGGCTACGATGCCCTGCGAAGCCTCAATGCGTCTCGCGTCGCCCGCAGCCCGGCGCGTGTCTCGAGCGTTGCTGAGGGTACTTCATTCCGACAATTGGGCACACCCGCGGTATGATGACACTGTCTGATGCTTTCATTTTACCTTCTTCAATAGGTATTCCTTTCATTTCGTAACAAGTGAAGTTTTAGATACAAATATAAACAGAATACTTACCTACTGTTTACTATGAACCTGTGTAACGAAATGTTATTTCAGTTATTCTTATAGGAGATCAATCAATTTAAAATTAGTTATCCTTCAAGCGCAATAAATATAAGACACAATTTCAAAACTTTACAAGAGGCGGTAGCTTTACACTGCAGCTAAAGCTCATCTTATAGCCTTAAACTGCTGCAAAGTGAAAAGCACAACAGTAATTTTCGACGAATAGTATGATGTTTATTTCGTAAATGAAACGATCAATTTATATACATACCTAGCTATTAAGATTTAATTGAACTTTATTTAAGAAGTATTTACTTAAAACACCACAAAGGGGAAGATAGGGCTCAGCAGATTTTTACACTCGTAGTTCTGGAAGCGAATACCTCCACCTTGCGGAAAACCACAGCAAAATAATACTGCATTGGCAGTGTTGTGTTCAGCTGGAGGTCTTTCTTTCTTCTCGTTGACTGTATAACATTTTCAACTAGCCATACGTCGGCAACTCCTGGTTAATACGCGCTGCAGTAACCACTTACGAAAAACACAAACCTTGTCACCCCAGTTCGTTTCGTTTCAATGACTGGGCTTGTCAACCTCATATCTGGACCTCACGACCGCTTTCCATCAGGTGAAGTGAGGTCATCTTGACGGGCAATAAAAAATAAATAAAAAAAGAGTTAGTATTCTATGAATTTCAGGACATCGGAAGCCCAAAAACCGGGTTTTGTAAAATAATAAATCTTGCCCGACAGAGGCGAGTATACCGGGTGATTATCAAAAGAATTACAAAAACAATATAGTATATAGGTACTAAGTGAGTGATGTTTCAAATTTTCACCTGAAATACAGACTTATTTGTATGGTGACCTTGAAATAAAAGATATAATTATATTTAATTAAATCAAATAAAAGAGATAATTAAAAAGATTTAAATTAAATGAAATAAAAGATATAATTATATTTAATTATTTCAAGGTCACCATACAAATCAGAAAATGAATTTTATTAAATTCAATTTCACTTATAGTTTCTATATCACTTACTGAGTATACCATATCGTTATTGTGAGTCTTTTGATAATCACCCGGTATATAATTGAAAGAGGAAGAAACGTGAATTTGAGATTGTAGCAAATGCAAGAATGTGGCCTCTTGTTGCCTCATGAAAAAAAGCCAAGATGGTGTAAACTAACATTTAAATAAAAACAGAATAATACTTACATAAAAAAATATTTGACTAGATCTAAACTGTAGTAATTAAAATAAAAATTACTTCAAAAAATAATTTTTATGTTATTCTTTGGTAATACACCATAAACAGATGTACAAAAAGTCAGTCACAGTTTTACTATATTATGTACCAAATCCTTTCAACACAAAATCGTGACTTTACCATAAACATATCTTAACGAAATTACAAATAATAGACGTTAAGTAAGTACACAATGTTTCAAGGTAAAAAAGTGTTTCTTTTCTTTTTTTAATTGAAATTCATAGTTTGCTACCTGGTCGCTAATTTAAATAATTACAAGAAATACAACTCTGTTATTTTATTTTCGTTACAGTGTACCTTTTAAAACACCTATTGTTTACGGTGACAAGAGTGCCGCTTGTGTTGTAATTTATCACACAAATATTATAAGCAGGGAGTTTTTGTTTGTTTTAGTTACCATTTTCTTAGTTGTATTCGAGACTTGATACTGTTAGGTCTTTAGAGATTTTATTAAAGAGCACAAGTTCGCATTCTTAACTGAACAATTAAATACATTATCATAAGCTAATAGATTAATTAATCTTTGTTTCCTAATTTGAGTTGTTACTGCAGATACTTTACCACTGCGAATGAAAATAATGAGCATAAATATCAGTCTTTCATTTAGGTAAACCAAACTAAAACTGGGACGTAGCTTGGCCCAAAGGATGAAGGAATTTCGTTTATTTTTAGACCAGTTTTAATTCCATGCGTACGTTTCCAATATGCTAGCATTTGGTTGGCACAAATGCTTAACAAATTCTGCAATGTTCCATTCGGAGAGCATTCTTTAACGGTGCCAACTATTTGACACTGAGTTCTGTAACCTAAGCTTTTTAAGCTTTTCCGAATTCCCCACTGAACAATACAAAAACACTTGAAATGTGAAAGAAATTAGATGCAGGAAGGAAGGCTTGCAATATATTCTGGTCTGATATATTCTTAAGAGTCCATTTTTTTATTTACCTTTTATGCAATTATCATTTTACTCTGATATGTATGATTCCCTATCTACTCCACCCGGGTAGGTAGGGTTTTCGCAGCTGGAACTACGGGTCTGGCTGTTAGGATCAGGGTACCACGGGTGTTGGGGTCCCAGCCCTGCTTTTCATAAGGCAGGCCCCAACTTGGAGTTGGAGTCGTGGTGGCATGTGGTTAGTTGCAGAGCTGGGGCATGTTCATCTGCTCGGTAGTGTGTACCGAGCGTCCCTTCTCGCGCGCAACGAGTATCTAAATTCACTGGTCTAGGGCGTTGGGCCGCTAAGTGTTTAGATGCCGGGTTAGTGAGGAACCCTTATAGCGGCTTGCCGCTCCTCCGGTACTTGCCTGGATAGCAAGGAGATGGGTATCCGTTAGATTGATTATCCGGCCACCCTGCTGTAGTTAAGGGTAGATGTAGGTACGGCAGTGCATCGAGATGTGAGCGTGCTTTACAGCTCCGGCACCATACTGGAGATATGGTAGTTGGCTTCTCTGACGTCCCCAGCGGGGATTGAAGCCGCTAGCGTTCTTTGGTATGCGCGTGGTGAGCGACTATAACTGCTTCGGTACCATTCTGGATAAATGGGAGTGGGTTATGCCACGGGCTACTCGCCTATGAGTACCATAATGTGTAATGCATTGTGCATTGTGCTTTGTGGCGGCAGGACCTCCCGCAGATGGTCCCTGGTACACTTCACGGTGTGCTAGGAATAGTGTGCCCTTCTGCATAACCGTCGGGGTCTGGGGGGCACTAAAATTAATCTCAGTAGAAAAGAGGGGGGTTGATATGTATGATTGTAGGAAACGGTGTTGGTTGGGTCAATATATGGATTTAACAAATATGTACCTATCGTAAAATTCATAAATTGTTAAAGAAATATTTCTATTACCTAGTACTATATTTTTTGACTGCACTAGGAAGAACAGTTTTTGTTTAATTTCTATAAAAACTGCACAATGTGGTAGCATCACAATCGAACTCTCGTCGAACTAAATCAATTTATATTTAACAAAACACCAAAGTAGAAAGAAAACCATAGACAAGAATAGTCTAAGGAGCCGGACAAAGGTTTAATGAGGGCAGGGTACGTCTTTTACCAGAAAAAAGTAAAAAGCTCTTCTAGCCACGGTTGAAACGGGAAACTCAAAACGCGTTCTAGACTTTTGAACGGGTTTTTTGCTAACAGGACGACTTCAGCCATGAAGAGGGCGGCGAGGTAAATCGCCTTGAAGAAAATTGTACAGTTAGAATAACGTTTTAATTAAAATTAGAATTTTGCAAAGTTTTTAGTTAAAAAGCCAAGAAAAAGGCGCGTCTCTGCTTCTGTCTGATTATTTTGAGGACTAACAATTCATATAAGTATAGTTTTCTGTCTTTAGGTAAAGTCAAGCAAACATTGAACCTATTGGGATAATGAAGAAAGTCCATGAGGCAGATTACATGTTATATAATATGCTTCAACTGCTTCGGTACTTTCCTGGATGAAATTACTGAAAACAGCAAGATTTCATGTTTACTTATACTAAAAAACATTAGTGTCTGCATCCACCGGAAACCTGCGAACTTTATCAGATCATCCGCCCACCTTGCTACTTACCTATCTATCTATAGTTACCTAATACACTTAGGTACTGCGAAAACGTAGACTCTTTTTGTTGACACGGCACACCATCACAGGAAACCATAGTTGCTGTGTCCTGTAGCTGTGATCGGTCACAGTTTACATATGAAGAAAAGTTACAAAAACAAAAAATATCTTCATTTAATATGGACCTGTACTTTTAAATCACCATTACAAGAAAAAAAAAAACTTAGTAATAGACTTAAATACTATAATAATATGAATACATAAATACACTGTATACAAACATAATACATAACATAACATAACAGTGTATTTATGTATTCATATTATTATAGTATTTAAGTCTATTACTAAGTGTAAGCGATAAGAGTGGACTATATTTCGATAAACTAAATATATACGATACGACAGAAAATAAGACGATAATAGTGGGAAGAGATAATCAAATGGACAAAACACTTACCAATAAAGCTGTGCTCTTGTGTGCCTCGGTCTTCGGCGGTTGGTTGGGGCTCCTATCACCTTTGGGAACTCGAACTCACCTCCAGCAACAGTTACCTTTCTCCAAGTACCTAATACCGGGTGTAGAACAACAGTGTTTCCTCCAGTCGACTTCTCTCTTTCCCTTTGCAGTTTAATACACGTGAAGCGACAGCGAAAAGGGTTGTGTACTAAATTACAATATTACAAAAACGATATAATTACGAAAATGTGCTTGTGCACCGACAATGACTACCATGGAACGACAACGAGAATAATTTGAATGGCGCGCCGTTACAAGTATGTATGGGCTTATATACCATATTTGAACTGACTGGGGTTGCCAGGCGAAAGACGATTTATGGTCGCGTTCACACATCGACAATCCTGAACACTAAGTATTTTTTTTTCTTGTAATGACGATTTAAAAGTACTTGGTCCATTTAAATAAAGATCATTTTTGTTTTTGTTTGTTGTTTGTTATGCGCAGGTAGTGGATGATTTCATACTGATTCTATAGAAACCAAATCATCATGTTCATCGGCAGCTTGTATCTGACACAAGATACAAAAGTATCCACGTTTGCGCCCTGCCTTACCTTGCTACTTACGCAATAAACTCAATAATCGCGTTATTTACAGTAAACTGACAACAAATGTTTTTCCTAAACCATAGCTAACAAGATTTTTTTTTTCTCTACTGTAAATGGACCAGCCTGTATGTGCACAACCACGGCCGATATCTGTAAGCAGCCAAGTATGTAAATACTCTCTTACCTAGTTTATCTTCCCTTCCAACTTCTGCCATGTTTTGTAATACAATAAGTTATGAGCGAAACTTAGTGAGGTTTATACGGTTTCCAGCCGCAATAATGAATTATAATATTTCATAGTCATGTACGTATATTATGTTTTCTAAATACTCTGTAAATAATGACTGTGATACACCTTGAGGGTTAGCAGTTTGTATTTTTTGAAAAGAAAAATCAACATTGTAATAGGATTATTAGTCATCACGTACGGGTTTTCAATTTACAGACACTTGGCGTGAGCACTCCCATAAAAAACCTTGTTTTAAAAATAAGCTAAGTTATTTTAGATCGTAACTACCTAATAGTAAGTTAAGATATACGCACTTAAGCTAATACAAGTGGATATAGTTACACATTGTAATCTTAATAGACGCTAAATTGGTGATTCAAGGATTACCATTATCTCGTTTATCACATTCCAAGTTGTACTAAGATTAAGGTGGCCGCAGATTTTATTTTATGTAGGACATGGAAGTATTCAAGTTCCTTTCTGAAAGGTTCCGAAACCCGGGGAAAGTCTTAGTGCCGAAAAATGCTACTCCGAAATCATAAATTTCGTCTTGCAGGTATGAATAATATTCTTAATTGTATTTTCACCTATTGCTTCATAGGACGTTAGCTATGTAATTGTTATTATAGGATAGTATAAAATCATAGCAACAGTCTTGTGTTTTCCCGATTTCCGGCAACCAGATTTATGGCAACCCTAGTCAGATCCTCCTCGGTAATATACTATGCAATTAAGATAACGCGTGTTGATATTAAGTAATTGCACATTATCTATTAGAACTACCAGTCTTTACTTGAATATCGTAACTTGAAGAAATCTATTCTGAAATAATAACAAGTAACTGAATTTATACTTATTATAACATATTCTTTTAGGTTTTAAAATAGCTGTTACAAATGATTTGAGTTTAAAAGAGTTAAAAACCTCATTAATGTTTTGTTGCATGTATGAGTGTTATTATGTATTGTAATATGTATTCAGAAATATTTGAGTATGTTTATCAGTCTCTGACACAAATACACACATCAAAAGTGTCTAGGGATCAAGCATTTTTATGCGGATTTCTTGAGATTGAGATGTGGCTTTGTAATAAATTTATGATTTTATAAATTTATACGGATCCTTTTTGGTGCATTTCATAATTTGAAACAGGAACTGTCAATCAAATTCGAGTAAAACATGAAAATCAGCTGTCAATATTTTCCCTATAAAAACATACAACGCATTGAAGACATTATTAGTGCTACTGTTTCCCTAATACTGATTAAAACCAACGTTATTATGGAGCGGCGACGTCATTTAAGCAGGGAAGAAATGCTCAGAGCCGTGGGAATGATAGAAGCTGGTTCCCGGCAACGTACTGTGGCTTTAGCTCTGAATACAAGTCAGAGTGTTATCAGTCGACTTTGGACACGTTACCGAAGCACTGGTACCATGGCTGAGCGCCATGGAGGACGGTATCGCTGCACCACACGGAGACAAGACCGATACATTCCAATCACAACTCGAAGAGCTCCAACAATAACCGCCATGATGTTAGCCGTGAGGCTTCATCACTCTTCAGGGAACTTAATTAGCGACCAAACAGTCAGAAACCGCTTGCATGAAGTGAACCTTCATTCCCGAAGACCGCTAAGGGTACCGCCTATAGCAATGCACAATCTTAGGATTCGATATCAATGGGCTCTTGAACACAGAAATTGGGCAGAAGAACAATGGCGTTTCGTGTGCTTTTCTGATGAGTCTCGTTTTGGTATGAGACCGGATACAAGACGTATACGACACTGGAGAACCCCTGGACGCCAACGGCGATTAAAATCCTGCCAGGAAGTCCATCCTTATAGTGGTGGAACCATCATGGTATGGGCGGGCATTTGGATCGGCGGAAGAACTGAGTTGATTTGGATCAGAGGCAACCTCAACGCTCAAATTCATGCTGAGACGATTGTATCAGACGTCATCATTCCTCTACAAGTGCAAATCGGTCCCTTATTTCAGTTAATGCATGATAATGCACGACCGCACACCGCAAGAGTTGTAAGACAGACTCTCGCCGCAGCTAACATCAATGTCCTGCCCTGGCCTGCTCAGTCGCCAGACTTGAACCCGATTGAGCATGCATGGGATATGCTACAGAGAAGAGAGCTCTGCCGAATATGGAGGGTATCCAGTCGCAAGAAGACCTTTTTTTGTTGTTGCAACGAACATGGGCGGCCATTCCACAGCGTGATTTGGATGAACTCATTTTGAGTATGCCAAACCGATGTTCTTGTGTTGTTAGTGTTCGCGGTAGAAACACGGATTATTAATTGTTTAAGTTACCCAATAAAATTTTAAAGAAAACTGTTATTTCAGTCTTTTTTTCGAACTTTAATGTTAGTGGTTCCAATGTCAAAAATCCCTTTATTAGGAAAATGGCAAATTTCTTTATTAATGCAAAGGTGACTTGGTTTATCGTTACTGTAGACAAACGAAAACACTTTATTTGATGAATCCTTAAAGAAAATTTTAATTAATATCAATCAGGAGAAAAGTTATTGCAAAAATATATGTTGATCCCTAGACACTTTTGATGTGTGTATATTAGAACCTCAGCTTAGTTTGGGGTCAGTTTTTAATCATTCAGGGAACATGCAAAATATTGATGATGTAAAATTGTCTCAGATATTTATTTGTTTTATTTATCTTGAGCTTAATTCATTCTTGCCGTAATCATACAGCTCGCATGAAGTAGAGGTTAAGCATAAAAAAAACCGGCCAAGTGCGAGTCGGAATCGCGCACCGAGGGTTCTGTACAAACATGTAGGTATATTTATTAAAAATATTTTTATTACATATATGATGTAACTTAAAATTTACGGTTTTCGCTCGGTTTACAGTAGACTTAAGTATTTGATATACATTCCAGCTTTACGCGTTCCAGATAAAAAGGGTCTTGAGAAACAGACAGACGGACGGACGGACGGACAACAAAGTGTTCCTTTAAGGGTTCCGTTTTTACGGAACCCGAAAATTAAGAAGAGTTGTCAAGTAGGCTCACTCAGCATTTTCCGTGGTAACTATTTCAGCACCACCACTATATGTATATAAATATTTGAATATGAAGTTCGAAAGCAAAGTCTGTTAAACTAGCAAATAAAATAATATACTTAACCTTTTCCTAGAAATACATTAAGCCTTAATCCATCAATTCAACAGACAAAATAAAAATTTGCGCTACAATTGATGCGATGCTTCAAGGTCTTTGATAAGCAGCTGTAGAGTTTATAGGCTAAATATGTTATCATAAAAAATAAGTTGTTTTTGCCGAAAAAAAACGAAGAAAGTGCTTTTTTTTAAATAGTATGCCTGTAAGTTTAAATAAAAGAACGTCATTTTTTTTTTTTTAATTTTGCCCGTCAAGATGACCTCACTCCACCTGATGGAAAGTGGTCGTGAGGTCCAGATATGAGGTTGACAAGCCCAGTCATTCAAACGAATCACTGGGCTGGCCATCCTCACCTTCACCTCATTGATTGAGTTGCTTTTATGTTTGTGTTTATTTTCCAATAATATAGAGATAGACTATTAAAACTCAATTGCATCGTCCCAGATGGAACAAGCGCAAACGTGCCAAGAAAACGAGCGCCGACGCGCGACGCGGCCTACGCGGCGTACAATGCTACAATGCGACAACGCTCGTTTTAATTTTCCGGTTTTCATTAAAAGAAAACACTATTAGCACAAATGAGAGTTGCCTGAAATGTTTTTATTATTTTTAAGTGCTATATAGTGCTGTAACTTTTTTAACTGGATGTCAGTTAATCAACAATGCTAAAATTTACTGTTGAAATGTCTTACAGATTTAGGATTAGAGATAGGATTTATTTATTTTATTTGTTTATCTTGAATCACTCAAGAAAAACCAACAAGATGTAATCATGGAGAGATAAAACATAAATACACAATTTAGGCAATGTTATTGCTAAGCAGCTAACTTTTACAGCTATAACGTAGCAATTTATTATCACTACTATTTCACTGTTTGTGGGCTTTCAAGTGTTCCGTTCAACCCGACGGCAACTGCAAAACTTGCTGCTGGCTTCTCCATTTGCGATACAGTCGTTCATGAGCATTTATGCTAGTTCTGTTGGCTAATTAAGTTGATATGATGAAATAAGACCACAAGTACTCGATGAAATTAAATTGAACGTTCGTTTCAGAACGATCCCGCCGTCCTGGGCCGGCGTCAACATGGCCACGTCAAAGCTTTAATTTCCCGGATAGAATGTTTTCTTCTCCTCTTCCGTTGATTAAAACAAAAAAGTCATGGGATTTGTTAGCGACGCGGGCACTGGGGGGACGATTCATCACGGGTAATCACGCTTCGTGGTTACCGGTATTCATAGTCTTTGAAATGAATATTTAAGACAAAATTACTTACGCAATCGATAAGAGGGAAATTCAGAGTTTGGTTTCAAAAAGATGTATCGAACTGATTGATTGTTTATCACCGCAGAGAATAAACTACGTTTCTAGGTTTCTTATTAGACTGAGTAGGTACTGAGGGAGAATTTGCTGGAATTGTAAGACTACCGCTAGTATTAAACAAAAAAACATTTTTTTATGAGCGCTTAAGGTCTCTCAACTAGGTAGCTACAGGTGTGCTGCGCTCGGTATTTCCGAAAAGTTCGAATCAGAATTGTGGTCTTTAACAAAAGTATGGAAAAGCTGATTATTAAATCATTAAGATGGCTCACGAAGCGGTAGATGCCCTGCAGAAAGACGCCCTAATGAAGGCTTTGGTAGGCCAATCTTTAACATTGCATAACTAACCGGGATTTCGCGTGTACTGTAACAATTTTACCTACATACCAAAACTCTTATAAGACTGTTCTGATATAATCATATATAACTATAACAGACATAGTTATCTACTGATTAATTTGTATAGAATGATGTGTGCCTTTAGTGTTACAATGTAACCAAAAGCAAAATAATCTCTTACTTGACGGTCGAAAAGAACGAAGTTTCCCTTTTTGGATGTCAATAAAAATAAATAGGTACCTGGTGGAGTGCGGCCGCTGTTAGGCGTTGAATTGAACGCCGCCGCGACGATAAAACCTAATTGAGTGTATGTCCATTAGGGGAGAGGGACTCATCGTCGGCCACGATTGACAAGCAACTTTTTCAAATAAACCCGAAAGGTTGAAGGGTTCGTTTTTGTTTTGCATTTGCTCTTTTTGTAGGTACAGTAGATTTGGGGTTAAGTTTTGACTTTTTTATTGGGCTTGGAGAACTTTTGTACAAGTATTTATAGCATACTATCTTATACTAACCACGTCTTAACTGACCGTATTTCAAAGCACGCATAGGTACTCGTACAAGGTATGTATGTAATTTAGTAAAAATTCTTCATTTCACGCAAGTTCATAACAAAAAAAATGCAGATAATAGCTTTCTAAATTTCAAGATCAGCTGGTTACAGGTGGCTTGCATTTACCTCACCTGTTTATCATGTGTTCGGTTTATCTCAGGTTTAGTGACTATTGCTGTGAAAGTCTAAAAAGGCTATGCTACATAAGGTTTAAGCAAATAAATAGCTCAGGGTAATGTTTTAAAACTCAAGCTTACCAACTCATAATATACTGGTATGTACATTATTCTAACCCCCTCCGTAATACCTTAGTAGAATTACGATGATGACCGATGATGCTTTGATGGCTTGGTGACGTTAGTTATGTGGAGAAGTTAGTGAAAGAAATGGTGAGAGGCGTACTCGTAATAGTACTTTTGTGTGTATGTACAGCACTGATGGTCCATACCTCTACACTTAAGGTTATCCACTCATTACAGTTATTTTAGTAAAATAAGGAACTAAGACATCAAAAAAGTAACTTGTGCCCTAATTGTTACAGTTCGAACAAAATAAATCTATTAACTGCCTGATAAAATACCAATTACTGCGAGAAGTTGGACAAACCCTGAAGATCAAGGGATTACCAGCTCCCAGTTACGTCGGAGCCGCAAAACGCACTTGATCTCGCCAGATCTCAGATACGCCCATTCCCAATTAGAGAGCTGGACTCAGATTACATGCCGCATCTAAATTGTATCGGTACAGTGAATAGAAAAGTACTAAAAATAGCAAAACCGTCCTATTCTAAAGCAATCAATCTTTGAAGAAGAGATGATAAGAATGAGCGTATATGAAGCAGTAAGTATATATGATTTGATATAAGAAATGATATGATTTGATAAAAGAAATGGTGGTAGTTATTTTTCGAAATTATATACTTCCGTGTCCGGGTAGTAAGTTAGACCTCTTGATCCAAAATCCTGACATTCTTGGTTCAAATCACAGGTCGGGCAGAATTTGTTTGCAGATTTTTCGAAAACGTCGTTTTTGAAGACCAATAATTAGCCGTGATTGAACCAATACTCACCAATTGCGGCGATGACTTGATTTCAATGATGGATGATGATACCCAGGGGTGGGTACCTACTCAAGTAGAAAACTGATCATCAATCTACCTAACATGGCAGGATCATTGAATTGATTTAGTATTTAGGAGATATTTCAATAATATTTGAAGCTTTAGCTGAAAGGCCTCTCTCTTCAAGAGTTTGCTTGAAAAGGTTCATTGTTTTTTTCGTTTATTTACCGAATAAAAGTGATTGCATACATTCGGATAGTGATAGTTTCTAAAAAAACACTACTCTCCACACTCTCGATTTGTTTACACAACATTACAACGTTTATACAACATCGATGCCAAACAAGTATGCGACCAGAGGTATTCCGTTTTGACAATTTCTCAAACCGTGGGGAAGAAATCCAGAAACTGTAAGTTCAGTCCACAATCGAAGTGTACGGAACTATGGCGGTTTTCGTGATTTCTAAGCATCACAAAGATTTATTATAAATGACGTAGGGGGAGATTTTGTGTAGACAGTTATATGTTATTAAGCTTTAATTTTCTGTAATGTAAGGGGGATTTGCATTTTGAAATTGGCTACTCAATGAATTCGTTCCATCATACGCCTACCTACCATCGATAATTTTGGGACAGAACAGCGTCCATTTTTCATCTCAATTTGTCGAAAGCCGTTCACACTTTTTTATCTTAATGATATTCATTCACTCTTTTTATACTTACCTAAGATTCAAAATGCAGGATTAGCCGAAACGACTCTATGCGGTTTTTATCGTCCAATGCATTTGGGATTCAGATTATGAGGACTTGTATCAGTGATCAGGGTTCATTTCTGTTAATTAGCTTACAACGAGATTGATAGTTTGAAAAAAGCTAACTTGTCTGACTTTTTCAAATTTAGGATTAGGAATTAGGAAAGGATAGAAGTATAGGAAAGTGCGACTCGGTGCTGCCCGATGTAGCTCAGCCTTAGACGCCATCTTCGCTCCTTCAAGTACATTACATGCGCCGCTTACTCTGCCGTCATTCATTAACCGATCAGACGCTTAATGAACCAAATGTTTGCCTTTGCCCCGTCACGAAGGGTGATTGTTATAGAACGACATTTGAAGGAAATTTGTATCGTCTAATCTACTTACAGATCCTCTCAAGTACCTGTCTGTGTAGTTCGAGTGGGTTGTAGTGTGCATGCAACCCGCTCGCTATCTAAACTTTGGTCTGCCACGCTGCTATTTTGCGGGCTTGGATGCTCAGATTTGCAACTACAGCAAACTGCAAGTAATCTCTGTATCTGGTAAAATTATCTAAATGAATATGCTTTACAAAATATCAGTAGACATTTTATTATACAGCGTGATTTTATACAAATGTCAATGATAATACGAGTATGTCATCAATGAATGAACGAAACGATTTTTTTATTTAATGATTACCTACATACAAAAGCAGATAAACCATCGCATTTTTTACGCAAAAAAAAATTAAGCTTAATTACTTCTCTTTTTCTTTGTCGGTTTGCTCTTGCCAGAGCGGTCGCGGTCGTCATGAACTTGTCGTGTTCCGGGCAGTTGTAATCGCCTTTACAATTTCTCGCCATTTCTGCCTGTTAGCGGTCATTTTGGAACACTCATGCAAGGCCACCCACAGCAGACTTGATTCGGTCGGTCCATCTAATGCCCGATCTACCGCGCGGCCTGGTGCCTTAAATTTTGCATTGCATAACGAGGCGTTCGATTTAATCCTTGTCCCGCCTAGAGACGTGTCCGAAGAACTTGAGGATGCGAGATTGTACTTGGGCTGCTAGGCGCTGTTTGATGCGTAGTTCTGCAAGGATGGATGCATTATTCCAGTCCATGATACCCCGAGCATCCTTCTTCAGCAACACATTTCCATAACGTCAATCTTTTTCCTCCCTCTCGCAGTAAATATGGGGAACACAAGTGTCCGGACTAGCCGGGTTTGAGTGGCCTTAGTGGCCTTAATTACTTAGAAAGCCTCATAGTATCCAACTAAATATGCCATATAATTTTCTTTACTGTTCAAAAAAAACTTGGGGCTTGAACGATTGATAGCAAATTAAGAGTTTTTTTTTATTATGTAACACAACCAATTTGATTTCTTACCGTTCTTTAGTGGTAAACACCTGTGTAAGAAACTTAAATGATTGTGTCTTAGTGACATTTTTCCTAGAATAGTTTGTGGAGGCTGTTTTGCAGCATATGACAAACAATATCAAAATGATCACTGCCGTCGTAACACTTTACAGTAACTCACCCTTGAGACTAACTGATAACGCTATTAAATTAAGTAAGTAATTGTTTTTTAATCTCATTAAATGTGTGAGGCAGTAGGATAGCGACAATTTTATTAGTTATACTACCTTAATTTAGTGTTTAATGTTTTATTTTGATAATAATGATGATGAAGAATATAATGATCACCCTGGTTTATTATTGAGAGCAACAGCTACATTAGATATACATTTGGAGAGAGAGATAGTACGTATAATGTAGTATAGCCCAGATGTTTATGAAAAGTTAAATAAACAATACATAAATGTTTACATGATGTATCAAATCATGGCTAACTTGATATAGTTGCTGAACTTTTAAGAAACGAACAGCCATCTGACCCCCCAAAAATAAGCAGAACTTGTGCCATGGGTGTCAGAGACTTACAAATACATACCTACTAAATAATTTTAATGAAGGAAGCAAAACTTATAGACGCAGAACAAATACGCATCTTCAAATTGTGCTGGCCGGGTATCGAACCCAAAACCCGCATAGCAGGCACAATAACTACCAACCGAGCCACCGAGACAGTCAATCTTAGATCTCCCGTATTAAAAGCGACCTAACGTAATCGCTTTTTTATCATGCAGACGAAGATGAGCGTGCTTCGGCAGTAAACCCGCGCCCGGCTCTCGCCTTATCTCCTACAACCAGCCCCTCAAATATGAATTTAGAAAAAAATTGATAGCAATTTATATGTTAAACATCGGGTTGAGTGAGATATCCCGCATCTTGTACGTTCCTGCGCGTTATTTATAAAGCGGAATACATTTGAAGCGCGGAATATCTCGCGGTTTCACTGAATTATTGCCTTTAAAGTCAGTTTTAGGAAAAGTGGAATTAGCTTTGAATTACTTTTTCTGCAACATTTACGCTGTAAATACAATGTTTCAGTAGCATTCTTGAGTTTAATATCAGATTTTAATTAAAGGGGATGAAGAACCCATTGATTCACAAGTTAAATAATCTTCTCATATTTTTAACTTGAAAAAATATTAGAAGCTCTTGAACGGTTTGTTCCAATAGGTATGCCACTCAGAGTGCTTTGTAATCTAAAACAACTATTGTTCAAGGTTAAACTTACACAAATAAGGTGAGAGCCGTGAGAGGTACACTACACGTGTGCGTGCGTGAGCACTGGCAGCATAGTCTTAAACAGAAAGAAACGGGTTTACGCCAGCTCGACTAGTGCTCAAGCTTACGACTCACACACACTAGAAGTGCTATAGCGTATTGTTGAAGCTTTTTTTCAGATCTCATTGACTCATCTGATATCAGTGCAAAATTCATTACTGTTTTAGCTCTCTTGCAGGTTTTGTTACAAAACTGAACCGCGGCGGATGCGGAGTACTCGCATCTCCGGCCTCCGCGGCGCGATGTACTTGCAGGGGAATCTAATCTCCGGCGTCACCTTTGTTCTCCGTTTACGTCGGCGAATGTTACTTTACTTCATACGGGTAGGTAGCGCCCCGCGAGGCTTCGTACGGTATAGAACATCACGGTTACCTTTGCTGAAGTTTTTGAAATAACAGGAAAGCCGCATTGAAATCTATTTAAATCTCTGCTATTGTGTAGTTAAGCCAACTAACATGTGTACAGTATTTTCTCACATATTCTGTATAATAGTTACCATTAGCAATGTAAACGCAGAGTGTACAGGCAAATCTCTTTAGGCCTCCATCTGAAAACCAGGGATATGGATCAACCACCGTGTCGTAACACAAGCTAGATACATTTTTGCTGATGTAGCACTTCATGTTTTGTTTTAAGGTTGTGTATTTGATGTACCTACGCAGTGTTCTGGTATGCAAACTGAAATTAAAATCTAAGCCAAATCCACCGATTATCATGTTTTTGAGCGATTATCAATTAACAGAGTTACAAACATAGTTAAACAAGTGTCTTTACAAAGTTTTATGTACACAAGCGATAAAATACGAACACAGCAGACTGTTGAGTAAGTCGAAAGTTATTTTAATTCCTACAGAATACAGAACAGTAAAACGATAAAAAAGTGCATGTACAAATGAATATAGCATTCATTTGTACATGCACTTTTTTCCATACATTTTTGTACATAGCATAAGCAAGCATGTTAGAAAATTCAAGATAATAACAAAAATCGAGTGATCTTTCTGCATCTCCTTGATTATAAATTGATCTTCTTTTTGCTACTTTCATTAATTCTATTTCCCAAAATCTATCTGCTTCATATCTCCTTTATGCAGACGATCTCCAAATTTACTCCCAAGGAAGTCTTGTCGATCTGCCCAGAGTTATTAATACCATTAATGCTGACTTGAATCTTATTTCCAACTGGAGCAAGTCTTTTGGGCTCACTGTTAACCCTGCTAAAACGCAAGTAGTAATTGTGGGCAGTTCGTGGCTGATCTCTAGGGTGGACTGGGATGTTCTGCCTTCAGTTGTATTTGACGGTGTGGTAGTTCCTTTGAGTAAAACTGTCAAAAATCTAGGTGTTTGTATTGACAATACATTAACTTGGACAACCCAGGTTGGTCAGGTTAGCAGGAGAATCTTTGCTGCTGCAAGTTCACTAAGTAAGCTTTGTAATTTTTTGCCAATACCTACCAAAATTGCACTTGTCCAGGCCTTACTCTTTCCCATTCTCGACTACGCAGACTGCTGCTTTCGAGATCTTACTGAGAATCTTCTTGATAAACTTGAGCGGCTCCAGAATTTCTGCATTCGCATTATTTTTGGACTGCGAAAGTACGATCATGTCTCTGAGTACAGGTCTCAGCTCAACTGGCTTCCTATGCGTCTTCGTCGAGATTCTCACGTTCTTTTTCTCCTGTATAACATTTTGTTTAACCCATTGTCGCCGCGTTATCTTAAGGAGCGGTTCCGATTTATGCAACCAGTACGAGGTCAGCCGATGCGGTCATCTAAGAAGCTTCGCCTTGCATTCCCTCCTCATTCGTCGCACTCCTACACACAATCGTTCACTGTTAAATCTATTCGTCTCTGGAATACCCTACCCTTATTTATTAGAGAGTCAGAATCATTGTCTATTTTCAAGACAAGGATCAAAGCACATTTCCTCGCCCTATAACGCTCCTGCTTAGTCTCCTAATCTCTCTCCTTCTTTTTACTTCTCTTTCTGTTTACTTATATTCTTTTTTCTTACCCTGATCACTTTTTGTTAATCGTGGGCTGTTAGTTACGGATTCTATATTTTATTGATATTTATTTGTCTTTTTATTGTTATTTTTTAAGTGAATCAATTGTTTTAATTTTATTTTTTTTCCGTTTTTTGTGCACTTGCTTACCCTTCCTGACATTTTCCTCTACTTGGGTTGTCTGGAAGAGATTGCTTTTAAGCAATAAGACCGCCTAATTGCTTCATCATAATCTTGTAATCCTAAGCTGTAATGTTTTATTTGATGTGCAATAAAGAATATTTATCTTATCTTATCATGCCCAAGATTTTCCTTGACTTTCAGGCAATACCTTTTATGCAAATAACCACCAATGCCATTAATATAAACGAATGAACAAAAATTATTCAGAGCAATTAGTACATACACAATATATAAACTCTATTTATTCTCCAATCTCACAATTTAAATCCAAATCCAAAAAAAGCCAAAGTTTATTATTCTTCAGAAAACATTGTATCCTTGTTATTGATAAAAACCATTTATAACAACAAACGAGTTTGCAAAGTACATAAAAGGATCCCACGCATCAATAAGACCGCACTTTTACGTTGACACAAAAACTTTTTTAATAACTCGATAACATTGGGTGTATATTTGTACGAGTTGAATAATGCTGAGCCCATGCTGGCAACTTTTGCCGCTGACACGTGGTGTCATTCTGCATAAGTGGGGCGGCGTTGCGCGTTGCAATGAAAACTAATGAAACGTTCATTTGTTTTATGTATGGTGTAATTCTTACCGTGAGAAAAGCAGAAATCTTAGTTTTGGTACAACGCAATCACCAAGTTAATTCAATATTATTTCACGAATCATGCATAATGCATAAACAGTAACCGTATTTCATGCGTATGTTCAACATATAAGTTGTGAACAACATAAAAACGTGGTAGTTATATTCACTACTCATTTGGTAATAGCGTATCATGAAAATAAATAAAGACTTCTTTATTTTTTTTAAATATTTTAATATTTCTAATTTACCCCTACAGCATTACTTCTTGCGTTATACTTATATTTTTGTTTTAGAATAACATCTAAACCGTTTGTCACTTAAGAGGAATAGAAATTTTAGAAACAAACAATTTGTTTGGTTACGAAAATAGCATCAGTATTTTTATTGGATGTTTATATGGCATCGTTATTGTAATATATCGCCTCGAATACGACTAAAATGGCAGCTCACCATAACCACATAACAGCCGTATTAACTTAAAACAAAATTATTTGTATAAATTGGTAGATAGACTAAGAACTTTACTGATTTAAGGTAAAAATAAGTCATGTTAGCTAGATGTGGCTTGTGGCCAAGTATCAAGAACGCCTCAGTGAGCTGTGGGCCAGAGCACCAACATTTCAAATCCTAGGCCAGGCTATATGTGTGACGTGTATCGGATTTAGCAAGCACGGTGATTAAGCCACATCCCATCAATTTCAGCACTGGCTTGTTTTAATTGGCAATTGGTATATATGTAGGTATGCATGTGCAGGTATGATTTTTTTGTGAAATAAAATTGTCATGGTCTCGAAGTAAGGATAGTATCCTTGTGTTTGAGGGCAGGGAAATAAGCCAGGGGCGTCTCCCAGCACACCCAGATCCGAGCCAATTTAGAAAAGCTCGTTTCCTGAATTATTGACCCGACCGGGAATCGAACCCGGGACACCACGCAAACCAAGGCGAGAAACCGTGCTGCAGCGCACTGCGCCAATCGTGTCTTCCAACAATCTAAACTTGATGTTGTAATGGTCAATTGTTTTGTAATTTCTTTGTTCAATTATTCTAATGATCGAAATTTTTATTTCATTTGTATGTCACGGTATGGGTTTTTGTCATCTGAAATGATTAAATCAAAAATAGACTATTAAGTTACTATAGATACAGACTATGTCATAGCTATCAACTGTGTCATAAGCACCAATAAAAGCTATCCATAGCATCAAGCGGGAGTTCGAAATCACATAACGCACCATTCCCCTCGCAAACCGCGCATTTACATTTTTATCTCCCATAAACTTCAATATTTGCTATTTTTAGCGTCGGCCGTACAACGTAGTAACTTCCTGATATACTGCTTAACTTTATCAAGCTATATGCATTAAATTTAGCCGGTTTCGTGGAGTTCCCAGCCAGGAAGCAATGTCAGTACACATCTCAGCTGAAACTGGAGACTAGAGTTGGAATTATGGCGCAAGTTGTGACAGCGATGTTTCACTGTGCATCACCAATTAGTAGGTGCGGCTGTGCGGGTAGGTGGCATCCCCCGCGCACGCGTGAGGATCAGGATTGCGTGCGGTTAAGGGACGTTTCGGAAGGCCTATTCCGCTGCAACATTGACGTAGCGTACGCAATCGTAACGAGATATATAGAATGTAAACAAACATTGATTTGATCACTTCAAAACATTTAATAGAAATACACAAAATAGCATAAAATAGCGGTAAAATATTACCGTGCTATAACAAAAATTCTAATGGCCGCGGCTTCATCTGTTTTGATGATTCGTAACGAAAAGCCAAATCAGCCTTGTTTATGACTTATCAAATGTTGATGTGTCCTGGCCGGACAACTTTTCTTCCACGATTCACGCAATGACAGCTGTCTTTGACCAACTGGCGACATTGTGCGGCGAATAACAGTTAATAGTCGCTTCTTACCGCAAAGTAATAATAAAAATTGACTCGGTTCAGGGTGTGTTGGGAGACGCCCCTGGCTTAAATCCTTGTATGATAGGTTTCAAAACAAGAATATTAATCCTGCCTTCGAGACCATGCACTTGTGTGAGTTGTCTGGTGATAAATATGCGTATTTATTCGTAATCTCAGAATACCGAAAAATCAAGAAACATTTCATACTGTACACTTTACCGCTCAACGATTAACGTAATTTCGTGTTCAGACGGACCAGAGTAGGCCTCCTGATGTAATAGGGAAAACGTAATAGCGGGAGCGTAATGGAGAAAACCTGAGTGCTGTGGTGTCTGCGGAGAATGTAATAATTGAGATACATTTCTGTTTTGACATATTATAGCAGTGTAACCTTTACTCGAGTAATACAAATCGTATTCGTATTTCAATAAAAATATATCTAGGACATCTCTGGGATATATTCCCTGGGACGTCTTAACCAAATTAAAGGCAGACTAAAACTTGGCAGAACTCAAACTAAGGGTGTCGGAGATTTAAACACTTAGAAATATAATCTATCCTACCTTTATAATTCTTTGAAACATCATTTTAAATGTTATTTTCAAACGTAGTTTAGCAGCACACGAGCACCAGTGTTCTCCGTCAGCCATCTTCGCACAACTTCTTCCCATTATTTCGAAACATACATTCTTCGAGGGAGATCTTTTCTTATTTTATTTGTCATTAACCACCTAGCTTTGATTGTAGCAACTTTACTTTAATTTATGTAGCTTAGGGTATTAAGACCTACATACTTAGATTGTTTTTGGTCTGAAGGCTGTTGATGTTATTGATATATGTATAAGATATGTCCTGAAATAAAAATGCACAGCTTCCGATGTTGATAGAACCCACAATCCCCTCAGATCGCCTTAACCATTTTTCCACTATCAAAGTTTCATTCAATTCATTTTGATTCATGTATTGTTAATAAATTCAGTAGGAAAGCTCAAGTTTTGGTGGTCTATTTAAATGTTCCATACCGAATGGAGCTGCAGGTTATTGTATTAATATTTTAGAATACATTCTACTAATAACTTACTAAAATAAATTTAAACTTAAACTGACGTGCAAATTTATACGCATTTACTTAACTGGATGTTACCATAAATATTCGCTAGAGTTGTGCGAGGAATACGTTCCGGACTACGCGTCGCTTTTACCCGCTGGTTCCCTAGTAGGCGTATTTAAATATTAAACCGGTCCCATGCGCAACATTATCGCAGCTAAGTAAATAAACTTATTCGCGTCAACGTCGACATCCCTATTAACAGTTGTGGTCTGGTCCCGGCCGATGCGGTTATGTGAACACGTCATTAGTACTGCGTGCGTACCGCTAGCGACCGCGCCTGGTTTTGCCTGTACCTATCACAGGAAAGTAAAATATGCTTTTGTGCGAACGTCAAACACGTCAATCATGTGCTTTAGTGAAGTATGTGCGAATTGAGGACGGGCGCATCCGTGTAGATAGCAGGTTGCCAGGCTGCCAGATTGCCATCGCAGGGGCCTTAATACAATCGCTTTAATTATGTCAAGTTAATTACCTAAACTGAGGGTAGCGAGCCATTTCGTCAGTAAAAATCCAGCCTCAAAGATGCGTTAGTGCCAGATAACCGCTGACTGGCTGGAATTGAAAGATCATATTACGAAATTGCTCGCTACGCTCAGTTTAGGAATTTAACTTGACAACTTAAGGAATTGTATATAAGGCCCAAAGTAGTCAGTGGCGCATATAGCCTCCGTCGCAGATAGAAAGTGGATAGCCTGCGCCGGCCGTTTAGGGTTTTCGGTGACTGTGGTTTCTGTGAAACATGTCAGTTAAGTTGAGACTTCAGTAGGTCTACCACCAAGAAGGCTAGAAACTAAGGAGAGATAACTCCCGAAGTGGGGGTAAGCTTTCGAGGGCCGAAAGTCGTATACTCTGTGCCGGGCAAAACGCTGTATTGCGCATGTGCAGCGGCAGCTATTTGTCATTTCATGGTCACATGGTTTTGTTTTGAACGGTGTCACGTGCGACAGTTGTTGTTTTTTGACATTTTCGAGGTTGTGTTGACCAATTTTGACACTTCGCGAGGATCGCGGCAAAGAAGCGTAATGCGCATGCGTCACTGTGGGATACGGATTTAGTCCAACCCTTTCCAGGGAGTTATCTCTCCTTAGTCTCTAGCCTTCTTGTCTACCACGAGTTGCCACTTTAAATTTACATTATCGTTCGAGTAAAAAAATGTATTGGGATTTGACATTGTCATGTCATGATGTGACACATGTGTCATCTCAATACAATTTATTGCGCGAACGATAACGTAAATTTAAAGTGGCAACTCGTGGTTAGACGTGCTGCATCGATTGCGCTTATCAGTACTGAAACTTCCTTCCTTGCCTAGTTGCTGTCCCAAGGGCATTTTGATTTCAAGAAATCAAAATATCGCTTCAAATGATAGATATAAGTCAAATATAGAACATAAGTTCACAGAGCCGGGTTGTGTTCCAAAAGTCCGTAAATACACTTTACCCACTTATCAACTATGCATATTGTTCCAAGCGGTTAAAAGACCGAATGTGAATTTTCCTAAACATAATTTTGTGGGGTGAAGTTGGTTCGCTCCCTAGCCTAGAGATACATACTCGTATTTGTTGTTTTGTGTGTGGATGTTTACCTATTTAAGCATTGTATTTAAAAGTATTCAAACATGTTTATCAAGCCATATCATTTAATCAGTCATCCATAGTATATTCGGATTAGTTTTAGCTAAGATTATTTTAGTATCATAAGTTGTTTCAGTAGTTTATGTATTGTCATTCGTCTCTGTATTTATTAAGCATCTCAGTTTTACCTTTAAAATGTATAAAGGTGGAACGAATAGTTATTTGTAGGTGTAAGCCCCGTAGAACAGACGTGGAGACGTGCAGGCGACGAGCCGCGTAAGTACTAACAACGTACCGGCAGGAAGGTATTTGTCGCGCAACGTTGTCGCCTTCCTTTCAACGATATGATTAATGACACGTTATTTTTCATAGAAACAGCTGCTGCGTATTTTTTCGAGTCTTCTGTTCCATAACGCGGACCTATTAGTCACGCTCTGAATGTCATCGGATGCGGATTTTTAGGACCTTTACGATATTTTTTACCTTCTAACATAGGTAAGTACTTATGTTTTGGTGAGAGATTAAAAATAAAGGAACTGAGAGTTGAACTCACAGAATGTTATCAGATTTTGATCGTACTGCTATGTTTTTACTCGTATGTCTTTCTCAGTATGCTTTATTATACAATGTAATAAAAAAACTTGAATTAATGATATCACCCGGCCAAACATAAATGCTTTGACAAGATATTTAAAATTGTATTGGGATTTGACATTGTCATGTCATGTCATGACAAATCCCAATACAGTTTTTTTACGCGCAAGATAACGTAACAGGGTTATGGGTGACGTTGGTGTCATTATTGAAATTTCGCAGCCACTCACCAAACCCTATTATTATGAAAGAACATATCAAGTGGAACAAACTTTATTTAAAGCACGTATAGCTAAAGTATATCGGAGCTGAGATATTAGCTATTGTATTTTTAACTAACTACTCAATTGAACTTGATCCATACCAAGGAAAATATGTATCTAAAAGCGGTATTATTTATAATCCATATAAACATGCGACGCAATTAGGATTCAAGAAAGCTAGTTTTTAAATGGTGCATGATCATGGGCCATTATTGTTCATGTATTGTAGGTAAAAATACTTTTAGGTGTTTTTCCGATGTAATGTCTCGAATGTCGACGGTTGGGAACCAATACCTCCTATTTACTAAATCACTATGGTAAAGGACGGGAGAGGAAATGATGTGGACTGTTTATTGGGTGAAAAGTAAAGCGTGTATTGGTAAAATATAATAAAAATCAGGAAATAATAAAATAATCAACTATACAAACCAAGACGTAGAACAGAACCAAAATATGACAGCACTTATGTCAAGAACCGAAAAAGATTCAAACAAAAACTACAAGAAAGTATTTAGTCGGCAACATCTCTCCCTCTCTTTCAAAATGGGGGAAAATATACGAACAAAGAGAGAAGGAGATAGAGATGGCTTTTATACAGGGAGTTGCACCAGCTTTTTACAGGGGCGGCGAAGGACTCCTCCTGCAGTGGTAACCTCGGCTACTCTCACTAGCCCATCTGCGCCGGGAAATACTTATACGGCCACGTGGCCAGGTTCCGCGAGGTAAGTTACCATCGACCACAAGCACGAGGTCACCTACAGCAAGAGTCAGTCCGTCGCCGGTCCTGTCACCTCGCCTAGGTGTCAGAGTTGGGAGGTATTCTCTAACCCATCGGTTCCAGAATAAATCTGTAAGCCTTAATGCCTTACGCCAAGAAGAACGCCCCCATAAATCCTGCGGCTCTGTCTTACCGTAATGGTTAGCCGTGGATGCTGTGCCGATAAGAAAGTAGAACGGCGTTAGTGCCTCTTCATCACTTGAGTCAGCGGGAACGTAAGTTAAGGGCCTTGAGTTGACCACAGCTTCAGCTTCCATCAAAAGAGTCGTCAAAACTGGTTACTTTGGGGCTCTCTCCTGCAAGGTTACTTTTAAAGCAGACTTCACTGATCGCACGAGCCGCTCCCAAGCACCACCCATTGACGGTGCCGAAGGTGGTATGAAGATCCACTCGATGTTCTGGTTGGTTGCAAACTCTTGAACTGCAGGGCCGTAGAGTTCTCGCATGAATTTGGCAGCACCGACGAACGCAGTCCCGTTGTCTGACCAGATCTGTTGAGGACTTCCACGACGGGCCGTAAATCGACGTAGGGCCATCAACGCTGCGTCCGTTGAGAGGTCATGGACTACCTCTAAATGTACAGCCCGCGTCGTGAGACAGGTGTACAAAGCAACCCACCGCTTCTCGTGTCTTCTGCCAACTGTTATCTGCACTGGACCGAAGTAGTCTAGGCCGACGAAAGTGAAGGGTCGGCGATGATGGGCAAGTCGAACCGCCGGGAGGTTTCCAACAGGGGGGTTCAAAGGGATAGCCTTCCTTATTTTGCAGTATTGGCAGGCATGTGCTGCTGCTTTGACTGCACTTCTCAGCTTCAAAATCCAGAACTGCTGCCGGAGTTCGTTGACAACAGTCTCGTTATTGCCATGAGCAAAGCGCCGGTGGTAATGGTGAGTCAAAAGTTTAACTGCTGGGTGGCTTCCATCAAGTACAATTGGGAAATTGGTAGCTTCAGTAGACTCTGCAACTGCTCCGATCCGACCTGACAGCGTCATTAAACCATCGCTTCCGAGGATAACATGAAGCTTTTGTAACTTGCTGTGGCGTGGCAATGGCTCTCCTAGTCGTAGTGCAGCTAACTCATCGGGGATCGAATCATTTTGGCATTTGCTCAAGATGTGCAGCTGAGCTAGGCGCAAATCCTCCGCACTAAGAAATGGAAGCTGGGCGACGGAAGTTGTTCTTAATCTAGAGGCAGGCGTGTGTGATGTTGAGACATCAGCACTCGCTCTACATCTCAAACGCCTGATGTACTGATGTGCACGCGCCGTCGACCGTAAGAAACGCAACCATTGGCTGAAGCGGGACGGATCCGCAGAGACGGGATGGATGGCAATGCCTACTTGGATGAGATATGAATAAATTTTAGCACTCGGTTTCAGCTCATCTTTGTTGAGGCTAGTGTTATGTGGCTCAACTGGCCAATCACATTGAGGTAATTTCAAAAACTCAGGTCCTTTAATCCACCGACTATTTTTCAGGTCAGCGTCTGAGTTTTGCCGAGTGGCGTCATCTGCGACGTTCAAAGCTGTGGGCACCCACCGCCACTCATCTAAAGTTGAAAGCTCTAGGATGTCTGCTAGTCTATGTGCAACAAATGGCAAAAACGAACGCGCGTCGCTGCGAAGCCATCCTAGAACATTCTTAGAGTCGGTCCATAGATACCGTCTAGAGGGTTTGTACTTATGAGCGTCGCAGATAGACGACGCTAGACGAGCTGCTACCGTTGCCGCCTGCAATTCAAGGCGAGAAATAGTGACAGGAGTTAAAGGCGCTACTCGGGACTTGCTACATATAAACGAAAGCTGCACGGTTCCGTTAGCAAATACCAGACGCCAGTAAGCGACAGCCACATACGCGTGCTCACTTGCGTCACAGAATACGTGCAGCTCACGCTCTATTAGATGAGCTTGGTTGGGAGCATGAGCCTCTCTTAGGTGCCAGCGTTGGACTCGAAGGTCAACAGATGCAGATATGCCAGCAAGCCAAGCTTTCCACTTGGTGCTTAGGTCCTGAGGAAGTTCCTGCTCCCAATCAATTCCTCTGCGCCAAGCTATTTGGAAAATAATGCGAGCTTATATGGTGATTGGAGCAAGAATTCCTAGCAGGTCAAAAACCCGCATCAAACTAGAAAGCGCGTGACGTTTTGTGATTTTATGAGGCAAAGCTAGCGTCGTTTTTAAGGCGGCCGCGTTAAAACCTAACTCATCAGACGACGGATACCATATTAGGCCCAACGTACGCACGCTTTGCGGAAAATGACCAACGTCTACGCCTGGGCTACTAGAATCTAGTCTCAAATTTGATGGTATAAGAGTGAGCGCATCGGGTTCGTTAGAGACCCACCCGCGCACTTCAAAGTGCGCTCGCTCTTGCACCTCTACGATGTCTCTAGCTAATTTCGCGGCTTCAACTGACCCTTTCAAACTGCCAAGGTAGTAATCCATATATGTATCTTGGATAATTGCATGGGCAGCCTCAGGATAGAAATCTCTACACTCTTCAGCATTTTTGTTTTTAAGACAGAGTGCTGTGAATGGGCTAGAAGCAGCACCAAATATCATTGAAGACATTCTAAATGTCGAAAGAGGCAAGTCGGGAGAATCACGCCATAAAAACCGCTGCGCATCCCTGTCTTCAGGCCTGACTTTCACCTGTGGAAACATTTCTTTTATGTCAGCTATCATGCCGACCTTATCCTCTCGAAAACGAAAAATAATATTTAAAAGAGAAGGCAATAAGTCAGGGCCGGTCAATAAAAGGAAATTCAAGCTAACTCCCTGAGAGCGCGCTGCAGCGTCATGCACCACGCGCAGTTTACCTGGCTTGTTGGGGTTCACAACCCCAAAATGAGGTAGGTACCACACCCTAGGCGAATCAGAAGAGATGTCTCTGTCTGACTGGCGTGCAATACCTAGCGCTGATACAGACCGTGCTCTTTGAATTTTGTGAAGTCCAGATTCGTGCACACCTTTAATATAAAAATCAACATACTCGACATCGGTTAACTTAGATAGTCCACCCATACACTCAACTCTGATTTGTGCCTTAGGGCCAGCTGCCCCTATCTGAGCTGATACCTCATCGTCAATAAAAGTGCTAGACGAGCCGTCGTCCAATAGAGCATAAGCATTTATAGAGCCCTTAGGTCCGCTTACAGTTACAGCTACGACTTTTAAGAGAGCTTTGAGCGGCCCATTTGAAACGGCGTGAGCTACAGTCTCGCTTTTAGAGTCTATCGGAGTAGTCGAACAATTAATTTCGGGTTCGATTCCGTTCGAGAACGTTTCAGTAGTTGTATGAGAATTAACTGATTCAAAATTATGCAATAATTTATGATGTTTATATTTACAGCCTTCAACATTACATAAAGTCTTGGGATTACATGACCTATAGCGATGCGAACCTTTTTTTAGACATTTGTTACAAACTTTTTGGTCGCGGGCCCAATTCAACCTAGCCATAAAGTCAAGACGAATAAACTTATCGCAGTTGTCAATCATGTGACATTGTTGACAATATAAACAACAATTCGATTTGTTTTGTTGTGATTGTAAATTAGAATGATTTTTAATTTCAGCAGACTTATTACCTGAATGAAAATTATTGTGCTTAGAGTTCACCACGTTAACCTGAAACATTTTTGAGCTATGTGGCTGACTTGACAAGTTGGCTTCCGCAATAATGCCAAACTGGAATTCCGTAGTGACTTCCTCAGCTAAAAAATCAGCTAGCAACTCTAATTTCGTTCCTACAATCGGGTTATAGCGTAATCTTTCCAGCGTGCTCGCATTGCAGGGGTCAATTTCAGAAGCAACGAGTTATAAAGCTCCGGTGACTCTAAATAAGACTTATTATTAAGAAATTTCATAACGGAAATGCAACTGCGGACACGGCCGGCAAAGAAATGCAAGTCCTTGCCCTCAAAATTTACTTTAGGCAAAGCTCGCACAGCGGCGACCTCCTGGAGTACGATGAGCTCCGGTCTACCAAACTGAAGTTCGAGAACAGATATAATCTCGCTTGGGTTGTGCGCTGTAGCAAGTAAAGCACCGACGGCCTCTCGTGCCGGGCCGTACAGGGCCGCATTCACCCGAGATAAGTTATCAATTGGAGAATAAGACGCCTTAGACGCGTCGTAGGTTCTTTTGAAAGCGAGCCAATCTAAGGTTTTACCATCAAAACTAGGCAGGTGACTCTCCAATTTATCATTAGACAAACCTTGTATGGCCTGAGCCAATCGATAAAAATCAGACCCATTCTGATTGTTAGACAATTTAGTAGGTAGGGTACGTACGCAAGTAGAGTCTTGAACGTCACCTGTAGGTCCGCAACAGGGTCTGGGCGGTGTCGGATCGAGCGCTAGGCGACTAGGCCTTGCAGTACGATCGCAAGTGACACCGCGGCCGGCGGGCTCAGGAACTCGACGGTTAAACGCAGCGACCGGGAGAGTCGGGCTGCCGGGACGCACGACAACAGGAGCGTCCACAGTGGCAGCGGTGACTGGCCGCCCTTCTAGGGGCGCACTCGTAGGAACCGCAAGTATGGGACTACCGGGACGCACGGTTTCAGGGCCATCCACAGTGGTAGCACCACGGGTATCTACAAAAACGCATTCATTAGAAGGTGTCATAGTATCTAACCACTCTACAACGTTACCTTTACTAAGGCGGCTACTGCCGCGATGGCTGTTGGCGCGACGATTGTCGCGACGGCTAGAGGCGCAACTGCTGCCGCGGCGACTACTGCCTTCAGCCTCTATTTGAGCTATTTCTGCGCGCATTTCCAATTCAAGCGCTAAACGCTCTGCCTCAGCAACTTTAGCTGCTCGTTCGCGTTCCACCTCAGCAACTTTAGCTGCTCGTTCGCGTTCCACCTCAGCAACTTTAGCTGCTCGTTCGCGTTCCGAATCAGCAATTTTTCGAGCGTATGTGGCCTGAATGGTGAGCGAGCGTGCGCGAATGGTATTTGACGACTTGGATGTTCCTGAAATTGATTTGTCATCCGCCGCATGGACGGACATGACGGAGTCGAGCACGAGGGCGAGCGGCGGAGGCTCAACATCGTGGGGCGTGCCGGAGTCCGGCAGCGGAGCCTGGCCCGCACTCGACTCTAACGCTTTACTTTGCAATCTAGTAAGCATACTTACTGGTTACTTTCAAACAAACAAAAAACAGAATAGTTATTTGTAGAAAGGCAAAATAATCGTAAGGAAAATTTCAAGGGAAAACTATTGCAAGAAAATTTAAATTTTGAAAGTAAAATTTACCGAGCGAAAAGGACCAAATGTAAAGGAGGGGAGAGGAAATGATGTGGACTGTTTATTGGGTGAAAAGTAAAGCGTGTATTGGTAAAATATAATAAAAATCAGGAAATAATAAAATAATCAACTATACAAACCAAGACGTAGAACAGAACCAAAATATGACAGCACTTATGTCAAGAACCGAAAAAGATTCAAACAAAAACTACAAGAAAGTATCTGTCGGCAACAACTATTATTAAATGTCTTTTTGATGTCATTGACGTTAAGGTCGTTTTTCTTGACAGTGGAACACAAGCCTACTTCCTAATGCCATTTACTGCTATAGACAACATTACAACTATGGATATCTAACTTGAAGTACTGCTGGATGTAGTAAAACAATATACTCAACAGTTACATCTTGAAAAAAAAACCTTCCTCTACTATTTTTGCTACCTTTTCAACAGCTGTTAGGTGAGATAAGCTCCATAAAGTAACATTTCAGAACTATTATTTTAGTGAAACTAAGGCAAAAAATAATACTTTAAGAAATCATATCTCGGCTCCGATACTATTCAGAACCATTCAGACCACTCAGATAAGTTTCTTTCTTAGGGTGTTATAAAACGGTGGTTAAAAAATACATACGTCCGTTTGTTATCTCCCAGTAACGCCCTAAGCCGAGGTTCGTGTCCCCCCTTGGGGCACCCTTAGGCACGTTACTTAAATATAAGGGTTGAGAGCCTTCCGCTCACCCACTTGTCCGGTGAAATTGTGAAAGCCATCAGCGGCTAACAATGCATGCCATGTAGAAAAAAAAAAAAAAAAAAAAAAAGGTTAAATTATTGCTGGCCGCTAAAAAAAAAAAGATGCGACTTGTCCATACAAAGTTACTCAAACCCTTATAAAGTGGCAACTCGTGCGTGGTAGACGTGCTGAGTAGGAATCATATCCATCCATATCCTTTGGTGTTTTAGGTAGACCCTCTACTCATTCCGTCAACGAGTGAACTAAACTACTTTATTTGATTCGTGTTTATGTAGTGTGATTCAAAACATGAATTGTAGTAGTTCGTAATTAATTTTAGAGTGATTTAATCCAAATCCTTCGGTAATCGACAGACGACGGGTTAATATACCTCGTCAAATCAGAAATAAAAGTACGAGCACAATTCCATCAGACAGCTGTTTTCATTCATGAAGCGAAAATGAATAGGTAGGTAGGTACAACAGGGTTGGCCAACAGGGATTTTCTGGGAGTGAATTCTAGAAGGATTCATCCGAATGCGCAAGTTTTATGAAGAATGATAATATAAGTTGTTTCTTAATAATTATGTTACCTTGTATTATATACTTTAAATATATTATGCTCGTAGTTCGAATTTTAAATATTCTTCTTGGCAAATTTTGACACGTCACTGCAATTAGCTACTTGTGACGGTTCAACATGATAACGTCTCAGAAGCTATCGGCTTTCATTTCAGTACTGTATCATGGTATTACTGTCTTGCTACAAACCGCTAGTACCAGCTAACTGGGTGGGACAAACAACGCCACGGGCAATTCACTAGCTAAGTGCAAATTAATTGGGCACGAATTCTTGGGCTAAAGAATTGACTTCGCTGAAGAATCAGCCTAGCACTTTTTCGCGTTGCCTATGCACTTAGACGAGGATCTTTGGCGGCAGTTGTTAGCGAAAATCTCTCATACCTCCTAAGCGAGATAACGAGAAGTCTTTGAAAAGTATTTACTTCCCAGGTGATGAAAATTTGAGCAGACCGGTAAGGGAAAAAGATACAATCTTTTACTTCTTTGTCAAAAAAAGTGTTTCCACCCCAACTCTATTTTGTGAAAGTAGGCCTAGTGTGCGGTGTTGATTTCTTTCGTTGAGTCGAAATGGAACTCAAAAACGGTAATAAAATGCTATTGTTACTTTATGGTACTGTGAAAAACAGAATTAATAGCATAAAAGACGCGCTGTACGTAATCCCAATCCAAATATTTTACGCGAACGATACCGTAAGTTTAAAGTGGCAACACATGGTAGACGTACTTATACTTTGCACCTACTCAATATATTATATTTTACAACCTGCCTATATCTTGAAGATACTGGCCAAATCGAGCAAGCCGTCTAGCCCTACGAGACACTCTAGCAAGGCAACTCAAGGTAGCCAAGAGTCAATTAATTAGATACGAGTATTGGTTTCAAACGTTGCAAGTTGACCCACAGCGCACAGTTACAAAGTCTAGCCTAAATTTAGCTGGCCGAAGCTGCGGCCAATCATGAAAATGTAATCAAGGTTGGGCAGTTATCAAGCAATTCGGACCCACACCTGTATTTACTGTAATACCCAGTAGGACTAGTTAATGAATGGCGATTGGTTGGATTGGACATTATTGAAGAAACAATTTAGCTTTATTTTATTTAGTAATGCACGTATTAAAAACATAGTTAACTACAGTTTTAGAAGATGAGAAGAAAACAGTTTTAGTAGATCTATGAGAAAAATACAGTTTTATTAGATGAGAATAATACTATTGGAAAATACCGCCTGCGAATTATGTTAACTGGCGGCTACATCTTGAATTGAAAACTTAGGGAAAAAAGTATTTTTAAGGTTTTTAGTTATTTTTCTAGAATGTTGATAATTAGTTAGTTATGCCTCTGAAACAGCTATTCAAAAATATAAAATCATGCATATTCTCTCATACCTATCTATTTGCGACGTTCTCAAAACTCAAAGAACAAGAATCCCCCCCCCACACACACACCACACAGACCCACACAATCACTTCACACACACTCTTTCTTTTAGTATGCTTTTTATTTCTGTATCTTTGTGAATGTCGTGACTTGTAAGTTGTATTTTTGAAATATAAAATGTGAATCCGTATTTGGCTGTATGTTTACAATTTAAGTAAGTACTGTTTGTAGTAAAAATTTGAGAGCTTTGAATTTTGATTTTCAATAAATTAATAAATAAATAAATTCAAACTCGTAAGTACCCAAAATCGTTAAGCATCATGTATTTTGGTGGGTGGTTCAGGTAGCCCTTGTAATGCTACCTCTTGGTTTCCGCTTGACACTATTAAAAGACTTGTATATTATCCCTGATATATTTTTGAGCTTCACAATTTTTTAAAAAGTCACCTGGATACTAACATTATAGGACAGGTAGTCTGTGCGTCAGCAACCCTCGCTAGCCGCGGGGAGTACGTGACGCCGGCACTCTTTCATTTCCGCCCCCTGAGGAAGTTTTTCACTTTTCCTGGTTGTAATGGGCTGTGTCCTGGTGTTTGTAAATAAAACCCAGTCATCCGAATACGTGCTTTAATTTTGACAACGAGGTATCTGACTTTGAAATCGCTGAGTTTTATTGCGGGTGTATTTGGTAGGTCCAGTTGTAATGATATGGATAGAGAGATAGATACAACATTTGTTCATTGCAAACACACAAAGCCAAACATAAATTTCGATGATCCCTACGTACAGTATCGAAATTGAAAATTAAGGATGTTTTTATTCCCTCTAACGCATTCCATTTTCAGTATAATAATAGTTGGGGAAAAAGTTTCTTCGCATTTTTAAATAAAATTCAAAACATTTTTTAAAATAGATTATTTACATTTAACTAAAGTATGTAGGTGCCATTTTGTTCGATTACTTTTTGCCATCTTGTAGGTAGGTCCATAATCCCATTGCTATAGGAATTTTAAGGCTTTTGATCAAAATACCGCGACAAGTGGTATTGGCAGTCCTCTCGTGATGTTAACCTGACACTGCCTAAAGAATTCTGAAGAGACCGAAACAGGTGGAAATCTGAAGGTGCAAGGTCAGGACCATACGGCGGATTAACACCTCCTAGCCAAACTCTCTTAATTTTTGCTGAGTGGCTAAAGATATCTGAAGTCTAGCGTTATTATGATGAAAAACCACACCCTTTTTGTTGATTAATTCCGGCCGCTTTCTCTCAACTTCTTGCTTTAGTGTCATCAGTTGTTCGCAGAGAGTTCAGAATCAATGGTCCTGCCTGGTAGTAACGGCTCATAATGAACAATGCCCTTCCAATCCCACGGCATCACCTTGTTGCGAGTTAACCCGGGTTTCGCTACAGTCTGTGAAGCCTGACCGGCCTTTGACTACGACCTTTTTCGCACGTTCTTGTCGTACGTGATCCACTTTTCATCACCAGTTATCGGCTCCTTCAAAAATGGTTCGGTTTCATTACGTCGTAATAAATAATCACAAATGAGTACACGGTTCATTAGGTTTCTTTCAGTTTCAGTTTCGATATTATTCACTGATATTATTTTCATTTACGTCATCGAATCTGGCACATTCGTTATTATACGCAGGTGCATGAAGCAATGACTCTATTGAAAATACCATTAACAATAGTTTCATTTGGAATAATTTCTATTTTGTTGTTCTTTTCGATACCTGTCATAGGAAAAAATGTCTTAAAATGAAATTCTGCTGACTTATTTTTTTAAATATGATAAAACGACGGTGTTTTGATCCGACCCTGCAAGGCAGTTCGAAACTTCCCGACTTCGTAATAGTCAGCAAGGAGACCGTCGTACAGCAGCCTAGGGTCCGAGTTTAATTTGGCCAGAAGCATATTTGTGTTCATTGTTTATCCGATAACTCTCCGGTTATGAAAAACATCTGTAAAAAACCAAATCAACCCGGATAACAGCGGAAAGCCTACCATCTACTTCGTTGAGTTCTAATTCCATTTGTGAAAAGTGGGCTTCTGAGTGTTCCGTTCACCATGACGGCCACATACAGTCACTTGTCTTTGACTACTCCGTTTGGGATATAGTCCTGATGGTATCTAATTATGTAATGTAGCAAGAAGAATGAAGGTACTTCAGCAATGTAAACTATTAATGCAGATGTTAAGATTTGTAATTTGGCATCCAGACGGGCAGCATATTTACGATACCTAGTTAAACAGAAGCCTTTAGCATTGAAATCAAGTCATCACTAATATCTTTAGACCTAATCACGATGATTTCCAAATGCAAGCTGGTAATCACAAATCCTGGCTATTTTCAGAAAAATCTAACACAAACCTGAACCAAACACATTTGTTGCTAAATAAACAATAAAAGCGGTCGTAGACGCGGTTGTAGGCGCCTTCGTGCGCTTTCAAAAACGAGCTTGTACGCGCATATAAAACGCTGGTCTGTATATAACCGCCCTAACTTCTTTGAAGTACAAAGCCTAGATTATGGGTTAGTGGCAGTAGGTTACCGATTAACTTTGACGGCTTGATAATATCTGACAACGAGGATTATGACTACCACTCAAGTTTGCCACAATCTGCATGTTGAAATAAGACTCGTACCAGCTCATAGTGGATATGAAGCCTGCCACAGGACGTATAACGCTACAATAGTGAGCAGTCCAGGAATAATAGAATGTAATAAGGCCCCTGGCCCTTTGTCAGGTTAGGCGACATTCACCTACTGCTAAGCGCCACTGTCCACAAAAGCATAGCTGACGCGTATCTCTCATAAAACGCTTCATATGCATCCACTGGCCACATGTAAAATTACATGACTCTGTGTACAGAAGGTCAGTGACGCTGCTGTAATTTGTTATTAAGCTGCAAGAAAGCTCGCATCAAATTCGACCTCATCCTAGGGACTCAAGCGGGATACGAACCCGCAACCTTTTACAATCCGGGTCCCTAGGTTCAGGTCGAATAGTTTTAGTTTCTATCTTTGTGTAGAAAATAATGCATTGTTAAATGCTGAAAATAAAAGACACTTAAGGCCAGGTGGTTCTGCACAACATTTACCGAAGGAAACTGGTGAGCGCCACCCAGACCGAAAATCACTCAAATAATCGATAAAAAAAATTATAGATGTAATAAAAAAACCATCTGATGAAATCTTTAAACTTTGTTCTGGTAAAGGACCCATAATATCAGATCAATTATTTTAGAAATAAAACAAAAATAGAAGACAAAGTGTCACGAAAAGAGGTAACTTTGTGAATTTATTCTATCAAGCCAACTTCATCAAATCATGTTTCCACCGGATGAATTCCCTGTATTATTCCCTCAACAATATCTAATCAGTAAATTTTATTAGATTTTAATTTCACTGTTTACTACATCAAAAACGTGTTATGTGAACCACCTTCCCTTAAGCTTAAGTTGAATACGCTTCGTGGGCAATGGGCGTCAAGGCTTCATGCTGAAGCGTTCGCCGCTTCATCGACGGAGCTTGGTAGTTTTTATGCAAGCAACGAGCCGTCGAACAACAGGCGTATATCGACGGACACGTATCGTTGCAGCTACCCCTCGTGTACAGTAGCCCTTAGACGACATTTAACTACCGGAAGATAATGAGAGCTCACGCGTGTGTCACACGCGGCGGATGCTTATCAAAGTTTACAGTTGTGTAGGTAATTAACGTCTCCCAAATACCTCCCTGCGTATGCATGATATATAGTGCAAAATAGTTTATGAAAGTACTTTGTTATATTACACCAATGTCTACTTAGGACAGGTGTTTGACTACTCGTAATTAAAACGCATTGAAAATATTTATATCGCATTAAGGAACTCCCATATAATAGTTTTAAAACATCTTTGCGTAGGTGGTTGTTGGACATGACATTTTACTCACTCAATGATTTTTTCAAATATAAAGAATTGTAAAAGTTTAATGTGGTTGATACAGGATTTTGATGTTTAGCCTGTAATTTAGTAAATAACATTTATTTTTTATAGATAAATGAATGAATACTATTTAAATAACAAATGTTATAGATTTAGTTATCAGATGCGTATCTGAGCACTGATTATGTTACTGTAAATTATTTTTCTTGAATTATTATTATTTGCATGCTATACAATTGTAGTTAGGTAGGCTAATGCACTTCTCATCATTTATATCACATATTTCATGTACTGTACCCAAGTAGGGTACAATGGCATGGCAATGGCAATCAAAATATTTGTATTTGTATTTATATTTTTTCAAGAGACTGCCTAGTCGTATTTTTTGTCTTTCTGTTGTATTTTTATTATAACGATGGCCTGATGAATAAATAAGCAATCCTTCATTTCCTTCTTTCTAATTTTCATAAAACGATGTGTGTTTTCATATTTTCATAATATATTAATTTTAAGTCACTACCAAATAGGGCATAATGGAATAAGATAAGTGTTGTAATGGTAGTATTCAATTGCTGTTACGTAGTTTATGTAGTTAGTAGTTTATTAAATAGTGTTCCCGGTTTGCAGTGCACTTACAGGGTTCATGTTCTGTACGTCTACCACGAGTTGCCACTTCAAGTTTACATTATCGTTTGCGTAAAAAAAATATTGGGATTAGACATTTGTCATCCCAATACAATTTTTTTACGCGAACGATAACGTTAATTTGAAGTGGCAACTTGTGGTAGACGTACTGAACTTAATTAAAGTCTAAGACCAACAACTAGACAACATGAATGATAATATAAGACAACATGAATGCCATAAAAAATAAGTTTGAAGTATTAACACTGTTTGTAAGTTAATCTAGATTTTCGCGTACCTGAACTTTAGTTCGCCTAGAAGATGACAAAGTTTATTACAAAAGGCACCCGTCTAGTGATAGCTCCATAGCTCTACTTTCATATAATAGTTCTCGAACCATTGTTGCGGCGTTTCCTTTTATTTAAAATTCAATTATACACTCAGATGTCTTTGAAATTTCTTCGAATAGCCTTAAATAATTCCTAAACTCGTACAATGTAGACAGGAGCTGATAAATTATTTAGTATTATTAGGACTACCATTTGATGTTGACGACACGTTTGGCGTAGTGCGCTGCAGCATGGTTCTCGCCTTGACTTATGTAGTGTCCCAGGTTCGATTCCCGCTCGAGTTAATTCAGGAAACGATTTTTCCAAATTGGCTTGGGTCTGGGCGTGATGGGAAATGCGCCTGGCTTAATTCTCTCGTAATACAGGGATATTTATCCCTACTTCAAGACTATGACAAGTGGTGTGTTGTCTGGCGCATATTATAAAATATTAATCTCGAATAAGTAGAAATTATGGTCTAAAGCATGCAACTATTGTAACTCTCCGTGTGTGGGGCAGTTTGGTCACGGTAATGTTGGTAAACGTAACAACCGTGTAAAGCTGATGTAATCACTGCCTCGTAGGCGAAATAAGTGTAAAGTATGAGGCAGCAAGCATAGATAAAGGAAAATACTTAGCCCGACCTAGGTTTTGAACCCAGGACCTTCGAATTGCGCGTCGAGCTCTGAATTCTGATACCACTCGACTCGCTGAGATGAAGAGATGAAGAACAAACGAAAAACACCGTCTTAAGAACATATCTCGTAATCAAACTCATGACTATCTTTGATTCAACTAGCTACACTCTATCCATTAAGCCAGTAAGGATAAAGAACTGTTAAACTCCATCCTTTAAAGTCCGTGCCCTTTACAGTAAACCAGTTATTAACTTAATAAAACTTTCAGTCTTGTTTTATTCCGTAATCTAGTTTACCACTATATAAATTATGCAGCAAAGTCTATAAATTAAAATTCAGAATTTAAAAGCAAATTTACATAGCGTCATAATAATTAAGAGTTAAACCAGTTATGTTCTACTCGCAACAATTTTTGGTACTGAGTAAATTTGCCTTCGAAATGCATTTGTTTTGCACTAACTTTAACTATCTCCAAGTATGACCGGATTTGACCGGATCTTTCACACAACTAAATACTGTGTTGCTTATTTCACCACTGTATGTGTAGCGCGCTAATGAGTTTTAATCAGTGTTTCCTTAAAAAGAAGCAGAAAAAGTAAATTTCCATTAATTTTATTGTCTCGCTAATTATGTCAACATTTTCGTAGCAAACTTAATGCAATGCAACTTTCAGTGTTTATATTTCAAAAGCGCATTAACTGCTCGTATCTCAAAACTTTGGAAGCTCTTCTTCAAAACTTAATATCTTACAAAGAAATGTATAGGTTTATTTTGCTTTGCGGAAAATGATCTCATTATAAAATTTAAAATCGGACAAGTTTGAAACATTTACTGACGTTTTCAAGTTTTTACATATAGACTTGAACATTTTCTAGCAAAGGTAAGATATGTAATTGAATAAGCATATTTCTGTAAATATAAACCAAATAAAGTCCGTCTCACAAATAACATATAGATATGATCATTCACAATTAAGTCATGGATTTGTAGTCATTAATCAACATATTATTTAAAAAAATAAAATAAACAATTAACATCAAGATCACCTGACCCCAAACTAAGCAGAGCTTGTACTATTAACAACTGAGACTGATAAACATACTTATATATTTTAATTACATACTTGAATAGATAATAACACCCAGACACACAACAAACACAAATGTTCGTCACATGGTATTGTTTAGGGTGGGGATCGAACCCACGACCTCCGATGCTAAAGGCAGGATCGCTGCCATTGCACCAATAGGCCAGTCAACATTAATGTCATTGCTATCATTGTAATACCTACATCAAACTCAGCTATGAGGTGTACCTACTCACGCTAGTAGTGTATGTAAGGCTAGTAATAAACCTTAATGTCAGTTGTTATCAAGTGTAAAGACCTTTGACAAGACTAAGCGTAACGACTGATGAAGACCTAGCGACATCAACTGTGACCAACTGTCTTCAAAGCACGAAGATGCTTGAAATGTATGTCACTAAATTTCGGTTGGGGTTGTCACCCATCTCGCTGCCAGACCTTCCGATTGTTGCTTCAGTATATAATGACTCCATGTCGATGTCGGTACTAAGCCACGAAAATCCTCTATTCTAGGCCACGAACACCTTAAATATTCCCTATCACACTAAAACCAAAAAAAAGATTTTGAATTGCACCTGACGTTTCAAAACGTCCGAGCACACATGTCCTTATTCAACGTGCAAAAAAGAATTATATTAATTGCAGTTCAATACACAGTCCAGAGTTTCTGATATAATCCGATTTGAAAGAAGTCGTTGTTAGGTTAAGTAGTTCTGGCACAGGTAACTTTATAACAGCCTTCACAGCTTTCAATATTCTCTACCTTAAATTAATGACCTTGTGTTCATTGATTCACAAAAGGGTTTTAATAATGTACAAAAGGTAATGATTTAACGATGGTTAATGATAATTTACAGTTGATGGTATATGCATACATAGTATTTTACGTTTTTTACACCCTGCAAACAGTTATGGGTTGTGAAACATCAAAGAGTGTTGAATTTTCTAAAACTCGTTTTTCCAATTTACAATATAACAATGAAATGTAGGCCAATTGAATGCCGAACGGCACTTTGTTAGAGGACGATCCGTACATGACAGGACGTATCCATGTAAATGTGGTTCACGGGATGCATAAAAAATTTAAATAACGACGTGGATTGATATAAACTGGCATTAAACCGCCCTCAAATAAGACAGAACGAAATAGAATACACAACAACAAAGCCGCTGCCGTGTTCGCAGTGTCCCCGATCACGTAAATGGCTCAGACGATCGTACCTACCCGTTTTTGTTTCCACAAAAACCTCGTTAAAAGCTAATAAAGTTGCCTCCAATGAAAATTAGATTGGAATTTCCACGATTGAAGTGGGAATTTGAGCCTCTCGCCGAATAATTATGAACCCAAGTTGGAAACTAGATTTAATGCGCCAATTTCCTGCTAATTCATTGTAAGGCCAGATTGTTTAAGTTTGACTGGTCTATTCTTTACATTCATAGCTTAATTTTAGTGTTGGAGCCTACGTTAAATTGTTATAGGGGCTGGATGATATTTATGGCACTAGCAAACATAAGCTGCTGAAATGTAAGGCTTCGAGTGCCCTAATACCAGCTTGACCAAGAAGTTAACCACAAGAAAGAATAAGGAAAAGTTAGTGGATTGATTATGAACAATTGTACGAGTTTGATCTATAGCTTTCGCACCTCTGCCTGCATTTAACTTATTACCTACAGGGAGCCTTTTTGTCGTCTAAACGATTTTATATGATGGAGAAAACAAGTAGGTACTATTGTGTAGTTAAGAAAAACTAAGCAAACGACTAAGAACAAAGAAAACTTCATCTTAAAAGAAATATATAACTAAATTATAGAAATTTAAACTAAGAGCCCTATTAAAAAGAAATTTAAAAGACGTATTAGAAGACAACTTATTGACTCTAGCAGGTAGAAACTTTTCAACAATGTGCATAATCATCACGTTTGCCACTCTTTACTGTGTCAGCAGTCCGAACTAGGCAGTTACAGTTTGACAACAGACAACAATTATTATTAAAAACAATGTTAACTTTAAAGACATTCTAATTAAACCGTGAGCGTTAAAACGCTCGTTACAAATTATGATATTCAATACAAAACAGATTACATTGGACGGACGCGACTGGATTACACTGTAATTGGTCGTGTTTTCCCGCAATGCGTTAAATTAACTTTGAATTATCGTCCAAACGTTTATTAATTTAGATCTGAAACAATATTTATGGTAATTGCCGGACGCCGCTGTCGGTCCGCGGGATCGGGTTCAATCAGATCAGCTCCACTCCATGCCGGTATCCGCACCCAGTTTTAGCGATTTACTCTTGAGAGGGCATTGGCAACGCATTTTTGGATGTTTCTTGTGATTGATTATTTCAAATTCAAGTAAAAGCATATTTTATTCTGTTCTGTTTTGCATTATTATTTCATTTTGCATAGTATTTACCAATAAAGAAACACATTTAATTGTCAAATATGAGCTAGTCACCATTATTACTTCATAAAATAAAAATCAGTCTAAACTGATTAGGTATGAAGAAACGCGAAAATTTATGGTAAATACTTAGGTGCTATTTAATTTTAAAATGATAACGCGCAGAACATAGCCGAGATAAAAATGATACTTTTATTCCAATTCAACGATAAACTTACGAAAATCTTCCAATATTGTGAAGTGGTAACGTCACAAACACACACAATAATATCCGCCTCTTGTGCATATCGACTAAATACCTATGTATACTCTATCTTTATAGTTGACGACCGACTTGGTGTAATGGTTAAGAAGTTGGCTACTACACCAGAGGTCGCGGGTTCGATCCCCGCACAGTACAAACATTTGTGTGCATGAACATGTCTGTTTGTACTGGTCTGGGTGTCTCCTATGTATAATAAGTATGTATTTACAAAAGAAAATGTATATAAGTATGTTTATCCGTTGTCTAGTATCCCATAACACAAGCTTTAATTAGCTTACTTTGGGGCTAGATGGCGCTGTGTGGAATAATGTCCAAGGGATGTCCAAGGGATATTTATTTATCTATTGCATTGAACACAACATTGTAGTGAAGCTACCCTGCTATTCATCAGAAGTTGATGAGCCCTTCTTACAAACTTTAACTAACGTAGTCACTCAAGTGCTCTTAATACTGACAGCTCACGTTTTTGTTGTTTGTGTCTGTTTTTCGAATATGAGATGTATAACGTGAAGTGTGGATAACAAAATAAATTTCAGGTATGCTCATATTATATTTCAGAATTTAAGTGTCAGTTATTTAAGAGTGCTACATCGGGCTGTAAGTAATGCGTTGTTAAAGCGTCTCTTTGTTTCCGATACGGCACCCAGCAATCGGCAGCAGCGAATGCGTGTTTTCGACGGGGACAATTAAACCCTGGCAAGAGATAGCCATTGAGTTTGTTCGTTCACTGACCCCTACATCGCCTTTTTTAGAACGCCTAGGCAGTTTATGGGTTAGGGCCGTAGCCTAGACAATATGTGCTCTCGGATTTTTTGGAAAAAGGATGGATTTATTGCAAGCCTGCGTGTCTTAGTGATTCAAGTCAAACCCCCCCATCAATGGCATCGATGACTTGACTTTTCCCAGCATTGGGACAGTCAATAGGTAAACTATCACTTCAGAATGTAAGTACGTGAATATTTGTAAGTCGAGCACCTATGTTATAATACATAATAATGTAATTACTATAGTTGGTATAAACCAACTATAGTAATTTCACTAGAACAATCGGGACAGGCTTGCCGTCCATTTGCACATAACGGAATATGCAGGACCTGGCAATCATGTTGTGATGAATATGAAGCACGTACGGTAGCCGGTGTCCCATTTTCGTAATGAAATAATGCGAGGGAATAACTCATAGACGTTGTGCAAGGATTAGATTTTTTGAGCATAAATCTTAGATACTAACTTATTTTTAAGCAACTAATCGTTTTTTGTTATATTTTGCAAAATATTTATTTGATTTGATTTGATTTGATCTGCATCCTCACCCCGATGCGTTGAATAGTTTTGATACGATCTTTAAAACATGAAAGAAACAATACTGCTTGGTTACCCTAAAGTCTAAAATATTTTAATTAAATGTCATCGTGCGTGTTTGTACTTTGTTCAACGGTATATTGTAATAAATTCGTAGTTAAGCTACCGTTCTTGTGTACGTTTTCGGAACAAACAAAATGTTTATTTTTATGTTCTCATGTGAGTGTATTGTTAATAATTCTTAGTGATAATAAATGTCTTAAAACCTTATGCCATCATGAAAACAAGTCCGAAAAAAAACCCTATGTAATCTCTCGTAGGTTTCTTGATCGGAATGAATCATGTATAGCACTATGGCAGTATGCGTCAAACGTAATCTTAAAATAAGAAGTGAAAATAAGTAGTCACGTAAATTATGATTTCAAAGCTCTTCCCAAACTGGCCAAGGCAGGTGAAAATATAATAATAAGTTTTATTTTTATTTCAAAGAGCTATCTTGACCAACTAAGCCACATTTATGCAAGTAAACTTGTATTATTCACGTCAGTATTTATTTTAGCATTAACTTATGTGTGATACCATTAACTAACAAAACCTTCTAACTGTGTATGTTCTCAAAACGTTTATTTACATAATATATTACTTACGAGTAGTTTTATAAGCGGTTTTACGAAGAATGAGTCCTTTGAGCGCGCGAGGCCTCACAGCTATCACGAGTTATTTCCTCATAGAGTAGCAGGTTGTATAAATCGACCTTATCGCGGAGAATAACTATGGCGTAACGAGAGACACATACGTTCGGCCTGACAGCCGGTCATGTCTCACTCGCGGTTAGCAAGCCAAATCACGCGATATGAACTGCATAAATGACCCGCGTCGCATGATGAACCCCGACCGACTGCATTGAATATAGTACTGAAAATATGCTCGGAAATTAAATGTGTAGATTTTTGAGAAAGTAATTTAGCTTATAATGACGACACGGTTGGCGTTGTGCCCGATGCACGGTTTCTCCCCTTGACTTACGTAGTGTCCCGGTTTCGATTCTCTGTCGAGTCAATTCAGTAAACGATCTTTTCTAAATCGGCTCGGGTCTGGGTGTGCCTTGGTGTGTATTCCTTGCCTGGTACTCCGTAATAAAGGTATTTTTATCCCTACTTGAAGACCATGACACGTGGTGTATTGTTTGGCGCATATTTATATTTATTTATACATACGAGTATATGGTCCACTGTGGGTCAATGATGAAATTAAACATTTAGAACATTTTGCATTTACGCTAAGTATTTCAGATGGCCGAAGAAGAACTTAGGCCACATTATGCGACATGACGACCTTTTGAAGACTATCATAGAGGGTAAGATAGAAGGAAGGAGAGGACGCGAAATGCTAAAAGGGAATTGTTTCAAACAAGTCAATCGTCATGTTGTTTAAAGGACTGCAAATGTTAGCAGAATCTTGGCCGCGTATCAGCCAGCCCCTGGAGGAGTTAGCTTGAGTCCGTGCACAATAACACAGATCACTGTGTTTGAAGACCCGCGTTACCGTTACCATCTACCGTGGGATTGTAAACCGAAACACACGCAAGCGTCTTTTTGGTCGCCTCTTACAGGCAGGGATACTTCGATGGAATTCTACTCCACTAACCGCAGGTAGCATGACCTGGCTTGACTCGAAGTGGGGATCGTAAGATATGATGAGATTGTTTAATTACAATACATTTTAATAACAAATAAAAATACTGTTGCAGCATGGCTTATTGGTCTAAAATGAGTTGCATTTTGATAAATTGCAGAATAATCGTTTGCACGAATGGCGGTACTTTCCATATTTTAAAACGTAATCACGCCCAAGGGAGGATGCCAGGTAATGCTAGCGACATAAACTCGTGTCATAAATGTGCATTTAAAAATTGGAAACATCGAAGTGGGTTGCGAGTTTAAATAAATATAAATATATAAATATCCCTGGACATTATTCCACACAGCGCCATCTAGCCCCAAAGTAAGGTAATTAAAGCTTGTGTTATGGGATACTAGACAACGGATAAACATACTTAAATACATTTTCTTTTGTAAATACATACTTATTATACATAGGAGACACCCAGACCAGTACAAACAGACATGTTCATGCACACAAATGTTTGTACTGTGCGGGGATCGAACCCGCGACCTCTGGTGTAGTAGCCAACTTCTTAACCATTACACCAAGTCGGTCGTCAAAAATAAGACAATATACAAAAACATCGAAGTGGGTTGCGAGTTTGCTACTTATATTTCATTAAATAAGATTTATTGTAGAATTGCGACATTGGAATCTGTCTGAAACACGAGGTGAGTGCGAGCAAGTTCAAGTTCGCTACCGCATGAAAGGTAATTTCGAGCACCTGCGAAGACAATTTGACTACGTGAAACTCGTACCGCACTCCGATAAACCGAGAAACAAGATTACACGCTCAGAAGTTACGTTTTATGTGACCTGACCTCAAAATTAGCTAGTTATTCCCCGGTAGCGGGACTCATTGAATTAAATCAGTAGCCAGTAAGCATGTCAGGGGGTAACAACCCATAACTCAGAAGTAGAGAGCGTCTCGCGGGCCATAACATTCAATCGTCCGCGCGAGGGGGGAATTTTGATGACCTGAAGGAAAAGTTTGCGTCGGTACACTCTGTATAAATCCGGGGAGTCATGTCGGGATTTCCTAAATCGCCTTTTTTATTTATTGCGCGGCTACTACAGTAGGCAGCCGTTTAGGAGTGACGTCGTGTTACTGGTACGTGATATTTTTACTTAGCTAGATGAAATACGAGTATGGCTATAACTAATAAGAAACGATCCAATGTGGGCCAATTTGTAACATATTTTATGAGGGTACCTCAAACACTTGGTGGCGAAATGTGGGCTTCTGGGTGTTATGTATCATAACGGAAACAATTAGTCTTCTCTCTGACTGCCCTAACTCACCATACGATACTTTACTCAGAAATCTAAAAATGTATGTGTTTGCGAGAGTTTGCAAATGAATATGTATGAGTATATTGTCTTATTTTACAGGGCTATAATCCGTTATGGAAACATAAACCAGCACCGAGGGTCGCTATGGTTTTCCCGAAGATTCATCTCCTCAGGGAACAGCATGCGCTACAACCCAAAGGGTATTCCGATATTATATCCACCAAAGAGAGCCATAGGAAGGTTGTGTTTTAAAGATGAGACTGGCAAATTATATTAAGCAGCGTCTTAGATACATTCTTGGGTATGTCCACATTTTATCACATGTGAATCCCACAAATTACTGTTGCTGAATTACAACGTGTTTATACAGCACACCGGCATGAAATTAATCCTCATAATGATTTGAAAGAATAGCTGTTAATATAAAGTGGATTGCAATTTGAGTATTTATCTTTATCTAAAAAGCTTTATCTATTTCATTTGGCGCTTTGACTAAAAATCAACGAGGCGGAAAAACTCTCAGTTATTTAAAGCTCGCTCAGCATTTCCGCGATTGGAGCCGCCATTGATCACGCGTACTCAGCGCGCATCAAATACTTTTAATGTAATTGATAATCATAAACCTCCTCCATTACATCTCTAGATAGCATAAAACAAAGTCGCTCCGTAGGCTTGGAGATGATTCAAACTACGCAATTGATTTTAATGCGGTTTTCATTAATAGATAGAGTGATTCACGAGGAAGCTAAACATGCATGTTATATATTATAGTAGAGAGAACACTGACTCACAGACTGAATATTAAGTACCTGTGGTCTTAGCGTGCAGGATTCGATACAGCCCAAAATAATTCATTTGGGATCGTAGAGTCAAATAATTGGAATTACCTATAACAATAATATCGATAGTTTGTGAGCAGCATAGTCATCGATAGTACTTGTATGTACATAGGATCCCTTTCATCCTCTAGACGACCCTTTAAACTTCACTACGAACTTTGCTAGCACTAACTCTTAGAGCCACTTCTTCAGGCCGGGAATACTTTAGGGGAAGGATGGAAAACCGTGGGGCTGGAGATGCCCCACGCCTGCAATTGGTTCACATCTGGATATTTATAAGTCTGGGTGCGGTTTGCAAAAGAAAAACAGTACCGTTCATCGCACAAATGTTTTGTCTCTGGAGGGTATGTTTGCCTCTTACCATAAAATAGTCAAAAATTCAAGATTCTGCCATAGTTTTGTTTTTATAAGTAAATATTGGCACGCGAAGGAAAAAGTTTAGGTTGGGAGTTTTGTAATACCTACCAATGTTCATTCTGATGCGCGCCGGGTCGGCCGCGAAGGGCGTGTTTTCGGCCGGCCCTCGGGTGCCTTAGGTGGGTTTCGTTTTCGCCGCGATGGATTACGCTCTATGCAACCTTATTATAACTTTCGATATTATTAAATATATGGAACAACTTATACAAAGATCATCTGACCCCAAAACTAAACGAAACTTTCAATGTGAGTAAGGGACAGACTTACAAAATTAAAATCGTAGCAACTCATTCAAGTAGAATGTAGCTTGGCATAGAAAACCAGTAAACTACTCCTGTTTGTAGAACACGTAATTACGTGAATTTTAAGTCGTTAATAAATAATACTTATCGTTCAAATCTTCGTAAATTTGTACCGTGGTAGGCCCTCAGGCGCCCTAAACCAGAACCAGTGTGATGATACATTCTAATTGCTACAAATAACCTAAATAAGCACCTCTAAATGAGGTAGTAGGTAGAGCGTAACCCTTGTCTATACTAATGCACATCATCATCATCATCATCCGTGCGGTCTATCCCGGTTGTGAACCCACACTGGTGTGTGGGGTCCCAGGGTCCGCCTTTCTTATTTTCTTGGCCCACTTCGCGCTGTCTTGTGCATCCTGAGTGGTAAGTTAAATAGTAGATTGTTATCATTTTTGATTCCGTTTTCGCATGAAGGATTCGCTTTACGATTTCCACTGTTCATTGCCAAATATTTATGAAAATAAAATGTAGGCAAATACCCTATTAATATAATTTGCGCGTCGGATGCGAGAAGGGTCGGCCAAGGGCGTCCTTCCGGTCTTCCTCGAGTGTCTTAGGTGGCTTTCTGTTCCGGTGTGATGAATTATGCGCGTTTAGCACTACTGTGCAAGGAAAAACTGTATAAGCAATTACTGTTGTCGTGAGGCGAGACTGAACTCGGGAAATTTAGTGTAGGGCTTCTGTCGGCCAGAAGGAGCGATGGCTTGTGAAAGCTTGCTGGCAGGAAGTGATCCCGATAATCTAGCTATGAATAATGTCAATGATGATTATGATACTGATATCTTGAAAAAAACAACATTCGTTTAGCAGATTTTATAAACTAAAAGATATAAACTAGAAAAACATCAACCTAATTTAGTTTTTCCTTGTTTGGAAAATAGAGCATTACTTATAATAATTTAGTTCTTATCAACATTTGAACTTCAGATATCCAGAGTTTCAAGTTGTAAGACCGTTCTTAATCATTCAAAAATCTATATTTCGTCATCTCGACTACGCCCCTAGAAGTTTATTTCCAGAATGCCACAGCTAGAGGCTTTAGGCCGGACGTTTCCAAAGGTTTCCCACCACTTAATCCCCGTCATCGGTCCATCGGACTAATTACCAGGCAACCAAATGGTGTCTGTCGTCGCTACGACGCTACGACGTTGCGACATGCTACGACCGACGCTACAACTTCCAGTTCGTGATGGCCACTCGTTCGCTAACTTCACCTGTCTCACAAATAATCAAGTTTACATTGAAGATTATTTTGCAAAAAATCCTGCACAATCCGCGACCTTAGGGTTGTCGCGATGTATTAAATTTATTGTAAATGACTTTTTTAAAAGTGTTCTGTTTTAAAATTTGAATTGAAAAATATATTATAATGTATCAAAATGACATCGCATACACAGTTGATGAAGTAAAAACCGTCTAAGGATTTTTTCAAATCTTTAATGTTTAGTTTTCCAGCCAGACTTCATTTGTATATAGTATATACTAAGTATCCTATATTAATTTTGTTACGCTTTAAATAGGTAAGTATCCGGTAAAAAGCTTTGATACTTTTCTTACTTTCAAATTTGTCGTACATTGCAAGCCACCCGGTATACCAACCAACATTTAGTGGGTCGAGCCGGGGACGGGCGTCCATCCGGCACCCTCGACTGTCTAACTGTAAGGAGTCCCGTTCCGCCGCAGTGGGTTGTGCACCGTGCAACTCGGCGAATTAGGTTAAGAACAGACGGCGCGTTTTTCTAACGCGCCCGCCGTGGCCCGCAGCTTCTAAGTGCAGATGTGTATAAAAAAATTATAGCAGATTTCACTACGGATTCAACCGCTCGGCGGTTGTTTTTGCGAGTGAAAATCGCAACCGCCAAACCCACCAAACTCAGCAGGGCTAAGATGCGCAACATAAGGTAATTTCTCGTTTCTCGTCCCTGAGAGTCGACACAAAGGGGTGTAGACATGTTTAACACCGATTTAATAATATAATAATCGATATTATCAATAGTACTGATTTGCAGACACGATGGTATCGATATAAACAATCGATACAAATAATCAATCGAATTAATCGATTTGAATAATTGATGTAATCGTTTTAACCGTTCATATCGATTATATGTTTCCAACTAATCGATGCAACTAATCCATTCATTTAATCGCTTCGAAATATTAATCGTCAAATACTTAATTAATTGAATAATTGATAGATAACAACCGCTTTATTGAAACGAATAGTCGATTAATCGATACAAATATTCGATTTAGTCCCATACAAAATACGACAATTGCTGCCATGTTATGAACGGTAGGCAAAAGAGAGAAATCGAGCAATGGTGAAATTTGATAGAGTATTTTTTGTCCTCTCTTCTCGCAGGGCGCGCATCTTAGCCTCGCTGGTATCGTGAGTTTGGGTAAAAAACCGCCGAACCGCCGCCGCGGCGAGCGCAGCAGAAAATCTCGCCGTCGGTCAGCCTTGGGCAGTTACCACACTGGTCAAAAGACAGTAACTGTTTGGTTAAGGTAAATTAGCGCTCAGATCTGGCCTGCGTCCTAGTTAGCACTAATAGAGTTGAAGTATTGCCGGCATAAGCTGTGCCTGTTAGCCCCAATAGGTCGTGGGTTCTATCTCCAAAAGGACAAACATTAATCTGATGTTTTTTTTATTATGTTCTGTGTTTGAGTGTTCAGACACCCATAGTACCTACGAGTTCTGTTTAGTTTGGGGTAAAGTGTCCCACATATTTATTTATAACTCGTATCTATGCGTGGACGGCACGTAATTCACGTGTTAAGTTGTGGATATAGTTGATTGAACTTACTTATCCATTTCACAAATTTACAGTGGCAGGAAAATGTTTAATCATAATTCTTCTCCTTGAAGAAGATGAATAAGAAGTATCATATACCAGATCTAATGAATTTCTCAAATTAAATCTGATAAAGAATAATGAAATGGTTGCTTAATACAGACATTAAAATAATTCTCCCCCGCGGCGGATGCGAGATGGATGGTGGCTGGGGCGTCCCCCCCAGAGCTCTTAGCGAGTTCCGCCCTGGATATGCACCCCGAATTTAGTGCAACTGCTAGTCAAAACAAGAACCGAGATTTGCGTATTAGGGATGTGCGAAAAATAGGTACGGTAACCTACAAAGTGATTGCGTAGTAATCAATTCTTGTTAGTACCTAGAGTGTAGTATTCTTTCTTTATGATATGGATGTGTTTGTTAGATATTTAATTTCATTTCGGATGGACTGCCGGACACGCCGAAAACATTACATTAACCCCTTGAGTGTCAGCGGAACACACGGGTGTTCCTAAGAAAACCCTAAGAAAAAAATGGCAAACAATGAATAAATAATGTGACCGCATTTTACAGTAGTCGAAATACGAGTAACGAATCTCTACAACTTAGGTTGGGGAAAAAGTCTTTTCACATATAGTATGTATGAACTTGTAATAAAATCTCTTTGGCTATACTATTTGTATCTGGTTGGCGACCTCCGTAACGTATCCCAACAGGTGGGTTTTAAAATTAACACGGACAAGACGAAGGTAATCTCAAACGACCATGTCACACCCGTACCAGTAGTTGTTGGGAACGATGCTCTAGAAGTTGTGGACGAATATATTTACTTGAGACAAAATTATCCGGCTGGGTAGGTCGATAGAGAGGTGGCACGACGAATCCAACTCGGCTGGGCCCCGTTCGAGAAACTGCGTGACATGTTTACGTCCAATATCCCACAGAGCCTGAAGATCAAAGTCTTCGAGCAGTGCGTGTTGCCAGCGATGACTTACGGTACTGAGAAGTGGTCCTTGACAGTTGACCTTCTGAATAAGCCCAGGGTTGCTCAGCGCTGTATGGAGAAAGCTATGCTTGGCGTCTCTTTGCGTGCTTAGGATCCGTAACGAGGATATCCGCAAAAGATCTAAAGTTACCGACATAGCTCATCGCATAGCCAAGCTGAAGTGGCAATGGGCTGGCCACAGCGCTCACAGAACTGAGGACCGCTGGGGAGTGAAGGTTCTTGAGTGGCGACCACGAACTGGGAGACGCAGCGTGGGCAGGCCTCCTACCGACCGACGACCTGGTGCAGATTGCGGGAAGCCACTGGATGCGTTCGGCCCAAAGCCGCTTGTTATGGCGTTCGATAGGGAAGGCCTATGTCCAGCACTGGACTTCCAAAGGCTAATGATAATGATGATAATGATCAGACCCCAACTAAGCAGTGCTTGTACTGTGTCTCAGAGACTGATAAACATACTTAAATATTTCAAAATACATACTTAAATAAATAATAATACCCAAACACACAACAATCACAAATGTTCGTCACATGAATGTCTGTCATCGAACCCACGATCACCGGTGCTAACATTCAAAACATTCAAGTCAAGTCATTATATTATTAAACTGTGGATAAACAAAATCAAATGAGGACAGATCACGTTTTGGCTGGTTGCAGGTAAACGAAATACTGAAGTTTGTAAGCCTTGATGAAAAGGATTACTAACCGGTTATTTAAAATCATAGAACGATTGTTCAAAAATCAAGAAAGTTATGTAACAAACACCTTCCATATTTTACCAGTCTAACTACAAATCTAGCTAGTCCACAATAAACGACCCTGCTCCAAAGTTTTCAGAGTCTGAAGATAAGTGTGACACCCGAGCGAAGTTAAAAGAGCGAATAAGATTGTTCGATCTACGAAATCTCGTAATGGAGGAAAACGACATCGCGAGTACAAACCGCCGTTTGTCAAATCACTAATGGCATGGAAAATCGGGAAAGTCCCGCTTTCTAACAACGAACGGGCCAAATCTATAGATTGAAACCGAATAATGTATTAGGCGCGCTTGACTTTATAGAGCGCCCTCATACCCACTTACGTACACCTACTGGCGGGAAGTGGGAGATTCTACGTGAGGGGCATCTTATCTACTTAATAAATGGTGATAAATACCAAGGTTAATACCTACCTCCAAGAGAGGTTTAAAACAAGAAATCTTGGGTAGGTTCACGAAACTTTGACAGTTGCTATTATAACCCGGTTAAATTAGGATTCTGGAACATATCGCCGACAGTCAGTTCTCCTATTGACTCTCCGCCGACAGAACGTTTCGCCTTCGGGTACTACACCGACGGAACCGTTCACCTACGAACGTTTCGTCGACAACGATTCCTGTGACGGCGTAGTTGAATCGTTGTCGACGAAACGAAAAAATCGGCTTTTTGGATTTATTTCGAAAACGGTATGGCTTGGTTCCAAATTATTGAGAGTGGGTGAGTGTTGAGAATGAGCAAATATACAAACTTACGATGATTAGCACCAAAATTCGTATTAAAGGTTTATTTCATCTTAATTTTTAGGCCCTACAACGACATATCGTCAACGCCTTTAACAGCCTGCCGTTCGGCGTGATACGAGAGGCACTCCATTACTTCGGAGTAGGAGTGAGGGCAGAGACGGGGTCCTCATCCGTCATCCCATGAGGTGTGGTGTTCCCCAGGGGTCCGTCCTAGGGCCCCTGTTGTGGAACATAGGCTACGATTGGGTTCTCCGCGGCGCGCTCCTGCCCAGGATGCGCGTCATTTGTTACGCGGACGATACCCTAGTCGTAGCGAGGGGACACACCTTTCCGTAGGTCCAGAGGCTGGCGGAGGTCGGCGCCAGCCTCGTGATTGGACGCATTGAGGCGCTGGGCCTACAGGTCGCCTTACACAAAACCGAGGCCCTCCTCTTCCACGGGCCTCGGCAGGGACCACCACCTGGTGCCTCGGTCTCCCTCAATGGTGCGGGTCATGGTCCAGATCAAATATCTGGGCCTCTTTTTGGATGGGCGGAGGCGATTCGAGTAACATTTCTCCCGCCTCGCGCCCCGCCTAATCCGTTCCGCGGGGGCACTGGAACGTTTGCTTCCGAATGAGCGCGGCCCGGATTAATCATGCCGGCGGCTTTATGCTGGCGTTATCCGCAGTATGGCGCTCTACGGAGCGCCAATTTGGACGGATGCTCTCACCGCCCACAACATCTCCCTCTTGCGAGCTCCGCAAAGGGTGATGGCGGTGAGAGCCATCCGAGGGTATCGCACCATCTCGGCGGGGGCAGCCTGCGTTCTCGCAGGTATGCCTCCGTGGGAGTTGGATGAGCGAGTTCTCGCTGCTGTCTACCAGCACAGGGCAGCAGCGAGAGCCCAGGGCGAGCGCCTCTTCCAGGACGTGGTGGAAGGGGCTCGGAGGAGAGCGCAGGAGGCGCTCATACAGAGGTGGGCGGAGGACCTGGCTGACCCGCTCTATGGCCGGGATACCATAGACGCAATATGGCCGGTTCTCAACCAGTGGTAACGTCAGGAGTGGCCTCTGACGTACCGGCTGACGCAGATACTTTCCGGGCATGGGTGCTTCGGGAAGTATCTGCACAAGATCGCCCGGCGGTAGCCCACCCCGCGGTGCCACGAGTGTGGCGCTGCTGAAGACACGGCCCTGCACACACTGCAAGTGTGTACAGCATGGGCCGAGCAGCGCCGTACCCTCGTGGCCACCATTGGAAGGGACCTCTCACTCCCGGCCGTAGTTCAGGCCATGTTGGGGAGTGAGGAGGCCTGGATGGCAATGGTCTCCTTCTGCGAGGAGGTGATGACGCAGAAGGAGACTGCGGAGAGGGCCCGAGAGGATGATCCTCTGGCGGCCCCTCTCCGACGCAGACGGCGGGGAGCCAGAAGACGGCGGTTCGCCCGTCTTCCTCCTGCTCCCTAAAAGTAGCACCGGGGTGTATTCAAAGGTGCACTCGTCTGGGGCTGCCCCAGTATACCGGGATGCCCCCGTAGCGTGAGGAGGCCCGGCGCATAGGCTGGGCCGACCGCCGGGGCGACGTGGTAATCCTTTAGGCTCCATGTCGCCCTATTTCATAGCGGCGAGGTATACCCGGGTGCTTTTAGTGGGTATGCCGCCGGCTTCACCGGCGGAGAGTCCTACACTCCCCCACTGCCCGACCCAGGCAGTTGGATAGTGCGTAATGCATTTCTCACCCGGATAACTAAAAAAAAAAGGCCGTACAACGATACCAATGATATAAATAAATAAAATCACCACTAATTGTGGGAAACTAGACTAAAATAAAACAACCAACAGTACGTCTACCACGAGTTGCCAATTTAAATGTACATTATCGTTCGCGTAAAAATTTGTATGGTGATTTGACAGGACATGACAATGTCAAATCCCAATACATTCAGACTCCAACTCGTGGTAGACGTACTGGTCTATGAAACCGACTCTCAAGTAAACTAATATACATGGCCGTGAAATCACCCAAATGATGCGATCTTATCTCACGCAGCGGGACCGCACCATAATAAACATTGCGTAATAGTTATGATGATGTACCGATATTGCCACTTGGATTGTTTCTTTTGAGTACCTTTGCAAAAAAAACTTAAGTTAAAACCGTTTCTGTATATTTATGATTTAGGACTAGGTACAAGTAAAATAGATGTACCTTTTTTCTCTGTCTAAAATATTTTGCCGAAACTTTGATCTATAGCAGCCGATACCTATTATAAGACAAAAAAAAACTTTACAGCTAATTTTACTAAAATACTCCTACGTATATTGTAGTTCTCTGGTAAGCAGCTGTTGGCGGGGACCAAACAGTTACAACAGACTTTTATAAAAATATAAAACAACGTTATTATTACTTTGGTAAAAATGCTTCAACTTCAACTTTCTTCTAGCTGACTATCCCGTTTGAGATATGAGCTTATGAAAAACATGATAATATAAGCAATAAGTATCTGAAAACTACTGTGAATTCAGTCAATTTCAGTCATTTTCAAGACAGCAGCCACAAAAAAAGAACAATAGGTGGTATATATGACACATAGGACAGGGAAACGGTGAATTAAATCAACAGCGCATTGAAGAGCTAATTTGTAGCTTTAATCATTCGTTCTAAATCTCTAGGAGAGTGAAGTTCGGTAAATTATCGTAGCTGAGTTACGAGAGCTGAATTACACCGCCTTTTGCCAGGGAATTAGGGGGAAGGTGGGGTACTCAGATGCAAAGGTCATCATTGGTGTTAGTCAATTATTACGGCATGGTTTTTTATTAAATTAATTAGAGTTTTTTTCTGATTTCTTTAGCTACTCAGCTTCATATTTTTAAGGGGTCAAAACTGTTCAGTTCTCTTCAAAAATAAAATAAATATAAAACAATATTTGTTTGCTTTCATCCATACATAAACAACACTAAAAGTAAACGAAAACTTATTACATTCGTGTATTTGTACCACTACATCTGTTTTTGTTTTCTTAAATCTCTACTTGAAGGATAGGTACCTCAAATATATCTTTTCTAGCGATAAAAATATCATCAAGCTCCGTAGGGATTACCCCTGTGTTTTTTTTGTTTGATCAACAAAGTAAATCACACATCACATATAACTATGAAATCATGTTTTCTATATCAATCTACCCCTTGTTACTCTAATGAACTGATTTGCGATCCTCATTCCACTGATCAATTGAGCAATGTGCAAGGCCTTCACACTGTTTGTCTTGATTATTTGCCGACACTAACGAACTTATGCGCTAACGAAGAGTAGCAAAAGACCTGTCCGACCCTGACCCCCAAGTTTTCAACATCACTCAACGTTCGGTTGTAACTTTTATAATAATCATTAAAAATCTTTATTGCACAACAATAACTTACAGTAAACAAACAACAGACAAGCTTTCAATTTTACTTATATGAACATAATCAATTTGTCGTCAGATGAAGATTTTAAAGAAGAATTAAATTCGCATGACTTCTTAGTATTTTGGGTCTAAAATTAGTTGATTTATGAAATCAATTAAAGTTTATTGTTCTCAGTAGTGCAGGCAGACGATGGTACTTGGAGGCGACGGAACAACATAGAGCTCGAGGACCTGGTGGGTGAGCCGAACATCATTGGCGAGATCAAGAGCCAAAGACTTCGCTGGCTCGGTCACCTGGAGCGAATGGATGAAGATCGTGGAGTGAGGAAAGCGTACGTGGGACGACCTAGTGGGCGGCGACCGGTGGGTCGTCCCAGGTACCGCTGGAAGGATGAGGTCCTAAAGGACTTGCGCGAGCTCGGTGTGGATGACTGGCAGGAGGTGGCGCAGGATAGACCAAGATGGAGACGCTTGTTACCGGAGGCCAAGACTCACTTCGGGTCGCTGCGCCAGTATAGTAAGTAAGTAAGTAAGTTCTCAGTAAGTGCTTTTGACAATCAACTTGCAAACACTGGTAAATGTGTTGATTGAACCGATAACCATTCACTATGAAGCGATGATATGATTTAGACAAAAAGAATAACCACGATGAATAACTAACACACCAATGAAGTCAACCTTCTAAACACGTAGATGGAATATCCAGTCTTTGAGGTATTACTATACTAGAGATCAAGATGTTGAGACAACACTACAGTGAGTGTTAAATCCTAATACTCGTATATATAGAATTGCGAAGTAACACTACGTCTGCTACAAAATTACAACCAAAAAGAAGTCTTTTGATGTTAGTCATTCTTTTGAGTACATTCCCTACAAGCAGGTACATACATGAACCCAATTCGCAGTTCCGGAGTGTACATTCGTACCACAAAGCTCAGGGAACGCTGAGATTACACGCCTGATTAATTTTTTTCGCTCCAATGCAAATAAAGGCCCTACGAAAAATTCCTCCGTAAACGTTTCGATTCTAACGTATGTTCTATATAAACATTTTTCGTTCGAAAAGGGCGGAGGTAGGCGCCTTCTTGTGACTCGTGATCGTATTTAATGTACTTTAGTGAGTTAGAGAAAAAAAATACACTAACATCTAAAATTTGAAGAGATACTCGTATATATTTATTTTAACTATTTTCTCCTAATGACTGAGCATTAGGTCGCTCAATAAGTATTGTTATTGTGATTGTGTTGTGTTCTTCATAACCCATGATTGCGTAACATAAAATCGTGGGATGTCCACCCACAAGGTGAAAGGGAGACCTGTAGATGACCCTTCGCACGGACTTCCCGGCAGTTCCACCAGCCACCAGACAAAGCCTCTCAGCTACGATAAAGGTGAATGCTTATACTTATACTTCTACTACCCCTGTTGCAAGCCAAGCCAAGGAGTTTTTTTAGAGTAAATTCCTAATAGTGATAGTAATGAAATTGTAATCTATTTAGACGTAGATATTACCTGCGTTTTAGGTACTACTAGAATTAGCCCCCCGTCAAACAGTTGACTTTAACTAGAGCGCATAGTATAATTGAAAAATTAAAATACTACTTAAGTAATTAACTAAAGTTGAACGGACGCTATTAAAATAAGATTTAAAATTACGCGTAAATAGCACTTGCACTCATATTCAGGATTTTTAGGGACTTAAAGTCCACATTTGACCTGTGTGATAATTATGGAAGCATGCATGAATTGAAGTGAGGTCATAGCGCCCATTAGTCATTCTTTCTTAGATTCGAATTGTTGTAATAATATTCATTCGTTCGAAATCTTTACGCAGTTTTTTTACATACTGATATTTTACCGAAAACACGATTGACATACTCGTATTTCTGGAATTCCCATTTACGATTTTCCTATTTTCGTTTTCAAGAAATATTTTTGAATTATACTTAACGTTTGACCAAAGCTATTGAGATGCTATTGATCGTTTCCAATGTTGAAAAACTAATCATTATTGAAAAGCGTCAACTTCGATAAACAAACTATAGAGACACCTTTAAAAATAAAATCTGCTATCATATATATGATAGCAGGCTTTGACAAGCAATAGCTTAAATGCTAAATAACTTACCTATTTTATTTTTAAATGTAACATTATTTTTATTACCATAGGACTTATCGCCAGACGTAAACAAAGTCGAAAACATTGAATAAAAACGCCACAAGCATGATTGACGTATTTCATATCTACGCATAAAAATATCACGTTATTTTTGCAGGTTCAGAAGACAAATTTATGTTGGCCAACAAGAAATGATTCACGAAATCTCGCATAATCCGCCATGATTAGACGCACGTTACATTTTTCCGTCTCTTTCATTTGCATAGATAGGAAATTTCACGGTAATTAATAGTCACCGTGGCGCTGAGAAATGAGGGTTTGTCTGACCACTTCATTCTCGTTTGACAAGATTAATGGAACGTTGCCACGCGAACACTCCTGTGCAATAATAACAATCGAATCTATTCCCTCTTTGATTAAATTTGGACTCCTATTTGTTGGAAGTAGTCCCTGTATTAGGTTCTATTTATCTCTTGACGTTCACAATGAAACCTAAATCAGAGTAATTTGTTATCTTTTTGATTCATCTGAGCAATGTTTTATGAGCAGAAACAATGAAGGTATAATTTTTTATAAAATAAAGTTTACAGTTGGTTTAGCCCAAAATTTAGGGATTCCTTGGTTCGAACCTGGTCTAGGAACCTGGTTTGTTTTCAATGTACTTAATTGTCTCTTTGTGAACGTCATACCAAATAAAAAAAAAGTGGAAATGAAAGTAAATAGTTATTGGACAATATTCTTAAAAAAAAATAACTACTGTTACAACAGCCCTTACAATTGATTAAAATGTTACTTTCTTTAACTAACACTCAAGACAGCAACAATTGAGCGCTCTTCAACTTTGGGAGTTTATATTCAAGTTCTCTAACCTTTTATTATAAGTATATTATCATCTTAAATTTGCACATAAGATATAGGCATGCTGCTACTTTACCGACTTTCTAAAAACGCTGCTAAAATTACGAGAACGAACCCAACTAAATTATCTACTTAATTAAAACTCAAGTTCCTCATCACGGAGGCAATCCTCGAAATGCGTTATACGGATCCACGTCAAATTAGACGCTCGCAAATATTGCTTAATTCCGTCAAAAAAAGTTAAACCGCTCAACCGTCGGGTAGCCGCAAGAATCCGGATTCTTAAAATTACGTAGGCAGTAACATCAAGTACTGTTAACGTAGTGAAAAGCTTTTGTTTTGTTAATTACATGCCCCGGCCCGCACCTGCGCCCGCCGCAGCTAAATAAACTCACGCTTTTCCTGTGTTTAAATTAAAAGATAAACTTAGTCGTGACCAATAGAACGATGTGCTTTCGAATAGGATTGGTTTTTTACTATGTTACTTTACATAGAGTTCAATTGCAGTGTCTCTATCTCTTCTAACTATCTAACCAAACTCAGCGTAGCGCTGAATGGAAATCTCTCGATGGGAAGTGTGAAATGATAATGATTGCAATATACAAGATGTCTAGCAATCTACAATATATTAGCCTATAAGACTTGTTGGGTCACCAATGACATGACTTCCTCGTTCTGCTACCTCGCTCCGCGTCAGTGGACAGGCAGCATTAGGGCACCTACCGGATACGAGTAGGTACGTTTTCCAACAAATGTTCGTCAACTTTTTGCACCTACATTCATAAGTTTTGTGCCTTTTCAGATGTTACTTCAACTAACTTTTTCGATAAACATTTACTCGTATGTTGTTGAAGTTGTTTTTTCAAATATCAAGAGACAGTAAGTGTCAAAGTTTTCAGTAGCCAGCCTACGTCAATGACAGTTCCCCTGATGTTAATGACACTTGTTTTAACTACGAGTACTAACTTAACTAAATCATTTTTGTCATTCTTAATGATGTCTGCGTTTGTAGGCAAGTAACATAAAACATAGTTAAAGTGCATCAGCTAACATTTCATATGTTTTAATTTAATCGATATGATTCCTAAATCGTTGCTAAGAAGGCATAATTTAATTCATATAATTATTTGAACGGTTTATTTAATAGAACGATATTTTATATTGGGAACCCAAGCATAAAACTAAAACTATATACCAAAATTTGGATACGCTTACTTGTAAATCTTGTTATATTAAAAAATAAGTTCTTACACAGAAACCATACTTTTGGTAAATAACGGTCTTATATGATAGTAAGAAACAAGTTAATCAATGCTTAGCACAAATTAACTACGAGTAGGTACTTGTCTATACCAATATTATAAAAAGGAAAGATTTGATTGTTTGTAAATTCATAAGTTCGTACACAAAAAAAACAAGGAACACCATTCAGGACAGCAAAAGTCCAGGTTAGCTTATCTCTAAAAAGTGATTTCTTCCAGCAGACCAAGCTAAAGGATACAAAAACAGAGTGTGACCAAAAGAAAAAATGTTGTGTTTGTGATGTTTACATTTGTGAGTTTCAAAGTAGGCTGGCCAATGGTTTTCCTATTATATCCTTGAAAATGACAGAAAGTGAAACCATATTCTGGTCACAGTACCACATATTTTGTAACCCACTTTTGAAGGGACTTCAGTAAAGCGTATACAGCTGGTATTTATGTAATCCAGTGAAATAGAAAAAATGTACGACGGCGTCCATTTGACAAGGGATGGCCTCTGAGGCAGAAACTGACAAGTCAAATTTATATTTGATATCTTTGCCCCTCTGCGCAAAGGAAAGAAAACATTTTTTTTCTGTAACCATATTTACTGCGATAATATTATATGAAAATATTTAAAGGTAATGTCTTGAATCTCCTTGCTTTGATTAAGTCACCGTTATTCCTCTGATGAATGAGGGTAAAGTATTATGCAGCTATACGAAAAGTGTAATCCATACTCAAACTCAAACTCAAACAACTTTATTTAAATAGACTGTCTATTTAAATAAAGTTATTTGAGTTTGAGACAGTCTATTTAAATAAAGTTATTTCAGTACTTTCAAATCGTTAAATTTACAGCAAAATATACTAAATAATAGACATAAATACCATAAAAATATGGATATATAAATAAACAGTATACAGACATAATGCGACTCTACCACCGCGGCGGAGTTGTTTCTTGCTGAGAAGACCCGGCGAGAAACTCAGCAGTTACTCTTTTAAACTTGTTCTGGGTTTACAACAGGCGTTAGTAAAGTACAAGCAGTGTGTCATTTTGATACAAATAAACCTAAAAGAGTATAAAACAAAGAGAAAAAAACCAACCATAAAAGAATATATAAAAAAAAATCATGTAAACAATTCAAAAAGAAAAATTGTTAGTCAGTACATACTAGGTACCTATTAACTATTACAATAAAACATCTGTTACAATAGAGCTATTTAATCCCGCATCGAGCAGAGCGCTTACACCCAGGCATTTTTATCTCTAAGGTAGTCAGTCTTTTGTAGTATAATAGCTCTTTTTTAATAAAGCTGTTTTGATGTGATTTTTGAATCTATGTAAAGGTAACTCACAAATGGTTTTTGGAATTTCGTTGTAATAATGTATACCTTGCCCCTTAGAGGATTCTAAAACTTTTCGTAACTTAAAGAGTGGAAGTGCAATTTTATCCTTATTCCTAGTATTTCTGCAATGTATGTCCACTGTGTTTAGTATAGAGACCAATATTTTTTCTCACCAAAACAATGCAATTGTAAATGTATTGTGACGCTACAGTAAGGATACCAATTTCCTTAAAAATGTCCCTAAGTGAAGCCCGTGCACGAAGCTTATACATGGATCTGATCGCTCGCTTCTAGAGGATGAAGATGGTTTGTATATCAAATACAAATTACTAGTACGATTTGATACGAACCCCCTAATTGTAATGATAATAAGTATCAGTGATAGTGTTAGCGTTCGTTTCATATCATGAGAAATATTGCTCGAGTAAGAATACGATTTTTTGTTTTCTGTATGTGTTTTGAACGATGTTTTAATATATTTTGATGAAGCTTTAGTTTCGTTATTTGTCTTCATAGTAAAAGATCTGTGTGTCTGCCCGGAGTTCCGTCACGTAAACTATAATAGTTGACTATAGAAATTCGTATGCCAGTTTTAGTTCCATTTCTATTCACTAGAGACGCTGTACCGAAGTTACATAAGAAAAACCGGCCAAGTGCGAGTCGGACTCGCGCACCGAGGGTTCCGTACAAACCTGTAGGTATATAAGTAAAAGTTCACCCATCACGACAATCGAGTCGTTTAAAATTATTAAAAATATTTTTATTATACTTATGATGTAACTAAAGATTTACGGTTCTAAATTTTTCCTTTATCTGTGCTATAAGACGTTGCTTCGTACCAAACTTCAAGATTCTGAGTTTACGGGAAGTGCCCTGTAGGTTTTGATTCCCTTGCAAGTGTCGAAAATTTGCGGAAAATTGCGGCATAAACGGCTGTATCTTTTGATTGCGTTGGCTTGGAAGTTTGATTTTGTCACAGCTCTAAGGGACAATAAACCTACGTATTTGATATAAATTTCAGCTTGATACCTCCACGTGTTCCTGAGAAAAAGGGTCTTGACAGAAAGACAGACAGACGGACGGACAACAAAGTGATCCTATAAGGGTTCCGTTTTTTCCTTCGAGGTACGGAACCCTGAAAAGTCAACGTCGCTGTTAGGACTAATTCATCGGTGTAAGTTCATGGAAGAGACCTTGTAATATACAATGGACACAGCTTATGTGAGTACAGTGGTACGGTGTTTGCCGAGTGTCATGTCACTTAAACTGTCATCTCAGGCTTTTCCTTAGTTGGGTGAAATCAAGCACAAGTGGATTATTTAACTGACCACTGCATTTACCTGCTTGGCGCTAGATGTTTTTTACGACTAACTAAGCCGATAAACACGGCTTTGCCCGCACGGAATTTACATACAAACTTTCATACCCTACTTAAGCCCCTTAGTAGTGGAATTCAGAAAAGTCCTCACTTAATGGGTGGTTTATTCGTGAAATAAGTTTATTGTACTAAAACTACTGTTTCATACTTCTAGCATTAAAGCTCTGGGTTAATAATCAATCAGGATATGTTTGTTATTATAATTTATTTAGATACAGGTTACAAACTTTTGAATAGGTGGTCATGAACGCCATTTGTTTCTGAATCAAACTCCTAGTAATTCTTACTTTTTGTCATATTACTGCTTTACAATATTATCTTTCTGGGATAAAATCTAAGAAAACTATTAGAAGTCACCTCGACTTTGGCGATGATAAAAGGGGAAAGCATGTCGCAACGGATAGCTTTTCAAGTACTAATCGACAAATACTGTAATTCTAAATAAGTTTAACATAGAGATGGCGTAAATGTGAAATAAGCCAGGAGCGTCTCCCAGCACACCCAGACCCGAGTCAATTCAGAAAAGATCGTTTCCTGAATTGACCCGACCGGGAATCGAACCCGGGACACTACGGAAATCGAGGCGAGAAACCGTGCCACAGCGCACTACGCCAACCGTGTCGTCATATATGTGTATATATATTAGGGCTGATGTTTCCTATTTTCCCATAATCATATCAAATTTAAATGACTTCAGCAAAAATCTATATAAATATCCCTGGACATTATTCCACACAGCGCCATCTAGCCCCAAAGTAAGCTAATTAAAGCTTGTGTTATGGGATACTAGACAACGGATAAACATACTTAAATACATTTTATTTTGTAAGTACATACTTATTATACATAGGAGACACCCAGACCAGTACAAACAGACATGTTCATGCACACAAATGTTTGTACTGTGCGGGGATCGAACCCGCGACCTCTGGTGTAGTAGCCAACTTCTTAACCATTACAACAAGTCGGTCGTCAAACTAATTATAAAGTATAAACTAGTTATATATAACTATAGTTATATGAAAGCGAAAGGTCAATCATTACGAAATCTCAGAAACTACAAGTGCTAGGAGTTTCAAAATTTGCATGCGGGTTTCTTTTTAGGGCGAAGATGCTCACTAAGGCGCGATTTTGCGGTATTCGGCCCCTAAGGGGTTGTTTTTGGGGTTAATAGTTTGCATGAAAACTTCGTTACTACAAATGCTATTAGTCACAAATTTTTCATAGGGGTTTTTTTAGGACGTAGGAGCTGCTAATTAAGACGAGATTTTGTGAATCAAGTTTCGTAAGTCGGAAAAAATCCTGTATGTCATGGAAATGAAATCACGCGGGCGAAGCCCCGGGCGGAAAGCTAGTAAAATAATAAATATAATTAGCATAATAATAAAGATAATTTTAATGTAGCTATTGGATTCAGTCATATTTAAGTTTAATGGGGTTCATCACAAATCAAATCAAATAGACCCAATAGGATAGGTGTATCGATTATCTGTTTCGAACATGTTTGGATTTGATGGATTTTGAGACATGCCGTCCTTTATTTATAAAGTTAAAAATACAAACACTAACAGGGCTTTATATTCTGGAAGTAGGTAGTTTTGTGCGAAATCATCATTTTTTTTTCCAAAAGTACAAATGGTCAGACCGGAGACTTCGTCCTTTTAGCAACAGTGCTCTCTTTGATAGAATTTGTATTGCAATGTCCGTTAAGATTTACAATAAAATACCAATAGAAATAAGGGAATTAGAAACAAATTTATTTTTGAAAAAATTAAGATTTTGGCTAATTGATTATTGTATAATCCTCTAGTCTGTCGAAAACGGTGGCACCGTCTGTCAAAAATACCCCTGTCTGTCGTTTGTGGTGGGACCGTTTGTCAAAGACACAGATTATTCTGTGCCGACTTGTTTTTTTAAAACAATCGAAACGAAGCTCGCAGCTTTAATGCAACGCGATTGAATCGTTTAACAGTTGCGTGAATAACTAGGCTGTATAAGTATCGATTCCGTCGCACACTCCTTCCCTCCAAAAATTTAGAAAAAACAATTATTTTTCAAATATTACTATCAGATGTTTGTTTAATTTAATTTAATTTAATTTTGTGATGAAAGCATGCTATGTCCAGTAAGAGTAGCGGGAGTTTGTTTATTGGTTCACGGCGTCAAGTGAAGTAGCAGGGGCGCGGGGAGGGCAACGTCGCGCGCGTCGTTTCGTGGAATTTTAGTTGCCATGGAGCCGTATCCCGGAACGCATCGCGCTTTTTGCGTGCGAGCGTATTATCGCAATAACGATTCCATTGTTACTGCTCAGCGTTTATATCGGAGAATATCGCACACGTACAGCGCCAAGCGACGATGTCATACGAAAGTGTATTAAAATGTTCGAGAATACCGGGTCGACTGTTAAAATTCAAAATACAGGTCGCCCACGAAGCGTTAGAGATGCAGAAACAATCGAAGAAGTGAGAGTTTCAGTACGTGAAAATCCGTCGCTATCAATTCGCAAACGAGGACAGGAACTAAACATCAAAAAATCTTCACTGCAGGTCATTTTGAAGAAAGATTTGCATCTCACAGCCTACAAAATCCAGTTAGTGCAAGAACTGAAAGATTCCGATTATGAAAGTCGGTTAAATTTTGCTACTGAAATGCTAGAGCGATTCAACAGCTTTGACAATATTATGTTTAGCGACGAGGCCAATTTCCACCTAAACGGTCACATCAACAAACAGAATTGTCGCTACTGGTCCAAGGACAACCCTAAAACAAAACATCAACGGCCACTTCATAGTCCAAAGGTCATCGTTTGGGCCGCCTTTTCTGGTAGAGGCATAATCGGCCCCTTTTTCCATGAAGACAGACGTGGGCGAGCAGTTACGGTGAATACAGACCGTTATTGTGACATGTTAAGGACTTTTTTAGCGCCAGCGTTACAAGATTTCCGAGGGTTTAATTCAAGAACATGGTTTCAGCAAGATGGAGCCACATGTCACACCGCAGGGGCGTCAATAGAGGCTGTAAACGAATTATTCCCAAACAAAGTTATCTCGCGTAGGGGCACCATTAACTGCCCCCCCCAGAAGTCCAGATCTTAGTCCTCTCTACTATTTTTTATGGGGATACCTTAAGGGTAAGGTATACGATAACCACCCAACGAATCTGAGTCAATTGAAGGAGAACATCACGTCAGAGATGAGGGCAATCATAACTTCGCTTTGTCAACGCGTCGTCGCCAATCTGCGTTCAAGGTTAGAGGAGTGCCAGCAGCGTGGGGGTACACATTTAGATAATGTTATATTCGCCAAATAAATTTCAAGAAACTGTTTTTGAATTAAAAATAAAGGATATATTTAATTAATTATATTCCTTATTTTATTTTACTGTCAAATACCCGGTACTCTTACTGGACACCCTGTATATTTAAATCTGTAAAAATGTGGTTATATCTGTCTACCATTTGTTGTGATGTTGAATGCCTACTTTCTAATTAATTGATTACAATTTTGCATGTCACCTTGTTTGACAAAACGTGAGTTTTAATACTGTATCTTTATTGTAACCTGCACTACCATGTTTTATGCGAATGAAAGAATCTGAATCTTTGGCGGAATAGAGATTTTATTGGATCAAAGTATACCTACCCATAATTTAAAAAACGTACATAACGTAGTACGTAGGCAAAAAAAAATATTTACCGTTTATTTGTTTCGTGTAATGTACGCTTGAGCGGATAACTTAAGTTTTCAAATACATTCATTGAAATACATATTTAGAAACAAGGACATCTCGCATCGGAATGGCTTTCAGTGCGTTACTATTTGCTTAGTCAAAAATTGTTTGGACTATGCAACGTACAAAAATTGCTATAAAGAGTAAATACAAAGACTAATTATTTATCTTAAATACTATACTATCCAACATACATTAAAATATAAAAGAGTGTTACAGCCATTATAAAATAAATGTTATTGTATGGCTTATGTCATTAGAAAGACCAAGCAATTCTAATTCGTCTGTAAGAAGTAAGCCGTCTACGGTGTATTTTCGTGTACTTCCCCCAGGTTTTCCCGTGGTTTCATGCCGAAGTTTTTGCGGAAGCTTGTATTATCCATGTTTTTCCTGTTGTCGCCCGAGTTGTGTTCGTATTTGCAGACAGCTGCGGACGGCGGCGCCTTTGTCTCGTAATTACGTCGCTGCTCTTACTCCGCACCTGTCGCCTTTAAATACCTACCGCTAACTAATTTACACGACGTAACTTTTGCAAGATTCATTCAAAAAGTTTACAGTCAACGCACATAAATTCAGGCTAGTGCATGATCTTCTCGAACACAGCGTTTCGATTTCGTAGCCTGTTTTTTAAGGCTTTTGATCGTGGGCGGTAATGCCTTCATACCTCGAATATAACGATATGAAAAATTGTTCCAATGCAGTGACTAATAACCTACGGAATTTGAAGTGCAGAACTCGTTGTAACTCAATATTAAAGCCAGTTTTAGTTTTAATAAACCTTAACCCATGCGCGTTATGCACATTATGAGAGCCACATACAGGTAAGATCAACCATAAAAGGGTTATTAACCATAAGGGCGGCCTTATTGGAAGATATTGACAGAGACAGCCTTATTTCATGGGTTTTGTTGATGCTTAACTAATATAAAACAGAGTACCAAATAAACGAGAAGTTTTAATGCCTTAAACTACGTGAATACCATATAAGATTTGGCGGACCATCATAGACCGACAACAAGTACACGACTGCATAAATACAATCGTATAAGCAGTTGTGTTTTGATACTTTTATTTTACGAAAAAAGATGACCCTCGTCGTAGAGCGAGACAAGGGGTCCTACAATGCTGAAAATAAAGCCTTACGCTTTATCAGTTACTGAAATAAAACAGGTCAACACGATCTTTAGCTTGAAAAATAACCATATCGGTTTTAAAATTCAAATTATTTGTATAATGAAATGTAATTTATTTATTATTTATTACTACATTTTATTAGGTACTGCTTTTGTTTTTTATTTAGTACAATAAAGTATATATCTATCTATCTATCTACGTATTTGAATATATAGCAATCGTTCTAGTGAAAGCCGTTCCACCCCTGAGGGTTGCCATTTTGAGGAACTTGTAGTGCGCTATCACTTCCTACATAAGCTTAGATAGGATAAGTTTCAAATGAAGGACTCTTTAACATTACAGTCTGTCATCACACACATGTCAGATAATAATAAAGTCACCGTGATTGTAATGTAAGTAAGAATAAATATTTCATAAATTATTTAGTCGCTTGTGTATTAATTTTAGTACTTTACAGTACGCGATGGCTATGATGGCGTCTTCATTAAATTCATATTTTAAATAACTACTTTGACTAACCACAACACGATCCACGGTCGTGAAGTGGTTGAGAAGAAAAACCACAGAAGGATGAGAAAGAGAAAAAATTATACTTCATAAACCTCTTATTTTTCTGTGGATGTACCGCAAATATACATATAACACAGGCACAGGAAATGGCAATGGTGGATGTACATGCATACCTATAGATATAATTATCATCATCATTAGCCTATCATAGTCCACTGCTGGACATAGGCCTCCCCCAATGCGCGCCATCGCGCCCTATCCTCAGCTTGACGCATCCAGTTTCTGCCAACAACCTTTCGCAAGTCATCACCTACCTGGCCGGGGGGCTTCTACACTACGTTTGCCGATACGCGGTCTCCACTCTAGAACACGCTTACTCCAACGGTTATCTGTTTTACGGCATAAATGGCATGCCCACTGCCACTTCAGCTTACTAATCCTGTGAGCTATGTCGACGACCTTCGTTTTCTGTCTGTTACTTCGTTGCGAATCTTATCATTCAGAGAAACACCGAGCATAGCTGTCTCCATAACTCGCTGATCGACTTTTAACTGGTGGGCTAGGCGCACTGTTAGTGTCCACGTCTCGGCTCCGTATGTCATGACGATAGAATATGAGGTATATGAATATATATAATGTCACACTAGAAAATACATATAACGCGTAGGTACAAGTTTTACATGAACATTACCATCTCTGACAAGCAACATACGAGACACATATCTTTGCATCTGTTCACAAGTTACGTGTGACAATGAATGCACCGAGGGATTATGGCTCCACGTAGCTACTCACCAACGTGCCGCATTCTCCAGCCATGACCCCAAGTGACTATTTCCTCTTCCCCTCCCTGTCGACAAAGATTAAAGGGAAGCTATTTGTGGACGATGAAGATTTTCACGTCGACCCTACCTAATATTTCGAGTTTGACAATGAAATGCCTTTTCTACAAGAACCAAGTGTGAAAAGTGTAAATAACTCAGTATCTCAGTTAACATGTATAAAAACAAATTTCCAATGATTTCTTGAATCGATTACCTACACTACTCAGGTTTGAGCTACTTTTCTTTCCTGTATTTTACGCAAAATCGCAGTTAAGTAACACTGCTTTTAGGACTCATTGTTACACCAATAACTATTTACTTATCAAGTTTGCGCTAAGATTCTAGAAAGAATTAAAATTTTAAATGATTAGTCTATTTTTCTGTTCAAGATGGGCAGGAAAACTAACAACTTAGTAGGTTATGAAATGTTCTTTAAGATTTTTGCTTAAAAAGAAAAAAAGGTCTAGCCTATAAAGTTTCAAGCAATCTAACAGTGCTAAATAATTTTCATCGAAATTTAAAAACGCGAGTGTCGAAACAAGAAAGTTGGAAGTGGGGTAAAAAGCTTTTGAATTGATTGTCCAGTGTCAGGAAATTGTTGGGTGCGGGCATTGTTTCTGAGGCACACGAAGGCTATCCAACTTTTCTCATTAGGACGATCTGTTGCGGCGCCTCTGTCGAAGCGCTTACGATATTAAAGCGGTGCGATAATAACAATAGGTAATTTTATGAGAAATTGCGGAATTTAAACGGTACAATTAATTAATTTGTACACCAATAGCGAGTAATTTGAACGACGCGACCGGAAGGCTCCCATTGGATGGCGCTTGTTTCCGCGAAACTGAAATCATCTTTCAATCACCAGTTTATTGGTTTTGAGTAATCTGCAGAATTCATGCTAGCCGGCTTTGTTCAAAATTGTAAAGTAAATAGGTATTAATAGCTTGACGACACGATTGGCGTAGTGCGCTGTAGCACGGTTTTTCGCCTCGATTTCCGTAGTGTCCCAGGTTCGATTGCCGGTCGTGTCAATTCAGGAAACGATATTTTCTGAATTGACTCGGGTTTGGGTGTGCTGGGGGACGCCCCTGGCTTATTTCCTCGTGTGGTACCTCGTAACACAGGGATATGAATCCCTACTTCGAGACCATTACGAGAGGTGTGTTGTCTGGCGCATATTTATTTATTTATATTTAATAGCAACTTCAGTAAATATCAGAAGCGATCAGGCTTTGAAAGCTCTGCAATAAAATATGAGGGAATAGAAATCGAATGCACATAGTAAAAACTATCTCTAACTATCAATAAAAAGACCAGTCAACCTTTTTATCCTGAATAACCTTTTTAAAATTTGCAAATCCACCGCATGAAAAAACTGTACATCTCTACAAATCATAAAATTTAAATATAATATCGTCAAATAACACGTAACCCGTTCCCGTCCAGAACTAAAGTCCGGTGACCCATAAGGATTCTATGGCAAATGATTATGCAGAATACTTAGCCAATATGCTCATGACCAGTACACATCTATACATCGATCAGCTCAAGTTGCAACATTGTTACTTCCTCCATTATGGTATTTAATACCGGTTCAACCTTAATCACTCTTGTCGTCTTGTTTGATGTTATGAATAAGCAATAGGTCTAATCGATAGCTAATCGAATTTCCCCTATTACGGTGGAGGTATGAAGCGAGATCGTAAAGCGATCCCTTCCACGCTGCTAAGTGACAAAATCATTACCGGAACTAACTATTTTAGGGTTCGATATGAGGAAGAACATAAAGCAAGGTATTCATGCATAAAAGTTTTTAAGTATGTGCTTACTTTTGGTTTAACCTACCCTCAAAACCACAAGAGGCTTACTTCTTAGCCAGTATGTAATCATCTTCTAGCCTCTATTACTGAACTCAAATCTCAATCGCCAGCTATTGCCTTGATCTGTGATTCTGATCTGATTCTGATTGATCTTGTTAAAAGTAATAAGTATGCTACTGCAAACGTGCTTTTTAAAGGGTCTTTCATGAAACGCTTCCTTACTTTAAATTTACCGCAGAATAACCAGGAACACAAAGGTTCGACTAATGAGATGCCTGGTCTTTCCAATCTTCTTATATGGAGCTGAGACGTGGACGCTGAGGGTACAAGACCGTCGCAAAATTGACTCGCTGGAAATGTGGTGACGGAGTCGCTTGCTCAGAATCACGTAGACCGCTCACCGTACTCTCAATCCTGAAAGAACTTAAGATCGAAGAGAGATTATCGTCAACCCGTAATGAGGACTCCATGGAACAGCTCGTGGTGCAGGAGAAAGTCGAAGGTAAGAAATATCGTGAGCGCTCTCCGACACGCTGGACGGACCATATCAAGTCGGTTACACACTCCAGCAATAATGATGCTCTCACTATGCCAAGCGTCGAGCTGCATGGCGAAGCATCGCGAAGGCAGCAGTGGCGCAAGATTCGACCAAAATTATGATCACGACCACTCTGTCAAGAGTGAACGACTGCCAAGAAGAACTTCAAATTTGAATAAAACAAAGTGCGTGAGATTTCATCGAATTATTTATTCGTTTGAAAGGTCTATTAATGCCATTATGTGTGAAAAAAACATCGTTTAAATATCCGCCGCGGCTTTTCTGGGAGGCGCACATCAGAAATGTAAAATTTTCCATGACTCTAGCGCATAAATTAGGCTGAATTCGACCGATGGCATTGGATAAGTTGACTTTGAGGACCGCTGTCGTTTGTGGCTTATTCGCATAGCTCTGCGAGTTGAGAAAACCCTAGAAAAAAAAAACTAATAGTATCAAATCGCACGATCTTGGTAGCCAGTTCACATCACATCCACGTGAAATGACCATACCCTCAAATCGCTCGTGCAGAATGTCCAATGTGGCATGAGCTGTGTTGCACGTAGCGCCGCGTCCTGTTGAAACCAGATGTCGTCGGCGTTGATCATATAATTTAGGCTAAGAGAAGTTTTCAGAGCGATAGTCCTCCCGGTAGCATGATTATGGCGACCAAAAAAATGGGCGAAGGGCGCGAGACGTTGCCCGAGCAGAAGACACGTACAAATGACAACATTGTTTTAACAGTTTGATAAAACAATTTTATTATTTGCACGTGTTGTTGAACGCTTTAACAGACCATAGTGATTTTGCAAAACAGACCGAATGAATGACAGCCAATTTGACAGATGTAGTTCTAACAAGATGGCCATTATCAACTGTCAAAGTTCTGAAATAACTATTGGAAGATTGTTACCTTGGTCAGAAACAATAGTAGCCTGACACGTTGAAATTTTGCGGCCACTCACCAAACCTTATTATTATGAAAGAACTTAACGAGGGGAACAAACTTTATGTGGAGTATATATAGCTAAAATAATCGGAGCTGAGCTATTAGGTATTATATTTTTAACTAACTACCTGCTTTATAAACAGTATTATCACTATGGATATCTAACTTGATGTATTGCTGGATGAACTTATAATAAAAAAATATACCCAACAGGTACACTTTCAAAAGAAAACCGCTGTTAGCTGAGTTTAGCTCCATAAAGTAACATTTCAGAACTATTATTTTAGTGGAAGTAAGGAAAAAAATAATACTTCAAGAAATCATAATCGGCTCCGATGTCACTTAGAACAATTCTGAACACTCAGATATGTTTTTTTATTAGGGTCCTATTAAAAATTAATACAATTATTGCTAACCGCTAATAAAAAAAATGACGCCACGGGTCCATATAATGTTACTCAAACCCCTTTATGTATCACAAAGTGCTTAAGGGTTTAGCTACTCGAATTACTGACTGTTTCGTTCGTGATTAGTTTGCGAGTTCACGCAGTAATACGAGTAAGATTTCAGAATATGATATCAGTGGTTGACAACATCAACATTTCAACACTTACAATCAGGTGTGACAAAACTCAAACAACTTAGTCCTACTTTCAGACAAGGTTCCAAATCTTGTATTTATCCCTTACGAAATTTGTAAATTCTTACATATACGAGTATTTAATAATATAAACGCGTCAAAAATTAACCACCTACGTCGTCCCCAATTCTCATATCGTATTCAGCCGAGGGACCGAATGCAGGTGAGGCGTCATTCGGCCGACGACGCCGAAGGGAACCGGCAAAATTCTAAAACATGCTCACGTAGCTCATTTCCTTAGTAATGGGGTTATATTCCACAGCGCAATTTTCAATTTCCTAACCTCTTTTTGCATTATACCTTTTTTTCTGAAACAAACTCGACTCATATATTTACTCCTTTAAGCCAGCTTCGGTCTTGCATTTTAAATTACTGTTCATTTTTCATACATGATGACTTTAATAATATCATTTTTGTATTAAATACCTAGTAATTTTAATAGTAGTATTAATAGTAATATTATATAATAGATAGTAATTCCAAATAGTTGCTTTATTTTCGCATCAGTCTTTTTGAAGTTGCATTATAATATAATGTTCTGAAAAACGTGTTTCAACTGACTTGGAATACAAATGGGGTTGCAGCAAATATCGGATAGAGATTCTGTAATATTAGGTTGGGGAAAAAGTCTTTTCGCATATAGTATGTATGAACTTGTAATCAAATTCTTTGGCTATAATATTTGTATCTGGCTGGTTTTGGTATCATTAAAAGTTTAAATTTCCAAGAAGATAATTCCAAATTCAAATTAGGAAAATGTGTGATTTTCATATGTTTTTCTTATTGTCAAGATGAGTGAATCTGATGAAGAAATTCGATACATTTTGAAATTTTACTACAAAAAAGGTAAAAATGCAAGCAAGCCGTGAAAAAAATTTGCGATGTTTATGGACCTAGTGCAGTATCTGTATTAGTAGCACAAATTTTGTTTAAGCGTTTTCAATCCCGGAAGTTTGATGTCAAAGATGCACGTCGCTCTGGTTGCCCTATTACGGATAAAATGGATGTCATTATTGAAAAAGTGGAGCAAGATCGGCATATCAGTAGTTACGACGTAGCTGATGAACTGGGAATTGACCACAAAACAGTTTTGGCGCATTTGAAAAAACCGGGTACATAAAAAAAAGCGCGATATTTGGGTACCTCACGAGCTCACTGAAAGAGACCTAGTGAACCGTTACGATGTAATGAAGTCGAACCATTTTTGAAGAAGCTGATAACTGGTGATGAAAAGTGGATCACGTGCGACAAGAACGTGTGAAAAAGGTCGTGGTCAAAGGCCGGTCAGGCTTCACAGACTGTGGCCAAACCCGGGTTAACTCGCAACAAGGTGATGCGGTGTGTGTGGTGGGATTTGAAGGGCATTATTCATTATGAGCTGTTACCACCAGGCAGGACCATCGATTCTGAACTACTGCGAACAACTAATGAGATTAAAGCAAGAAGATGAGAGAAAGCGGCTGGAATTAATCAACAGAAAGGGTGTGGTTTTTCATCATAATAACTAGACCTCACACATCTTTAGCCACTCAACAAAAATTAAGATGGTTTGGCTGGGAGGTGTTAAGGCATCCGCCGAATAGTCGCTGACCTTGCACCTTCAGATTTCTACCTGTTTCGGTCTTTCCAGAATTCTTTAGGCAGTGTCAGGTTAACATCACGAGAGGACTGCCAAAACCACTTGTCGCGGTATTTTGATCAGAAGCCTCAAAGTTCCTATAGCAATGGGATTATGTCCCTACCTACAAGATGGCAAAAAGTAATCGAACAAAATAGCACCTACATACTTTAGTTAAGTATAAATAAACTATATTAAAAATTGTTTTGAATTTTCTTAAAAAATGCGAAGAAACTTTTTCCCCAATCTATTATTTTTTTCATTTTATTAGACCTACCTACCGTTGTTGTAGCTTATTAATCTTGATTTTTAGGGTTCCGTACCTCGAAAGAAAAAAACGAAACCCTTATAGGATCACTTTGTTGTCCGTCTGTCTGTCTGCCAATACCCTTTTTCTCAGGAGCGCGTGGGGGTATTAAGCTGGAATTTATATCAAATACTCAGGTTTACTGTCTTTTGGAGCTGTGAAAAAAAAAACTTTTAAGCCAACGCAATCAAAAGATACAGCCGTTGATGCCGCAAATTTCCGGATATTTTCGACACTCGCAAGGGAATCAAAATCTACAGGGTACTTTCCGTGAACTCAAAATCTTGAAATTTGGTACGAAGCAACGTCTTATAGCACAGATAAAGGAAAAATTGTGAAAACTGTAAATTGTTAGTTACATCATAAAATAAAAATATTTTAAATAAATATACCTATGGTTTGTACGGAACCCTCGGTGAGTGAGTCCGACTCGCACTTGGACGGTTTTTTAAATGTTTAGTGGATATGGAAGCCCCAGTTGCACTTACTTACTAAAAACTTATTACTGCGTCAGCAGTTGTGTGTTTGAATCACAACCAGTTTAAAACATTAAGACGATGTATATTAGGTATATTATAATATATGCGTATAGTCTTCGTTAAAAAAAACAAGGCTATACAACATATTGTTAAACAATATTTGTCTACCGTAGTTTTAACCCGTAGTTCCTATTAGTTGGAGGTCAGACGTTATTGGTGTAATTATACGACCGAGAACCTTCATTCGTAAACAAGCTTTTCGCCCGCGGCTTCGCCCTCGTGAACATCATTTTTATACTTAATACAGTATTCTTTTTTTATTATATGTCTACTAACAAAAATTGGCTTGCGTTGTCCAAAATGAAACATTAAAAAAAAATTAGCCATGTGTAATTCTGATGTACAAGCTGTATCACTGTAAAGTTTCATCTGAATCCGTCTTATAGTTTTTGCGTGAAAGAGCAACAAACACACAAACATACATACTCACAAACTTCTTCATTTATAATATTATTAAGAAGTAAAATATTATACAGTCAATGTTACTTAAAGTAAATAAACAAATAAGTACAAGGGTTTGGTTTAATAGCCACTAAAAATCAGTATGAACTAACAAAACAAACCTCAACCAACTGCTTCGAACGACCCAAAGATGCGCAGTCTCTAACGGCTAAAGTCAACAAAGGATAGTTATCATTGATACGAAAAGTGACAAGTATCGGCCGGATACCCTCTCACTCACACAGTCATATCTCCAAGAAATGTCTGAGATCTTCATATAAATGGAAAACGTTACGTCGTCGGATCCCAGAGTCAATCAATCGCGGCAGCCGCGTGTGTAGCGGCAAATCGAAAAATCTCCAAAATGTCTCTGATTTACTCAACGAGGATAGAGAAAGTGTCGTAAACACCGACCGTAGATACGCCTGTATAAACACAGCCGGGAGATACGCCTGTATAAAATTATTGCTTGAGCTCTTACGACTGTCGCGCAAAGTGATGCGGAATAATCAAACTTCCTATGAAATCTGACACTGTACCTGTATATTTATTACCGATTATTTTTGTACCTGGAGGCAACTGTTATTTCTTATACTTGTAGCATCTTTCTGTGGGCACAAATAGCTATATAGTATTTAGGATGCGAAATTCCGAAGAATTAAACTATGCAGTTATAATAACCTAGATCTGAGACCGGAAAAAAAAAGTATGTAGAATACGAAGGTATTAAAATTGTTGTTAAGTTACCTACCTAATAACCTTAGAATAATAACGTAGGAACAAAGGATAGTCTTCATACAACCGCCCCGTCAAAAATGCAGCACCAAACCGATCCACACATGCGTGACTATTACTTGCTTACGTGCAGCTCGCTTTGACATTGAACATTGCGGAGCTGTAATAAACACTGCAAAGCGGTCCGTTTGGAGCCATTTATGGCTCCAATTAAGGTGCTTCAAAATGGGCGCGCGGGCTTGGTTTCCATATGTAATTATTCTAAGCTAATAACCATATGAAAATGCTTCGTTACTAGATACATTCAAAAAATCTTTTGTTTCAGGATGTAAATTTCTGTCAAGTGTTGAACCTCTCTCCATCAAACTCTTAGTAGGTACTGCGGTTCTTGTCCTTATAACTGTGAAAGCGTTCGCACTTTGTGTTTCTCTGCAAGGTCTCTAGACTATGACTATGACTCAATGTCTCCAATCTCGGATATCTTCAATATTCTTAAGTATGAGAGAAACTAATTGTTATGCCACTAGTTAATGTGTCAAGCACTCAGTACCACTCAGCAGTTGACGGGTGGTGGCCACAACACGGCGTGTTTTGCAAGTCTAAGGAAATGCGTCAACCCATGTCAAACAAACCTCCCAACTTGAAATGTCAATTTTAAACGTCATTAGCAGAGCATCATTGTAGACCGGCCGACCACTAACTAAAATAATATTGTTATACCCATAGACAATCCTTGGAAATTTTCGCAAGTTATTGTGGCCCTTATTTCTGGTGGGTAAAGTCGATACTATCTTCACACATCCTGCCAGGGGCCAACTCATCTCCACCGTACACAATAATTTCAACGATCCCGAGCATTTGAAAACTCAATGTAGATGTGACGAGAATGCTTACACAAAGTGAGGGTAGAATATCAAATTGGATAACGAAATAGTAAGGGCTAGTAACTGTGTCGGGAAGTTTGTTTAGTGGCTCATAAAACAATTTTAAACAATATATAAAATAAAAACAAAGCTACTTTTGTCTTAGGTCTTTTAAACTATTGCTAGTAAATTGGTTAAAGTGTAACCCTTGATATTCGATCCCTAATGCCATCTCAATAATTAATTTTATAACCTGTATCAGTTGTCTACTGCCATTATTTTCTAACGTAAGATCTCGCTCTTAGTGCTAATGCTAAAATAAATGGACAAATGAAAAGCTCTAGAATTTATTGTTTATTTAAATATAGGCTACGATAATCGTAGTCTTTATTAAAAAAATAATCAATTTCATGAATAATTAATTAAATAATTACACTCAATCAAAATGCCCTGAGAAGGATGAAAAATAAATGTATAATCAACCTAATGTTTTTTGCATTATTGGTAGGCAACATTTCTTTATGACATTTATTTAGATTTAACATGAATTTAAATTGTGTACTTCAATAATCTGAAACCTTCCCCAATACAATCCTAGTAAAAAGCATTAAAATTACCAACAATTAAATAAAAATTAGTGATATGCTAGTTTCTAGGTAAATGAAATATTATTTTGTCAATCGAACAAAGGAATCGCGATAAGGCTAAACTATTTTACTAATAATCATATTAATTTGTGCAATAGCTTTGAACATTTGAAATTGGTGGTCAGTTCCAGGATTCCACAATAGCAACAGGTATTTTGAAAAGAAAGAAATACTTCTTTACAAAAAAGTAGAATATTATACCAGCAACCAGTATGTATGGTTGTCGTGGGTTGGCATCAAATCTACGACCATTATCGATATAGACAAGACCTCCACCCTTAGCGCCAACGGATCAGCCAAACACTACCGGTATTATGAAAAAGTCTGATAACCCATTAAACTTAACTTTGTAAATTCTAAAATATTGTAAATCATACTAAATTCACTTAAACTATTCTGACAACGGTTCCGTTATATTTAGCACAGCAGCATACTAACAGAGTTGGCAGTACTGCAAACTTTCAGCTAATAGGAATACCTAGAACCTAGGTATTATTTAACGATGATTGCGCTGGCGAAACGCCAATGTCTCTATTTCCAGCTAAGTGTAGGTGATACACCTCTCAGGGATTTTCACGTAACATTCTAAAGGAATAAATGTAATTTAACTTTTGAGCTCAACTTAAAATTGAAAAAGGATATTTTGCGGTTGCTGAATGTTACGTTAACATTGTATTGGGAATGTTAGCTACGCATGGCTGAATAAAATAAATAGGAGAACCAATTGGTACGCTTCGTAACGTTTGATGACCGTAGCAAATAGCAAGCATCAAATATCTAGATCAAGGTCCAAATATCCAATTTCTGTGCAATCCAGTGTGCGTATATCTGAAAGGACAAGAGCCCAGGGATTTCTTTGTAGGTTGCTAGTGTGCTTTTGCGATAGTAATCTATAATTTTAAATGGATGCAATGTATTTAGTTGCTCATTTCTACACAAAGTCTGGCGTATATTTATTTATTATTAATACAACAGTCAAATTTCCTATTTTGGACATTCAGCAGGACTTGATTCGTTCGAGGTAATTTTTGTAGCGTTTTTGGCAAATTTCAGGAGTTATCGCTATGATATAACTCGGTGGATTGTTTCTTGGGTATTCTAACGATGCAGGTTTGTCCCTATAGGCTCAACTTTTAAGAAAACCCCTTAATAAAAGGTCTTACGGCGTTGAACACATGATTGGTGGCCAGTCACGTGAATTTTGGTTCTGCTGTGCTCACATCCAATCTTTTTTTTAACTGGCCATGGACTCGGACTCATTTTCTGAAGTGTAGGTAGCGTAATTTTTATGATATAAACTGATATTTGACATTCGAAACTGGCGTCATTAGGTCATCATTACTGATAAATTTTAATTTTAATGTGTAAAATTTTAATTAAAATAGGAAACTCAATATGGATCACCCTTTACTTAAAGTCGATTTCAAAATGTTTACTACCCTGTATCACAAATTTTAGAATAATAATACCCACTGAGTTGTTTGAATCTTAATGTTATAAAAAATACCGTAATATTTTCTTTTCTTAACTACTTTATTATTGCTATTCCTTTGCTTATCAATTGATTTAAATACATAATTCTCTATCCAAATCAATAAAAAAAATACTTAAATCTGTAGGTATATTTGTATAACGATAGGTGATGATGCTTGAAGTTAAAATTAATTAAATTATAAAAAAGCTTTCAAAAAATAAATGTCCTTTCAAGATTTTTTTTTGATTGATCCTGCCTAAGATGGTAGGAAAAGTTCATAACTAATGTTTGTAACATTAACCCGTACCGCGCCATTAGCACAACCGGTTTTTGCATAGCGCGCCATACGTTTTCGCTAAACACCCGTGTGTTCGACTAAAACTCAACGGGATCCATGCGGTATGTCTTGAAAGCCATTCTATACCTACGATGTATAATTTGTGACCAGTGACCAAGTTCTAGTGCTAATAATATTCCCATTCGTTAGTTTAATCGCATTACTTCCTCCGCCAAAGGGGCAAGTGTCAAAGCCCCATTTGTCTCAGACCATACTAGTTTGCCTTAAAATCTTTCAACATTTCCATTCGAATATGCAATTATTTTATATTGTGTTTCTTCTGTAGGTATCTGGGTGTTATTATCCATTCAAGTAATGTATTATGAAATATCTTAGTATGTTTATCAGTTTCTGACCCCCATAGCTCAATTATACAAGCTCTGCTCAGTTTGGGGTCAGATGCATGCATGCAGAAAAAAATCGAAAGAAATATTTTTTATTATCAATTCATCTAGAGAATATTGAAGGGTTCACTGAGAATTAAATCATTTTATTAACGTCTTTCCTTTAAAAGCAACGGCTTAGTGGACTGATACTGCCGCCGTGTATAGATCTCCGTTATAAAAACCCACTCTATTACCTGAGACTCAGACTCAGTTACGAGAATAACTCAAATAGATAATAATCAGTTCAGCACAATTCGCAGCGATACAACGTCTGAGAACCATTGGTATTGTAAAGGTGTATCTTATTAAATATTTAACGTTTCTGCCATGTCTTTTCTATTACAACGCCGATCAATGCCTTATGCACATGCACATTCTATTCTAGCCTGGGAGTCGGGAGCTTAACATTACCTAGTCGCTCGATTATAGGATATTCTTTTCTTCAGTTCTTAATGGAGTCCCAAAAAAGATCTTGCCCTTTTATTCTAATCGCTTTACTCTACGGAACCGTTCGTGAAGTCGCTACAGCTCCTGGCAAGAGACGCAGTACCCGCGATAATTGCGTTTTGATATTGCATTATCTGGTAACTGTTACATCTGGCGCTGCAGAAGCTTTTAGCTTGAATTAAACGTGTGAAAATCTTGCGTCAAGGCCTTAGTTAAGATCAGACTTACTCGAACAATTTAATTTCTTAAAGAAAATTTAAGCAAAACATAACTTATCTGTGAGACTTGTGCTCTTGGGTTATATGTAACACACAGTTTTTTGAACATACGTGTACATAGATATTTAGTACGGACGGCAAAGTAGCTTAAAAGTACTTTGTCTTAGTAGCAAATCGAACATCAGGCACTAAAATCTTAAACTATTGTTGCTACATTGTACCTTTTAATTGTTTTCCTCGAATGTTCTACACACACAGTGTGATTTCACTATACCGAATAGAACTGGCAAATCCAGTTACTGGTCCAATCCTGGAGAACAATCTCTCTCTTTGAAGTTCATTCGACCTAAAAATGGAACTCAGTAAACTATAGATATTGTTATTTCAATTTCGCTTTTTACGCCTGGTACCGCGTTCGCATTTGATAACGATAATGTCGATTGATAATCTGGCTCCTGTAGAATTATTACATGTTTGCAATAAGGCTTTTCTTTCCCCTGAATTTTTAATCCTTATTTAAAATGTCTATAAATATAAAGAGCTACCCATTAAACAGTTTTACAAAGTTTTAAACAGTTTCAGAATTGGCTAAAAGCCATTGACACTTTTCATCAAATTAATTGGTACGAGTACTAACCTCGAACTAATCAGCATGTTGTGTTCTTACGTCGCTTACTGGTAGCCATTCTTTATATTATTAAAGTTTTATACTTTTTAATAGGAAGAAAATATGCAAAAAATGATTTCCGTACTAATCAATAAATTTCTGACTAATTATTAATGTATTCATTATTTTATTAAATTTCAATTAGCGACCCGCCCCCGTCTTTGCACCGCTATCACTGAGGTATGTATAAATACATCCTTCCTTTTGAATCGCTTGATTGTCTATTAATGAGAGCAGCAATAAAATCCGTTGTGTGGTTGGAAACAAATTGGCAAATTATTCAGACTAACAAATCAATATGTGGTCAAACTATTACTGGGGCAAACCATTCTTCTGCGAGTTATTTAAATGCTCCGGCCAAACTATCCCCACCCATGACAAACATTTACGTGACGAACATTTGTGTTTGTTGTGTGTCTGAATGTTATTATCTATTTAAGTATGTATTTAGAAATATTTAAGTATGTCTAACAGTCTCTGACACCCATAGTACAAGCTCTGCTTAGTTTGGGGTCAGATGATCGTTGTGTGAATTGTCCCAGATATTTATATTTATTATTCATTTATATTATAAGGATGCCTAACCTACTACGAAACCCACCGTTTTACGTCGTAGCTACCGTAGCATGTTTTAAGCTGCTGGTACGCCGTAGTAGATGCGAAGGCTACAATCGCTGCGCGTAATAAAAATTGAATTCCTTGATCCAGCAAAATGAATGATTAGGCATTCATGTTTGTTAATTTCCATAGTATGGAAATAAATTTTTTTCAAAGATTTTTCATTATGACCTATTTTTAAAAAACCCTATCTCATTTATACCGAGTGATTATCAAAAGACTCACAAAAACAAAATGGCATACCTACTCAGTGATGTAGTGACATTTGATTTTCTCAACTGACATAATTTTGAGGTGCTCATACAAATCATACTGACTGTTCGTTTGATTCGTATGGTGATCTAAAATTAAATGTAATTAAACAAATTTAATTTTCACTTCGTATGTTTCTAAATCACTCACTGAGTATGGAATATCGTTTCTGTAAGTATTTTGATAACCCGGTATGTATAATTTACAAATTAAGTTTCGCTGTTTGTAAAGGTTGATTAAGCAGTGGCAAAGATAACAATAAGATTTAAAGGGCATATACCCCTACAGCACCTCTATTGAATAGAAAGGGACTAGAAATGCTATTCAAACTAAATCCACAACTTTAGCCTTACATCGTCTCGTAACGACTCTCATATCCAATGTTAATGCCAAGAACTGGACCACTGCTCTCTTCATTAATCTATCAAAAGCCTTCGATCACGTTTCGCATTCGTTATTATTACAGAAAATGGCAGCAGTTGGAATCAGGGGGCCGGCTTTAGAATGGATAGAGTCTTACTTGAAAGGCAGCTATAAATAAAATTAACCAGCAAAACGAAATTATCTCTCACTTTTCTGAAAATAACAATATAGGATGCGGTGTGCCTCAAGGAAGCGTGTTGGGCCCAATTTTGTTCCTCATCTACATTAACGACATCGTTGATGTAACAGACCACAAATGCGTTTTGTTTGCTAATGATATTTCCATAATTGTTACGTCAGATAAAACAAGTAAAACAATTAGGTACTGATCACGTTATGGATATAAATGGCACTATAGAAAAATTTATTGAATGGCTTGACATACACAATTTGAAAATAATTTAATTAAATCCAATTATATCCATTTCAATAATTATAAGAATATTAGTTTGAATAAGAATGACGTACACTATAAAAACACTAGCATTGATGAAGTGCAACTAGTTGAAATTCTAGGATTGACTATTGATAGAGATATAAATTGGAAAGCACATATAGAAAATGTTTCTAACAGAATTAATAAGTTTGTTTATGCATTACAGCAAGTTAAAACTGACAACTTTAAAAATTTCCATTGATGCATATCATGCTTAAGTTGGATCCATATTACGCTATGGGTTAATTGTTTGGGGTAATGGTACCAGTATCAATAGAGCATTTATTGCACAAAAAAAGTGTGTAAGGGCAATTTGTGGTGTCTCGCCACGTACTTCCTGCCGACCCCTTTTTGAAAAACTTAGAATATTAACATTGACATCCCTCTATATTTATGAAATTTGCGTATTTGTACAGCAGCATTATGAGCCATTTAAACGGGCATATTACACTCGCGAGCAACTAAATCGACTCAAGTCCTCATTCTGCTTACAAACTTTGTTTTTACGAAAAGTATCCAAGGTATTTACAAAAAAAAATATCATTAGAAAGCTCAATATGCAAGCTGTCATAAAACACTAATATTGTTTTTTTTTTTAAATTCTAACGCATTCATTTTCACATCAACAGCACTATGAGTCGTTTTGCTCATTACGCTACCCGCGACTTGCGCTAACTGCCACCCCTATAAAAGCTCTCGCAACCGGCACACCTTATCAGTCGCTTATCACAAGTTGACAGGTACACATCTCCGTAAATTGCCCTTATTTTTTCCACGTTACCATGGATACCACACCTGAAGAAGCCGCTCAAGTTGTTGCCTTGTTGGAACGAGGACTTAGCCAGCGAGTAGTCGCTGTCCAGTTTCGCTTGAGCCAGTCTGCTGTGTCCCGGGTCTAGAGACGATTTTGAGAGACCAGTGCCTTCAATCGAAGACCAAGAACCAGCCGCCACCGGTGTACTTCTGACAGCGACGACCGTTTCATTGTCTCTACATCGCTGCGCAATCGGCATCTGACGAGTGTTGATGTCCAACAAGAACTCAGACACGTTCGTGGTGTAGCTGTAAGCGAGTGGACAATAAGAAGACGTTTGAAAGCAGCCAATCTCACTCCAAAAAGGGCTGCGACGGGGCCCAAATTGAATGCTGCCCACCGACAAGCGCGTCTTCAGTTTGCTCGGGGGGGGGAAATACCAAGTATTGATTTAATAAATTGTTATGTGTTTTCTTAATCAATTTTCTTTTATTTGTAAAATACCCAACCACAACAACCTCTCCCAATTTCCTGTTTTTCCTGTATTTATTCAGATATCATTAATTAAAGATAATGAACGGAAATTGGTAATGATTATATCATATTAAAGCTGAAGTTTGGAGCTTTCAGATAATATAATGTCTTTAAAAATATCTCCTATACTTTTCTTGAAAACAGAGTCTATACTCAGGGTTAGGGCTTGAGTCGATTTGGTTGCTCGCGAGTGTAGATATACTTTAGAAACCGTAGAGATCCTAATAGACTAGTGTTACACGATACTCCGAAGACGATGCGATATAGTAAAAGCTGCTTGACAATGTGTGTGCAATTTTTTAACCATTTGCCAAATGAATTAAAAATTCAAGGCAATTTAAGACAGGGTTACATAAATGGTTACTGTAAAAGACCTTCTACCATTTAAAAGAACTAGTTTCTGTTCTTTGGCGTGTCTTTATCATGATTAGATTTCGTAATGTTTATGTCAAAAATGTCAAGTGTTATTGTTAAGTGATAGTAAAAGTTCAAGTGTATTGTGTTAATCTTAAGTTTAACATATGTTTCAAAATATATTTGCATGTCTCTTTTATATTGACTAAGCATGAATGTTCTGTAAACTTTATTTTAAAATCATTTATACAATGTTTTATGCGAATAAATAATTCTTATCTTATCTTATCAAGTCGCCGCAGTTAATCGTATTTTACGTCACGTAACTCATGGTAGAGGCAATGCTTTTGTGAATACAAACAAATGCAGTAAAAAATGGACCAGAACGAACGCAGAACTTTTATAACGCAGCAAGAAGCCCGGCCAGTATGTAAATAGACATTAACTTCAAAACTGGCTCTTGACACAAGTGGTGAGTAAAAAGAAGGGAACTTTCCACATTATTTGTGTGCAAACGCAAGAAGTGTGCAAGTTGGGGAGGCGGACGCTTAAATTGTCGCTTCGGTACACGGCGCAGTGTCGCCATCTGCGGCCCGCAAACGCCGATGCCGTGTTTTGCTGAAAGGTCTGGATTTGTTTAGCCACCGAGAGGCCAATTCGTGAACGGTGAGCGTCATTTTTCGTATTCTAAAACAGTTTTCCCGCGGTTTTATTGTTTGAAGCATATGCATTCTATTCACATTGCTCCAAACCATTTTTATTCCTTCAGTCGACCTCGCCTCGGGCGTAATATAGCGGTTGTGAAATATTCGTTATTGCACTGGTATAAGATTAAACCAAGTGTCAAAGGTATCACGCTTGGTAGTGTGGCTGAATTGTGGCTTGGAAAAACCCACTGCCTAGTTATTTTCAGATTTAAACCCCGGTTTTAAATCTTGCTATTTTTAACAAACTAAGGGTTATCTAAATCCAAAATGATTGGAAATCATCACTGATAATTTTAAAACATTAAGTAGTGCTTGTCTCAAATTAATATGAACGCAATATATTTAAACATGCCACTTAGTCTAGTTAATGAATGCTCAAAAAGGGATGTAGATGGAAAAGTCGAAAGAAGTTAAGATAAGATTTGACTTCGGAACTTTGTTTGGACTAGTTAGGAGATAAACATACTACGTACAACGCACTGTTTTGTAATAAGTATATGCAAAAAAAAAACGGGACTTACTATGCCCCCTCTCGGGCTTACCCCGGAGGGGTAAGGACTTTTATTATGTTTATCTCCTAACTAGTCCAAACAAAGTTCTAAAGTCAAATTTACTGCTTTTGACTTTTCCATCTAGATCAATTATTGCCTAGGCTAACTGTAATTATTGTTCTTTCAGTAGCCTGTTGGACTCGAGCCTAGGAGCACGCATCATTTGTTCGCCGAAGTACGCACGGCACATCTAAGCCATCTAAAAAAGTAGTGGGGCGCATCATTTCAAATATAAGTCAAGCTCCTAGATCATTCGATTTCAACTGTGGTAATTTTCAATTATTCTCCTTACATCCAACATATTTTATAGTGGTAGGGTGTGTCAAGTTCAGTTACTGCTGCGTAAATTAAGTGTTTTTAATTACTTTAAATTAATGCTGTAGTAGCCCAAAAAATAGGGGTGAAGTTACGATAAGTCACACCCAGCTCAAAATTGGTCGGATTGTTTAAAACATTATATAACACATTTATGATAGAAATGAAATCTAAAAAGTCCTCATCGATCCGACGCCTAAATTTTTTTAAATCTGGGTCAAAGGTCACAAAAACGAAATTGTCGCGATTAACAGCAAAACGGTTAGTTTTAGCATAAGTCAATTCTGACAAAAAATCTAGATCAGATATTTATCTATAAAAAACGGTCCAAATATTTTATTTCCTAAGAGCCACTGTTTCTGAGATATAACAATTCAAATGGTTGGAAGAGTTGTAATCGGCATAATATGCACACCTTTGAGGTAGTGTAATTGGCGCGTTTTTGTAATGTGGTTTCCTCGGTAGGCCTATTTCACGGCGTGTAGTGATTCTATTAAATTTAAACTATTGGAAAATTAAAGATATAACCAAGGGTCGAAAATGTTAAAAGCGGTTGTAAAAAAATAGGGAAATGACTTCGTCTGATTCATAATTCTCCAATATTTCTGCTACCTCTTCTTCTTGTTCTTCTTCTTCTGGCTTCTTATGTCTTCCACGTTTGGTATCAAACGAATCCTCAACTGTGTTAATTCAATATTGGAGCACGACCGGCCTTGATAATTTGTACATGCTAGGGAACAAAACAGTCCTAATTTTTTGCAACCACATTTAATAAGCAAGTTAATAATAAGTTAAGTCATAAATGGTTAAACATATTATTATGACGATTACAACTCTTCCAACTTTTTAAATCGTTATATCTCAGAAACAGTGGGTCTAAGGAAAAAAAAGATTACAACATTTTTTAAACATAATTTTATCTGATCTATAATTTTTGTATTTACTAATTTTATGATAAAACTTACCGTTTGCTGAAAATTGGAAAAATCCCATTTTTGTTACCTTTGACCCAGAATATTTTTTTTCCAGGTGTCGGATCGATGAAAACTTTTTAAATTTCATTTATGATAGTGTTTTGAACAATCCTACCAATTTTGAGCTGGGTGTGAATTATTGTAACTTCGGATGTCGAAATTGATTACCGGATTATAGGTATATTTATTGAATAGTTTCAAATTTGATTGCTGCCAAGTTACAATCGATGGTTGATTTTGCCGCCCACTGCCCGTAGTGTCCGTGCCATTTAGTTCGCTAATTCTCTTAGCAATTCGCAGTAATGTTGCTTAATTAACAAAGATTTACCTTGGCTCGATAATCGATTTAGCAGTGCATTCCGGCAATCGCTTTGATCACCTAAATCGATGGGGGAGTAAGACGGGCTGAGGACGTTTAGTACGTGTTGTGTGAAGACCCACTTGATTGTAGGAGGTACAATCATGTGCGTAAATGTGAAGTAGGAAACATTTGTGACGGCATGGCAATCACAACTCATATGTCGCAGAAAAGTGGGTTTCATGGTACGCAAAACTTTTGGAACATGACATATAATTAAAATAAAATCATAACATTATTTGTGCTGAATCTGACCTTGGGACCGGGGCAATGTACGTTAGATCCCTTTTTTGTATTTATTTAGAAGCGCTTTAAGAAACTCACTTGGAATGTTAGTATCCTACAGCTGGGAAAAAGGCCAACATATCAATGCATATCATTACTTAAGTCAATTAATAGATAAATAATGATAATTTATTTTATACCCTGAAATCTTAGAATAATAAAATTGCATCTAGAAGGATCGTTCCATACATTGTTCCATACAAAAGGCGTGCCTTTCGTGATGTCAAAATTAACTGTCAATAAAGATAAGTATGCGTCTTTTTATCATTAATAAATTACTTATAACATTCAAACATTCCTCTCTAATCAAAATTTTCAGTATTCAACATGAATACTTTTTCGATTTGTTGGCAAAACCATTTTACTGCACATGTGAACAATTTGAAGGAGCTTTTACCTTGAAAAGTGACATTGAGCCCAAACAGTAAGTTCATATTTAGCCGTGGCGGATAAATATTAATGACATCAAAACGAGTCGCCACGACTCAACTTCTATGCTATATTATTCTAAGCCTAAAATTATATATATTCTGTTTTATCTTACATGGCTTATTTCTCAAAAACATGGCTTATTGACAACCATAGCCATATCATCGGATATCATCGAATGAATCATATACATAGTCATTAGCCTACCATACACGTATGGGTTTGCCTGACGGGTGTCAGATGGACAGAACTGTGCGACGACGACTTCGCCCTTTAACTTTACGGGTATGGAGGCTCTTGACTTTAAAGTTGTTGATTCAATTCAGTAGATCTCCAGAAATTAGCCTTAGTTTACTGAAATACTGATTTTGAACGATAATCTACCGATTTTACCAAGTCTTTATAAAGGCTCACCAATACTAAGCGTAATGTTCATTGTCATAATATCGTGTTCCATATTTCAGATTTTTCTAATCGTCACGAGTTTCATATTGAGGGGCATATTTCCAAGAAGTATAATATAGTGTAGCCTAAACTTGTTTGGTTCATGCGTATTAAAACGCATAAAATCAAAAAGCAGAATAACTATAATGTACGGGGTCCGAAGCACAAATTAGTCGAAAGACAACATTCAGCACAACATTTCAGCACTTATTAAAGTCACGGATAATATCAGGGCTGGTATGGAGGAATCTCGGTGGACGGTCCTGGTTTTAATAGTTCTCCAATGCCTTCAATACCGTTGATCACGATATCCTCCTGGCAGTGCTGACTCATCTTCGTGTCTCTCCTTCTGCTGTGGACTGGTTCTCTTCTTTACTGCGCGAGCGCCGGCAGGCTGTTCGCGTGGATCAAGTTCTTTCCGATTGGTCTGACTTGGTGACGGGTGTGCCGCAGGGGGGAATTTTATCGCCTATTCTATATGCAGGCGGCTGTTGCGGACTTAAACGTTGCCATTGATAAGCTTAACAGGGACCTGAGCTGCATCAGTGACTGGTCACTAAACTTTGGCGTTAAGGTTAACCCTGCAAAGTGTCAGGCTATTATCTTTGGTAGCTCATATCAGTTGTGTGCGGTGGGCAGTTCATTTGTTGCCCCGGTGGTGATGGACGGTGACTTGATACCTTATTCACCATTTGTCAAGATTCTGGGTCTAAATATGGACAGCGCACTGAAGCTACCAAGGTTTTGCTCGTCCAGGCTCTTGTTCTTCCTATACTTGATTACACTGATATTACAAAGCAACTTCTGAACAAACTTGACAGACTTCTGAATAATTGAATATACGCTTCATCTTTGGTTTACGTAAGTATGATCACATTTCTTCCTATCGATCTAAACTAAGCTGGTTACCTATTTGTCAACGTAGAAATATAAGAATGTTGTGTCTTCTTTTCTCTGTTCTCTTTGATCCCAACTCTCCGACGTACCTCAAAAGTAAATTTCAATTTCTACACTCTTCTCATCAAAAAGTACTCCGTTCAAGTAAAACTTTAGCCCTATTTACTCCACTTTCTTTACCTCCTACATATCAAGCTCGTTCAGACTGTCTACTATTCGACTCTGGATCTCTCTTCCAATCAACATAAAAAAATCTACCTCCAAACTTGCTCTGAAGAGGGCGTTGGGGAATCACTTTCAGTGAGCCGCTGATGTATCCTGTTTTAGTCAACTATGTCATTGAGTTAACACGCTGACTTTTTTGTATAACTTTCTTTAAGGCAATATGATGTAACATAAAATAATATAGTATATTTATTTTGAATTATTTAGGTATGTATATGTGCATGATTGGTATAATATCTTATGTATAATATATTATGTTTACTGTATTTAGCTAAAATTAAAACATAAATATATTTTGTTACATATTGTATAAAAGCTTTAAATAACAAAATAATTCAAACTTATATTCTTTTACACTTGATGTAGGATGTAACCGTAAATCGACAGCATTGTATTTGTACCACTTTCAATCGAAATTAATTATTCTGCTTCTGATTCATACAACGTTCCTATCACTACGGTCCAAAGACAAACTATTTTATAAAAGAGGAAAAGGTTGTCAAATTTCTGTCAAGCAGATTTCATAATTTCGTTTTTAATAAAATAATCTACTTAATTTTACCAGTTTTGCATGAATTTCATGTTCTATGTTTCTTTTTACAACACAAGACATTTAAGTGCGATATTGTGTGATCAATGCGGAAATTCGTGATTTTGTTACGGTGTGATATTTATTTTGTTTACATGATAGTTAAGACATGAAATCGTAAATCGACTATAGGCATGTGTTTATTAATCAGTTTAGAAAACGCAAGATACTTCAGATAATTTACCTATAAAACCACCATCGAGGTTATTACCAGTTTAATTGCATAACTTCGCCCGTGCAAGTTAGATCAAGTTAGTATTTTAGGTGTCTAGACTGTGTGCTAGATTACATAGGTTACATAGGTTAAGGCTAAAAACTCCAAAGGTGCGGTAAATAAACTGAAACCTCAGATTTTAACTCTGTTAAATTGGTAAAATTACTACTGAAACCAGTGGATTAATTGTAATCTTTCGTGTTACCTGCGAGAATTTCAGGATTCTTAAATTTTATTCAAAGATAATGATTAGGATAAAAAATATAAAAGTCTAGGATAACTTATACCACAGATAGAAACTAGGAAAATTCGACCAGATCCTAGAGACTCAAGCGGGATCCCGCCAAAGTCAATGAATTTATAGGTCACTATAACCGGTATACCTTACATGCAGAACCAATCGTTGCGGCAGATTACTTGTAGTTACTTACTTACTTACTCCGATGGCTCAGCGACCCAAAATGTGTCTTGGCCTCCGATACAAGAATTCGCCAGTTCTCACGATCTTGTGTTCTTGCACGCCAATCTCCAGCTTGCAACTCGCGAAGATCAGCCTCCACAACATCGCTCCAGCGATACCTAGGGCGGCCAACCGGCCGACGACCCGTCGGCCGGCCCAGATAGGCTCTCTTGACGCTGCGATCTTCTCCCATTCGTTCAACGTGACCAAGCCACCGGAGTCTGTGTGATTTAATCTCCCCAATGATGTTAGGCTCAGCCACGAGTTCTTCAATCTCGGCATTTTTTAGCACCCTTATGCTATCATCAGGCCTTGACACCATCCCCAGAATCTTTCTTAAGATCTTTCATTCGGTGATCAGAAGCCTGTCCTCCTTTTTAAGCGTCAGTGTTCAAGCTTCGCAACCGTATATTAATATTGGCCGAATAACGGTTTTGTAGACACGCATCTTAGTATCTCTGCTTAAAAGCTTGGACACTAATACCTTGTGTAGAGCGGCACTACATCGCAGGGCATTCTGAACACGGATCTCTATCTCTTCTTCCCGAGAGTTGGCATCAGTAATGGTGCACCCTAGGTACCTGAACTTGGCCACCCCTCGGAAGACTTTACTTCCAACATGAAGATCTTTGCGTTTGATGCGAATTTTCTTGTATCGCTTCATATGGAGATATTCCGTCTTCTCGTGGTTTATGCTTAAGCCAACTTTGAGCGCCTCTAACTCCAAGAGTCTTACGGATTTCTTCACTTCCTCACTGTTCTCTCCAAGCAGAGCTAGGTCATCAGCACAGCCAACCACTGGTAATCATTTAGAATCCTTTCCGCGTACGGTTCGAGTCTCCTGAGCAGTACATATGCCAGAACCTTATAGGCCGAAGGAAGCAGCGCTATTCCACGGTAGTTCATGCACCTCTTTTTGCAGCCCTTTTTATGTACGGGACAGATGACGCCTGTGCACCATTCCTGTGGTTGAAGTTCTTTTTCCCAAACCATCTTTACCAGTTCAAATAGTTGGGACTTTACTGCTCTGCCCCCATACTTTCACACTTCGGAGGGAATGCCGTCAATACCTGGGACCTTGTTGTTTTTAAGTCTCTCTATGGCATCCTGAACCTCTTCGAAAGTGGGGGCTTCCACATCACTATTGTTGTCCTGGATGGTTTGGATCAAGTGTTGGTCTACTGATGGGCAATTTAGAAGATTCTGAAAGTAGTTTTTCCATAGTAACTTTATTTGCTCGTTATCCGTTACTATATACCCGTTGTCATCCTCCAGTACTTGAGCTTTGGGTTGATAGCCCCTCTTGAAGGACCTTACTTCTTGATAAAATTTCCTTGACGAATTAGCTTTAATAAGAGTCTCCATTCCCTGTACAATATTATCAAGATGTTGCCGTATTGCACACCGTATGGTCCTTTTAGCTTCCCGCCTGGCTTCTTCGTACTCGGTTTTCCATCGGTCGTCCTGCTCCGCCAAGATCTTAAATTTCCTACTCACTTCGACTATATTGTTGCACTCCTCGTTCCACCACTTTCTTCCTTTTCTTTTCTTCTTCCGCCCCAGAACTTCCAAACCAACACTTTTATAGACATTTTTGATATTTAACCACTTTTGGTCAACGTCTTCGTCTACAACCAACTCTCTAAATCTATTATTTAACTCCAATAGAAAATGTTGCTTGATTTCTTTATCCTTTAATGCACCTATATTGATATCCTTATTTTCTTTATAAGAACGATTACGGTTACCTTTGTTAATCTTAATTTTGACTTTGAGTTTTATACCTAACAGGTAGTGATCACTGTCACAGTCGGGTCCTCTAAATGTCCGCACATCTTGTATGGCACTTTTGTGTCTATCGTCGATAAAAACATGGTCTATTTGGTTTATAGTGAACCCATCTGGCGACCTCCACGTTCCTCTATAGATGTTTTTATGAGGGTACATCGTGCTCTTGACAATCATAGCTTTAGAAGACGCAAAGTTTATAAGTCTCAGACCATTGTCGTTGGATGCCTCATGCTTACTATATCTTCCTATGGTTGGTACAAATATCTCTTCCTGACCAATTTTTGCATTAAAATCCCCAAGAAGTATTTTAGTATCATAGTTTGGTAGCTGATCATATACTGATTCCAGGTGGTCGTAGAATTAATTTTTGATGTTTTCGTCAGTTACCTCAGTTGGGGCATAGGCGTTTACTAAGGAGATATTAGCAAATTTACTTTTGATCCTCAGAACACATATCCTATCGAAAACTGTATCAAATCGGATTACATTCCCGACCAAAGTTTTCTCTTCTCTTTTTTTTATTTTTGATGAGATTAAGTCCTTTATTTATTAAGAAAATATTTATTCAAAATATGTTCTCTTGAAAATTATGATTTCGTTTTAATCATAGGTTATTGTGAAACGTGATTTGTCACAATATACCAATTCCATCTCCTGAAAAATATTTCAAATACTTGGTTAGTAAGTCATATCGCATCACGTTACCAAAGCCCTGCCCAGACCCGAGGCCCAATTAAAAAAAAAAACAGAACAGATCGGTCTGTAAACGTTATCGTTTGTTTTGGGACGAAGTGTCTTTCTTTGTTTAAGCCCCGGGCGCGCGCTAAGCCAATACGGTTACACGCATATCGGCCGCGCCCGTACCTACAAATGCCAGCGTTTATTTTGCGACGCTACAGAGCTTTTAAAACTTTGTTATTTCTAGGTCAAATACATTTATTCCCTTTTTTATCACTATTTTTTAAATTTAAGTTAGCATTTGTGTAGTTACGAGTAAATACCTACAACAACTGTCTTGATTTCAACTTTGCTATAATAATTAATAATCACTTACCTACTAATTATTTATGTATGTACCAACGCAAATTAAATTTCTCACAGATCCGAACCATGTTGAATTCCGAAGTTTAATGAAATATAATTAGAGTTGATTATCGCCGGATTTCGATGAATTCGCTGTTATTAATAACAGTTTATTATACATACCTTGGCATATTATAATTTGTAATTATTTTGAAATAGGAAATCTAGTTAAAAGTTAATGTAGTTTTTTATTAGAGTACTTGTTTTGCCATTGGATACTGCACCTATTTTTTCAATATTATGTTACTATAGATTATAAAACAATACTGTAGTACCCCTCCAAAACGTTCTTCTCCACCCATTGCTGGTGCGAAGCGTTTACATGATTCTTGTACCTCACTTTCCTAATTTAATGCGTCAACTTCAGGCCCTATTGTCAAAAGCGATCGCGATGCGACTGCGATTTACTGTGCTGCAGCGCTATTGTTGCGCGTCGTGCGTGCTTCCGACAATTGTCGCGCGTTATATATCGCGTGCGCCCGCTCGCACGGCAATATGCGTTATTTCACCCCCCATTTGCGAACGCAGACGCACTGAACACTTGGGATGACGAGCTTTGTCCGGACAGACAAATGAAAGTGTAGCGAAACTTCATCTCCTTGAATAAATAGCCAAAATATTGTTTTTGATGAAATGGCAAAATGTGTTATTCCAATGCCTATCAGTACGAAAACTGTTGACTAGTTTTGATTTAGCCGAATATTCAAAACGCTGAAATAGGAATTTGATGATAAAGTTGTTTGTAACGCTGACTTTTCTGTTAGCTACCTACTGTGCTCCCCACGAGCACAAATTAGACATGCGCGGCGCTCTGACAGATAGCCCGCTTAGAACAACACTCCATTTTTGACGCACGCACACAGAGACATGAGTTTACAAGTGAGCTTCGGTGAGTCGGAAAGTCGCACTGTCGCGAGTGTTTTGGTTTTTGTCGAACTTGGTGCAATTTTTCACATGATGAATTTTGTTTTTGGCCGGTTCTGTCAAGTAGGTATAACTTACTAACTTCATTTTAAAAATTCAGAGCGAATATAGTAATAACCCTAGGCGGTTCACGCAAGTTTTGGAAAAAGGTGCGAGCGGTCCTTCTGTAAACTCTTTATTTTGTGCCAGGAGTTTATGTGAGGTCACTTGTTACGATAGTTAACCACAGCTATAGTCTGTCTATTCTATGAAGACCGTTTACCTAAGCTTGTAGTAGTGACATGAACTGACATACCAGTATGACATACGCTAGTGTGCGTGCCCTCTGCGGGAAAAAATTGACTCTAGTGACAATATTTATTACTATACATGATTGCTTTTTTTTAGTTTCACTATTTACTAAAAGCGCTGAAACGAAATCTTCCACAAAAACTTTAGATGTGCTTTAAAAAACGAGGTTAACTGTAACCACTGACTATTAAAAATCATAATTTTGTTTTAGAACTGGTTTAAGTATATTACTCTATTATTATTATATTTTTTTGGTTACTGCTATCTCAGTAGAACAGATTGTTAGCAAATTTACGGTGATCTCTTGTTTCACAGACAGAACTTTCATAGAATTTCGTTTCGCAGAAAATGTTTTATAGAATATTCAGTCCATACATATATTTTCATTTTGAATATTATTGTTTCATCGACTATTTTATACATAGAATATTCAGTCAGTATATTTTCATGTCGAATATTATTATTTCAACGACTATTTACTTCATAAAAACATATTACACAGAAAAATAATTGGTTTGGCTAGGTTAGAACTGTGACCACATCGAAGCCAGAACATAATTGTCAGCGAATGAACTTAAGTGGCAAAAAATGAATTATTTTTAAGTATACTTACGTACAATGAAATTAAATTGACCCTCGACAGAATATTGTTCTGGTTGGTAATAAGTTTTATATTAACTAAACATTTTGTTATTCCATGAAATACATTTTATTTGTAATAAAAACCAATGATATAATCATAAGATCATAAATGAATTTTACTAACTATTCTGCATTGATTATTCTATGAAATGATTTTCTGCACACTTTTGTTGTTTCTATTTGTACTATTTCGTCACCAAATAGATGTTTATCTATCTATCTATCTATGAGAAACAATTTCCGTGAAACGAAATTCTATGTAACCATTTTCTATGTACAACCCAAATTTACGCTTGGTTGACGACAAATTTTCTCTAATGGAAGTGTAAAGCTAGCCTCCGTATCAGCCTGATTAACTAATTTAACCGATATTTACCTATGTTCATTGTAAGTATAATAATACGTAGCTGGATTCGATGGCTGGCACAATTACTAAGACAATTTCCAAACAAGTAAACATCGGACTAGAACTGAAACTAAGATACATTCCAATAGTTAATGACAACGTTATTATTACTACATTCGCAGGTTAAGTTTTGGCGGCCGATGCCTAAGTTAACATTTTGGATTGGCTTAAACTCGTTACTTTAGTAAAGTAAAGTATTTATTTACATTAGATTACATTGGAGTAATAAAGATGTACTGTGAGCTCAGACATAGTATTCGGCCTGCTAGCAGGCGTGCAAATTCTTGTTTAATGACTTTTTTTTTTAACACAACAATTTCTAACTATTATAGTTATGATAAAATAATTAACAAACAATTATTCTGGTAATCATAAAACATGTAGTATTTATTCTAAAGTAGGTACTTACTACAAAGTACTACAAACATATTAATCAAAAACATAACAATAAAACCAAAATTTAAACTATGGATCTATATGAACAAAAATATAAAAAAAATATACTGTGAAATCTTCATCGTGGTAAAGATATTCCTTCAAATTATAGAAACAATTACTATCCAGCCATTTATTAAGTGAATGTGTGTTGTAATTCAATTCGAAAAAAACAATTTTCCCAAAACAAAGCACTACCGTGATTTAAGTTTGTTTCTAAGACGAAACTAATTTTATCGGCAACGTCATTGTCTTCTGTGTGTAGACGGCACAGACGAGACTGCAATCTCCTCCAAGTGTTGTTGCGCCGTCGTTTGTGCATCCGTCCTGTCGCTGCGACGGTAAAATATGAATATCAGAATGCATGGCAATATGTTTCATTCTTATATCCTACGTTCATCACGAAATGAGAAGTATTTTGTATTTCAACGTTACGTTATGTCTAGACGATGGCAGAGTATCAAACTGATGTGGATAACTACGTGAATATTTTTTTTAAATACAGACCATTGAAAGAATTGAGCAGAAATTGGGCTTGAAAGTCACCATTCTGTGAACGTATTTATCTTTATTATTTATTTACATATTACTACTATATTATATCCTTGATGTTTAACTTAAATCTTAAAATAATATATTTTAAGTCCAATATTGTAAATTTCTCATGTATCTATTTTCGGACAGATTGCACGGAGCTACCGGATATTGCTTAGCTGCCACGTGAACAAGTGAAGCATGTTTATCTCAAAAAAATATTTAATTTTGATCAATGAAATTGAAAAACAACTACTTTGATGTTATTTTCAAATATCGAGCAACCTGAAAAAGCCATGCATGGTAATAGTATGTACCGATACATTTTAGTGAGTATTTCTCAAACCTTTTTATTAACTGTATTGTATTTAATTTACGTAATTGTATCTTTATGAAAAAAAGACAAATATAGTTAACATTTCTAAATGGAACCCCACAAAATAAAGGAAACTGCATGATGACGCTGGGCCGCTCGGCCCGGCGCAAGTCATGCGATAGATGACAGCTTTTCAAACAAAAGCTTTTCACTTTTTGTCAACACACACACAGTGCGGCGAACCAATGGGATTAGCAGTAACACAAAATAAAGAGTTTACAAAAGGACCGCTCGCACCTTTTTCCAAAACTTGCGTGAACCGCCTAGGGTTACTGCTATATTCGCTCTGAATTTTTAAAATGCAGAAAGTAAGTTTTACCTACTTGACAGAAACGGCCAAAAACAAAATTCATCATGTGAAAAATTGCACCAAGTTCGAGAAAAACAAAAACACTCGCGACAGTGCGACTTTCCGACTCACCGAAGCTCACTGACTTCGCTTGTAAACTCATGTCTCTGTGTGCGTGCCCCAAAAATGGCGTGTTGTTCTAAGCGGGCTATCTGTCTAAACGCCGCGCATATCTCATTTGTGGCACTAATCTAACAATATTATTCTACTTCAAGTGTTTAATAACAACGCGAAGCAATGGCGACACCAGAGATGTGGCCATTGCTTTGCTAGTTATATGAGCAGGGTTATCACTTTATAGGATGAAGGATCAATAAATCGTATTAGAAAAAAAGCTACTCGTCACGACCCGACGACTGGTTACAACTCTAAAAAATAAAACATTCTCAGTTAATTGGTGCATGGACAGCTGAAAACAAAAATACTTGTAAGGTACTTGAAATCTAAATGATGGGCGAAATTCAAGATGGCGTCCTAAACCTAACATTTTGCCTGGCACTTGACTACTCTTTAGGTAACCGCAAACATAAAAATATACATTTTAAGGGTATATATAAATAGCAAAAAAACCCAAATAGTAACTGAAGCGCGTTCCAGATTACTAGTAAGTATAATACTATATCTATATAATTCATATTTTAATTTTCAAAATATGCTTTGAAGACGTATTGTAATAATACATATATACATAAACCAATATTTGCCAACTTCAACGAATTAAAACAATTCAGACAAAATAATATAGCATTTTTTAAGTGTGGCCGATACAAAATAAGCATTTAATTCACAATGACAAAAATCTCGCGACAGTAATACAAAATAAACAGAGTTCGTAAGGGCGGGTGCACCATAACACAGCCTCTCTCGGCTTACGGCGAATCGTCCCCGTCCCGCCCAAGAGTTCTTGAAGCTTACAACTCAATTTCCTTTAGCAAAGCCAGGATCAACGAAGGTAAACGCTCTTTAGCTATTTTATGAATATATCAAGGCATGGAAATACTTAAAATGTTTACACAGAAGAAACTCTGAGGAAGGCTGCCGGAAAATCGAATATCAATTTCGATAGTGCGAAAATCCTTTTTTCTATTTGTTACATGGTATTAATAAAGAAAAAAAATGCTCGCAAATAGTTTATTAATGTATGTATGACTATGTATATAAGTATAAGTGTTTCGGATTTTTCCAAACAAAACTTGGTTTTCTGATCACCTACCCACTTTTAGCAGGAATTAATTGGATATCAAGATGATTTCGACCAATAGTAGAAATGATTTGGACAGTAGATGTATAATAAAAATAAATTAAATAAATATGCGCCAGACAACACACCTCTTGTAATGGTCTCGAAGTAGGAATTAATATCCCTGTGTTACGAGGTACCACACAAGGAAATAAGCCAGGCGTCGGCCAGCACACCTAGACCAGAGTCAATTCAGAAAAGATCGTTTCCTGATTTGACCAGCCCCCCGATTCACAACGAAGTTATCGACCGATTCGGTAAAATTGTTTAAATTGTAGTAAATGATCCGCTAAGCGGTAGCAATCAATATTTTGATATGTTAAAGCCAAAGACCCTAAGTTTTCATAAACCAAATTAGATAAATCCCAGCCTACCTGAAAATATTATTAAAAATAAAAGAAAATAACCGAGTCGGTCGATAACTTTGTTCTGAATCGGGGGGCTGACTAGGAATTAATACCTAAAATCCCTAAACTACCAAGAAACCGAGAATCTACTTACTGTCCGCTCGTAACTAAATTTCACTCATACACCTTCGCACTACATACATACACACATCCATTGCTACACCCACAAACCACACACACTCCTACTGACTTCAACACACATACAAGTCATTACACTCCTACTGATACCAACGCACACACAACACATCTCACACACCTTTTAAATAACCTAACTATATTAAGGATGTTGAAGTCACATCGACTCGACTGCGGGGGGGCACTGGTGACCTGTAACACAGGTTTTTTGAATCTACATCAGGCACCAGTCGCTCACAATGTAGCGGGGGTTTGCCCTCAGCAATGGCTGTACCTAGGTCTAAGCACATGTATGCATTGTGAAGGAAAATTAAATTATTTATTTATTATTATTATTCTGCACTCTACTGCAAACAACTGATGAGATTAAAGCAATAAGTTGAGAGAAAGCGGCCGGAATTAATCAACAGAAAGAGTGTGGTTTTTCATCATGATAACGCTAGACCTCACACATCTTTAGCCACACAGCAAAAATTAAGAGAGTTTGGCTGGGAGGTGTTAATGCATCCGCCGTATAGTCCTGACCTTGCACCTTTAGATTTCCACCTGTTTCGGTGGAAAGAATTCATTAGGCAATGTCAGGTTAACGTCAAGAGAGGACTGCCAAAACCACTCGTCGCGGTATTTTGATCATTGCCTCAAAATTCCTATAGCAATGGGATCATGTCCCTACCTACAAGATGGCAAAAACTAATCGAACAAAATGGCACCTACATACTTTAGTTAAATGTAAATAAACTATATTAAAAACAGTTTTGAATTTTCTTACAAATGCAAAGAAACTTTTTCCCCAACCTATTATGTATGTACCTATTTGTTTTCACACCGTTAAATTTTATATCTCTTGCTAGGCATGCTTTGACTAATTAAATGGTGAAGTCTTTTTTCCTGCAGTGGGCCGCTGTTGCCATAAATCATTCAAATTATTTTTTATCTCAAAGCCTTTGGGGTATCGCTAATTAAGCAAATTAGGAAATGAGGAAACTCAAAAGTTGACCGTGCTTTAAGTAAGATTAAGGGAAGATATTTTTTTTTAATCTTAATTATTGGTTTTTCTATGTCGGGTTTAAACAATATACGAGTATGTTACTGTATAAAAAAAGCGAAAACAAAGATACTTCAAATTAATCTGCAGTACCTATAAATTGGACCGAAATTGGAGGTGCGTATTAAAATACCGATGTACAAAATATCGAATTTCATAATACCGATGAACGGAAGACCAGATGTGTGAAATCTCGAAAGTTCAAATTATAATTATACATATTCCCCGTATTCGGAATCGACGCTCAAGCGTGCTTTGTACTGTGATGAGCCGATCTATACTTGAGTCTTGAATCTGTCCTTGAGTACTTGGCTTATTCTAAAACAAAATTAAAACTCGTCTCAGTCAAATCGAGTTTCGAATTAGATTTAAACAGAGATTACTTTTTGTCTATAAATCAAGCTCGTTTTCGTGTACAATATTTAATTTTACCATTTTTACGTTCTATTACATGCAGATATTGTGTTTATTATAAAAAATAAACCGAAATACAAAGGATTTGCAAAAATAAAAAAAAATACTCGCCTCTTAATGATTAACTTGTTTATATAAAATAATTATTACATACATACATGTAATACATACCATCACGCCTTTTTCCCAACGGGGTAGGCAGAGACCACATATTTCCACTTGCAACGGTCCTGACACTGACACACCTCTTGCGCTTCTTCTACTCTCATTAATCCTTTCATACATGCTCGTCGATTATGGGTATTCCTGACCTGACCTTTTCAGACCACGTCTTGGACTTGTCCTAAGTACGTCAGTCTAGGCCTTCCCCTTCTAACAGCTCCATGCACCCTCGCCTTATAAATTTGTTTCGTTAATCGCCTTTCATCCATTATTTCCATATGCCCAAATCATCTTAGCATTCCCATCTCAATTTTTGTGACAACATACTCTTTCACACCACAACGCTCTCTAATTATTACACTGTAAACTATTTAAATCTAATCTTGTTATTTTTTAATTCAGGCTATTTACTGTCATCATCATCCGTGCGATCTATCCCGGTTGTGAACCCACACTGATGTGTGGGGTCCCAGGGTCCGCCTTTCTTATTTTCTTGGCCCACTTTGCGCGGTCTTGTGCATCCTCAGTGGTGAGTCTGTTGGCATGCATGTCACCCTTAACGACGTCGAGCCACCGCTTCTTGGATCGACCTCTTCTACCGGTACCTGGCGGTGGCGGCATGGCCAGGCATTTGTTGCCCACGTAGTTTGCTGATCTCCGTGAGATATGACCATACTAACGAAGGCGGTACTCCTGCAGCTTGTCTGCGATGTCACGAACACGAAGGCTGCCGCGGATGCGGGTGTTACGCACGCGATCTTTGCGTGAGACTCCACACATCCACCGCAGCATCTTCATTTCCGTGACGCGCAGCTCCTGCTTGTGTCGCTCTAGTAACGGCCATGTTTCACTGCCATATAAACGGACAGGCCTAATGATGGTTTTATAGACCTGCCTTTCAGCTTGATCGGCATTCTGGGGTCACAAATGACACCAGTCACCCCACGCCATTTGGCCCAAGCCGCGGAAATTTGGGCTCTGACGTCGCCGTCGATTTCCCCGGACGCGCTTAATACAGATCCCAGGTATTTAACACGGTCCGTGCACTCGACCACGTCAACGCCTATGCGGACGGACTGGGGATCTGTAGTGTTGCAGGCCATGTACTCCGTCCTCTCTCGTACTAGTCTTCAGCCGTAACGTAATTGTACCTTGACAAGGAAGGCGCTCTTTATAATCTGTGCTTGAACAGGTGTTGCATGTGGTTCCTGTACCTACCCCTACATATAGATTTGCATACCCGCCCACTGTTTTTATCTATAATAATAAAATTGAGGCCTCAAAAATATCTATGGATCCTTCCTTGAAGGAATCTATCGTTTAAGACAATAAAATCTCTACTCAAGCGTGGTCAAGAGACTTGGGTGATCACAGATCAAAGGGATATGGGTAACGTTGGCGTCATTTTTGAAATTTCGCAGCCACTCAACAAAGCTAGTTATTATGAAAGAACATATCGAGGTGAACAAATTGTATATGGAATACATATAGCTAAAGTACATCGGAGCTGAGATATTATGTCTTGTATTTTTAACATATTACTCAATTGAACTTGATCCATACCACAGAATTATAAATAAGTATTAAAGGCTGTGTCCATTCTAATGAAAAGGAAAAAAAGCGACATTATTCATAATCCTTCTAAACATGCGACGCAATTAGGATTAAAGAAGGTTAATTTTCAATGGCTAGGTGCAATATTAGGCCATGTATTGTAGGTAAAAAGACTTTCAGTTGTTTTTCCCATGTAATGTCTCTAATGACGACGGCTAATAACCAATACCTCTTATTTACATATTGTCTTTTTGATGTTAAGGTCGTTTTTTGTGATGGCTTGTGTTCCACTTCCTAATACCAAATACTTAACATTTACTGCTTTAAAAACAACATTACAACTATGAATATATAACTTTGGATGTACTTTTATTAGAAAAATATACTCAACAGGTACATCTTGAAAAGAAAACCTTCCTCTCCTATTTATGCATCCTTTTTATCAGCTATTAGGTGAGATTAGCTAAATAAAGTAACATTTCAGAACTTTTATTTTAGTGAAACTAAGGCAAAAAATAATACTTTAAAAAATCATATCTCGGCTCCGATATCACTTAGAACGATTCTGACCACTCAGATATGTTTTTTTCTTAGGGTTCTATAAACTAGTGGCATAATTATTGCTGGCCGCTAATAAATAAAAAATGACGCCACGGGTCCATACAAAGTTACTCAAACCCCTTTCTACTTCAGCGCCGATTGTTTAACACCAGAGTGATGCTTCGGAATAAGTCTAAACTGTGATCAATGAATCTGTACTCAAGTGCGGTTCTAGAATAAGATCTCTGCTTGAATCGAGTTCTAGGTATGTTAAGACTCACGCTTGAGCGTCGTTTCAGAATACGGGCCTAAGTGTCGGTCTTGTGAATTTTCGGTTTTTCAATGCGTTCCCCAAAGTTGGTCCATTCATTTGGTTACAGTCATTTACAGTCAGAGCACTACAGTGCCAGTAAGCTGAGCTTATTTCACTCGCATACTTCGCAAAAACGATAAGTTAGAAATGTATTTTTCTCCTTTAAGTAGTTATTTAAACTAAACATAAAAAAGATATTATAAAATAATCTATCATCAATAATAAAGTTTCACTATTGTTCAATCATTCGACACAAGTTTACTATACTTTCTTTTGTTTGGACTGGTGTTTGTTTATTTTGCTGACCCAGATTTGTTGCAATTGATTGGTATATTATTTCTGGCGGGTTTGCAGTCCCTTTACCCAGCTTATTCGGGATCCTCTTGGATTTATATTACACGCACAGTAACACCACTTATTGTTTACGTAGATTTGCCTTACTTTCACAAGACTTCCTGGTGAAGAAACTGTTTAGCTGTGTATAGTGTTCAGGAGGTGGGTGGAATTTGTGCGAAATTGAAGCGAAGTGGTTAGTAAGAGACGTGTTAGCTAATTTTTAATAACAAATGAATTGCTTTTACAGAGAAACCTTCCCGGTACTGAACCTCACTTAAAGGTATGGTACTTTTTCCATACAAAAATCAATCGACATTAACGCGCTAAATAGTAGTAGATATGCCTAGATGTTTGCGTGGGGACTTACCTATTTAGGGATAGGTAGGTACTCATTTTCAAAACACTAATATAAAATAATATTTATAATGTCAGTAATCTTATATCAAGTTATCTTATATCAGACGATAAAGAACTCCAATGTAATCTTTTAACGTCTAAGGTACCTACTACTATTTAGCGCGTAATTGATTGATTTTTGTATGGAAAACGAACCACCGTATTTTTTTGAGGATAGTTTGACAGTTTGTGGTTACTTCATGTTATTAACCAAGTTTTGAAATGTCTCAAGAATAAATTGATGTTAATAATGCGTCATTTCCTAACTAAAAATAGGTGGTAAGGGCATAAATAAGTTTTCTTTCTCTTTTAATTTACTATTGAAAACCTAATAACATGATCATTATAAGGTCATATACTAACCACTAAGGTTTATGACGACACGACCACGAAAAAAACGATAAAATTAAATGGCAACGTATCTTATTGTTAACGGATAATGATTAAATCTCAGATCATAGAAGGGAATTAAATATTTAACAGTTATTAACAAAGTTAGAAAAATAGAAGAGTTATTAAAACTACATGATCCCATATCGGTTTCTTTTTAATGCCGTGTACTATGAATAAAAAATTAATTCAGATAAAATGTCAGAATAACAAAATGATACAATTTCGCTTACTTGTGTTAGGAATTGAATTGAAACTTAACGCGCGAAACCTTTTAAGCGATCCGACTCGCAAATTAAACATATCCAGCCCCTTTTGGATTGTTAGAAGAGGTTCATTTCCTGACGAGTCTTAGAGTTCAAACATCAGCCAGGGAGTCGGTAGAAAATAATATAAAACAGTGCAACCAATCAAGACCAACTTTATAGATATATTATGTAGACGTTTACCAATATTTACTCAGGGAGTCATTCTAAATCCGTGACGGCATAACAGTTTCTCCACGTATTTCAGAAAATAGATTATACGAGTACTTTTCAACCTATATATTTAAAAGTCTTATATACTAAAAGTAGTACTTAAAAATATAAACATTAAAAGTCAAATTTACCAAAAACCTTTTTTCCACCATCTGGCAACTTCATTAAATGTTTATTGCGGTCAAAAAGCGTCCATTAAAGAAGACCTTGTAACCGACATTGCCGATCGGCAGCGAATCAGTTTCTCATGAAGATATTTCAGAGAGCTACGAATATGTCGAGTGTCGTTACCAAAATGGCGGTGGTTGTCATTAAGTCGGAGTGCCCCATTTAGGTCTGTGGCGCGTAAACACCAGCGGAAGGAAGGCGGGTGAGAGCTCTGGTGCTGCAGCCGGCATTAGCTACGCTCGCTGAGGACACGACACGTGATCTCGACTACCGGACTAAGAGATTAGTCCCGACAACGCCATATTTGCATGCGTTTTAAGGGCGCCCTTTAGCACTTTTGACATTTTCCCTCGTGAAAAGAATCACGAGCTAACTTCGTGCCGACCCAGTTACCTATATGTGGCCGTCTTTTTACCTATACGATAGTGAAATGATGTTTCGTTTTATTCGCGCTCTCGTTAAAACCAGTCATTTTTACTTTTTAATAGCAGTGGGAGAATCCCGTAATGCTCGCAGATGCTTTTTAAGGGATTTTGTTTTAAAATTATATCCAGGCCAGTGTAATGCTGAAAGGCTTCTGTGTAACATGTCATATATGAAGAAAATACTTCAGTGTATATATTATATACACTGAAGTATTTTCTTGCTTTACAGATAATGTAGGCTGTTAATTTATAAGACAGTAGGATCGCGTTTGACTGTAAGCAATATCAGAGTCTGTTATCGAGTATGCTGGGGGTAAAATCGGATTACTCCCCGGGGCGAGACCGTCGCAAAGCTAAACAAGACCTTAGGGCCCAATGTGGGAGATTTACCGCGGTCAAACTTAGACACCTCCCTCCCGGGATTCCTGCGAGCTATGACGTGCTGCCCGACTTTGCTCTAACTAAATCTTGGCGCGAGCTACGATTGAGTTCTTACATTTATTTCACCATCAGTCTCAGGTTTCATATAAGCTCTTGTTTGGGTGTCAGAGGCTTAAACCCATAATGAGGAATAGCTTATTAATATTTCAATTAGATAACAACACCCAGACTTATATCGAACAAAGGATTTCCCTGCCTGCGGCTTAGTAAGAAGGCGCCACTACCTACTTGCCAACGAGCGTGTTGAATGGTTTTCTAAAAAGCAAATTGGATATAAGCAACTACTAATAACTATCATAAACATAAACCCGCGGCTTAACAAGATTAACAGCAGACTCAATTAAAGTTACATCTCATGCACTTAGCCCTAATTATGCTAGTCTTACTAGCTCCGCGTTTAAACTGCGCCAATATATTAAAGACAGTGTTTTGCTTTGTTGAGGATTTTTGAGGGAAATTAAACAGCCATGCCCTCTACTGTAACTGGCTCACAACTGCACCGGCAGTTGGGGTTAAGACCGGTCTACGCGCGCGATACATCTCTGCAATTAGTGTGTAGATAAACTTTTGAAAAATATTCTTATTTACAATTTAATTTGACAATTAACAAACACCAAAACCCACAAAAAATATCTTCATTCAATTAGACCTGTAGCAAGTACTTTTAAATCGTCATTACAAGAAAAAAAACTTAATAGATTCAAATACTATACTACGAGTAATATGAATACATGAATACAAACATAATGTGACTCTACCACCGCATCGGAAGTTGATCTTATACTGAGAAGACCCGGCGTGAAACCCATTTTATTTTACTTAACAGGCGCCGTACTTTTTTACAACAGGATGTAAATGGTATGGTATGGTTGATATTTACTATTTAAGCACTCAAGAGTAAGTGATAAGAAAACATGCGTTAGAGTATTTGTAAATTGTCCATTCAACTTATAATATGATAAACGTTTTACAAATAAAGTATACATCCCAGCTCTAGCTCACCCATAATGAGGGCTCACAAATTAAACAAATGTTTCAAAAAAGAAAAAATTTAGAAACATCTCTTTTTCAAAATATACAACAAAATGATTACATAATTATACACTGAGTATAGCACGTCATGCAATCGAAAAGCTTAAACATGCGTAGTGACATCTTGCCTTCTATCTCCTTTTGAAATGTACGAGTGAAAGGATTAGAAATAGGTAACATACAACTACATTGTAACTGTGGAAAAAGTGTGCATTTTTTTGTCACGTTGACAGCGCGTCATTTAAGTGTTTTTCATAAATATGATAAACAATTAACATTAAATTGCATGGTAAACGCATTTATTTTTCATTTTGAGGTTCAATACCGATTAAAAAACTGAATAACTGTCCGTAGGACTGCAACTTCACACAGTCAAATGCCTGTTCATTGTTTATCGGCCGTCGATTTAAGGCTTCAGTCACAAATAGCAATTTTTCCCGATCACATTTTTGCATCAGACGAGCAAGTGTAGCCGGGGGTTTACATAACGTCCGTTGCTTTGGCCCCCTTCCAACTGCTTGTTAAGGAAACTAGGGACTTTCGCGCTGCTACTATTGTTTCTTGTTGTGCACAGCACTACGTCACAGACTAAATGTCTGTCTGTATCAACAATGTATTGAATTCGAGTAATTTCTTAAGTTAAAATACTTAGGTAAATGCCTCGGAGGTCTTTGACCAGATACTAAGTTTCTAGTTCAAGTTATTTATTTGCTCTACATAAAGTAAACTTAAAATCAATAGGACTTCTACATAATTTTATTACCCTTGGATTATCCAATATTTTGCTTTTGGCATTACTATACATTAAAGTTTTCTACTTGTGGAAACACAGTGGCCTGTTTCTCTTGGCCATCTTCTCTATCGCTTACTAAATTGTATTTCTTCTTTTAATTCAGACAAACAAGCGAAAACAAAGCAATGCTAAGTTCCTCAATTTAATATACAAGCTAAATATTATAGACTCCGCTAAGAGAACGATAACCTTAATAAAAAGTAATGGCGCATTTGCATTGCTGTCGAGGCCACCCCCGACATCAGGTCATTGCTGTAGGTATCTATTATTGCTAAATATGTAACTTCCTAAGTAACAGCATTTTACTGTATTAATCGCGATTTTTTTATGAATTGCATTATTTTTATTTTTGTATTTTTCGTGGTTATTTTGCTACGACAGGTAAATCAGCATAAGAACCTCCTTAGCACTACTCAGCAAGCATTGCACTTAATGTGTGCACTTATCACTGGCTTACCATCACACCAAGTGTAACCGTAACGCACTACGTCCGCCACGGTCCGGGTCTCTCCCTCCTTAGCACTAAGCAGTAAGCATTGCACTAAATGTGTGCACTTATCACTGGCTCACCAGGAACCTCCTTAGCACTGAGCAGTGGGCATTGCACTTAGTGTGTGCACTTATCACTGGCTCACCATCACACCAAGTGTATCCGTAACGCTTACGTCCGCCACGGACGGTCTCACTGGACAGTGTCGTTGACAGATGAGTGTCAACGACAGATGACGAGGTGTCAGTGTCAACTCACTACTACCACCTGTGCGTGTGAGACAGTGTATTGTACCTAGTACTTAGATACACTACACTCGGTATGAAAACTTCGTCATACGTGACCAATAGCCGCCAACTAGAAAATGCCTTTTTTATCATAATAAAGTAAAGTAAAGTATAGTAAAAAATATCTTTATTCATATAGACTTATAAAAAGTACTTATGACATGTCATGTAACAAAAAAAAATTGTAGCAAAAATATACTGAATAAAAATAAACTTACATAAAATAATACTATGATAGTTCATATCATAATTAAATATAATGTGACTCTACCACCGGTTCAGAGGTTGTTTCCGATCGAGAAGACTCCGGCAAGAAACTCGATGGTTACTCTTTTCAATCTTGTTTTTATACACAAAATGGAATTGACAGAGTAAAGTCATAACAAAAAAGTGTGCAGAGGAGCAGATTATACCTAAGATGACCACAAATTCTTATTATTTAAGAAATCGTCAACACTATAATAACCCCGCTTCATTAACTTAGCTTTAATTTGTGACTTAAAATCACAAACTAAATATAATCGTCAACATGTAACACCACTGCAGTAAACAGGCCTCTCTCAATACGCGCCATCGCACCCTACATATACCCTATATAGTCAGTGTGAGGCATTTAATTTCTGTCAGCATTATATGCGAAGTGTAGTCATCGCTCTACCTGGCCGGAGGGCACCCTATCACACTAGGTTTCCCGATACGCGGTCTCCACTCACCACATGCCTCCATCACTGATTGCTAGATAATCATTTGGGGGCAATATTATACAAGTATACCACGCTTGTTCGGATTTGGTCTCTAACTGTGAGCCTACTAAATAGGCTCAAAGCACTCAGCCAGCTATGGAAAGACGAGATTAGAAATTAGGAGATCCGTCGAAGAACTAAGGTAACTGATGTGGCCAAACGGGTTAGCAAGTTGAAGTGGCAGTGGGCAGGAAACATTTCTCGAAGGACTGATAGCCGATAGGGCGAAAAAGTTCTCGAGGGGATACCACGTATCGGCAGGCGCACCGTAGGACGGCCCCCCAGCTAGATGGATGGACGATCTGGTCAAGTCCGCGTCGAATCGCTGGATGCAGGCCGCTTCTAATCGGGATAAGTGGAAATCATTGGGGGAGGCCTAAGTTCGGCAGTAGACGTCCTGTGGCTGATATGATGATGATAATACCACGCTTAGCAGGTGGTATACTACTAGCTCGCCTGTTCAGTGAATTAAGATTCTCTTCAGTTTCGCATGATTATTCCGCTACCATCGGACGGTCGACAGAACACTAACGTAACCACGGCACACCACGACGGTTTTAGCGTGTAATGATGAACCGATTTTACCATGGTTGAATGAAATAGATAGTCATGACTTAAAACTGTTGTAAATTAATAATAACGCCCGTTTATACCTTCCAGGAAGCCATTGACTACGAATATTTTTCAAGTAAGTACGTTAAACGAAACATTGGTCTATCGGATCTTTTCTTGATTGAATCTCCTTCAGAAGGGGCGAGAGTCGCTCGACGAATTTGAATTTTATTCGCGGCTTTGCAAAACACACAAATTGTGCCGCCTGTAGGTTTAATTCGACTTCTTTAAAGCTTTTGTTCGACTTCAATTGTTATTTCGGTTGTGAATAATGTTAACTCAGGCTTGCAAATAAATATGTTTGAAGTACCTTTTAGCGCCTGAGAATGATGTGGCCTTGGGGTATGGCATTTCAGTGGTTGGTTTCTAAAAATCGCCTTTACACTTTCAATTTGAATGAAAGCATCATGCAATGTAGGATGAAGTAAAAACAAAACAATTTATACGTAAATTACAATTTGATTTAGGATTTGCCAGAAGCGTACCTACGTCAAATCTAGGATAGAAAAGTGGTTCCATCCATCAAAAGGCTACTTATCCTCCTTTTACATCCATAGATATGAAAAAGAATATCGCAGTTGTCGCTAACTAGATATTCATAGAACTAAGCTTCAGGGATTGTCCTAGTTTGAAACGGCTTCAGACACATTAAATAGAAGTATAGTCGTTTTTATTTAAAAGGATTTATTGAGATTTACTCATGCAGCATACTAACGAGGACGCGAAAGTTCAATCCACCTTACATTAAGCTGGACTGAATTTCATGATTTGTTAAAACACACAAAAAATAAAGGTTAGTACAAAGGACTTGCTTACTTATCAATAAAAAACATATTTAGGAGTATATCTCTGTATTTTATATGTCTACGCCGGTTAAGCTGGTAACACGAGTAGATTTGAATATGATATAAAATCATAATCATTTGTCGACACGATTGGCGTAGTGTCGCGGGTTCGATTCCCGGTCGGGTCAAATCAGGAAACGATCTTTTTTTAAATTCACTCGGGTCTGGGTGTGATGGGAGACGCCTCTAACTTGTTTCCTTGGGTGGTACCTCGTAACACAGGGATATTAATCCCTATTTCGAGACCATTACAAGAAGTGGCGCATGTTTATTTATTTATTCATTATTTATTTATTTATAATAAAATATTAACACTTTATTTATTGATTATTTAGTAAGTGAGTGTTGTTGTTTGTAGTAAGTGAGTACCTATATATAAAGAATTAACTGAGCCCAGGTCCACCCCTTATAACCAATGTAGGATACTCAGAAGTTGTGGTTTTAATTTACCAATTTGAACCCATTTTCCTCTCTCGACTATGACTCTGCCCAAGTTTGTGTGCTATCTTATCGTTCCCGTTCTTTATTAAATAAATCAAGTTGAAATTATTTTATCTGAGCACATCGTACCACTATTTGCTATCCACCATTCTACTATGATAACATACACACATACCATCACGACTTTATCCCAAACGGGGTAGTCAGAGGCAAGTGACTGTGTCGTCATGGTGAACGAAACACTTAGAAGCCCACTTTTCACCAATGGTATTAGAACCCAACGTGGAAGGTGGTGAGCCTTCCGCCGTTATCCGGGTTGATTTGGTTTTTTATCGATGTTTTCCATCACCGGAGAGAAAGTCGGATATTTAACAATGAACACAAAGATTTTGGACTCGGGATCACACGATTCACGATCTGAGTTCGGATGCTGAACTACTAGGCCACGACGCTCTTGTATTTTGAAAGTTACAAAGAGAAGAAAACACTATAAAAGCTGACCTAAATTACCATAAATAACTATTGGGCATAAATTCCCTATGAAACTGTATAAAGGTACATAAAAATCTCATGGAAAATACGGTGGGATAGGAATCATGATTTGCTACTTGCAAATAATGATTAATTTAGGTACTTGGCAATATTTTTTCTGCCCTTAAGAAAATAATTCACGAAGAGGAATGCGAAATGGTTTTTAATATATCATATTAGAGGCTCTTGTCACTGCACAAACTAGTGCAGAGGGAGTCCCGCCGGCTACGGCAGTTTGAATAGTCAGCGATTAACGAATGATATGTATCTCTTTTATAATTGCGCGATCGCTATCTGTTGTAAGTTTCTTGAGCGAGAAAATAATCGATACGTAGTCACTCTCTCTTCGGCGGCGGGACAAGTGCCTATAATTTAGATCTATCAACCAAAAAAACAACCTGATCAAGGTATTCACAACAGCAACCATTCGCTGTCTGGGTCATAAGTTAAATACTCCATTATTCATTTCAGGTCTAAACCCAAAACACCGAACTTTGCCACTTGAACGATGACAATAGAGGCACGATCCACGTATTCGTCTCTACCATTTGATTGTAGTGGATTCTCGCTCCACATGTCAAAATTATAACCTGAATACTTAGTGTAATAAATCTAGTATTTAATTATTTTTAATGGAACAGGAAAGCGGATTTTCTTTTTAGGTTACATTCAATGATTAAGTGCGGTTACTAGTACATTGTTTGTACTACGATTATTAATATTTATGGCTTATTTTTTAAGATAAGCGCTTGTCAATTTCGTCATTACAGATAAACGAGATAACTTCGACTTACCGGAGACGTTGAATGCCTTTACAATAGTACTCTAATACGGCCTCGTTCTAGGCGCGTAACACAATCTCACTGAAACCTTCATGGTTTCGATAAAACGCGCTGTAAACGCAAATAGCCCATTGAGCCGGCGGAGTCATGTATTCAATTTGTGTCCGGATTACTTCTTCGTCGTATGTAAAATCTGTACACAGGAATGCGAAATGTTCTAGGAATCTGAACAGTGTTATTTCTGGCTAAATTCAGTCCACATTCATTTCTACATCTGCACTTGTAAAGGGCGATCCACAATGAACATCCGAACTCTCATTTAAAAAAACACACAACGCGCAATTTTTCTTCAGGTTTTTCTTTACTGATGTAATAAAAAAAAAAAATAAAAAAAAAAAAAAAAAAAAAAAACACGGCTGTCAACCTGCTTATATACATGAATGTCGTTTTAAAATCGAGAATCCACCCTACAAGCATGACAACCGCACTAATTTTTACCAGAGCTTGAGAAGTGTCTATCAAATTGAAGTGGTGGCTGTATCAAGATCTTTTCTCATCGAAATATTCCGAAGAATTCATCTGATTGTGTATGACATAATATTTAACTATGACAGGACGCCGTTCATTTCGTCGCTAGGCGACCAGCTGTCCGTTTTGACAGCTTGCGCCAAAGTTCGTGCGTGAAACAGTCGTCGCCATCGGTTGTCATAGCGACGACATGCGTCGCTAGGGCTCTTTCTCTGCAGCGTCCAATTACAAGACGATCCTGTGACTGTGACACACCTACGACGCATGCGTCTTGTTACCAAAACAAGCAGCCTTCATATTTTGACTTTGACTTTTTCATGTTTTCAGTGTACATTTTAAGTTTCTTTAATGTGTTTTTAAAATTTGTTTTAAGTTATTATTTTTTGTGGATGTATTTAACTATTGTGAATGCAGTCCGTGAACCAATCTTGTGATGGCACGTCGAACGCGACCCATACATGTACCCTGTGCAACAAGTCATTCAAATCTTTGAAAGGCCTCAACATACACACTACAAAAACACACAGGAAATGTATTAGCCAAAACAGTTCACCCTTAGACATCCATCCCATCATTCAGAGTGCGCCTACTTATGTAGCCAATCATCCAACTCCTTTCCACACATATCTTAGCCATTTGAAAAATAGTATACCCATAGTTAAAAGAATCCCTCGAGGAGCTCGAATAACCGTTGCTACTCATTTGTCAAAATTAATCCAGAAATGTTACATAAGCAATGGTAGTCAAGACTGGCAGAACCTATTTTTATTTTCATACAGCACACTACATATAATTAAATCTGATGAACCGAATTTATCCTTGACCCAAAAGATTAAGAATAACTGTGTTGTAAGCTCGTTGCCTTCTCTCGCTACTCTAATCAAACATGATGCTCCTCGTAATCGCAACAAACTAATCGAAAATAAAATCAGTGACGGAGATCTCAAAGGTGCCGCTCGCCTTCTGTTCTCCAACGACGTGCTATCACCAGATACCCCTGACACCCTTCAGGCCTTACGGACAAAACATCCTACAGCTCCAGTAAACCCTTATTTTCTCGACCCACCAACAGCAGGGCAAGCATGCCTTCAAATTCAAAACAAAGATGTTAAGGATGCCATTTTATCTTTTAAACAAGGTTCGGCTGCAGGTTTGGATGGAATCTCACCCCAACATTTGAAAGACTTAACATCGCATTCTGTGGGTGATGCAGGCGAGCAACTTGTAAATTCGATCACTAAATTAATCAACTTTATGTATTCCGGAAATGTCAATCCAGAAGTTATTCCCATTCTTTTCGGCGCGAACCTCATTGCCCTCACCAAAAAGGACGGAGGGGTGAGACCAATTGCTGTTGGATCAACACTACGACGTCTGGCCTCCAAAATAGCTGTTCGACATATTTTACCAAAATTAAATTTGGAATTTGAACCCGTACAGTTAGGCTTCGGTGTAAAAGGAGGGTGTGAGGCAGCCGTCCATGCCCTACGCTCTTTCCTAACTTACGGACAGCCTGACGTGTTGCTCAAAATTGATGTCAAAAATGCTTTCAATTCGGTAAATAGGGATACCCTGTTGACGGAAATAAAACAACATATACCGGAAATATACAATTATCTTCTGCTCAGTTACGCTGACCCAACAAAACTGTTATATCGTTCTAATGAACTGTCCTCGGAAGTAGGTTGTCAACAGGGTGATCCCCTTGGGCCTGCAATTTTTAGTTTGGCTATAAATCCGATAATCAAAAATTTAATTTCTAAATTCAACGTTTGGTATTTGGACGACGGAATCCTAGGAGGTGATGTGGATACTGTATTTTCGGATCTTTTTTTAATCAAAAATAAATTTGAAGCCATTGGTTTGGAGCTTAATTTTAGCAAATGCGAACTTTTTATAAATAACTGCGTCTTAAATTTAAATGACGTAAAACAAAAATTTAATATTTTAGCTCCAAATATTAAAATCGTTAACAGTAATTCCCTTTACCTTTTAGGTTCTCCGATTTTTGATGAATGTATTTCTGAATATATTAATAATTCAATTACAAAATTTCAAAATTCTGCCGACCGTCTCCTTGAAATTAGTCCACATTATGCACTTAGTATCTTAAAATTCTGTCTTTTCGTCCCAAAATTTACATATGTGCTCCGTTGCTGCTCCTTTTGGAATCACCCTGATCTTTTGACACAAATAGACGACTTAATCAAAATTAGCTTGGAATCAATTCTTAATATGCAGCTGAACGAGCAATCTTGGACCCAAGCATCCCTACCCATCCGTTATGGTGGTTTAGGGATTCGCAAAATTTCCAGTGTCGCTTTACCAGCCTTCCTATCTTCTGTCCATAGTTCAGCGAATCTCATAAGGAAAATTTTAAGGGCATCCCCTTCAAACTTTGAGATTGCTGGCTTGGAAGAAGCTAGAAACGCTTTCGTAATTGCATGCCCAGGTCAAAATTGTCCAGTTACTCCAAATTTTCAGAGGAGCTGGGACGACATTTACTGCAAATTGTCTTATGACAATCTTTTGAGCTGTAGTACAGGTTCGGCGCGTGCTAGGCTTTTGGCCTTGGGTGCGCATGAGGCCGGCTACTGGCTTCACGCGTACCCTTCGTCAAATACAGGAACATTTCTTGAGCCTGACACACTCCGAATCGCAACTTGTCTACGGCTTGGGGTTCCGGTCTGCGTTCCTCATAAATGTCTCTGTGGCAGTGATGTCGACAAGCTAGGACATCACGGACTGTCATGCCAAAAAAGTGCAGGCCGCTTCTCAAGACATGCCGCACTTAACGATATCATACGCCGGTCCCTTGCCACCGTCAACGTGCCAAGTCTACTTGAGCCGACTGGTATTGCAAGAGACGATGGCAAGAGACCGGACGGTATGAGTTTGATTCCATGGAAGATGGGCCGGGTGCTGGTATGGGATGCAACCTGTTCAGACACGCTGGCCCCTTCTCATCTACATGGAACCAACAATAGAGCTGGTGCGGCTTGTGAAGCGGCTGAAAAAGGTAAAGCATGCAAATACAGGGGTCTAGGCTCGGAATATGATTTTGTTCCATTCGGTGTCGAGACCCTTGGTCCGTGGGGTCCTAGCGCTATAAGGCTTTTTAAGGAAATAGCAAAAAGGTTAGTCGACATCACAGGAGACCGAAGAGCTGGCAGCTACCTCGGACAAAGAATTAGTCTAGCTATTCAAAGAGGGAACGCTGCCAGTATCTTCGGAACCTTGCCTAAAGGGACTTCTTTTAATAATATATTTTAGTTATTAAATTATATTTTTTAAGATTTTTTAGTTTTAGGTTCATTTTAATAACTTCAGATGTGTTAGTATTTGTTTTAGTATTTTTAATGTATTAAATTTAGGTGTATATCAAAAAAAAAAAAAAAATAGTAATTAATGTATTACATTTAATTATAAAACATAGCCACAGTAAAATTTCCGCCATTGAAAATTCTGTGGGAAGGATTCGTTCGTGGTAATTTTCATTTTTTTTTAATGAAAGTTCAGAAGTCCACTTTGGATTATCCTTTATTATTGTCAAACTCAAACTCAAATAACTTTATTCAAATAGACTTTCACAGTAAGTACGTTCAAATCGTCAAATCTAAAGCAAGATATACTAAATAATAAACATAATTACTATGATAATATAGATATATAAATACACAGTATACAGACATAATGTGACTCTACCACCGCGTCGGAGTTGTTTCTTGCTGAGAAGATCCGGCGAGAAACTCAGCAGTTACTCTTTTAAACTTGTTTTGGGTTTACAACAGGCGTTAGTAAAGTACAATGTGTCATTTTGATACAAATAAACCTACTGAGTGTCTTATCTAAATAATATAAAACAATGGAAAAAAATCAAACATAAAGGAATATAAACTTAAGGCCATATAAACAAATAAGAAATAAAATTGTTAATCAGTACAAACTAAGTATTAACTAATTAGTATTACTAGGTATTACAATAAAATATCTCTTACAATAGAGTTTTCTAATCGGCCCCGCATCGAGCAGAGAGCTTACACCCAGGCATTTTTATCTATAAAGTAGTCTTTTGTAGTATAATAGCCCTTTTTCAATAAAGCTGCTTTGATGTGATTTTTGAATTTATGTAGTGATAACTCACAAATCCCCGCGCCAGCCCTACATGGCGTGATGGGGAGCATCCCCCGGGTGGCGGATGGGGGAAAGGTCGGCAGCACGGATTATCCTGTCTGACCGGCTAGGCCCGAGAGGCTCGCTGATCAATGTAGGGCGTGGTCCTCCAGCGTTACTGGGGGTTGTGCGAACTAGAATTAGTAATTGACATGACGCCTAGCTATGACGTGAAGATCCTGTTTGGCGATTTTAACGCGAAGGTCGGGCAAGAAGAAGCTTTCATGCCGACGATAGGAAGACACAGCAAACACAGTCAGACCAATGATAATGGATTGAGGTTGATTAGCTTTGCAACATCCAAAGCAATGGTGATTAAAAGCACAATGTTCCCACATAAGGACATTCACAAGGGAACCTGGAAATCACCAGACGGTCGGACAATCAATCAAATCGACCATGTTATGATCGACAATAGGCACCAAAGTACCATTGAGGATGTAAGGGTCTTTCGAGGGGCAGACTGCGATAGTGACCACTATCTTCTAGGCGTCGCAACAAAAGTAAAGATCCAAACGGACAAGAGGAAAGGTGGCCATAAAGAAGACATAATAAATACCGAAGTACTTAGAAATACCGCGACTTGCGAGAAGTTCCAGGTCACGTTACACAATCGTTTCAGTGGTCTAAAGGTAGAAGAAGAAGTGAATGCCGAGTGGAAACAGATCCGACACATTGTGAAGGAAACTGCACTAGACACCCTTGGCAGGAAACAGAAGAGGCCGCGAAAGAAATGGTGGACAGAGGAATGTGGGTAGGTGGTAGAGGACAAACGCCAAGTCAAAGTCCTATCGGAACAGGACTCCCGTTGGAGGGACCAGCTCAGTGAAAAGACAAAATTAGCACGAAAAACCTTAGGGCGTGCTAAGAGAAGACACCTGGAAGACATAGTGAGATCAATGGAGACTTTGATACGCAGTTTCTTCAAGATGACGAAGGAGATTTGGTAACCGATGACGAAGCAAGAAAACTAATGTAGAAAGACTACTTTCAAAGGATTCTTAATTGTCCTCCGCCAGTCCATCACAGAGACCTTAGCTCTGAGGAACCAAGCGACGAGGTAGTTCCTCCACCTCGCGATCTAGAGATGCAGCGAGCCATAATGAGGCTAAGGAATAACAAATCCCCTGGTGTTGATGGGATTCCCGGGGAAGTTTGGAAGCTGTGTAGGAGAGACACACAAGCGCAGATCCTTAGCCTCGTGCAAAGGATATGGGAGATGGAACAGCAGCCATCAGAGTGGAACGTTGGTGTAATTTGCGCGATTCACAAAAAAGGGTGCAAGAAAAAGTGCGCGAACTACAGAGGAATAGCACTGCTACCAACGGCTTACAAAATCCTCTCTTATATTTTGTTGGCGAGGCTAGAAAAATACGCTGAAGACATCCTGGGTGACTACCAATGCGGTTTCCGAAGAAATAGGAGTACCATAGACCAGACCTTTCTCCTCAAACGAATTATGGAGAAAAAGTGGGAGTTTGTACAAAATATCCACTCACTCTTCGTGGATTTCACCAAAGCATACGACAGCGTTGACAGGGAGACACTCACCGAATTCTACGTGAGTTTATGATACCTGACAAGCTAGTTCGTATGATTAAGGTGGCCACTGGAGTCAGCAGGATGCGGGTTAAGGTAGAGGGTGAGCTGGCTGTTGATTTCCCAGTGGTGACGGGTCTTAAACAAGGGATGCATTATTACCTATGCTGTTCAATTTGGTGCTGGAATACGTTGTCCGTAGAGTATTGTTGACCGATGGCGGAGTGCAATTGAAAGGGCAGCATTGTGTGATCGGCTATGCAGATGATCTGGCACTAGTGGGTGAAACAAAGGCACAAGTGCAAGAAGCTGCCAAAGTACTAGAAGACGAGGCGGCTAAAGTGGGTCTTAAAATCAATCAAGCCAAAACGGAGTACATGCACATAAAGAGGTACCGAAATAACTGGGTACCGAGGGAAGATTTTCGTGTGGGTGCCGCAACATACAAGGGCGTTGCATCTTTTAAATATCTCGGCTGCACGATCACTGATACTCACACCAGAGAGCAGGAGATCGACATCCGCATACAAAATGCTCTGCGATGCAGCGCTGCTCTTCACTCGGTGCTGGTTTCCAAGCTTCTAAGCAGAGCGACTAAGATCCGTATTTACAAGACGGTTATCCGCCCGATCTTAATGTACGGCTGTGAGGCTTGGACCCTTACGCTAAAGGAGGAGGGCAAACTACTTGTTGCGGGAAGGAAAATACTTCGGGAGATTTTGGGACCAACGAAGAGAGAGGACGGAAGCTGGAGAATCCGGAAGAACTGCGAAGTGGAGCAGCTGGTGGCGCAGCCAAACATTATGCGGGAGACGAAGGCACAGAGGCTCCGCTGGCTAGGCCAGGTTAAGCGGATGGAGGAGGATCGGGCCGTGAAGCGCGCGTACCTTGGAGTTCCCCGTGGGCGACGGCCGGTCGGGCGCCCCAAGTACCGCTGGAAGGATATGGCGAGGAGGGATTTGTCCGAGGTGCGCGGACCCATTGACGCGCAGGAAGTGGCGCAAGACCGGCAGCAGTGGCGTCATCTAGTGTCGGGGGCAAAATCCACTTCGGGTCGCTGAGCCAGCGGAGTAAGTAAGTAACTCACAAATGGCTTTTAGGATCTTGTTGTAATAATGTATACCTTGCCCCATAAAGGATCCTAAAACTTTTTGTAGCCTAACGAGTGGAAGCGCAATTTTATCCTTATTCCTAGTATTTTTGCAATGTACGAGTATATCACTGTGTTTAGTATAGAGACCAATATTTTTTCTTACCAAAACAATGTTGTTGTAAATATATTGTGAAGCTACAGTAAGGATACTAATTGCCTTAAAAAGCTCTCTAAGTGAAGCCCATGCACGAAGCTTATATATGGATCTGATCGCTCGCTTCTGGAGGACAACGATGGTTTGTATATCCGCGGCTTTACCCCAAAGTACAATGCCGTAAGACATTACACTGTGAAAATAACTAAAATAAACCGAACGAGCAGTATCAACATATAGATGCTGATACTGATAAGGTTATTAATAGTAATAACCTTATTTTTCTCACTGCAAATGCAGCCGAACTTAGTCTGCCCGAGAGGGCTGTTATATGAGGGTTCCATTGGAGTTTTGAATCTAATGTGATTCCAAGAAAAACTGTAGAATCAACAATCAATCATAGTATTGCTGTCTATATTTAGGTCAATGTGGTTATCTTTAACATTAGGCAACTTAAAATTAATACATTTAGTCTTTTTTTGCATTAAGCTGTAGATTATTTACTGTGAACCATTGTAAAACCTTTGAAAGTGCGTCATTTACATCATCAAAAAGGTTTTTATTTCTGTCAGTTTTAAAAACTAAAGACGTATCGTCTGCAAACAATACGACATCACAAATATCCTTTAAGTAAAAAGGTAAATCATTTATATATCAGAAATAGGAATGGACCCAGGATAGATACTTGTGTTTTAACTTGTGATCCTGTAGACAGAACACTGTTATCATCAACTTTTTGAGTTCTCGAACTAAGGTACGAAATTATCATATCTAAAGCATTATCACTTACCCCGTAAAAATCAAGCTTGCGTATAAGTAAGTGTATTGTGATCAACGCAATCATAAGCCTTGGACAAGTCACAGAAGACGTCAAGAGCGTTCTGTGAATTCTCCCAAGACCCAAAGATGTGTTTTAGAAGTGCAATGCCAGCATAAGTAGTAGAACGCCCTCTAGTGAATCCTTATTGTTCACTGTGCAAGAGATTGTTCTCATAAAAATCGCTTAATGAATGAATGATATTTTCAAAGATCTTAGCTAGTAGGATTGAAATGGGCCTAAAGTTACCTGGGTCTTGTTTGTAGCCTGTTTTAAAAACAACCCTACTGTGTTTCATTAAGTTTGGAAAAATGCCTTCATCAACACAATCATTGAATATTACGGCCAAGTAAGGGGCAATCACGTCAATTATGTGGCTAACAAATTTAACGGATAAACCCCAAAGATCAGTGGTGTCTTTTAGATTAAATGATTTTAATATGTCTAGTGACTCCACATGTTTAAATTTAAAGAATACACTGCTCTCTCTCTTGTTCAATACAACGTTGATGGATAGCAAGCACAAGGACCACGTAATGGTGAGTTGGTCCTCAGTCTATAGACAGGTTATATACGAAATGTTATTAGCCCAAGCCTCTTGGCTAGGGTCGTAAATTCATAATTAAGTGTAGTCAGGAAGACATTTAAAAGCAAATCCCAGGTCCTCCAGTGGAGCTGCCTTGCAAATATTGCATGTGCAATAGGCTTCCTTGTTTAAGAGGAAAAGCATATTTGGATAGTGAGAGTCAGTAAAAGTACTTGCCCGATTGTAAATTCAACCTCTAGTTTGTAAAAGAAGCGATTCAGAATTTGCAATTAATTTATAGGTGGTCACTCAATTGAAACGTTTAGCAACAAAATAAATGAACTGACGTAGCATTTGGAATTTATATACTCGTACCAATGCTATAGTCTATTGTGTAGTAAAATAAATTACTAATTGTTACTTTACCGAACAGTATCAAAAATGTACCGATTCATTACCAATAGTAATTTAACTCCTTTGAAGAAATACTACAGTCGAGGTGACACCATAGGTTTATTTTTCGACGTGACGATGCGATCCATGATGGAACATGTCTGCCTAGTAAATTCCTATTCACTCTTGTTTTGAAAGGACAGATTTTATTAGTTTGGAAACACTTATGCGCTACTAAAATAATACGGCATCTACAAATAACGATCAATAATCTAGTTAATAACTTATTTTGAACGTAAGGCGTGTGGTAACTTGCAGCCAAATACTACCTTCTCGTAAATACCAGAGAAACAAATCTCATGCCTTCAGTATCAGAGTTCCTTCTGCGAAAATGATAGAAATATGAACATTTTTGCCTCGAGCCCGAGTTTGGCAAGCGCTGTAGATATTTCTTACGGCGCCCCGCCCACCGCACTTCATTCCCTGCTTTTGTCGTCAACCACCACTAAATCTTGGTAGATTCACTTTAAATTTACCCGCTTTCTTTTGCAAACGTCCCTAAGTAAAGTCCCGCTTGAATTTTAATGAATTAGAGTGCATCTGCTACAAGAGCTGCGGAGTTAGATGGGAGCAAATGTATTCAATTCAATTATTACTCGAATGGCTAAATGTGGACGCCAAATGCCAGCCATGTAATTAAAGGACTCCTTTTTAAATTAGATTTCACTTTTTGTTCAAGGACAGTAGCTAAAAGAATAGTGGTTGGGCGGTCGGATATTAATTTGTTAAATAAATACAGATAGTTCATTAGTACTTTACTCAGTTAAGTAAACATACACCTTAGTATAACGTTCAATAGTACAACAACAACTATACGTTCAATAGTACTATTATCTTTGTTTATTTTCATATTAAAATCGATTCTAGATACTATAGGTTTTAGTAAATAGGTTATCCAATCAAAGTTTTTCATTATTTAGCAGCCACAAGGTGTCCTCTGCAGAACAATAGGCCTATTCCAAAGAATTTCAGAGCGAGAGAGAGTAATCGTAATTCCTTTGTAGTTGTAAGGTCTTGGGTGTGATTTATTTGGTAATAATAGAACATTGAACCCCAGAAACAACGAAGGAGCCACTTAAACCCAAATTCAGCATACCTATTAAATGTGTACCTGTTTAAAAATTTACTTTTATTAATTTTTTTACCTACTTAAAAATCCCTATTTTGTATAGCAATCTGTACTCCCACTATGAGTTTAAACCGATGTTAGCAGCGTTTACGGTAAATCATTTGTATGTCATTTCGTAAAAGTGCCGCTCGTGAATAGAAATCGAACTAAAAATCGCATACATACAATTTGATGTAATTGCTGTAATTAACTACCATAATTATAATACGTGAGGTAAACTCATGGTACTGAGATTACGCGTAGTATAGTGATAAAAGTGATTGTTAATTCAATTCAAGTTCCGGGTTTAAAACTCTGCTTTCTAAGTCTCAAGCGAACACTGTTGGTAGAAAATAATGGCCAGCAAACTTAATGGTTCGTAATCCTGCCTCATTAGGTATTGCCCGACCTGTGCCTAGTGGCGCGGTTTTGACTCCTACTCAGTGCAAACATGTTGTATACCAGTATCTGACCTCTCAGTGCACGTTTTGCACAGATAAGATGATCTGATATATCGTCGTGTTGTCTTATTAAACATTTCATCTTAATGACATAATGTTTTAATGACTGAAAATAATGACTTGCTCGTGTATAAGTGCATTGCATCATATTTCACTAGCTACAACAACAAAGCAACAATGCAGGTCCAGGTAGATACATCCGAAAACACAGCTTGCTTTCAACATTAAACCAGGAAAGGGTATTTTCTTCATATTTAATATTTTTCGCTAATGCGTTGTGCAAGTCGGGACGTCCTCGATTCTGTCGTTGCGGTCCGGAGTAGCGATAATTTAGCGAAAATGGCCGACTGTCGACGGCAGCGCCTCTGCCGCGGGCTGGGGTGAAATAATAACCACATTATGATTTCAGACAGGCCACCGCTTAAAGTGGTTTAAGGTGACGCAAAGTAAAAGCACGCCTTTGTGGGAACTTGAAAAATGTAATCAGGAAATCCTATCTTTCGCCTTTTGTTAATTCAGCGGGCACAAAGGTGTGACTTTGTAAGAATAGTTTGTAGAACAAGTTGTAGTATTTAGTATTGGATGGAGAGAGTTCGCTGTTGTGTTTGGTTTGAAGTTCCAGTAAACCTTTCGTGCAAACCAATTTTCTATTTAAAGTTTTCTTATTGGTTTCTTATTTTAAAACATTTCTAGTTGAATACTTGAACACTCCTCTTTTGAATTAAGAAATTCAAAGCCAAATACCTTAGCGAGAAAAAACATTACGTTGCTAGGATGTTACGTGAGACTTCCAGATTTAATGGGGAAAATAGTTGGCTGGGAACAGTAATGGTTTTTTAAATCTTGTCACAACCAGGATATTTTGAAACTTTATCAGCTTTAATTGAATAAGACATCTCTCTGGTTATGGTTTTAAGGTAGAACTCAACAAAACAAAGGTTATCCCGTAATTATGATTGTTTTTTTGATTATTCTGAAATCCATTAGACAGTCAAAGTAAAAACCTGCGAATTAACTCCTTTCACTTTTTTCACCATAATTTTTACGAACTAACTTAATAAAAAACAAAGATTAGCTTCAAGTCGTATTAGAACACTTTAATATTTAAATAGAGTTATTTTATTTTCAGTCCAAGTTTCACGTACATATTATCTTCAATTAGTCCTTCGTCTAATTATTTACTTACATAATAAATTACAGCCATCTCTTCAAGCACTTGTTGACGGTGTCTTCAAACATCTAAGCGGGTACTTTGCTTCGCAAAAGGCCCACTTGAACCTGAGGACATTTCAACAATTTACACTTGTTCAAGTTTCTTTACAGGACTGTAAACACTTAAAGCATTTAGCGAGCAAGTTTCGAGATCAAGCTCTACCGCGTCAGTTTCGAATCATCCGGGCCCGTGATCGCGACGACATCATTGTAACTTTAGCTTTGACAAAGAAATTAATTTCCCCGCCTCGGCTTTCAGAAGTAATTATTCGAAAACAGATTGCGCCTGTCACTCGATAAGATTCGTGCGCTTACACACTTGACACACTTTTGCGCAGTATTTTCAGTGGAACTTTGATTGTTTTACGGAAACATTTTATTTAAACAATACTCGATTTTATTTATTTATTGCACTTTCGGCTATTTGTATAGAGCACTCCATACGAAATTACTATGAAATTTTATTATTATGCATATAAAAGAGAGCGCCGTGTGTCTTAGAGGTGGTATCCGATTGAATCCTGACTGAAACAACTGCTTTGTTTTCGTATTAACTTGCAGCTCACTTTCCGATGATAGACAACATAACAACATTTAAACTATGTGGATATGGACGGTAGGCGCGCCATTTACCATGTTTGGGCCAAATGCGTTCGGCAAAGAGTGCAATGGGTTTCGTCTGGGAGTCTTCGTGTCTAAACACACTATGCCGAAAGTACGCGACCGAAGTTAGTTATGATTACGCCTGCAATGCTATTTGAATTAGGTACTGACACATTATGCCGAAATTACAGTGCGTTATAGCGTACCGCCTAACTTCGGTAGGGCGTAAGTCCAGCGGCAACTTATTTTGTAGAGCACACAATTATAGACACTGTAAACACACACAAAGTTGAGCAACTGAATTTCTGCCGCGTAAGTCGGCACTAATGGTGTGTCATAGCAGCCGAATACGTCGGATGGAACGTTAAATCAGCAGCGAAACTTCGGTCGCGTACCTTCGGCATAGTGTGTTTAGACGCTTACGTTCAATATGACGCTTACATTAAATTGGCCACGACGAGTACATATAAGATATAGTCATGATAGGAATAAAAAGGAGATTTACATAAAGTTGGCTGTTTTAAACTACTACAGTCACTCATAAGAGTAATCTAAAGTTAAATAATCTTTAAGAGAGCACTTGCTTACATTGAAGACCAAAACAGATCTATGATATTTCCTGACTCGATTTCAGATTTCTGGATTTGTTCATTAGTCGCATCGGATTGAATATTTTTTTTCCACATTGTCACTCAGTTTATGTTGTAGATACTACTGCCATCTGTCTTCCTTACGTCGCTAATTGGTCAAAAACCCTTTTAAATCGATGACAATTTCATGTAAATGAAGTCTCCTAATCTCAACCTTCACATTAATTAGTGAATGATTTTCAAACGATAAATTAATGACAGATGTGAATTAAATTTTTTGTAATTACTATTGCCACATTGTCGAGAAACAAGATGTCACTATTAACTAATGACGCCTCCCCGCAAGGTGGATGGAAGATTTGTTGAAGGTCACGGGCTGTTGATGAATACAGGCCGCCTGAGGGCCTATTTTCAGCAACGACTCAACTGCATGAGACGACGATGATTGGATCAGGAGAGAGGATGATTTTATGACTGTTAACAATTTTTATAACACTATTTGTTACATGTTTGGCTAATTTAAGTCAATACAGTTTCAACATAATTACAGCACAGTGTTTTGAATGATTCGAAAATATTTCATAGTAAAAATAGAGTCACCCTCGTAACCTGCAACGTTGCCAGCGGCAGACTCAATTAGGTGACTATCAACTGGACTATCACACTTATGGGACCACCCCTATATAACTCTGGATAACACAATAAGAGGAAGGTGGAAAGGTCGGCCTTGCCATAAGACAACAAAAAATAACCAAAAAACAGGACAAATTAGCCATGAATTTAATTTTCTGAACCAGTGGTTTGGAGACGTCACCCTACATTGGGTTATTTTCTACTCGCATAATCATTAATCAGTTAAGAGTGATTCGGGTATAAATGTAAGGTACCTATGGTAAATATTTAAACGCTAGAAAAAACAAAGATAAAGGGGTTTATGTAACTTTGTATGTTATATATGTATGGCCAGCAATAATTGTATAACTGTTTTATTGCACTTTAATAAGGAAACATATCTGAGTGGTCAGAATTATTCTAAGTGATATCGGAGCCGAGATATAATTTCTTTAAGGCCAAGATCTTCCAAATCAACCTGTTTTTGATTGAGTTTTAAGGCATTTAATAGTCGCTATTACGATTTAGAAAAAATACATGTTGTTGTTCATGAGCTGTTCTTGATTATTTTACTGCTCAAACACATACGATAATTATTAGTTCTCTCGTTCAAAAAAAAATGCAAGGATAGATAAATTTATGACTATTTACAAAATGTTGTACTGAAAGATTATTAACACTATAAATAAAAAAAATATACAGAAAAATTGGAAATGACACTGTTTACATTATTTTACCGCTAGTTTTTTTAGTTAGGCTTTTATTATTTTCTAATCTTCATTATATAACAATACGACGCGCTCGCTTTGCTTTAGTCGCCCGCCGGGCATCGTCGGAGCAGGACCTATGCCAAAATAATAGTTCCGAAATGTTAGTTTATGTTAAAAAGGCTGGAGAAATAGGAGAGGCAGGTTTTCTTTTGAAGATGCACCTGTTCATCCAGCAATACAGCGCATTTGTAAACACTATTAAGGATATTTTTTAATTCACTATTTTCAAAATGTATTTCAAGCATCGGCATTGATACACTGACAATGTTCACAATATATACACACACACGTTAAAACTGTCAACATGTTTTTGTTATAATTATATATTTAATTGCCATCTGGTTTTAATAAACTTCGTTATTTTTCGATGGAGTAGTCCGCTTACCGATTTTATGAGCGTTTTGAAAATCAAAATTCGACAAAAAGATTGAAAAACAATAAGGGGATAGAGCGACACTTCATTAAGATTCTCGCAACAGTTTTTTGTTCTTAGGTAAATATTTAACTTTTACGAAAGCAACCTTTTCTTTCATGTCGTTAAATCCAGCAAATGGGTCTCGAGGGTATTTTTACATGTCGTTTATCTAGCAAAATGCTTAAAAAGGTGTCCGTTTAAATACGAATCCTTAAGTGTGTTAATGTTCCGAATGTAAGTACTTTTGCTTTTAGTATTTTTGTACTTAGCTGGATGTTGAGATTAATACATACTTTTTGACTAGGAATTGGCATTGATTTTGCTTTTGTCCTATAAGTTTACAAAGTGTCATTAAAATTCATCAAATAGTTGACAAGTGATGCTAACATTAAATAGACACAAACTCTATAAAATGTATTTCGCTTTCATGTCGTTCATATTTAATCCTTGAATTATTCTATAAATCTTCCAAAAAAACAATGAATTATTATTTGTTATAGTTATACGTTTCTCTTTTTTTTAACATATTATTTTATCACAACCAAGGCGATGTCTTTCGCGGACATCAGAAGCCTATCTTTATCAGCAAATGGGATTATGTTCACGGTCTTGGAACAGGGATAAAATCGACTAATCGCTTCCTGGAAAAGACAATTCCCTTGGGAGTCTCATGCTTGCATGAGATCAGATTACTGTGCAAGTATTTACTTTAGTAGGTAAAATTCTGCTTTTATTTTTGCTATTTTTCTCTTTTATATTTTATCTCGAGATACTTATGGATGAGTGACTCCCTGCCCAAAGGACTATGGAAAATACACAATGTCTTTAACTGTTGGAGGTCTGCAATAACATGTTAGAACAGTAGGTACTAGTACCGTGTAACACGTGTAAACGATTGTTGAATCTGGATAGTGTATGTACCAACAATACACATACTTTTTCACGTTGTAAAAAACATGGATTGGTATGTAATGGTTTTTAACGCAAAAAAGCACTAGAAGAATTTAACGTTTAGAGTGCCTAGTACAAGTTTCTTTCACTGTTCGGTCACGCACGCACACATTGATAAAATATAAGGTGCAAAAGGGGTATGTCAGTCGTGGCTGCGCCGTGCGTAGGTAATGGCGCGCTCACCGATCCTGCAATCCGGTAACTTACTATACCACCGGGAGGGCGACCAACAGTCCCTAGGTGGTGTCGGGTTAATCGTCCACAAATCCCTTGTCAACAACGTGATTACTATCGGAAGTGTTTCGAGCAGGGTAGCGTACCTGATACTCAGAATATCGAAACGATATTCGCTGAATGTCATTCAGGTCTACGCTCCGACCTCAAAGCACGACGATGTCGAAGTGGAGGCTATGTATGAGGAGATCTCTAAAGCCATGCATAGCTATAAAACCCACTACACGGTTGTGATGGGGGATTTTAATGCAAAGTTGGGGCAACGTTGCGGTGATGAGTTGAGAGTGGGGCAATTTGGATTTGGGCAACGGAACAACAGGGGCCAGATGCTGGCAGACTTCATGGAGAGGGAGAACCTCTTTATGATGAACTCCTTCTTCAAGAAGCCCGTAAGCCGCAAATGGACCTGGATCAGTCCGGACGGTAGAGTCAAAAACGAGATCGATTTTATCATGTCGACGAAGAAGCATATATTCAATGATGTCACTGTGATCAACGCTGTTAAGACAGGAAGCGATCACCGCATGGTCAGAGGCACATTGAATATCGACCTAAAGCTTGAGAGAGCGCGACTGATAAAATCCACGCTCCGACCAATACCGGCTCAAATTCAAAACCCCGAGTGCTTTCAGCTCGAGCTTCAAAACCGCTTCGAAGCCCTTGAGAACAGCATCGATGTGGACGATCTGTACAACATGGTGGTGGATACTGTCCGTACGGTAGGGTCCAAGCACTTTAAAACCCGCCGTCCCAAATCAAAGAAACTCTCCAGTCAGACTCTCCTACTCATGGATCAGAGAAACGAAATGAGGCTACAGAACTCAGCGGATGCCCATCGTTATCGGCAACTCAATAGACAGATATCTAAGTCTTTGACGAGCGACCTTCGCCAATTTAATACCCAGCGTATTAAAGAGGCAATTGAGCGGAATAAAGGCTCCAAAGTGTTCGCCAGAGATCTGTCTATTGGGCAAAGCCAATTGACGAGGCTGAAAACTGAGGCAGGTAGCATCATTTCGTCAACACCTGAAATCCTGAGGGAGATTGAGAGTTTCTATGGACAGTTATATTCCACGCAAACACCTGTTGAAAGCAAGGCTAAAGATCCTAGAGCCAAGCTTACCCGACACTATACCGAAGATATCCCGGACGTCAGCCTGTACGAGATTAGGATGGCTCTCAAGCAGCTTAAAAACAACAAGGCGGCGGGTGGTGACGGAATCACAACCGAGCTCCTGAGAGCGGGCGGTAAGCCGATACTTAAGGTCCTCCAGACGCTCTTCAGTTCTGTCATCCTCGAGGGAAAAACGCCAAAGGCATGGGGCAGAGGCGATGTGATGCTGTTCTTCAAGAAGGGTGACAAAACTCTCTTGAAGAACTACAGACCCATCTCGCTTCTGAGCCATATCTATAAGCTGTTTTCGAGAGTCATTACGAATCGTCTCGCTCGCAGGTTTGACGACTTCCAACCTCCCGAACAAGCAGGGTTCCGAAAAGGCTATAGTACCGTAGACCACATTCATACGCTGCGGCAAGTCATACAGAAGACCGAAGAGTATAACTTGCCACTTTGCTTAGCGTTCGTGGACTACGAGAAAGCCTTTGATTCGATTGAGACCTGGGCAGTACTGCAGTCTCTCCAAAGGTGCCAAATAGACTACAGGTACATTGAGGTGCTAAGGTACTTATACCAGAACGCCACCATGTCGGTCCGATTACAGAACCAGAGCTCTAATCCGATCCAACTACAGCGAGGCGTGAGACAAGGAGACGTTATTTCTCCGAAACTGTTCACGGCTGCGTTGGAGGATATTTTCAAGCTTCTGGACTGGAAAGGACGCGGCATCAACATCAATGGCGAGTACCTAACACACCTGCGATTTGCCGATGATGTAGTTCTTATGGCTGAGACCTTGGAAGACCTGAACATAATGCTCGAAGATCTCGGTAATGCTTCTCAAAGAGTGGGTCTTAAGATGAACATGGACAAAACAAAAATCATGTTGAATGCCCATATTGCACCCGCTCCAGTTAACGTTGGGAACATTACACTCGAAGTTGTTGACCACTATGTTTACCTGGGACAGACAGTCCAGCTAGGTAAGTCCAACTTCGAGAAAGAGATCTCTCGTCGAATCCAGCTCGGATGGGCAGCGTTCGGGAAGCTCCGGCATATATTTGCGTCCGAAATACCTCAGTGTCTCAAGACAAAAGTCTTTGACCAGTGTGTGTTGCCAGTAATGACCTATGGGAGCGAGACGTGGTCCCTTACTATGGGTCTCATAAGAAGGCTCAAGATCACCCAGCGAGCAATGGAGAGAGCGATGCTTGGTATTTCCCTGCTCGATCGAATCAGAAATGATGAGATCCGCAGGAGAACAAAAACAACCGACATCGCTCGAAGGATTGCATCGCTGAAGTGGCAGTGGGCGGGACACATAGCGCGGAGAACCGATGGCCGTTGGGGCGGAAAGGTTCTCGAATGGCGACCGCGTACCGGACGACGTTCCGTGGGCAGGCCCTCTACAAGGTGGACCGACGATCTGGTCAAGGTCGCGGGAAGCCGCTGGATGCGGACAGCGCAGGACCGATCGTTGTGGAGATCCTTGGGGGAGGCCTATGCCCAGCAGTGGGCGTCGTTCGGCTGAAATGATGATGATGATGATGACCATGGATACCACACCTGAAGAAGCCGCTCATTTGGTTGCCTTGTTGGAACAAGGACTTAGCCAGCGAGTAGTCGCTGCCCAGCTTCGCTTGAGCCAGTCTGCTGTATCCCGGGTGTACAAACGATTTCGAGAGACTGGTGCCTTCAATCGAAGACCAAGAACCAGCGGCCACCGGTGTACTTTTGACGACCGTTTCATTGTTTCTACATCGCTGCGCAATCGGCATCTGACGGGTGTTGATGTCCAACAAGAACTCAGACACGTTCGTGGTGTAGCTGTAAGCGAGTGGACAATAAGAAGACGCTTGAAAGCAGCCAATCTCACTCCAAAAAGGACAACGACGGGGCCCAAACCCACCGACAAGCGCGTCTTCATTTTGCTCGAGAGCATGTCAATTGGACCATTGCCTAATGGCAGTCGGTTCTCTTTACTGACGAGTGCATAATGTGTCTGCATGGCAACGACAGAAGAGGCCGAGTCTACAGGCGTCCGGGCGAACGATTTGCCCAATGCTGTTTCGCTGAAACAGTAGCATATGGCGGTGGTTCCTGTATGATGTGGGCCGGCATCTCTTTAGAGGGAAAGACGGTGCTCGTTTTCGTGCCTGGTGGAGGCCGAGGGGGCGGGCTTACAGCTGATCGGTACATCACCGATATTCTCCTGGAACACGTTGTTCCCTATGAAGGATTTGTCAGCGAGGACTTCGTCTTAATGCACGACAATGCTCGTTGTCATACAGCGCGCATTAGTTTTTGGATGAAGTCGAGATGCGTACAATGGACTGGCCTGCGCTCAGTCCAGACTTGAATCCAATCGAGCATTTATGGGACCAGTTAAAACGAAGAGTACGAGCCAGAAATCAAGCCCCTTCGACGGTAGAAGAATTGAAGACAGCATTGTTGGAAGAGTGGGATAACATACCTCAAGAGGACGTCAAAAAGTTGATCAGATCATTGAAGAATCGACTTCAAGCGGTGATTAGGGCTAGGGGGGGGGGGGATACCAAGTATTGATTTAATAAATTGTTATGTGTTTTCTTAATCAATTTTCTTTTATTTGTAAAATAACCAACCACAACAACCTCTCCCAAATTCCTGTTTTTCCTGTATTAATGTTCAGATATCATTAAGTACAAAAATAATGAACGGATATTGGTAATGATGATATCTAGCTGAAGTTTGGAGCTTTCAGATAATATATTGTCTTTAAAAATATCTCCTATACTTTTCTTGAAAACAGAGTCTATACTCAGAGTTAGGGCTTGAGTCGATTTGGTTGCTCGCGAGTGTAGTATGCGTATATAGGTATTGCAGTGTTATTGGATGACATAATAACAACTTATCAAATCCAGAATTGTCTTTCTTCACATTACCTACCGTATAAGAACGGTGAGTACCTAAGTACTTAAATTAACTAAGATGCATACTTGTGTTTAATCGGATACAGATTTGTAGTTTAGATTGATTGTTCCGAGATTGACGCAGCATTTTTGACGATTGAATAAACTACATGCAACAGCCCTGCGTCTTTAGGCAATTATCTCTCGCTCGGGGCCCGAGTCGGCTTACTTCTCTCTCCTTTTACTATGAAGTTTACGCAATCATTTTTTTTATCTATGCACATCTGGGTTTACCTTCTGACACTTGGCACTCTCTTCTTTTAAAATCTCGCTAGTTCAATTGAACGGCGTGGTCGGAAGAGCTAGCAAGGGGTTCGAGTCGGTAAATTGTTTTTTCCCGGAATTTTAATAATATAACAGTGGCAATGTCAATAGTTGAAAATAGTAACTTACATGCATTTTTTTCTGAAAATGGCAAAAAAGGAAACCGGAATCAAAAATAATCTACAAGTCAGTGCCAAGCTTTTTGCAGATTTGACCCATCTAGTAGAGTAGATAGGCGCGGCTTGGGCTGAATCCAAAGTTTAGCTAGAGCCTAGTCTTGTTCAAGTACAGTCAGCAACAGAAGTAACACCTACCAGAGTGCCTAGTGCGAGTCCATAAACGCGAATTTGTATGGCATTTAAGGGGTCTCACTTCTGGTGGCACGTTTACGCAACCATTTTTTCTTAATGAAAATCTGCGTTTATTTTTTCGGGGCGTATGATGGAACGAACTTGCACTTGGCACTCAGAAGTTACCTTACCCAACACACCAGTACCTTGTCACATAAGTCACATTATACCCCTGTATAATGTGACTTATGTGACAAGGTACTGGTGTCTGGTACACCAGAAGTGAGACCCCTTAAATGCCATACAAATTCGCGTTTATGGACTCGCACTAGGCACTCTGGTAGGTGTTACTTCTGTTGTTTCTGGTGTGTGTGGGTGTCAAAAGACCCTTAACGAAGCCAGCGTCTACGCATTCAACATAGAATCAGGTCACATAAAAAAAAAAGATGGGAAACTAAATTATTTTTTTTGGTGTCAATTTTAAACATAAAAACGGACTACGCAATGTAACGCGTGCAACAGACTGCTCCTGCGCTTTTGTGCGCGGCTGTTACGCATAATCAAGGGGTACGCACGATGTACATCGCGATTTGAACGTTGTGAAGCTATTTTTTGTAAGGAAATACTTAAAATTTTGATGATGTTTCTTAGGAGAAAAATTAGGTAATACTTGTTTTCATTGAAATCTTGAGTTTTTTTTTTGACTTTGACCTTCAATAACTTGGAAACAATTGAGTTAACAGGTATGGTCTGAAAAGAAAAAATGGTCCTGATGATGTGCAAAATACGTTAAGGGTCTTTTTACACCCTGTATTTGACCAGTTTTTCTTGACAGATAGTAGGCAGTAGGACCAATTCTGACAAAGTTCTACAGTGCTCAGCTACTTCTTTTGCTTACCATAAATCAACGGATCATACAAAATGCACATGCAATGCATTGACGGCACGATTGGCGTAGTGCGCTGTAGCACGGTTTCTCGCCTCGATTTCCGTAGTGTCCCGGGTTCGATTCCCGGTCGGGTCAATTCAAGAAACGATCTTTTCTGAATTGACTCGGATCTGGGTGTGCTGGGAGACGCACACCCTAGCTTATTTTCCTTGTGTGGTACCTCGTAACACAGGGATTTAATAATCCCTACTTCGAGACCATTACAAGAGGTGTGTTGTCTGGCGCATATTTATTATTTATTTAATAAAATTCCTCATAATAACATTTTTTTTAAATGGGTTTGCGTTTGGCCTCAGTCTCGCCTGGTGGTAAGCGATGACGAGGCCAATGGTGGTATTTATAATCAACCATTTTAAGCCTATACTTCTATCGTGAGATAATCCTACACCTTGCTGTAGACTAGACTAATCTAAAGTACTTATAAAGCCCTCGGGAGGTCAAAGTTAGTGAAAATACCAACTATAACCGTGGTTTTCAATCTCGCTACGGGTACCGGCATTAGCGCAAAAAATGATTCCCAATGTGTGTGTTTGTTACCGGCAATGTCTTTAATCCGGCATTGTATACAATGCTTAAAGCTTTCAGGCAATGTAGGAAACATTCTTCATTTTATACTTTGCCTAGGCATTGTATACGATGCCAATTCGCTGCCGGCAATATGTGTAAAGGGGTTCGCTAGAAATAAAGTTCACTGACAGAATCATCTTTTGGCATTCATTTTGGGTAGGAAAGATAAAATCATAAGTTATAATATAAAAGTATAAAACGGCAAAAAAGAAAATGAGGGCTGCTCGTTTCTGGCAATCGCCGGCCGCTGCCGCGGCACGCCCGCCTGGCTCGCTCAGCTCGTGCGGCTGGTTCATGTCAACCTAACATGCTCGTCGCTTCGCTCCTCGCACCCTAATAAGCCCACATCTTGCAAAGCGAAATACTTTGGGTTTAGAAAGGTTTTCTGTATGTCAAATTTAACAAAATGAAAAACCAAGCAATGCATTTTGTCAAAAGTTATTTAGGCTTTACGTTGTTTGAGTTAGAGTATCTCAATAAAACTGATAATTAAGGGTGAATCTATTCATTTCACACATTGCCGAAAGACCACTGGGCATTCTATACAATACCTAGGCATTGTTCACATTGCCTAGGCAAAGTATGCAATGGATAACCATATTCGTAATATTTCATACATTGCCTGAACGCACCCGGCATTGTTTACATTACCGGATTATACACATTGCCAGTGACACATACAAAATATTTTCTTAGAGTTTGATATTACAGAAAGGTTTGTCATGAATCGGAGGGACATTATTGTATCAAATATAAAGGCCTGTAAGCCTGAAGGACTTAGCTCCTATTATAATTTGTCGTGTTAAGTACGATAAGGAGCTTTGACAAATTTATAACGATTTCGAGTTACGGTCTATTTATTTTTCCGGTATATTTCTATTTTGCTAAATTCTCGTGTTTTTGCTTGGTCTTAACGAACGACAAAGTTATGGTTGTTGATGTTATTGTCAGATCATATCCTGTATTATTTCATACATTTGAGATCTAAGACCAAGCTCACCAAAAGTAGATAATAATATTATGAATGCATGTAAAAAAATATAATTTTCATTTATTGATTTAATATTATTAAAAAACTGTTATACTTCCACTTATCTAATAGTGTGTCCACAAAACAATTTGACTGTGGAATGTTTTCTGCTGATCTTATGTAAAACCTCAACATCGTTTCTCACATCACTAGAATTTTTGATTTCCTAATCATTAAATACAACCGTGTTTAAGTGTTTGCAATGCAATCTTTTTTTATTGTTAAGTATTTGAACGATCCTTTTCCTGAATTTACAAATAGTTAAATCTATTTTTATTTGGATGGAGTCCAAATATAGAACTAACATCTGCGCTCGACTTCGACCTTCTATAATAGATTCAATTGCGCGCTCCTACGCATACATTACCCCTCTCAGTATTTGAGTTATTCCTTTCATTAAAGCAACATTTACATTACACCGTTCTAAGGGTAGTATTCGCTTGGCCCACTGGCGCGATGGGTATAGAGACCAGGCCTATGGAATATCGTGGGTTCGATCGTGAATTTTTTTTTAATATTGTGACGAACATTAATTTTTTTGTCTTCGCATTCACTTAAGTATAGGTTTAAGCCTTAGGTTTAAGTACGCCTCAATGCGTATGCTTATAAGACTTGATGTTGGAATACTTATGCAAATGTTTATACTGTTGGTGTACCTTTGAAATAAATAAAAAAAGGTTTAAAAAAATCAGCCTATAAACCATCCTACCGTTATTCAGGGTCACTGAAATAAATTATCTTGACAATTTATGGGTATTGGCTTAAACACCACTGTTTCATTCAATTGTACGTTTATAAATATTGCAGCGTGCTTCTTAATCCCTATAACTACACACAACAACATGGTCTAGGGATTATAAAACTTTTTTAAATAATTTAAAAAGTTACCTTACAAAAAAACTATTAATGACAGATTATAAAAACATTATTAAGTTCCTTTTTTAAATTCAAATTTGTATATAAAAGGTTTTGTTTTAAGATGAAATTCGCATTCATTAAATTTCTTCCAAAGAAGTAAATCTTCACTAACTAAAACTTATTAAAATAAAAAATAAATTAAAAATTGATTAAAACTATAAATTTCTATAAATCTTAGTCAAACGCATCTCCGGTGTTCATTTAAGCATGCCACGTAGACACTTGACCAGGAACGAAATGTTAAGAGCAGTGGGCATGATTCAAGCTGGCGCTACCCAAATTGCCATGAAGCCATGAAGACCAGTCAGAGCGTTATATCCAGGCTTTGGTCACGTTATTGTGTCACGGCAGAAGTGGTGGAACGGCACCGAGGACCTCAACGCATTAGAACACATGTACAGGACCGATTCATAGTAAATGCTGCACGAAGTCAATCAAATGTAACGGCGATGCAATTGGTTCAAAGGCTACAGAGAGAGTATGGTTTGCTGGTAAGCGGTGAAACTTTGAGAAGACGACTGCATGAAGTCAACCTACGTGCTCGTAGGCCACTTCGGGTACCAGCGCTAAGGAGAGGCAATCGCGAAAGAAGATTACAACGGGCTATTGCACACGAAAACTGGAACCATTCTCAATAGTCACTTGTGCTTTTCACTGATGAATCCAGGTTTGGATTTAATCCTGATTCGCAAAGAGTACGCGTTTGGGGAGAACCTGGACGTTGGAATCGACTGCAGCACCCACAACAAGTTCATGCATATCAAGGTGGCACGATTATGGTTTGGGCAGGAATTCGTCTCGGCGGTAGAACGGACCTCGTTTGGATACAAGGCAATATGACTGCTCTAAAATACCGAGATGAGGTGCTAGAGCCTGTAATCTTGCCCCACAGACAGCAAATGGGACTAAATTTCCAGTTAATGCACGACAATGCCCGTCCACATACGGCGCGTATCGTTACAAGTTGGTTACAACAGCATGATATCCAAGCTTTAGACTGGCCTGCACAATCCCCTGACTTAAATCCTATAGAGCATGCCTGGGATATGCTTCAGAGAAGAGCTCTTAGGAATTTCTCTGAAGATATTGTGCATGAAAACCAGCTTTTCTTGCATCTTAGCAGGACTTGGGACAGTATTCCACAACAGGATATTGACACCCTTGTTTTGAGTATGCAGAACCGCTGCAGATGTGTCAGGAGAGTCTTAGGTGGATCCACGTAATATTAATTTCAAGTTTTCAACAATTTTTGATAAAAAAAATAGTTGTTTTGTTTAGGTTTTCATGTTTCAAAAATAAAGTTAAGATTTAAATTTTGTCGGAGTTTTTCCTCCTCTTCTAAGTTTTTTTTAAATTTAACTTTATCTGAAAGTTTATTTATCAGATTAGATAATAGGCTATTAAACAAGGTTTATTTTAATGTGTAGGTGACTTAGCAAAAAGTTAATAGAATCTTAGTTATTTAGGTTTAATTGAAATATCCCTAGACCATGTTGATGTGTGTATTACAAACTGTGCTTAGTTTTGGGTCAGATAATCTTAGCTTAAGCTATTCCAGCTGTTTATTTTAGAGCAGAATCCAACTTTGGGTGCATACGGATCAGAGAGCACTTCACTCGTGATACATAATCACCTTGCGAGTTAGCGCAGACATGCATTGTGGAGATGCAACATTCGGCGTCGGGCGGTATCGGCCGCAAACAAGCTGTTAAGACCCAGATACGCGGTCTTGTCGCCTATCGCTTGGATTCCAGCCAGTTCGCTTCGGTGTTTACACCACTTTTTGTACCAAAGCTCTTACCAATTAATAGCAGCGTGTGGAACACAGATTACTCCCACAAACATAGCGCAATAAAGACAGTGATTAGAACAATTTTTATCAGGATTGTTTTTTAGATTAAGACGTGAACTGGGAAAAAACTGTTGAAAAAAAGAAAAATCCACTTGCAATCGACCTGCACTTGTACACTTCAGATGTTTTTATCCAAATATAGAAATAGTGAAAAAACCGTTTGCGAACGATGCACGTTCGATTCCCGCCTACTTCTAGTAAACTTATTTAGTATTTATATTGTTAGATTAAAGCAATATACAAAAAAATACTATTAATTTAATCGGAGTTCAAAAAAATCACATGTAGAGGTTTATACTGTTTTTGTATATTTTAGATTCACTCGTCCTTGATTCCAACTCACTTAACCATCCCAACATTTTAGTATTCCACCTTTTTTATTAACTTCTAAAATATAAAAGTATTGTGATTCATATCCTACTGAATATGCAAGAATATTCATGACGGGCTCGTTAACAGGCGGGTCGGTCGTATTTATGTAAAATATCGTGCTAAATACGCAGCTACGTTTTTTATATGCTTTAAAGAGACGCTTTAACATACGGGACGTCTTAATTGAAATACCCACAAGGGTAGGTATACTACTCGTATCTTGATCAAAGCGTAACACAAGTAAACAAAATATTAATTTGTTTTAATAACAAAAGAAAAAAAATAAAAAACGTCGCGTAGTAGGTTCAATTATAGATAATTAAGTTCAATTTGCTACGAATTTCTTCTCGGGAATAACGACATTATATCATTACAGATATTAACGATTGTATGAGAAGTTTCTTGATTGCTGGGGCCATGAAACTTAGAGCATATAAATCAGCTGAGAACACTTGGCAGAAAAGACATGTAATTAGTTGCTCTAGGTTGGCAACAAAGCTTTTGATAAGTAGTAACTAGAACATGAATTTCAATGTAACTAATATTTAGAATTAAATCTATTCTCAAATCGAATGGCACAAAAGAAAAATCAAAGAAAAGATAGGGCGACTGTCGGATTCCAAGCTCTCTGACGTTGATATACATTATTTTTATAAATCTACCACAGTTATATTCTAACGTTTTATTAAGATTATTATTTAATCGACGCTTGAAACCGCCATAACTAGCTCACTTTAGAAAAGAACCGTTAAAAGTAACGCTTTTCAGAAATAAAGAATAATTCTCCTTATAAATTCTTTTGAGCATCATATAGATATCATACAGTAGTACCAAATAAATAAATAGTATTAAACGAACATTTTAATCCACAATGTATAACCAAGCATGAACGTCAAAAATTACAGCATTTTCCTGTCTATACGCCAGCCGGAATCTCATGGAAATAGTAAAAATATATATGTTACAGTACAAAATAAACTTCCTGGTCTCGGATCTCCACAATTAGCAAGTTATTAAACAAATGCTCGGACTTGATTGACATTGATGTTTGTTCCATGTCGTTGGGAAGATTTCGCACTACACTAATGAATAATATAAATTTACTCCAGTAGAATTAAATGAAGAATAAGTTTACATAAATGTAGTATATTTCCATCTAATGTATTTTGCATGCTGCGTTCACTTGTAAGTGACTGTACAATTAGCGTACATTTCTATTTTTAAGTTCCTTAAATCATGTATTGATGTACCAGTTGTTGTTGTTGGTGATCCTAATTAAATAAAAACCCTGTCTTGGTACTTACTATATTGATTGATTGATTGATTTTAATTTCATATAAGGTCTGTTTTTAAAACTGTTTAATTAAAAAAATTGGTACCCAGACAGTAATCGTTTAAAATGATTGCGAGTTTAAGTGGAACCGTAAAATGTTTTTTCAGTCAGCCAGCTATGCCATCAAAACTTAAAGCACAAAATCCATTTAGAGATTTGAACATGGTGTTATTATTACTCTGTTTATTTTATCAATTTACAATGCTTGTTTTTCATACCTAAAGATTCAAATAGAATAATATAATGATAGAATTTTTTTAGTTTTTCTATCTTTAGGTATGATATTATTATGAGAATATAATAGAATAGAGGAAAACTTTATTTAGTACAATTTGAACCTCAATCCAACAAAGTAGAAAAAACCATATGTACTTATTAATAAAACCAGCTTAAAATTGTTGTGTCTAACCGTAATGTTCTCCGCTCAGTATTAAGGCATGAGCTCTTCACAACCACTGGTATTTTGCGGATGCCAGATCCGACAATGAAGTAAATAGCCAGATTGTGTGACTAAAACATGAGAGTAGTGGAACCTTAGAGATTGATAGAATACGCACATATTAATAAATCATATTGATAGAATACGCACATATTAAATAATCATAACGCTCTTGGCGTCTTCTGTGACTTGTCCAAGGCCTTTGATTGCGTTGATCACGATACACTTATACGCAAGCTTGATTTTTACGGGGTTAGGGATAATGCTTTAGATTTGGTAATTTCGTACCTTAGTTTAAGAACTCAAAAAGTTGATGTTAACAGTGTACTGTCTACAGGATCACAAGTTAAAATGGGGGTCCCTCAAGGATCCATTCTAGGTCCATTACTATTTCTGATATATATAAATGATTTACCTTTTTACTTAAAAGATATTTGTGATGTTGTATTGTTTGCAGACGTTACATCTTTAGTTTTTAAAACTGACAGAAATAAAAACCTTTTTGATGATGTCAATGACGCACTTTCAAAGGTTTTACAATGGTTGACAGTAAATAATCTACAGCTTAATGCAAAAAAGACTAAATCTATTAATTTCAAGTTGCCTAATGTTAAAGATAACCCCATTAGTCTAAAAATTGATGGTAATACTATGAAGCTTGTAGATACAACAGTTTTTCTTGGAATCACACTAGATTCAAAACTGCAATGGAACCCTCATATAACAGCTCTCTCAGGCAGACTTAGTTCGGCTGCATTTGCAGTGAAAAAAATAAGGCTATTAACAGATGTTGATACTGCTCGTTCAGTTAATTTAGTTATTTCCATAGTGTAATGTCTTACGGCATTGTACTTTGGGGTCAAGCGGCGGATATACAAACCATCTTTATCCTCCAGAAGCGAGCTATCAGATCCATCTATAAGCTTCGTGCACGGGCTTCACTTAGGGAGATTTTTAAGGAAATTGGTATCCTCAGTGTAGCGTCACAATACATTTACAATTGCATTGTTTTGGTCAGAAAAAATATTGGTCTCTATGCTAAACACAGTGACATACATTGCAGAAATACTAGGAATAAGGATAAAATTGCACTTCTACTCTTTAGGTTACAAAAAGTCGTAGGATCCTTTATGGGGCAAGGTATACATTATTACAACAAAATTCCAAAAACCATTTGTGAGTTACCTTTACATAGATTCAAAAATCACATCAAAACAGCTTTATTAAAAAAGGGCTATTATACTACAAAAGACTACCTTATAGATAAAAATGCATGGGTATAAGCGCTCTGCTCGATGCGGGATTAAATAGCTCTATTGTAACAGATGTTTTATTGTAAGAGTTAATAGGTACCTAGTTTGTATGTACTGACTAACAATTTTTGTTTTTGAATTGTTTAAAATGAATTCTTGTTATTATATTCTTTTATGGTTGGTTTTTTCTCTTTGTTTTATATTCTTTTAGGTTTATTTGTATCAAAATGACACACTGCTTGTACTTTACTAACGCCTGTTGTAAACCCAAAACAAGTTTAAAAGAGTAACTGCTGAGTTTCTCGCCGGGTCTTCTCAGCAAGAAACAACTCCGACGCGGTGGTAGAGTCGCATTATGTCTGTATACTGTTTATTTACATATCCATATTATTATGGTATTTATGTCTATTATTCAGTATATTTTGCTGTAAATTTGACGATTTGAAAGTACTGATACAGTCTATTTGAATAAAGTTATTTGAGTTTGAGTTTGAGTTTATTAATAATCAGCATAAGCCTAGAAAACGTAGATCATCCACCTTGTTTTTCTAGAAGTAAATACACGCGTCAGTAAATAGGGATATGAGTAGGTAGATAGAATGCATAGCAATTTGATTGTAATTTTTGTATTTAACTGTATCTTGCCTTGGGTGTTCACATGTTTTCGCGCCGTTTTGTCATGATAAGTTAACGCACACAAACACACATAGTTACAATATACATTGGGATTAAAACTTCATTGCTTGCTTTTTGTTCCGATAAGATATTTATATTATTTAATTATTTAAACGTATCCGCAATTGTCCGTGCGCCCACTCGCTGGGCCCGCTGAAAATCTGCGTCTGGGCCTATCAGGCACAGGCACTAGCTGAGCGCGGTTTAATTTACTTTTTTGAACATCGTGACACCGCTGCCTGTTGGTATTTTTAATCATGTCTTTTTTTTAGTTCATGTTTTTTTTTGTTCCTTTATAATTGTTGCTTTGTAATCTTTTGTAATGCGAGTAGTAACACACAGCTGAATCACAATATTTTAATTGATATATATGAAGCATTCTTTTTGTTTCATACCACCTATAATTGCCGCAGGCCGATGCCAGGGAAGTAATAAAAACTCCCACAACTTCGAAAGCGAGCGTGTTTGAAACGTTATTTTAGATCATAAACGAAAATAAACTTTTTCATTGAGAAAATGGAATTTGCCTTACAGTATGCAAGCCGTTGCAGTTGTATTTTTGCTAAGTCTAGCTGTTTGTTTGTTTCTGGTTTCCATGACAAGATTAAAACCTCACTTTAGAGCCAAGTTGGATATATTGTCATATTGTCACATAAAAAACAAACTTTTTGAATTATTATTTAGCGGTTGGTTTCCATTTTGACAAAGAATAAAACTATTTTTCAACACACTTGCTCATAAAGTGGCTCAAATTTCACCGCACAAGGCACATGTTGACACCTGTAATCAAACTGTGACTTTTTCATTGCTATTAATCAGAAGTCAGTTATAGAGTTTTATTTTTATTTTATTGTTTGAGTTGCTTTGTTCTTCGTTTCGATACAAAAAATATCGTTTTCAATAGTACAAATTTTTTTTTATCTACTTAAAATATTTTTTTAGTATTATTTTCTTCACAAGTGTGTTGAAAAACGTCGTATGATACACGTGTGTATTGATGATTACCGTCCTCGGCTCTCTTAAGACCCTCACCTAACGGCTTTGATCTCAATGGCGCCTCAGCGGTAATCACCAACATTACACACTTGTACCATAATGTACTATTATACTACACCTACTCGGAAAGTCCATTCAAACTAACCTAATAATTGTGGAAAAAGTTGCTCATTAATCCTCCTTCAAAATCTGGTTAATAATGTTGTATGCAAATCCATTATTACACCCGTGTAGTAATATTGTATGAGAATCCATTATTCCACAGTTATATCTTTATTTAAATTCCAAATGAGCCATGGATGCGTTTAAGTAAATACTTTTTTTTTTTATTAAATGTTTGTACGAGACTTGTTGTTTTTTTTCCTCGTAAGAGTACTATAAAGTATTACATATCCCTCGGGGGTAAGTATTGATTACTCAACTCGGGTTGTTTAAAAAATGACCACTCGTTGAGTAATCAATGCCTTACTCCTCTTGGTGTATAAATAACTACAGCATAATATCTGTTTTGTATTTGTGAGGAAAACCTATTGCGGGTCTTTAATCATAAACTTATAACAAATAGGGTTCCGTGCGAAAATATTTAAACTGCCTCCTTTCCCCCTACGAGAATATTGCAACTCCTTTTTTGCTGTCACTTATTAGGGAAATACACTGAAATCTTAAGTACTTACAAACAAAACATGGTGAGACACATAAATTAGTCAAAACTAAAAAACAATAACACAAGCCATACTAACTACCACATCCACAATAGTTTAAGTCTGTAACTTTTTTTTTTGTGTCACAATACCCACAATAAAACTTACTTAACTGGATTTAGAATAATGGTTAATAAATAAAGTACATAATGTTTTAGTTTTTATTTAAATGAATGAAATGTTTTAGGGTCTTTTAGATCGTCCAGCAATTTGTTATATAATTGAGATCCTTCGTAAATAATGTTTCTCTTGCCGTAGTATGTTCGAGGTAGAATTAATTGAATATCATTAGGTCTTCTCAATGAGCGTTTTTAAAAGTGTGACTTAATTTTAAATGATATTTTTGTGTGGATAGCTCTTGTCAAAATTCTACGCACAGGCACACAGGTATTGTATCTGTATGTTGGGGACAACGACATCATTCTGGTTCTTTTATAGACTTCAGACGTTGGGATAAAATAGTCAAAATTAGACAGTATTTTTATGATCTTTTTTTGAGCAATTTGCAATTTTTTGATATTATTTTTTGCAGCACTGCTGTATATTTTGATCAAGTAATCCAGGACTACCACAAGGTTTACCAATGCATTATAATATATATAATATACCAGACGGACTTGCGAAAACAACGCACGTTACCACGGTGAACAGGCATGAGAGCTGATAACTTTGCACAGGTTTTTTCGATATGTGGTTTCCAGGATAAATCGAGTATCAAGAATGAGCCGGACATATTTCTCGTATTTCTTCTGAGACAATGGTTCACTATTTATAGATAGTATAATACTAAGGGGTTGAAATTCGGAGATAAGTTTATTTTTGATACTGAATATGATATAGTTTGTCTTAGCTATGTTTACAGTTATTAAAGACTGAAACCATGCGTACAAAGTATTCAGGTCATCCTAAACATCTCCTATCACAGCAGCAATGTGGTCGCCAAAATAAAATAGACTCGTGTCGTCATAGTTAGTAACCCTCTCTTAAATTTGCACTGAACACCATTACGGCACAGATACTCGTAGCTAGTTCTTCAACTTAACACTATTAAAAAAATTACAAGAACAGTTATATTATAAATGATATTTTCACCTAGCAAAAGTCCTTTCAACAACGTACGGAACCTATGGTGTTGAAGTCCAGCTCGCAGTTGACCGTTATTTCTTTACTTTTTTAATCTGCCGTCGAATGGTGCACAATCTGAGTAATGCGAAATACTTATTTAATCTTATTCTATTTCAGCGCCACCACTCGGAAAATGTAATATGAAATTCACTTTTTCTACAAGCGCCTCATTTTGAACTGATTCATAAAATAAACGACCAGGATTCTACAATGCCATAATACGTTGTTTTGGATTTTACATTTATAACATTTATAGAGAGATTTTTTTTCTTTTTTTTTTTTTGTTTATTTGCGTGAAAAGTGGTATAACAGATGGTACAAATAAAAATGAGCTCACATTTCACCAGAACCTGGCATGCAAACAGATACAAGTTAACTATAAAAAAGAAAAAAAATATCAATAAGTATTTACGAAACAAAAAACAATTGGGTCACTATAGCATACGTCTAAATGAATCAAAATATTCTTTGACTGAATAAAAACACTTTTCGATCAGCCACATTCTCAGCTTTCTCTTGAACATGTCAACTGGCAATGATTTCATGTCATCATCTAATCTATTATATACTTTGATCGCCATACAATATGCATTTCTACTGTACAGGTCTGTCGAGACACAGGGTAAGACGAGTTTATTAGGGAATCTTGTATTGAGTCTAGAGTTCAAATTGAATAATTGGGGGTTAGTTTTGACAAAAAGGCACAATTCGAAAATATATAAACTTGGGACAGTTAATAACCCAAGCTCTTTGAAAAATGTTCTGCAAGATGTCATGATATCTATGTTAGTGATGGCTCTAATACATTGTTTTTGTGCTATGAGTGCTCGATTTGCATGGCACGAATTACCCCAGAGCAGAATTATCGTGATTATCGTGACTTACAGCACAAAACAAAGAGTTTACAGCAAGACCGCTCCCGCCTTATTCCAGTGTAATAACCTAAACTTGCCTGACCACCTAGGGTTGTTACTTATATTCAATCTGAATTTTTAAAATGAAGTAGGTAGTTAATACCTACTCGACAGAACCCGCCAAAAACAAATATATTATGTGAAAAATTGCACCAAGTTCGACAAAAACAAAAACACTCGCGATAGTGCGATTGGCCGCGACACTGATGCTCACCGGTGTCGCCTGTGAAGTCACTGTGTCTGTGTCCGTGATCTAAATGACGGTTTGTTCGTAGCCGACTATTTTGTCCGGAGCGCCGCGCCCCATGCGTATTTGTGCTTACAGGTTCAGCACTTTAGTAGGTACGCTTATTGTTTGCTTAATTTTTTTTTATTGGGTTTTAACATGACATGACATGACATGTCAAGTCCCAATACAATTTTTTCACGCAAACGATGACTTAAATAATTTAAAGACGCAACTCGTGGTAGACGCACAGATGTGTTGTCCCGGGTTCAAGCCTGGCTCATTTTGGCTTTGGAAAACACCGTTGATATACGCAACAACCCATCTGGTTCTCCACTTTCTAATGGCTTACCATTGAGATTATCATGCTTGGGAAAGTGTGGGTTAGAAAGTGCCTTTTACATGAAGGCAAAGGTAAACTTACCTCTGACGCCCAATTTAGGCTCTTACCGTTTATATTTTGATCTGATGTAACAGAAGGTAGAAATTAAATGATGAAGAAGACAGATTACACCGGGATCATTTGAACTCCAACCTAAAAAGAGTTTATATCTACAATACTTCACCATTAAAAGTAGAAAGGAAGAAGAAGAAGCCCGTTCGCCGCAATCTGTGTGGTGTTGCGCCGGCCGGACTGAAGTTGCTGTTGCGTGCTGCAATACCGACGACACTGCGGTACGTTTCCCGCCTCCATTACTCTATGAAGGCTAAGGAAATCGCAGAGTATATCAAGGTTACCACCAAAAGCCTACTTCACCTTGAGGGTCGAGCGGTTGGTATCCCGCCATAATGTGAATTTTATTTCATTTGTGGTGAGTGTGCCGACTGAAGATCTATCGACCTACATAAAAGAGGAGTTTTGGCCGAAATGTGTCATTTACCGGCGCATTCGAGGTCGGTTACCGGACACCATGATGCGTTGCACGTCGCCGATGAACCATACGTGTGCAAATTAAATATTGTGTTATATGTATGTTAGTTTTAAGGTATTTATCTATGGGCCGATTATGTTTAGTTAAGATCTTTAAATGTAATTTGTTGCCTGAAAATAAATAAATAAATTATCATCATCATCAACAGCCTTTAGATATCCACTGCTGGACATCAGGCCTCCTCCATAGAACGCCATGGCGAGCAGCTTTGGATTATTTGCATCCAGCGGCTCCCTGCAACTTGCGCCACAAGTGGCTTGTATCTGTACTTAGTTTATTTACTTTTGTTTTCATGTTTTCTCATCGTTGCTTAGTTTCAAAATATGTTTAGATGTCAGAGACGTTCGCACAGTAACAAATAGGCACTTACCCCAGCCACGTCTCGTACGCAAATGCTTCTGAAACTCAGATTGACATCATAGGAATTTCCCCCACGCTTCTGATTTGCGAGACAGCGTAAGCACCCATATATTTTTTCATCAACATTATTTATACGAACAAGTTACTTTTATAGCATTCTTAGAAGCACAAAGTGCGAGAAATGTCTTACAAGACTTTGAAAAAATACATCCATATGTTACGCTCATTTCTTTTGGAGCTTACCGCATATGTAACATTTCAGTTACAGCTACTGAGTAGGATAAGGTAGTACGAATCATCTTGTAGAATATTACTCAAAGATTATTCCTCTCTGTAATGCCTGGTTCGTGATTCTTATACAATGAACTGTTTTTTTTTCATTTATTGTGTAGTGTAACAAAAAAGCAATGGAAACATTACGTACAATGCCAGGTTTGCTCTTTTGGTAAGAAAAACCTAAAAAAGGGGGTACCATAATCACTCTGATCATAATAAATATTTATTTTCGAAACTACTGAGCTAAATGAATTTTTGTAACTACGAGGACTATAAAAATACTCATATAGCGAGACAAAATACACAATGCTTAATCACCTTACTTTGGATTAGATTGATTCAATTGCGTAGGCCTATAACTACATTCTGATGTGGTAGGTATATATATGCGACGGTGAACACACTTCAAGGAACATACAAAGTTCAACAGTAGGTAGGTACCCAAAAACATTTTCAAAACAAACCGCTCAAGCGAACGAATCTGACATTTGAATAAATACAATTGAAATATGTGGAATCATAAATTTGACCGGAACTAAAATATCACTGCGGTGGATCCACAAAAATGAATTTCTGCTTACATTTTTGTTACTTTACTTATTATACTAAACTAATAAAGGTGTCAAGCTACGGGGTAGCGGGAATTTATAAAAAACGCAAATATATCCGTTGCGCGTATGCTTTAAATGTAAAAAAAATATCTTTTAGAATAATAAAAAACTGAAGTTAATGAACACAAAGATAGGTGAAAGTGAGTCCTTACGTGAGTATTTTTGACGATAGCATTTTGTTGCATATCAACTTAACATACGGAATTTTTAGTATGTTAGTGTTAAGACGACAGAACAAATACGGTCCTATTGAATTGCTGTTCAGCGTTTTTGCTTATCGAGATATTTTTTGATGACTGTATTACCATTACCCTTAAAGCAAATAAGTTATTTATATCGAAACTTTAGTGTATTTATAACTTTGATATGAAATAAAGTTTAATAAATAATAAGTTTTATTTCCCTCAATTTTAAAATACTCATGCATGCCATCAGTGCATGCGTGAACGCACACAACAAATTGTAATGCTACGAAGCGTAGTCTCGAAACCGTACTTCGTAGCGCATAGTCATACTACGAGGAACGAAATCTACTACATACCGGCGAAAAGACTACTCAGTCGTCATCGTACAGCTTAAAATATGCTGGCGATTCACTTGCAGAGTGGAGAATATAGGCGACCTGGATTTACCAGAGTTCTACAACCTTATTGAATTTACTTGACCTTTATGAAAATGAATTAATGGAACGTGGGCACGAGTCCCACGCCTCGTTTGTTATCCTTTTTAAATATATCAAGCGTAAAACGATTCCCGTTCTTCTATTATTGTGACATTGGAAAACAGAATTAAGAGCTCAAGCTGGCTGAAAGCCCAGAAGGTTGTTTCTCTCAATTTTATTGCACTACAGATTTTCATCCGTCACGAACGTTTCTTTGTAAGCAGAATTTATACTGGGGTAATTGACGTCAGCGTCCTTAAAGTACAGGATTTGGTCACAATCAAAGGCTTAGAAAGTGCCTCGGGCCGACCCTTTCAATTCGTTCAATATTCCAGAACAACTTTATACGTGCCTAAGTAATTACTTTGTATTTTTACGATTTCTTACTGATTTAAGTGAAAAATGGAAATTTTCTTCATTCACAATTCACTTGTTCAAATGTAAATCTTTCTAGAAAAGCCTAGTTGGTTTTTATTCCGTGAAACTTACTCTAGTATTAATTTTTAATGATCAGTTTCCACTAGGGTAAGTAGTTTTAAGTTTTCACAATTGAGACTCCTGCTCCTATGAGCAAAGGAGTGATCAAACTGGTGACACTAATAAAATGTCACAAAGCAAAGCCATTTTCAAAACCGCAACCCGTGATTTTTTAAGAAAGTCGTTGTAATTCGCACTGTTCATTGTCTACTACTACTATATCGAGTTGTACATTTTGTTTAGTTCATTGTATTTTGGTTCATATTGAAAAAGGTATCCCTGGCAATATTCACAAATGACAAAATTTTAAAATTTCTATGTAGTGATTTATCTGTTACGTTTTACGTAGTAATGATAAGTAATCTGTGCCGTAGCATGAGACTGCATATGTTTGACTTTATTTTTTTAAGTTTTTACACAACACACGATGACGGAATAGTTATGACAAATGTCACATTTTGTATACAATCTTATCGGAACACAACCGAATTTTCTTTTTTAATTCCGATGCAATGCTTGGTGCAATCTCATTGCGGTATCACCCTCCTCGCCAGTTTCACGTCACTCCAGCAAAATGTTTTATGGCGCAACAAAATCTGCTCTATCGGGAAATACTTTCCAAGCGAATAGCTCTAGCACGTCATTTGAATTCTTAATACAAACTGCCACTGAGAGCTGAGCAAGCGACTGAATGCATGCATGCCGAACGATAGCTGATAGACCGTGATGTATCTAAAAAAGACCAGTGTGAAACAACACATATTCTCGTCTCCAGGTGGACTGGCTTGTGGCACAATAATAGCAATCCCACCCCAAGTGCTGGAGGTCATGAATTTGATCCCCCACAGGAATAATCATCTGACAAACCATTGTGTTTGTTGGGTGTCTGGGTGTTATTATCTATTTAAGTACGTATTTCTCCATGCTCAAATTTTAGCGAGACAAACGAACGGCTATTTACTTTTGTTTATATAGATTTTATAGGTACCAGGAACCAGCACTTTGTTCAACAAAATATTTTTCAACAAAGTACCTAGTTCTTTTGTTTGCCCACTTAGTTCGTGTATGTACATCAGTGCTTCAAAACTTGTAATCCCAAAAATTATGTTATAAATCCCCCATTGGATCTAGTAACGAAAAGGTCTTCTGCTGTTCGTATAATAAACCAATTATTTTTTTAATACCTGCTAAAATCGTCACAAGCAAAATGATTTGTAAAACCGTATTGAAATTGAATAATTCAATATGGTAATGGCAGCTAATCCTCTAACCCTATTCCATTTAGGCGAGTTCGTCTCTGGAATTTAAAAAATGATGAAAAACAAATCTCTATTAGGGTCGCAGGAGTACAATCACGTGCAGAAATGTGTGGACCTTACGCATTTGTAAGCGTAGAATGTGTATATATGTACCGTACTGTAGATTTAACGGCAAGAAAATCACAAACGCTCATTTTCCAGTGAAGACACCCAGACAAATGCAAAGTACAGTTGGCAACTTAAGGAGCTAGACGCTTTAATACTTGGTCAATGCAGACCACTCAAAGTTAATGTGACAACAACACTAAAGTGTTGGCCACTTAACTACAGCTACCAGTAGGATAATTTTACTTAATTACTTTAGTACAGTCAGCTACGGCTCTAGTGAACATACTTGAAAACTCAAAATAAATAAAAGTACTTAGTTTATTTAAAAAAAACTAAAAATAGATGAAAAATATATCTTGTGCCATGATTACAAAACAGTGAAAGAAACGACGCACAACATTGTATAGCAGAAAACTCCAGCCTAGGAAGCAATCTGATTGGAAATATCTTTGCAAATAAATAACAGCAGGAATTAAATAGTTAGTACTCGCACATTACACGTAGTTACATTTCCATCAATTTCCCTCTCTCTAAAAGCTAAGTGATCGCTGCGAGCACGAATTTAGTTTCCGTGACTAAAATGTTAATTTAATCTAATCCTAAAGGAAGTAACAAGTACACACATCCCAACTTATTTGGATCGAAGCACTGAGCTAATGTAACTAGAAATGTTAACTGAGATAACATAACGTATCATCACGTAGGTACCGTGAGTAAAGCGTGATTAAGTCGGTACGTCTACGAAATACTATAACTTGCAATCTGATATAAACAGGCACAAACATTTTCCTGCTCCGTAAAAAATGATGCAAAGCACGTATTCAGCCATTTTACGTGCCATTTCTCTCATGGGCTGCCAACATAGACTTGGATTGGAGCTGCTTAATTCTCCTGGCAGTACAGAAAAAACGAAAAAAGAAATACAAAAGGCACGAACCGACAAAAATACTTGCGGTTACGTTTCAACGGATTATCGACTGTGCGGCTGCGGCAATAGAGGCCACGTATTGCCGAATGGTTGCCGGAAGATGTATTCGTGAGCTTCATTTGGGCAAAGGGAGGTCAAACACTTAAAGTCCGGAGATACAAGATTGCAGACGAGTAGAGGCAAACGAAGCAAGCCTTCTGAATCGCTCTTGTGCATGCGAGGGGGAAATTTGAGAGTGTTCCTTACATACTTACCTACTATCTGTTTACATATATTTTCTTTTCATTCAACCCGACTGCAAGCTCCATGACGTAATGACAGTATAGAATGTGATGAGAACCACATCTCTCTCATCTACTTTCTCTATAAATTATTTAGCTACTTTGTATTTTGTTAGGCATTTTGTTTATAGTAGGTATTTTAATTTCAGTTTGGTTAAAGTTACCTATGCCAACTTACGGCCGTTTTACCAATCTTCCTATAAAAATCGGTCAGTTCCTGATATTACTGATAGAATGCGAAATTATATTACAAAATAAAACTGAATTAATAACTTTACACTTTCTCTTTAAAATAATTCTTGTTATATAGACCAATATTCTATTGGTGAATGTAACTTTTTATTATGTCGGCGAATACAGAAGGACTTCAAAAAGCTTTTTTCTTGGATAGCTTTTAATTGGATACTACTATTCGTAACGAAGCAATCATTCTCTCTTAGGCAGCTTAAGAGTATTAACACCCGATTCGTAATTTATAACAATAATTATTTTACTTTTGAATATGGCTCCGAGAATAAGAAAAGAAAATTATTATTCTCGGATTTTTTCTTGTTTAATTGATTTTAATTTACTAATTAAATAATATTCTCGTTTTAAATGTTGTTCACTCAGGGTGATTAAAGATTCAGAGTAAGACTATCTAAACAAATAGTTTTGCCCAAGTAACGCAATAGAATAACCTAGTGTAACTTTATTAATTAAAATATTTTGCTTTGGCAAGCAATTAATTATTCGCCCGGATCCTAAAGGCTTATTTCGGCACAGATCAACAATGAAATCAATATTTGATTGAATGTTTATGGTATCTGTAATCGAATGCTTATTCAGGTTCGTTTGGAATTAGGCCGGCGTTAGTAGACGCTCCCCGAAGAGCTCGGCAAATAAATAGCACGCTGCTTGTGCAAACAAGCCTTGATTTCGTCCTATATTATCGAACAAACACAAATAAATTATTTCCAAACCTTTTCCCATTTAAACTTTTATCATCAGAAAAGGAAAAAATATGCGATTGGAGGACTCAGGAACGTGTACTACCAATCATTCGTCTCCTTTTGTTAATAGTAAATGCTAGACTCCTTCAACAAGCCACTTTGGACTTAAGTATCTATGGGAAGCCTATTTTTAAATAAAGGTCTGCCCTGCCCTGTGGCTTTAATCTTTTCTGCGTTAAGTAATATATAATAATATATTTTATTTGCAATGTTTAATGTTATATGATTTATGTACGTGTCAATCATAAAAAAACAAATCATTGAATGATTATCTGGTACTGAATGCAGTACATATGCATACAAAACAATCTCTATAAAATTAAAGATACAAACAAAAGACTCAAACTCCGGTACATGAATTACAATTAGAAGTGTTGAATAGGCCTTCATCACCATATTGCAATACTAAATCACTTCATCATTCAATAACTGATTTCAATACGACGGAGTCCTGAATCCCTCCAAAATTAAAACCGAATCACGAGAAACTAGGCATTCGAAACAACAGAATATGAGCGCGTATAGGCAACTATCAAAGGCTTGCAGGTAATTTGCGCTCGCTTATTACGTGCTATTAAATGCGCCAAGTTTTGCATCCATCCCATTCCGTGCAACGGGACACGCCTCAGCCTCTCAAACGGGTTACCAGCTTATACTATTCCGCTAAAATTCAGGAGATTCACAAAATTTACATCACAAGTTATTGTTTTTTAAGGTGCCTCTTGGCTAGTGAAAACAGTTTGAGGACATATTTGAATGAATACTTGAAAATTATGTTACACTTGCGTAGTTTTTGATTTCCACAATGAAATAGTGTGTGATGTGAAGGTATGTGATGGTCTCATTTTTTTACTTTATATTTTCAACAAATAAATGATGATTGATTGATTGAAACGTTTTGTTAAATATATTCTTTTTCCTCTCTCCAATCTTCTGAAGCCAGTTCTAAGGTGGAATCACCTTCATTCTCGTAGCGTGGCAACCCAGGCACATGGCGACATTTCGTGAATGCGTGACACCTGCTCCCATTTGTGTCTTATTCAGCGCCATCTGTTCAAGCTCGCGCCTAATGAGCCCTTTCAGAGGGTCATTTGATTTGACGGCACACAAAAGAGATATACGTACCTAATGTAATATAGCCTCTTTTTATTTACTCTTTTGATCAGAAGTATTTATTAATCATAATCATATTTGTTTCATTTCATACATGCATGTAGTTGGAAGTATTTTTTCTGCGCGGATGGGTTTATAGGAAAATATTAATTCCCCAAAACGTTTTTGTTTGGAGGGTTTTCGAAATTAAGCGGATGCAGGAGGTCCCTAAGGAGCTTAGCCGGTAAAAGTCTGGTATAACCATACCGACCCCTGAGATACATCCGGGTCTAGGTATCGGTGGCAGATTCTTCTTGTAAAAAAATTAAATCATTCGTGTTGAGAATAATAATATTTGTTCCGTAACCGGATTTTATAATCCATTTAAGATGCCAATCTTCGATCTTGTTATCTATAGCCATTGAAAACACGAATTGATGTTTTCTGTTTACAAAGTTGCACTATTTAATGTGGAATGTGTGACGGATTGTTTAGATTTTTATTGCGCCTTTGCTACTGCATGATTTGACAACATGTCGCAAGGAACGCGCAATGTATATGTTTTGTTGTTTATGTCTAGTCATACGATGACTTAAGGCAAGTTTTTATATTTCTTTTATTTAAGATAAATGTAGTCCCAGATATTTCCTGACGATGATAATGTCACAGAAGTAAGTGTTATTTACATAAAACTACGATTCCCTGAATAATAGCAGCACAATAAAGACAACCCAATCTAGTGAACAAGACACGAGACAAAATTGCAATAATCTACATCGCAAGTTAGCAAAGATTCATAGAGTTGGGCAAATTAATGGTGTCATTACTCGAATAGAGCAATTTGAGAGACAAAACCTTAGGGTCAAAGGCGAGGAAATAATTAGAGAAACTAGTTTGTTCCAGGACGATTAATGTAGCTACACCGGCGCCAGCGGATTTGCAGAGCGCAAGGCAAAGTTCCCTCCAGACCACCGACGTAAATCGACACAGATAACGCTAGTTTCTTAATCTGTACCCCTACCATAAGTTTTAAGCGAACTGACTCTTGTCGTCCATATTTCAGAGAGTATTAATTGTTAACCTTGCCATGTTTGTATATTTTTGACATTTGTGTTTTTGTTAATAGCCACATGTATTTGTTTTAAAAAAATTGGCGAACTAGTGACCGAAATTTGCGTTGAAACTACAGAAATAAATTGTATAAGCCTTCTGCTTAGGTACATTTGGTAGCCACTAGCCAGTAACACTTACATGATGTGTATTTTAATTTATAATGGATTGCCTGATAGATAGATAGATAGATATACTTTATTGCACAAAAAAGGAATAAAAACAGTTGTATTACATAAAACAAGCAATTTGTACAATTTAGGCGGCCTTATCGCTAGAGAGCGATTTCTTCCAGGCAACCTTTGGGTAGAGGAACTTTTTAAAGCATGAGCTTTGTGGCGGAGTGAAAATGAATCTATGAGAAAAACAACAATATAATATAATATATATATAATCAATCGAGATTATATGCCTACAAATACATATAAAATAAATGTATATATCTGTATATACAAAAAAACATACATAATACAATAAACATACATATACCATACACACATACAAATAATTATTATGGCAAGGACGTCGCAGCACAGTAGACACCAAAATAACCATGAGGAGCAGAAGGTCACAGTGAAAGGAAATACGCTTTGACACGGGATTTAAATATAGGAAGGGATTGAGATAGCTTGATAGGCAAGGAATTCCACAGGCGTATGGATTGGATAGTGAAGGAATACAAGCAGATATGTGGTTGAATTACCGTATGCCATTTTTGGTTCCACATTAAATCACTAGGGGCGCTGTACCGAAATCTGATCACTTCAAAACACTTCAAAGTGCAAAATTTAGAGAGAGTATTAAATCTTGGCTCGTCGCAAAATGTTTTTATAGTATTCGAGAGTATTTAAATTACGAATGGTAACATAGTCATCGGTTATTTTGTGTTCAATTTAAGTTATAAGATATTTTGTGTTTATATTAATGTCTAGTTTTGTATTTTGTGCATACATACCTGTAAGGGTAGATATGAGTTATACTTAAATTATGTATTTATCGATTGTACCTTATTAGTTATAAGACCAGCTACATCTTGTACCTTATTTCATGCTTCAATAAATAAATAAATAAAATAAAAAATTAAATCACAAAGACTACGATGATTGACTGCAGAAATTTGTACGCCATTTTCAGTTTCACTCTTTTCACTGGAGGCACTGTGCAGTGTGTCTAACATCAACTTACACTAGTGACAGCCGCTAGCGTCCGCGTAAACCGCGTTGACTTTTTTGTACAGAATTTCGGTACAGCGCCCCTAGTGATTTAATGTGGAACCAAAAATGGCATACGGTAATTCAATCACATATCTGCTTGTATTTGGAAAATGACTGTTTTTCGAACCCCTTTTCCTCGAATTATTAAAAAAACACGCCACTAATCGCCGTTTACGTGACGGAAACTCATGGTAGACTTACTGAAATCGCATACAAAGTTCATGACAAAATCTAGCAACTATCTTTGGCGAAAACTTTTAGTACGAAAGCAGTATGAAAACCGAGCGTGGCGCCACATGCGTTAATTGACAGGAATTCTCAATTTTTCAATCTTTCATATTTTTGTTCAGAGACAGAGGAATGATAAAATATGTGAATTTACTGAGATGTCAAGAGCAACAGTCGTCGTCACTAACAACAGAGTGACGCGTAGACCTAATGAATCAGCGTAAAAAGAGTAGTACAGTCAAAAGCATAAATATATATACATTGCCAAGGCTTCAAAAATATCTGAGCAAAATATTGGCCACAAATATCTAAACGAAAGTTCGTTCAGACTCTTTTTTGACTTGTATAGATATTTGTAGCAAATTTTTTGCTCAGATATTTTTGAAGCTTTCGAAACGTACAGATATTTATGCTTTCGACTGTACTACTCTTTTTACGCTGATTCATTAGGTCTACGCGTCACTCTGTTGTTAGTGACGTGTGTGTTAGTTTAGTTCTGCTTTTTGACAACACACTCTCGTCATCTATTGTAATACATGTCTGCGTTCCAGACCTTTGATTTATTCGCATAACTTGATTTCTTTTGAACGCCGGAACAAATGGATCTCTCTCCTTATTTATGTATATTGCATTAGTTTGTTTGTTACGAGGATCTTTTGAAATAATGGACGGACGAGATTTTGCTCTGGGTGGTTTCATAAAGCAGAATGGGTACAAATTTGTAAAGCTAAAGGTTTTGAAGTAGTGTTGTCGCGATAGCTTGTACCGAACATACATAAATCGGTACAACTACTCGAATATAAGTGTACTACCTATTGGCGTGACGTAACATTTGAATAAATTGTACTTATTTTATATTTTTAGCAGTGTTTTAATAATAATATTAAAAAGTGAGTTTGTGTCACCTTCCCCTTATACGAGCAGGACTATCAAACGGGGCGTGAAAAGGCATTTCTGCAGGCTTCCAAGATCATTACGATCAGCACAGTGATTCGCTTGCATGACTGTGCTTGTCAGCCTCATTCACGTATCTGGACCTCACGATCGCTTTTCATGAAGTGGAGAGGTCATCTTGACGGGCAATAAAAAAAAAGTAAACTGATTTCCACCAAAGTCAGTTATTTCCTGTATAATTCTAAAACCATTTGTGAGTTACCTTCACATAGATTCAAAAATCACATCAAAACAGCTTTAATAAAAAAGGACTACTAAACTACAAAAGACTACCTTAAAGATAAAAATGCCTGGGTGTAAGCGCTCTGCTCGATGCGGGATTAAATAGCTCTATTGTAACAAATGTTTTATTGTAATAGTTATTAGGTACCTAGTATGTACTGACTAACCATTTTTCTTTTTGAATTGAATAAATGAATTTTTGTTTTATGTTCTTTTATGGTTGGTTTTTTTCTCTTTGTTTTATATTCTTTTAGGTTTATTTGTATCAAAATGACACACTGCTTGTACTTAACTAACGCCTGTTGTAAAGCCAAAACAAGTGGAGAGGTCATCTTGACAAGCAATAAATAAAAAAGTAAACTGATTTCCACCAGAGTCAGTTATTTCCTGTATACTTCGAACAGTCATTAATTTGAATATAATTGTTATATTCGGCAAGGTTTAGCAAAGCGAGCCGTAACGAGTGCCAGTCGAGATGAGAAGGATCGAAAATTCGTCTTCATATTTATTGCACCGTTGCAACCTGGTACAAAAGTCTTGATGGCTGGGATTACCGCCGTCACTAATTAAATCAAAGCGTATGTTTACATTAGGGAAAAATAACAACCCACTTCATGTGCAACAACCTTTTATGTATTTCCATATGCAGTGAAGGTTAACAGGACAAACAAAATAGCGTACGTATTTAAATAGCACTTAAAGTAAGCAAACTGTTTCTTTGCAGTAAGAGCAGTATCACTGCGCCTTTGACGACGGGTTAGACAACCATCAGTAGTTGTGGTAATTAGAAACGTTCTGCGAGTATACCTACCGGCGTAAGTATGTGGAGGGTTATTCTGTAAGCTTTTTTTTATTACTCTTTTTTATTTCAATAATAGGTTTGAATAAGGCAAGAAAAAAAAGGAGGTATGAAAAAGGGAAATAAAAAATGAAAGAAAGAAACAAAGATTTTTAGACAAGTAAGATTTTAAGGACACTTCGTTACATTCAAAATAAGTTTTAGCTGCAGAGCGAACAACCAGAATAACTGATGGTCGATGGTGCAGAAAAGTGTGGGAAATGCAGAGTACCTGATAAAAGTTGCATGATTTGGATGGATTCCTTTCATTCACTTATATCCTGCTGTTTCAATCCACTTTTTGTTGAGTACGTCAAGAACTACTGCAAAATCTTCAGAAAAGCCTGCACTACAGCTAAGGCATTGCACATTCGTGATAAAATATCAAAGTCCACAAACAAAATAAAAACCACTTGGGACGTCATAAATCACGAAACAGGTAAAGCTAAACAGCGCGATACCTCATACACTCTTAATATTAACAATAACATCTTACAATCAGAAGCTTCTGTTGCTGAAGCATTTGATAATTATTTCAGTAATATACCTATAATCACTACAGCTTCATTAAATTCCTCACCAAATGAAGCAGAACAGTTGTTAATAGATAATGTATCTTGTTGCAGTGTATTCTTTGAATTTAAACATGTGGAGTCACTAGATATATTAAAAGCATTCAGATTATTTAATTTCAAAGATACCACTGATCTTTGGGGTATATCAGTTAAAATTGTTGGCAACATAATTGACGTGATTGCCCCTTATTTAGCCGTAATATTCAATGATTGTGTTGATGAAGGTGTTTTTCCAAACTTAATGAAACACAGTAGGGTTGTACCACTTTTTAAATCAGGCAACAAACAAGACCCAGGTAACTTTAGGCCTGTTTCAATCCTACCAGCTCTAAGTAAGATCTTTGAAAAAACCATTCAAGAACAACTATTAAGCCATTTTTATGAACAATCTCTTACACAGTGAACAATATGGATTCACAAGGGGCCGTTCTACTACTGATGCTGGCATTGCACTTCTAAAACACATCTTTAGGGCTTGGGAGAATTAACAGAACGCTCTTGGCGTCTTCTGTGACTTGTCCAAGGCCTTTGATTGCGTTGATCACGATACACTTATACGCAAGCTTGATTTTTACGGGGTAAGGGATAATGCTTCAGATTTGGTAATTTCGTACCTTAGTTTAAGAACTCAAAAAGTTGATGGTAACAGTTTACTGTCTACAGAATCACAAGTTAAAATGGGGGTCCCTCAAGGATCCATTCTAGGTCCATTACTATTTCTGATAAATATAAATGATTTACCTTTTTACTTAAAAGATATTTGTGATATTGTATTGTTTGCAGACGATACATCTTTAGTTTTTAAAACTGACAAAAAGAAAAACCTTTTTGATGATGTCAATGACGCACTTTCAAAGGTTTTACAATGGTTCACAGTAAACAATTTCAAGTTGCCTAATGTTAAAGATAACCCCATTAGTCTAAAAATTGATGGTAATACTATGAAGCTTGTAGATACAACAGTTTTTCTTGGAATCACATTAGATTCAAAACTGCAATGGAACTCTCATATAATAGCTCTCTCAGGCAGACTCAGTTCGGCTGCATTTGCAGTGAAAAAAATTAGATTATAACAGATGTTGATACTGCGCGTTCAGTTTATTTTAGTTATTTCCACAGTCTTACGGCATTGTACTTTGGGGTCAAGCGGCGGATATACAAACCATCTTTATCCTCCAGAAGCGAGCGATCAGATCCATCTATAAGCTTCGTGCACGGGCTTCACTTAGGGAGATTTTTAAGGAAATTGGTATCCTCACTGTAGCGTCACAATACATTCACAATTGCATTGTTTTGGTGAGAAAAAATATTGGTCTCTATACTAAACACAGTGACATACATTGCAAAAATACTAGAAATCAGGATAAAATTGTACTTTCACTCTTTAGGTTACAAAAAGTTGTAGGATCCTTTATGGGGCAAGGTATACATTATTACAACGAAATTCCAAAAACCACTTGTGAGTTACCTTTACATAGATTCAAAAATCACATCAAAACAGCTTTATTAAAAAAGGGCTATTATACTACAAAAGACTACCATATAGATAAAAATGCCTGGGTGTAAGCGCTCTGCTCGATGCGGGATTAAATAACTCTATTGTAACAAATGTTTCATTTTTATAGTTATTAGGTACCTAGTATGTACTGACTAACAATTTTTCTTTTTGAATTGTTTAAATGAATTTTTGTTTTATGTTCTTTTATGGTTAGTTTTTTTCTCTTTGTTTTATATTCTTTTAGGTTTATTTGTATCAAAATGACACACTGCTTGTACTTAACTAACGCCTGTTGTAAAGCCAAAACAAGTTTAAAAGAGTAACTGCTGAGTTTCTCGCCGGGTCCTCTCAGCAAGAAACAACTCCGATGCGGTTTTAGAGTCGCATTATGTCTGTATACTGTTTATTTACATATACATATTAATATGGTATTTATGACTATTATTTAGTATATTTTGCTGTAAATTTGACGATGTGAAAGTACTGATACAGTCTATTTGAATAAAGTTATTTGAGTTTGAGTTTGGACAGACCGCCTCACTTAAGCATAGCACAATAGTAGCAGTGTTCATATACTCTAGGAAAGTATGCGGCCTCTCAATCACGGGACTTTTGGACTGTTGATGGCTACAACAAATGGGCTAAATCACTTTGCGTACCGTCTACAGACAAGTTTCACAACACCTGGGTTAAGTATTTTCTGAATTGAAAACATGCTTACTTTGCCTGCATCTGTACCAAGACCCTGGCCAAGTATTTAAATCATCCATCCAGCAAGGTAGCAAAGTATATAAAATCCTAGCAGAACTATTTATACATGACGTACTCGTACCTGGATAAATATCCTTAGTCATTACCACAAATCCACCTCAACGCGAAGCAAGTGTGGAATAAGTATCGCAGTACATTGTAAAAACGATTCCCTCGCTCATTTTATATGGCTTCCGTAAAAGAAACCCGCAGAGAAATGGACTGGGGACAAAAACCATCAACCGGACGCCGGCCGCACTTATACATCCACTGTACGGTGAGATTCTCTCAAGGCAACAAAACATCTAGGGAGAATTGTATTGCTGGTTTGCACATAAATTCACGAAGACATACATAGTTATATTCTTATTTCTTTAGTCATACTTCGTCGTCTTGCTGGTAGCATCAGACTTTTTTTAAATATTGCCAATTTTCTTGAAGGGTAACGGTAGGCCCTTGTCCGATACGACAACCCAGGTGCCTTAATTATGCAATTTTATAACTTTCAACAGTATGTCTACTAAGAGTTTCCGTCTCGTAAAAATCGACCTATATGTATGCTTTCATATCCTTCAAATTTCTCTAGGAAACTGACTTATAGAAACTTAACACGCATCTAAAACTTCTTAAGAATACTAGCTGCATCGACAGACTTCGTTCTGTCAAAAGTTACTGCACGTCGCGGCATCGGTAAAGCAGCACATCTCGCCCGCGTTTCTCCGACTTGATTTACATATACTATTATTTTCTACTGAATGTTTTGTTCAATCATAATGAATCTATGTCACTCCCTGATAATGAGGCTTCATATATTGATAAAATATTTTTTAAAATCGGTCCAGTAGTTTCGGAGCCTATTCAATACAAACAAGCAAAACTTCATAATATAAGAATAGATTATTATTATTATTAGTATAGGTAAAAAAAGAAAACTTTGAAATAATAAAAAAAGTTGAGATCGTTTTCTCATTCAGAATCCCGCCAGCTACCCTGGTTCCTGTTTGCGCAGGAGGGGGGTCGTCGGTATGTGTCGATTCAGACGCACTCTTCAAGGTGCGTGTATTTACCTCCCTTTAGAAATAGGTGATGCGTTGCGTTCACGCCTTGTCGACTAGAAAAAGGCCTATTTCTTTTTCACACGTTATCTTTCTGTCAAAGTGTTACACTCCTTTTTGCAAACGGCTTTGTCCGAGTATATTGACTATCCCTTTGCCGGTTGCCTAGTTCTACTCCAACGGGGTCAAAAGACATACTTGAAGTGACTGTATGGTGCTGTGTTTGAGAGAATTAGATACGTTTAAATATAAAATAGGTACGGCCAAATTCACTTTCAACTAATGACTTAAAATATGTCATTGGAATGTTATAAAATAACCTATATTGGAATGTTGTTTTTCTATATTAATATTATAAAGAGGAAAAATATATTGTTTGTTTGTATTGAATCGGCTCCAAAACTATGCTAGCCAGATCCAGATGGCTAGCATAGTTTTAGTCATTCTTTAACTAAATTATTCAGGAGTGATATAAGCTATATTTTGTTATGATTGAAGAAAAAACTCAGTGAAAAATAAAAGTAAATGTAAATCAAGTCAGAGAAAAGCGGGCAAAATGGACAGCAGCCGTCAAACGTTTGACAGAACGAAGTCTGTCTGGGCAGCTCGTAACTTACTCAAAATATTTTTGCCAGCAATAAATTACACTAAACTATGCCATTACCTTAATTAGGCTTTATGAATAACGATCTCCAGTGTTATACAATCGTAAATATTACATGTTCGGATGAATACTGGATGATTCGTATGCATACTTACTGTATTTTAATGTATCGAGCTTGTATTTAGCCATGTAAATATTCAGGCTGTACATCTAGACGACTTGGGAGCAGTATATCTTAAAGTTTACCCCAAAAGCAGTTTGCAATATTAATGTGTTGTACGTGGTAATCTTACTGATGCCGGCTCGAACTAAACAAGGGGAATTACAACTATCGACTAACCTTTTTGTGACAGAAATATTGTTTTATTTATACGATTGGCAACAATTTGAAACAGAAATTAAATCTTGCTATTTGTAAAATATAGAGCTAAACGATTAATTGAATCGAGTAACAGAGAATGATTTTTATAATCTGACAAAATATTAATTGGAATTTGTCTCGTTTGATACGATTGTGCATACATTTGATACATGAGTCACGTTTTGAGTTATGGCGATTTGACATTCGACTTGTGTTAGAAAACTAAATAAGTATAATTGCAATAGAACTTCTCATTGGGAAAGTTTCTTCAATCTTGAATTATCTGAACTCTACAGAGAAATGGATATAACAAAATTTTCAAACTATATAGTTCTTAATTAAAAAAAGTTCTCCAGCTCTATGAATGAATAACATTTAATGTGTAAACGAAAATCGTAACAACGCTAGCTTGAGCAAACGTAAGCTGAGACCGCCGTGTGGTCAGACGTGGTAAAAGGTAGTTGGATTATTTACGCCAGCGAGAACCGTTCTGTTGGAACAGGCGGCCGGCGGCGGCTGGCGGCCGAGTGGCCGGCCCTGTCGGGAACCCGCAACAAACTAACTTCGTACAAATTCCAGACTCCGTCAACAACTCGGGACTGCGGTCGTTCGATGGCTTACCTATAGAGCTCCGATAGATGCGCTTTTTCAAACTTGGACTTTGAAACAGCTGTTAGCTTTTCCCGATTAAGCGGATTTATTTTTCAATTGTACCGCACTTATTTTTAATTAGCCTAGCTATGACGAAAATTGCAAACCTTACTCGAAACTTCATAAACTGTGTTTTTTTCAAAAGATAAAGAAATAACACACACCTTCATAAATAACCACCCATGAACCTAAAGAGAAGTGCAGTGCGACATGTACTCGTATATGGCCGTTTTTCTGTTTAAAAAAAGAAAATACATTGCCGTTGCGATACACGGCAGGCAACATAGCAGGTAACGCACAGGTAGACAATATAAACCAGGCAGATAAAGTTATGGTTAGTTGTCTAACATAGTAAAATCGAAATAATATATCAAAAAATATCTTTCATCTTCTACTATAAAATGTTGTACTGGTAAAATAATTTAACATAGTTGCTTAACTTGCAAAATATATTCAACGCTATAAGTACTACTCGATCCAAATTTAAAATTTGTAGAAGGTCAGATTCCGAAGATTTCAGGTTACTCATCTATTTTAAATCGGTTTTTACTGCAACAAACAAAAAAGTTGTTGGTGCCTAATGGCAAGGCACATCCTACAAATCTACGTTTGCCTGCAACAAAGGATTATCTGATAAGGGATAATGGAAGGTGTTGAAAATGTATTGACGCAAGTCGGCTCGGGCCGCGTGCTCCGATCTTCAAAATATTTGGTTTCTGAGTTGAGGGACAATTTATCTCGCTTACCGTGCGGCAACAAACGTAAGCAGGTTACCACAAACATTCATCAAAATAGATGACGTGCCTGTATGTATGACTAATTCACCGGTCAAAAGGGAGTACAATGCACTTCTTTCGACGCTGCTTTATTTAGTTCACGCCTTACTGATATGGCAATAAATATTAAAATCGAATAGATTTACATTTATCTAACTTCATCTATTACTAAATTTAAATCATGCCACTATATCCCAAATAGGGTAGTCAGTGACTGTTGCCACCATGATGGACTGAACACTCAGAAGCCCACTTTTCACCATGTGGTGATTGATTTGGCCTATTGTTAGATAGTTGATTAAGGCCACATTTAAACTGGGGACAACACGATCTACGATCCGAGTTGGGGTGCTTATCCCCTGGGGCACGACGCAAATTAAAATCGATTTTAAAAAAGGTAATTTCCCATTATTAAGTGCAATCGTGACGTCACAGTCGGCTTTAAAAAAAAGTAGGACACTTGGAGGAAGGAGGGAAGGATTTGCCTTCTCTATTTCGAATTATGTTTCTGCAGGCAACCCTACAAGGGCCCTTTACCTTTGCAATGTACCTTTATCCTGAGATGGAGATAATGTTGAAGGTTTTAAACCGTGGGCACTAGACATTCCTAGCATTTAAGTCATATTTGTAATTGTTTTAATGATCTTATGCGAGTTATTTTCGAACTTCGTGACGTCATCGAAAATCCAGTATGAGTGCTCGTAGTAACTTTAACTTTACCTTTGTGGAATAACTTACTGACATTTACTACGAGAAATTCAGTTACGAAACTTGTTACGAAAATCACTCCGCACAACCGTTTTCACACCGGTCGGTTAAACCCACAATAAAATTAAAAACTTTAAAAGCGAATATCTGTCGTTATTTTTAAATTTCACATCTAGAACTAAAGCAGCTTAGATGTTCTATGCAATAGAAGTTAATTTGCAATAATTGGTTGGATGCCACAGCACGTGCTAGTGCGTTTTAACATTTGATTTCCTATTGTTTTTTTTAATTCAGCAGTAAATGGGTCAAAAAAGTTTCTATATGTATATTTGTGAGCAGAACTAGCACAATATCAAGCAAATAAACCTTACATTTGTATGATCATGAAATTCAATAAAAGTCAGTGAACGATTTCATAAGATTTCACAACTTATACTCGTATCTATGGTTTGAAAGGGTTGTAAGCGATTTATTAAATATCTGAAGCTGTATTGAAAGCAAATTTAAATGGAGTACAGCAGAATCTCTCAGTTCATTTGTTCGCCCTCGCTCGTGGCGGTAAAAAAATTAAAAGCAGTTCATAAAAAAATCTCTCTCTAGTTGATTGCGACCCATAATGTAACTTGGAGTGAATAAACAAGAAATATGCGGTCGCTTGTGTTTTGTTTCAGCTTTTATAAAGCGGGGAGCCTTTTATGGTTTACGGCTCAATAATATGGGCCGTAAAGGCCCGGTCCCTACTGTCTTACAATTGAGTCGTCTCGCCCGGGCCCGTCAGGACTTGTTTAATAATTCCGGTCCGTAGGTAACAAGATAGAACGCATTTTGTACACGTTCCTTTGTCATCTGTTTTATCTTAGTTTGAACACCTAGCATTATTTATTTATGGAACCTGTCGGGTACAACCGTGTTTGCAGTTGAATTTTGTAAATGTAATCTGTTGTTTTTTTTTCATAATTAAAATATTAAGTACAGATATCAAGGAACCCGTCATTGAAATTAAGTTATCGCTACAATTGATGGTCGTTGGCTTAATCACCACGCTTGCCGACTTTTGGAATGGTGATCCCAAACCCTTGCTTTTTTTCGAAAAAGTTTAACACAGACATTTTGCTCGAACTGGGATTAAAACACAGGACCTGCGGATTTCGGGTTAAGCTCTATAAGCAGAAGCTTATTTTAACATTTAACATGATGAATATTATTTCTTTTTTCCTTTCCCATGCCTTAGTGATTTTCACTTTGATTAACATTTTATTCAGTGAGCATAGTAAGCCACTAACTTTCAATGCCCATTTTTATCTCTGTTTAAACAAAGAGTTCGATTTGACCTAGCTCAGATTAGATAGAAACTATTAAAACTACCGCTGGATTCTTTTCGAACATATTTTCGGTATTACCACCTTAGAACCAGGGTGTACAGAAAACAATTAAATAATATACTTGAACTGCAACTTCAAACGAAAAATCCTTTTATCATCATCAGCCTATTATAATCTACTGCTTGACATAGTCGTAGGCCATACCCAAAGACTATAATATTAATACTGAAATAAAGGTTAGATCTAACTACAATCGTGTTTTGCCTTCTGTCGTGATGTATGATACCTAATTGCAGGTTTTTTTATAATTTATAGTACCTACGAATATTTAAAAAAAATGACGTCTTTTTTCAGCTTTTTATTTTTATGAAATCGGTTGTCCTCGTATTGAGTTATAAGATTCCAATTTATGACCAGTAGAAAACCAACCATCATAAGGAAGGCCCCATTTTACCTCAACATTATTCCGAACTCCCTTAAAATCGATGAAAATGTTAGGTGTTAGAAAATAATTTAACAACTTAAAAATAAATCATCTCCGAGCTCCGTCGACAGAAACACCGATAAAATTCTTCCCTGACTCGACAAAATTGGCAATCGAAGATATTTTGCTAAGGAGCAAATTGAAATAAGCTGCAACGAGTCGGAACAGCACCAATCACTAGCGAATTTAATCTAGACACAATTTATACAATTTCCTGAATAAATTAGGTCCGAACTGGGGAATTAAGTTGTCCCTGCTCCTTTATTGGACTGGTTAATGGAATGGAAGTGGCTCAAAGTGGGGCAAGTCGGTAGTACGCATTGTACTGATTCCAGTAACGACAGGCAGACCTAGTTGGATTTAGTGCCCACCGTTAAGCTGGGTCTATTAAGGTAATATTATAAACAATGCCTTAATGACGTTAATGATCATTTCATGTTAGTTGAATGCTAGTAGGAAATGTTATGTGAACCACTTACTTTTAATATGAAACTGCTTGCTGTTGCTTGCAGAAAAAGAAATAGCACCGCAGCACGTGGTTGTTCAGACCTTATTTCGTTTTTTTGTCCAAATATTTATGATCTAGCTCTTTATAAGTATCTATATTTAGGATTCTGTTTAATATCTATATCTTTATCAAAAACGAAAACCTAATTATACTAACGGCAACATGTTAAATATAGAACAAGTTGAACACTGTAAAAATCACTTAAATATATTATACTTTCTGTGTAAAACTGTATATTTCATCTAACTGTTGGATATTGCACTTTTACAAGTATCTATCCACACAAAAGCAAGACAATTTCATAACAAAATTCATATTGGAATCTCACTTCGTGTTTTCAAACCTCTATATTTTATTGCATAGTTCATGTTAGATGCATGGCCTGGATATCAAGGCATGGAAAAGAATAGAAGCTTTCTTAAAAGGAAATAGGTCAAAGTATTCGATAATACTATTACTATTAAGGTAAAGCACATTTATTGTTTGTGTTTGGTTTAATGTTTATAGTATTATTTGAACTTTTAACACATGTGTGCCTTTCCCATGGTTGTTGAGTTTACCTTAAATAATAAGCAGAGCCAGTAAAATCAAATATTATATTTTTTTGTTAAAAACAATGAAGATTATGTTAACCGATTCATTTTATTTATAAGAAAATTGAGCTCACTCAATCTGCGCGATGCTTTTAACTACTGCGTTTAATGGACCGTCAAAAGTTATAGTTTTTTAACTTAACTTGCTTGTATTATTAGTAATGGCTATTCCGAATCCTAACAGATATTTTATATTCTTAAAAGTTAGTAACCGAAGCATTACTAAAACCCGAAGAGCGGTATCGAGTACAATTCGAGCCCGTCACAAATTACAAACTAATCATAGCCCGCCAATTGGGTCTCTCGGAAGAGGTTAATTTTCGCAATCCCTGCGCCGCTTAACGTTCTGCCCGTAAGTAGGGTCACCACACACCCCCGATTTATTACATCTCGGTTGCGCCTTTCAATCATATAGTAAATTGTATTCAAAATTACCAAAATTCTCAAATGGGTTATTAAAAGCTGACAGTTGATGAATGCAAGTGGTGTGCTATTTTTGAGCTGCTAAGATGTTTTTTTTAGGCATGGCTGGCAACCCTATCGTTAACTGCCACCCCGCCAATTAGCCTTTACTGCTCTTGCGGTCCGATAACTACACGACGAGACTTATCTATCGACCAAACCCGGCATTATGGCCTAGTAAACACCAGTACGACTGTATCTTCAGTCGCACTCAATAGAATATAGATAATTATATTACAAACATTAGGTTAACCTTCTTACCCTTCTCTCATGCCGTATATTTAGTAGTTATATAGTTACATATAGTTAGTACAATACTACAGTACGCCTCAAAATTTACTAGTAGCTATTGCCCGCAAATTTGTCCGCGTACACTGTTTGATACTATTACACTGTTGCATCAGGAGCTTTTTTTCGTACACGAGTAAAATGTCAACATAAATCTCACTCGCTTAGAGTGGTTTTAGAAACTAACTAAATGAGAAATTAAAGTGACATTATTTTTAAATATAATCAGCAGTATTATGATTTTCACATGTAAGTAATTTAATATAGTTTTAGCTTTCAATTTTCAAGCACGTATTGCACCTTTTTCAAGATGCAAATGCAATATCTAAGAGCGTTAGCTGGGGTGGATCTAAAACGTTGCATTTTTGTAAAATTTTCGTGATTTTTTCATTGTACTGACATAAAACTCAATTTTTCGCTCTATTATTGTGTGCATAATACTATTAAAAAACACATTGAATTGTCTTAAATTAGGTAGTCGCCAAATATTTGCTAAATTAAATAAAAAACCATTTTTTTCGAAAAATTTATAAGACACTTAAAAATTTACTGTACACAGTTAAAGTTATAATTATGAAATTTAAAGGTGCATTCAATAACAGAGAGATAATTTATACTTAATTTGAATTCAGCTAAATAATCACGAATACCTTAAAAAAATCGACAGTTACGATCTACCCCAAACGCAAAAAGCAAACCCTCTTAAGGGTAGAATATCCAAAAGCACTTACATAAGGTATGATTTGGTAGCCGACTCCACGCAGCAGCAACAGATGACGTGTCGCCGCGTGATGACGCGCCTAGCTTCGTGTTTCTAACTACGGATGGTATTTCATAGAAAAACATAGAAACCAGCAGTGTCGCGACGACACGTCGTCTGTTGCTGCTGCGTGGAGTCGGCTACGAACTTGCACCTTCATGCTCGCCTACAACATAAAACCTTATGTAACATTTCACGTAATAGCTAAATAAAATGAAATAATTCAGTTTTACATTAGAGAAATACATTTAAACATTATTGCTATCACACATGATACGTCAGATTTAAGCCCATATAATTTCTGACGCACTCGGATCATCACGTCAAGTTTGAATCGGTTTTGGTTGTGTCGAAACCCTGGCGAGAGCATCAACGCGATTTATCGGCTAGGCAGGTAGCAGCTATTAAAGGTTCCGCCATATATCGGTAAATTGGGAGAAATAAATCAATACTCAAGGCAAATTGCCATTTTTGCGAATCGTAGAACCCTCAAGGATTACGGGTCAACAAGCAAGAGTCCGATTTATTGACATTGCGTAATTGAGGTGGAAAATTTGGCGTTATTATAACGTCACGTGTCGATATGTAAACTATAATAATATTACTGCGGCGGTCATTTTGATTTAAAATTAATTTACATACTCGTAATACTAGAAATGTAATTATCACAGTCATGTAAAGAAGTCCTTTTAAAAGATGGCGGCTAGAAGAACTAAGAAAGCTACGAAATGCCAATACTACAAAAACGAATACGGTGGATGTTGAAAGATGGATCAAACTTTTGAGCGACTATTTTAACAAAAAAAAATTCGTGGTCATCAAATTTTTTTTCATTAAATATTTGAAAGGCAGTCTATATGGTTTGCAAAAAACTTTTCGTTTGAATTGTATGGTAGGCTGACATGCACTCACTTCCACGTGTGCTTCAATTAGATGAAATCCTCCCGACAGCAAATTGATGATTTCAATACAAATGGAAACAACCAGTATAGAGGAACCAAGAAGATTGCAAGCACTAGTTCGATCAATGAGCATGCGAGACGCATGCGAGAGCAGCGACGTGGAATCATAATTTGAAAATAAATTTTTCATCGTAAAAACGTGATACTAGATACTTTTGTATTTTCACGCTTAGAGCACTTCTGATGCAAAACTGCTCGATAAAGCGGACTACCGTTTCTTTACAGCATGAACAATCAATCAATTAAGACTAAAGTGTTTACTTAAATGATTTTTTGAAATTACGACACAGTACAATGTTTCAAACTTTAACTGCAAGATGAAGTGACATTTTAACAAACAGTGTTAGGTCCGTCAAAAACGTGAAACATGTTCCCGAAAATCTTAGAATGTTTGATCTCAGCGTCAGTTAGAGACGCCGATCCACAGACCCACAGATACCCCCAATGATCAGAGTTACTGACACTGATCATTGGGGGTGATCTGTGGCTAGACTTGATCCTGGGGCTCAATACAAGCAGCTGTTCTTGCAACTGAGCTACAGTTGCAATTCACAGACCTTGCGAATTAGTCTAGTGTATTTTTAATGTTGTGAGCCAACGTTGTTTCATCAATGTGATTATTAGCATGGGTTAGCAGATTACTGAGTAATAGTAGCCATACTCGTCGGCGACATCACAATGGTTTGTGTTTATAAAGCTTTGCACTTTTTAGTATTCAGGAATAATTTCGATTCGACAAGATTGGCGTAGTGCGCTGTAGCACGGTTTCTCGCATTGAATTCCGTTGAGTTCCGGGTTTGATCCCCGGTCAGGTCAATTCAGGAACGATCTTTTCTAAATTGGTTTGGGTCTGGATGTGGTGCTGGGAGACGCTCCTGGCTTAATGCCTTGTCTGATACCTCGTAGCACAGGGATATTTAGACCATGAAAAGAGGTGTGTTGTCTGGCGCATATTTATATTTATTATATTTATCTACTCACTTGCCTATTATATATTTCCTCAAGATATTACATTAGTCTATGTAAAAAATACACTTTCAAAAGACAATCTTATCTTAACTCACTAAAGGTTTGTATGTTTGGGACCATAAAAATACATGAAAATGATAGAGGGAAGGATAAACAAATAAAGGGCCGCCCCGCGGTGAACTTTAATTGCGTCTCGAGACAGGCTCGCCGGCCATTTTGGCTTCTTAGCAGCAGTTGACATAACATCTTTATATAACATGTTAACATTAACAAGTAAAGTTTAGTAATATAATCTAAGGAAGCGCCATTTTTTTCACAACGCTTACAAGTATTATGAAAGTTTGTAAGTTCCCCTCCATGTTTTGTTTGTTCTGAAAAATAACTTTAGGTAAAAAATAATAATCAAGTTCATGAGTTTGCTATAAACGTATCCGAATTTGACACACATAGTAGTTTCTTTTTATATTAGTTTAAATTGTTCCTTATATTTGTTTTTGTTCCTTTTTCTAAATAAACCTTATATCATTGAATGTTACATGTTACCGATATTTTTACACAAGACTGAAGAATTTTGTTCTAGAACTTATTCTATAAAAAGTAAAGCTTACTGCTCGTACGTGTGTTGGGTTAGACTCCTTGATACTAATACAAGCGCATTTCAGTTTGCAACGCTTCCAAGATATCGAGCACGCGGGGGCGGGTTGGTGTCTTTTTCTAGGTATTGATTATAAATATCACGGGATAACGAATATGAACGTTTTGTTTTTCTTTTATCAGCTTGAATGAGGTAAGAAAAAAAGCTTAAGTGCATTTACTTTTAAGTAATACGTTCAAGCCATTTTACTGTGATAAGTATTTTAGGCAGCCATTTATTTATTGTTTAAAAAAACTATAGATAAGGTAAGCTCAATGTACAAATATTACTTACAGGGGGTTTTTATAGTAAGTCTTGCCAATAAAAGACAGAATTTTTAAGATCTGTTACGGTCTTAAAAATTCTGTCTTTTTTTAGTCCTTTTTATTTTGTTGCGTTTGTCTATACTAATATTATTAGGAAAAATTATAATTATATCAATATAAAAAAATAAATATGCGCGAGACCACACATCTCTTGTAAATAAACGGTGTCGTAGTAGGGATTAAGACCCCTCTGGTACGAGGTACCACACAAGGAAATAAGCCAGGGGCGTCTCCCAGCAGACCCAGACCCGTGTCAATTCAGTTTTTTTTTTTTCCTGAATTGACCCGACCGGGAATCGAACCCGGGACACTATGGAAATCGAGGCTAGAAATCGTGTTACAGGGCGCTTCGCCTATCGTGTCGTCAGAGTATATCTTATTATAATATTAATAGGAAAGATTTGATTGTTTTTTGTTTGTAATAATAGGCTCCAAAACTACTGATCCGATCGGAAAAATTCTTTCACTAACAGAAAGCTAAATTATACAGGATTGTTATAGGCTAAATATAAGTATTTCATCATGATTAAACAAAAAATTCAGTGAGAAATAATAGTAAATGTAAATCAAGTCGGAGAAAAGCGGGCAAAATGGACACCAGCTGTCAAACATTTGACAGAACGAAGTCTGTTCGGGCAGCTCGTCATTAACACTAACGTTAGCGCACTGGTTAGACGCCCTGCTATTGTGCCGAAACTCGTACGCGGACAAACAATTAACGTATATGTCAACACAACGAGTTTGAATACAAGGAGAATAATAATAATTTTGCAAGTCATTTGACAAAATGAATTTTGATCCCCTTAATCCCCCTTGCATTTATGTCCATGTGCGACAGTCCTGTGCTAAGCCATTTTGGGCTTTAATGCCAAAACAATCATTCAATAATAAACGCATGATGTAGCATCTGTTCAATATACCTACCCATAGTGTAAAGTAGGCTGCTTACTGATGTTTATTTTCGAAGTTTTGTAGTTTTATAATAATGTCGTTTTGTGTAAAAACAGATTTTCTCTCTTAAAACGGAAACAAATTGTGTTAGTAACTAAAAGTACTCACTTTTTAACATAATGCTTGAAAATACTAATAGTCAAACCAAAATTACCACACTGTTTTGTTCGGATTCATCATCGTTCATTACATAGGTACATCGCATTTATTGTTTCCAGAAAATAATATTCTGACTTATACGTAACATTTTACACGTACAATCTATGAATATATAAGTTACAAAGTCATACAGAGTGCGAGTAACATCAATCAGTAATATTAATTAATGTATAGAATTAGATAAAATTGCAACGCCCTAGTACAGGGCGTCACATGTACTCTGTAACACTTATAATTGTCATCTTATTCCATGTGACGTGCAATTAATGATTGAATAAATGAATAAATCATCCCCACTCTTCTCCACACATTGGTTGCCCACCATCTCCGAAGTAGCTTCAGCAATTCCTCCCTCCAAACATAAGCAGCGCGCGTATTGTTTAACTTTTTCCTCCGAGGGCGACACATAAACTCGTCGCAAATCCTGCCAAAGGCCCGAGTACGTCGTCTCAGACATTTTCCAAGTCAACGAAAGCAAGAAGCGACAATCTCAGCGACCTACGTCTTATTTTCCCGGAGAGCGACCCGTTACAACGACAGAGATTTACATTTGAAATAGGCTGAGACTCTTTTATTTCGCCCCGCTTTATTTTTTTCGGTCTGTTCTTGATGCAACGACTGTTTTCGGCATTACATCAAAGCGTAGTAAAAACGATGTTGGATTTTACTAGCGCAAATAGAATAGTCCCGTTTTCAAAATTACATTATTCTAAGCTCTATCTTAGACTGGCTTAAATTTCAACGTCGGCTTTCAGTATGTACTTGTTATAATTTTCAATAGTAAAAACTAATTAAAACTGATTTTTAAAATAATCAAAAAACCCGATTCAAAAAAATTACCACTCAAAAGTAAAAAAACAAGCTCGTTCGCAACGTTTTAAATCATTGCGGCGGGGACCAAAATTAATTGAATATAAACAAAACCTTTTACAACTGACTTCAAAAAAGGAGGAGGTTCTCTATTCGACCGTATGTTTTTTTGTATTATTATTATTTTTTATGTTTGTTACCTTATAACTTTCGACTGGGTGAACCGATTTTGATTCGTTCGTTCGGCGGTTGGCGTGATAATGAGTTATTCGTCCATTAGTCGCGCATTTGGTTTGTCTAGATTTAAGACTTATATGGATTTCCCATGGATTCTACTGTCAGAACTGTACCAAATTGAAATGGGACCACACGGACAGCACCAGCTTTCAAATAAAAAAAGAACTATCAAAATCGGTTAGCGTAATATTGAGTTATTCGTCCATTTGTCGCGCATTTAGTCTATTTAGATTTGAGACATATGGTTTTCTCATGGATGCCACTGTCAAAAGTTTGTTAAAATTTTGTAGAAGTGTAAGTAACTACTAACTTATGCCCTGCCCTATAATATAGTTTTTTTTGCAGGCGAGGTCAACTGCAAAAAAAAACTATAGGTTAGTTCTGACTTCTGACCTTTTTAGCTATACTTTTTTTTACTTCATCACTGTGGTATTTTTGTCCAAATACCTGCAAGCTTGAAATTTCTCGCTTTGCACTTACAGCCGTATTAAAATTAAAATTTAAAATTAAAAAATTAAAAAAGAAGTAAGTACAAAACTTATAAATTTTAAATAACTGCAGTGCTCCCTAGCTAAGGCCAGCTTGCTAATTTGATCGTTGAACTAATTATTTAATTGCGGTACGTTAACGAAGCAGGGTAGTTAAACGTAGCATTGTTTCTACTTTCTTATATTTTGATATTCTTACAATGATTATTAAAATTAAATTATTTGTTAGTTTTTTCAGAAAATATATTACCTGCACTGTATTTTTCCTGTGTAGAACTTCTTACTAGATAATGTTTTAAGAGTGTTTTTAAGACTTATAAATGGTTACTAATCACAAAATCTGTTCGTTTTCATACTGGATCTCATGCATTGATGTGAGTTAAATGGTTTCATGCTGTCACTGATGATAAAATTTAATAATTTATCAAAATAATGTCTTGGCAACACCAGAGCAGGACGATCCATCAAAGGTTTTTCTTTACGACGAGACTACACGCATTTTTCACGATAACTGCATTATATACGGTTATTGATGAGTGGACCTTTTCAATAATACGGCAGCAATATCAATTGAGGGTACCGGCCCAGTCATTATTTACAAAGCTGTTGACGTCACAACCTGCTCTAGACTATTATTAAAAAAATATTAGGTCACCTAATATCGACAATCAATCACAATCTAAAAATAAGGAAAGAAAAAAAAACGAAGAAGAAAGGATGGTTGACAAGATACCAAAAAAAGCTGGCCACCATCTCTTAGTCAGTCAACTGTTTTTCGTTTTATTTATTTTTTATTAATTTGCTTATTTTCAACGGGTGACTACCTGTAAGATGGGAAAATTATATTATTTTAGAGTCGTAGACCTTCATCAAAATCCAGCCTTTAACTGGACGAATATGATGTGGTAAGCTATCAGCCACCATTTCTATTGGTTTCAATTCTTGTTATCTATATCTCTCATTGAGTCTAAAACATAGCGAGGATCGTGTTTCCAATTAATCCTGTCAAGAATCAGACATCAGACCGCAATCCTCTCCAAACTTCTCCAATGATTAGTTGTGGAATTTATTCACCGATTCTCCCAGTATTAGGTAAAGTGATTCAAACACTAAATTATTATTACTGGCCACTAAAGCACCCAACTTACAATTCTTATGCACACCTCATGTGATAAAACGAATAAAATTGAATAAAAAAACTATTTTTAGAAATATTGTGTATTTGTGTCTGGCTTAACTGGGAAAACTACTAGATTATTTTAATAAAACTTTGTACACACATACCATAAAAACTGAATAATACTAAACAGTAATTTAAAATCATATAGGTACAGCATAAAAACGGTTCAAAAACTAAGTCCAGGTAACAGAAATTGATTGCATATTTCTGTGGTTGGTGAATGAAATTGTTGTTGTAGAATATTTTTATAACAATAATTTTATGTAGCAATCAATTATATCAATCAAACAATATTATATTATACTAACAATATTAATTAGCTAATATATTAGTACAGTAAAAATTAAAAAGAAAACCTTAAAATAAATATAACTAAAAACTACTAAGAAAATTTTGCACCTGTGGTAAGGTACCCAAGATGCTGGCAGCATTCCCCCGTTGTATAGAAAGACTCACACGTTGTGCGAGGAATGTACCAGCTCTTGGGTCACCTGTAGTTGAAATCAATTTTTTAGCTAGAGTTTTTAAAAGGTTCTGTGCACTCGGACCCCACGGACCCAGGGTTTCGACGCCGAAAGGCACAAAAGTGTAACCGGAACCGATGTTCTGGTACTTTTGTGCCTTTTTATATTCCGCCGCTTCAGCCGCCGCGCCTGCCCGTTTACTTGTAGCGGGAACATGGGAAGGGGCCAGCGTGTCGACGCAGGTCGCATCCCACACCAGCGGCCGGCCCATGGTCCATGGAACGAGTGTCATCCCGTCGGGTCTTTTACCGTCGTCACGTACGATACCTTGCGGCTCTAACATAGCCGGTACGTTGACGGAGGCGAAGGCCCGACGAATGACATCGTTCAAAGCGGCGTGGCGGGACAAGCGGCCTGCACTCCTAACACATGAGAGCCCGTGGTGTCCCAGTGAGTCAACCACAGTACCACAGGGGCAGGTGTGTGATACGCACAGCTCTGCTCCGAGGCGCAATCCCACTGCAACACGCAGTGTATTAGGGTCGAGGCAATTACCCGTATTTGTGCAGGGGTAGGCATTTAGCCAGTGCCCAGACTCTTTACGGGAAACTGCCTCAAGCCTTGCCCGCTCGGAGCCTGAGCTGCACAGAAGCAAACTATTGTGTGCAGCACTGCAGATAATTTCATCCCAACTTCTCTGTGAGTTGGGGCACGCGGGAATTTGGTTAGGCCAGGCCATTTGCCAAGCTTTTTTAGCGTTGTCTAGTTCGAAAATTTCTGATGTCGGAACGGAACGGGAAAGAATTTGTTTGGTGAGGTCGGATGTGCTGTAAGCAGACGATAAAAAAGCTGGTAGAGATACACTTGAAATTTTGCGAATGCCTAATCCTCCAAATCTTATGGGAAGAGAGGCTTGTGTCCATGAAGATTCATGTAATTTTAAATTAAGGACAGTTTCTAATGAAATTTTGATAAGCCTGTCTATGGACAAAAGAAGATTTTGATTAGTCCAAAGAGGGGTTGATCGGAGGAGGTAAGTAAACTTTGGAACGAATAAACAAAATCTCAAAATGAATAAGGCCGAATGGGGGGTGATCTTCACCAAGCGGTCGGATTTTTCTTTAAATTTAGAGATTGAATTTTCAACAAAATTTGGAAAAGAAATCGGAAAAATGGGGGACCCAAGGAGACACAAGGAGATTTTGTCAATAATTTTGATGTCTTTTGCCAAAAGATTAAATTTCTTAATTATAAGGTCTTTGTTTTCCAGCTTTTCAGGAAGGTAAAGTTCACATTTTTCAAAATTTAATTCTAAACCCATTGATTGAAATTTTTTAATAATGTTTTTTAAATCCAATAGTACGATATCTGGTTTGTCTCCTAGGGTTCCGTCATCCAAATACCAAACGTTAAATTTTGAATGCAAGTTTTGAATTATAGGGTTTATAGACAAACTAAAAATGGCCGGACCAAGAGGGTCACCTTGTTGACAACCGACCGCTGAAAGAATTTCTTGGTTTTTGTACATAAGTTTTGTAGGTTCCAAATAGCAGTACTAATATATTAGCTAATTAAAAAAAGATGTTGATTTAAAAAAACAATATTAATAATATTATTAAGCTTACCTAAGTTATCTTTAACAAGCAATTTAATCAATTTACATTTAAAAAAAACAAAACAATATTCCTAAGTAAAGAATTAATAATAGTACCAAAATCTCGGTACATCCAATGTTGGAAACGGTACAGTGCCAATCTACCGGTTTCAACATTGGTTGTACCGAGACACGATAATAGATAATATTACCGTGACCGAGACTAGGGTCGCATTCAAAAAAAGGCAAATTACATTTATTAGAGGCAGATTCGCGTGACCAAAAAAAATCTGTGACTTTACTTATTATTCAAAGTAAGTATTAAATAAGTAAGTTATTGAATAAGTCATACCCCATAATAAATCACCGCTTTTAAGATAGCTAACCAGATTGAGCTTCAGTGAGTGCCTGACTACAGCATTTTGTTGCCGATCAGTGAGTAAGGAAGACTACCACATTGAGTCAGTAAGCTTCTCACCACGTTAAATTCAACAAATAGTGCTAGCGGTACACCCCGAAATTTTGTAAAAAGTTACAAATAGTGTATCATACGCATAAAAATCGTAACGATTGAGCTTTAGGCCATACGAATCGATTTGACCCGTAGCACGAAAAAGAAAGAAAAAAAAGGAGTGGAGTTATGAATTGTCTCAGTAAGTCCTTTCATTGGATAACACACACGGTAGGTTTCAGACCAATATTTTTTTCCCATACAAAAAAGACTACTCTTCTTTTTTTCCGGAATGCGGGTCAAATCGATTAGTATGGCCTAAAGATCAATTGTTTCGATTTCCTATGTCTTTAACACCATTTGCAGGTTAATTTGGGGTACCGCTAGCACGAAAAAGTAATACCTAGTTAGATGTGACTTCTGTTAACTTTTAGTAATGTTTGTAGACAAAGTGTTTGAGAAAAAGAATATCGCCCTTCCTAATGGTTTGTTGGCTCGTAACAGTAAGTTCCTGTCTTTTGCTATTTATGTGAATGCATCCCCTGCAGTTTCTTTGGGGAAAACTTGAAGAAAGCATAATGATACTCTGAATTACCATTCAAGAATTTCGTTATAATTTTACAATACGAGAATAATGTGATAGACTAACTATATTGTCAAACTAAACATTTGTTTATCGTTTCTTTTTTACATTATAAATGATAGTTGTAACTTTGAAACTAGCGTTGTAAACAACTCGAGTCCTTTAGTCTTAATTCGATAGAATCGGCTAAATTTTACAAGACTCAAGTGTTCTAATTAAACTCGGAGTATTGAGTCGAACCGAGCTTCAGTCCTTTCACGAAGACTCGAGCACTAAAGTATAGCTTGAGTCTTAAAAAAGAGGGGTCAATCCTTAAAAATTCTCGAGTCTTATTAAAAGCTGTAAATTATGTAAAATACTTTAACAAAATACCTCAAAGTCTTGTTGATCTACCTCTTCACAAGTTTAAGTCTGCAATTAAAGCAAAGTTAATGAAACAAGGTTATTATAATGTAGAGGATTACTTCAACGACAAGAGTTTGTGGTCATAGTAGGAATAATCTGCTCCTCTGCTCAATATTGTATTCTTTTTTTTATTCTCATTGACTGTACTCTGAATTAAATAAATATCCCTGGACATTATCCCTGGACATTATTCCACACAGCGCCATCTAGCCCCAAAGTAAGCTAATTAAAGCTTGTGTTATGGGATACTAGACAACGGATAAACATACTTAAATACATTTTCTTTTGTAAATACATACTTATTATACATAGGAGACACCCAGCCCAGTACAAACAGACATGTTCATGCACACAAATGTTTGTACTGTGCGGGGATCGAACCCGCGACCTCTGGTGTAGTAGCCAACTTCTTAACCATTACACTAAGTCGGTCGTCATTTATTTGTTGTAAAACAAACAAAGTTCAAAAGACTAACTATCGAGTTTCTTGCCGGAGTCTTCTCGATAAGAATCAACGTCCGAACCGGTAGTAGATTCACATTATGTATATTCACGATATGTACTATTATTGTACTATTTTATTTACGATTATTATTATTTCTATATTTTTTTTTTTGACATGTCAAGTGCTTTGTATGAGCTTGAATGATTAAATGTTTTTTTAATTTTACTTTTACTTTCGAGTCCTAAAAGAGTTCCAGTCTTTTTTAAAAATGTTTTTTTCTGTAAATAACACTTTTATTTCTCCAAATACTCTTCTGGTTATAAAAATATCCCTCAAAAGAATTACTTTAAAAAAAGAAGACTCCAAACGGAAAATAACTTGAGAACGACTCGCCGCCTAAAAACAACTCAAGCGCTAAAATGACTCTCAAGTCTTTTTATATAACAGTGTACTCTAGTGTTTTTTAATATGCAGCTCCCTGCATATTGCGATCAACTGCTCATATAGACTCTAGTTCTCGAGTGTTGGAGTCTAGTTGTAATGAGTCCAGTCGTGCATTGAGTATGCGAGCTTAAAATTTAGGACTCCAAAGACTCGAGTTCTGTACAACTCTATTGGAAACGACATTAGCTAATAATTATTTTAGTACACTCTGTAATTAATTTTATTTGTAATAATATTAATAAGATGCGGAGTCTTACCGCATTTTGGTCTGTGAAGCTATTAAGGAAGTTGGAGTGTTTAATATGGCAATTTTAGTTTTTTAACATCAATAAGACGATTTGAAAAAGTTAATAAATTAATTTTTGACCAAATTTTCATTTCATTTCTCATCACAGCCTCATTGCTGATTATTGAAGTTAAAACTGGTTGGTTTTTAAGAGAAACTTTAAAACTTACTTACATACGAAATGACTGCTGAAGGTGCATATACAAAGTTGATCATTACGTTTGTGTCACTAAAACTACTTTGTAAAATTGAATATATTACTAAAATTAGTATACACTACTAACTTTACTTTATTTCAAATCTATAAGTAGAGTAAAATCAAACAGTAGAAAACATATTTATCCAGTTTTTAAACTTATTGCTGCTGTGACGGAATTTCGGACCGCTTGATAACTCTTAATTCAAATAGTTCACAAGATTTATAGCTGTATATGAAAACCATACAAAATGGGTCTGGTGCCATTTAGAGTATCGTTTTACACCTTCATCTTCATTTTCTGCAGTAATTGATCATAAATAGTCGTGTCAACTGAAAACCTATAACAACATTAAACTGTGATGAGACAGAATATATTAGTTGACGCACACGGCAGGTTATTAAGTGGGACTAACAATAAGCCCTGACAATAGCACTTGGTTACAATTTCTACACCTGTCAGCTATCAGCGTGAACTTCGCTAAACGTTGTTGATAACGATCCCAATTAACGGTTCCGTAATTTCCACATCAGAGAGTTGGGACAAACTAAACATATTTCGGCGTCTACGACGACAGGCCCCGTTTCGAACAATTTATGCATTCATTCCGTTAATTAAATTATACGGGTGACTTTCCCACGAGGATCTTTTAATGTCCCACTCATAAGATCGGAAGGCATAAAATTAAGCGTGCTATTCGTTATGCCGGGCCACGCGCCTTTAATCATTTACGGTGACGGCACGGAACGGGCTACGATTCCCGTAATGGGGATGTGACCTCTCTTTTTATATTTATCAGACAAAATTAGAATTAGAACTCCCGCATGATCCGTTTGAGCGTATAATTGCGGTTTTCAGCAGAATTATTTACATTAGGTGCTTGTATGGTTGTGATTAACGACTTATTTAAGGTGCCCGTGGCTAAGTGACGGCAGCGGATCGGCAACGATCCGATGCTAAGCAACGCCAGTCAGGTCGGATTATGGATGGGTGACCATCCCGACCGAAATTAAGTGATGTGTTTTTCGGGCATCTCCGTGCTTCGGAAGGCACGTTTAACAGTTGGTCCCGGCTGACGTCGCAAGATATCAGTCGTAAAGCCTAGCAGAGGCCTAAAAAGGCGGCTTGATAACATCTGACGGTAAGGTTTATCACTGGCCTTACATTCACCTCTCCAACAATCCGCACTGAGCCCGCGTGTTGGAGTATGGTTCGTACCACCTCATAGTTGAGGTGAGGCCTGTACCCAGCAGTGGGACGTATAAAGCTGTATTTGCTTATGATTGTTTGAGGTTTTCAAGATCAAGTGAGTGCGTTCCTTGGAAAAAACACCGGAATATTCGTTTAGTATCCGGAGTTTGTGTAAGTGCACCCACACTTACACAAACTTTATGATTTCATTGTTATTATTTTTTAAAACTAAAAGTATAACTTGATTACGATAGTAACTGGAAGTACATTACAATGAAACAAATGTATTTCATTTTTACAACGTCTCAAGTTTTAGCGCGTATGGAAAATATAACATACTTACTTACGAGTACATAACATTTAAGTGGCATAAGGTAGTTCGTTTACCATACAAAAATCAATCGACATTCACGCATTAATATTAGATATGCCTAAATATTTGCGTGGGGACTCGTGTATGGATATTTATTTTCGCAAAACCAATAAAAAAGAATATTCATAATCGGCGGATGGGGGGAAGGACGGTAGCACAGCTTTGCTACGCTAACCGGCTAAGTCCTATGGACTCGCTGACTGAAGTAGGATGTGGTCCTCCAGCAAATTGGGGGTTGTGCAGTGGGTTAACGCCCCGCTCACGTAAAAATACTATTGTTACGAAACCGACACAGAGAAGAAAACGATCCGATTTCAACGATGACTTAAGGCGTGGATTAAAGGACCTCCGATTAGCCTCGTGAAATGTGCGTAGTTTGTATGGACCCGGCGCTGTCTATCAGTTAAACAAAAAGCTGCAAAGATATAAAATAGAAATTGCAGCATTACAGGAAGTTCGATGGGGAATCCAACATAGATGGCAACGCAATACTGTTCCACAGCGGGAAAGATGATGGCGATAGACACATAAACGGTACAGGATTTATGGTTGAGAGGAAATTATTACGTAGCGTGATTCGTTTCAGCCCCATTTTGGACAGGCTGTGTATCCTCAGAGTCAAAGGCAGGTTTACTAATATTTCCATCTTGAATGTGTATGCTCCAACAGAATTGGCCGAGGAAGAGGAGAAGGACCGCTTCTACGAGGAGCTTGAGGTGGCATATGATCAGATCCCTAGTTACGACGCAAAGATCCTGGTGGGCGACTTTAATGCGAAGATAGGACAAGAAGATGTATTTGTCCCAACCATTGGAAAACATAGCAAATACGAAACTACAAATGATAATGGCCTCAGGGTAATTCGTTTTGCAACCTCTAAGTCGATGCTAGTGAAAAGCACTATGTTTCCTCGCAAGGATATTTATAAGGGAAGATGGAAATCTCCAGATGGAGTAACAGTCAATCAGATTGACCACGTGTTAGTGGAGAAAAGGCATCACAACACCATCAAGGACATCCGATCTTATCGTGGAGCAGATTGCGATAGCGACCATTACATGTTGGGAATCAAATTTATAGCCAAAATTAAATTAATTAGTTTACCAAAGAATTTAGAACAGGAACAAGTTAATACGGAAAGTTTATTTATTAGTTTGTACACAAATTACAGTTTTTTACATAGAAAAATGAGGATAGCCAAAGTACAGGTGAGCTTATCTCTTATCTCATGATGCAAGGAAAAGCATAAAACAAACAGTGATGGATAGACAAAACTGTGTACATAATTTTAAAGATCAAAATTTCTATAAATAGACCAGCTTACTTACAAATAGACATATATTATTACAAATATAAAAAATATAAGTACCTAACTAAAATAATTATACATATTTAAAAATAAATAAAATAATTACTATTATTATTATGATCCAACACAATTCAAACATTTTTTAAAAGATGTTCTTTTAACAATCTTTTGAAGGAACCCACAGTGCGACACTCTCGAATAGAAACGAGCAGCTTGTTCCACAGTTTCACAGCCTGAACAGTTAAAGAGTCACCATACATGCTCGTTCTACAGGTAGGGGCAGTCAGCTGTAAATTATAGGCTGAACGATGAGTTCTGCCGGACGATGAAGATAGGAGAAGCGCTCACAGAGATAGCGTGGAGAAGAAGGGTTGAAGAGGATGTTGTAAACAAGAACCGTCATGTGATAATCACGCCGCAAACGAATAGGCAGCCATTTCCACTGCTTTCTGTACTCAGAAACATGATCATACTTACGAAGGCCAAATATGAAGCGAATACAGACATTTTGCATACGTTCTAGCTTATCGAGGAGTTGCTCAGTAGCGTCAGGATAGCAACTATCCGCGTAATCAATAATAAACTTTAAAGGGTAAGGAAATTGAATTGTAGTTTAGATGTGAATTAAATAATAAATTTAAATTGATGGAAGTTCGAGATGATATTGATGCATCATGGAATGAAGCGAAGAACATAGTAAGAGAGGTTAGACTAAAGGTTTTGGGCAAAAAACAACGAAACAGAAAAGAAGATGGTGGAACACAGTGTGATAAAGCAATGGAAGAGCGGCAGAAGTACAAGGTCTTAGCTGAACAACACAGAATGTGGGGAGGAAAATACACGGAAACTCGGAGAAAGTTCACCTAAGACTAATGGAGAGCTTAATTGAATCTAACATAAGCCGGAAGTTCTACATGGAACTGCAATCGAAAAGGAAGAAGGGGTACCAACCGGTGGTTCAACTACTCGAAGATGTTAATGGCGATCTAATTTCTGCTGACCCAGAACACCTGAAAAATTAATGGCGATGCTACTTCCGGGATCTGCTAAACTGTTCACCTATCGTGAATGAGATCGAGGTCCAAGAGTACCACGAACAGTAAGAAGAAGGAGCCCCTTCTTTTGAGGAAGTGAGAAACGCAGTGATACGACTTAAAAACTACAAGTCTCCTGGTATTGACAGCATCCTAGGGGAACTGTTGAAATATGGCGCAGGGACGGCTCAATCAAGACTTTACGAGCTGATAATCAAAATCTGGGAGGACGAAAGGCAGCCATTTGAATGGAGTGTGGGTGTCATTTGCCCGATACACAAGAAAGGGTCTCGTAAGAAATGCTCCAACTATAGAGAAATTGCGCTATTACCGACAGCTTATAAAGTTCTGTCATACGTTCTCATGGCATGCTTAGAACCGTGCGCTGAAAAAATCTTCAGTTACTATCAGTGTGGTTTTCGCAGGAGTCGCAGCCCTGTTGATCATATCTTCCTGTTGAAGTTACTTATGGAAAAGAAGTGGGAGTATGCTCAAAGCATGCATTTATTGTTTGTGGATTTTGCGCAGGCACACAATAGTGTGGATCGAGAGTCTCTTTATAGTATCGTGAGAGTGTTACAAATACCGGATAAGCTAATTCTAATGATCAGAGCTGCAACAAACACAAGTAAAATGAGAGTCCGAGTGGAAGGTAGCTTGACGGATGAGTTTGAGGTCGTAACAGGTCTTAAGCAAGGGGACGCACTATCACCTATGCTCTTCAACTTAGCACTCGAATACGTCGTCCGAAAAGTGCTTGAACCAGATGGGGGAGTTGAGTTGATGGGCGCGCACAAGGTGAATGGGTACGCTGACGACCTGGCGTTTTTGGAGCAACAGGCAAAGGAAGTAAAACGGATGGCCGAGGTGCTGGAGTGTGAAGCAGGAAAGATCAGCCTTAGAATTAGTAGGTATAAAACGGAATCTACACATGAAGCGATACCGAAATATAAGGGAAAGGAGAAAAGACCTACAGGTGAATAATAATATGTACAAAGGATTCAATAGATTTCGGTATTTATGGTGTACAGTTACAGATACCAACCAGCGGGAAGACGAAATAAATATCCGGATTCAAAATGCTCTACGGTGCACAGCAGCTCTCCATAAAGTGCTTGTGTCCAGGTTAATCAGCACAAAAACCAAGATTCGTGTTTACAAAACTGTTATTAGACCGATCTTAATGTACGGCTGCGAGACCTGGATACTGACGCTCAAGGAGGAGGGGAAGTTGCTGGTGGCAGAGAGGAAAATATTCCGAGAAATTCTGGGGCCAACCAGACGCGAGGACGGGACCTGGAGGCTGAGAATACAAAAAATACAAAAATAAAAAAATCTTTATTCATAACACAAGTCACTATTACAATGCTTAATATAGGTCTCATCCTTTTAAGTTTGGAAATCTGTATTAGGATGAGACCGCTCTTCTTTAAACAAATTATGCTGAAATAGAGAAGCTTGTGACTGAACCCAACATAATGGGCGAGACAAAGTCAGCTAGACTGCGCTGGCTCGGCCACGTTGAAAGGATGGAATCGGATCGGGCTGTGAAGAGAGCACATCTGGGTCGGCCAACCGGGAAGCGTCAGGTGGGCCGGCCCAGATATCGCTGGATAGACCAGGTCGAGAAGGATCTCAGTCACTTGCAACGGCCCGACTGGCGACGGGTGGCTGGAGATAAAGCAGAGTGGCGGAATCTCGTGTCGGAGGCCAAGATCCACTTCGGGTCGCTGAGCCAGCGCAGTAAGTAAGTAAGTTTTATCGTCTGATATAAGATTAAAATTATAAATATTATTTTTATATTAGCCAAACCACCTCTTTGGTATGATAATTTTTCTATAATTTGTTGGAGTCATATAAATAATTAAAACATTGTCAAACTAGTTTTTTCACTATAACATGTTATGTTACTAGCTATAGCAGTTAAAAAATCAAATTGAAAACAATTTCATTGCGCATCCGCATAATAACCAGGTATTAAATTCACATTCACATAAACAAGAACCGTTGAGAACAGTATGAACATAACAATAAAAACTTTTCCATATTTATAAAGATGCTGTTCCGATTTTGTTTTGCAAAACAAGACAAGTCTCGTTGTCAATAACAAGGTCGTTAGAACACGAATTGAACTTTCCATTAATTGAATTGTGATAATTCCATTCAAAATGTGATAGAAGTAATAGGTCGCCGACAAAGCATTTCATGTTTAACAAAGAATATTTTCATGGCTTAATCATTTCACAGAACTAATTACACATTTAGATTTGTTTGTTGGAATCGTTGACTTTTATTAGTTCTATTTTTATTCTATCTGAACTAAGAGTTTTCTTAATGTAACTTGTTATATAAACGTCTGCGTTCTCACACACGAACGGCATCTGCCTTCGACCTATGTCGTCTACATGTTGACGGCAGAACACATTAACGACAGAGGTCGGTGGCATACGTTGACAGCAAACTTTGTACAGGAGCCAGTTTTTTTAACTCGTTTTAGGTTGAAGAAATAGTATTGAATATAGAACGAGACTCAATCTACTATCACCAAAAATGAGCAAAAGTTTTAAAATTGCTTTCGAAGTAACGGTGATCTTAAAAGTTCGATTTCAAAATTGTTTTATCTTTTGACAGGACTAATAAGCAATTCAGAATCAATTTCTTCAGCTAAGCTCATTTTGTGCGCTTCTTGGCTCCTGGACATTTCGATGGCAGATGTCAACGACAGCCGTCAACTCGTCGACGGCAGAGGTTGTCGACAGCATTTGACATCCCGTGAGTAAGAACTCTAATTGCAACGACAAAGAAAGCTGCATGTGTTTGAATTTATCTCATTTTAATATTACGAGTATGTCAGTTCCGGTTAACCGAGCATATCACTGGTCTTTAACTTCTATATCAACTTTATGCGACCTAGAAGTAAGTAAATGTTCTTTATTGCACACAAATAATATTATTTATTTATTTATTCTTTATTGCACAAAGTAAAAGTATAATTGGCGGACTTAATGCCTAATGGCATTCTCTACCAGTCAACCACTGGGCGAAGCAGAAATCGTGTTGGCGGTGTCTCATAAAACCGGAAATAAAATATACTATTAATACAAAAAACATACTTATACCAAAATTATACATATTATACATTTTACACATACATAATCATAATACATAAATTTAAAGATACATACACTAAATATCGTACCTAAATCTTAAATATTGCCTTGAAAGGAGAGAGCTTTGGTTAAATGTGTTAAGGTTTATCTATGAAGAAGTTATGGATTGCTCTTTTGAAGGAAAACCTACTGGTTGACAATTTAATTTTATTAGGCAGCGAGTTCCATAGCCTAATGGCAGCTAATGCGAAAGAATTCGACATATGGGAAGACGTATGAAGAGGAGTATGAAGCAGCAAAAGGCTATGCGAGCGCTGGTTGCGCGTGCTGCACTCGCCCCTATACTTAAAATTCCATTTCAGATATCTGGGGGAATTACTACTTTTACTTTTTACTTTTTATTACTAAGAATATTAAAAAGTAAACAGAGCGTTCGAGGATTCCTACGGTGACGAATTTTAAGCCGTTTTAATTGAGAACGAAAGGGAGAAATAATAATAATAACCAGCAAAAACATACATTGTAAATTTAGTTTCTAGAAGCTTTCTAACGTACATCATTCCAATTATTTTAAATGACCCCAAGATCTACCGTACATCATTTCAATGATTTTAAATGATCTCAAGATGTTCAGTGGCTTTAAACTAATTAATAATTTTGCAGGGAGGCTTTCAGTATACAAAGGTTCTAGCAGTTATGCAATGGTTTATTTTCTGAAGAACTGCTACTAAGGATTCATCCCTACTTTTCAATCCGATTCGGTCTAAAGTCACTTTTAAGAACAGGTTCACTCCATGAGTTAGGTACAGCATGAGCATCTTTCCAAAGGTTCACTTAAGTTTTTCATGCTCGCAGATAAAGATTGAATAAGAAGTGATCGCATAATTAAGTGGTACTGGTATTCACAGCAGTAACAAGAACAACAGCAACCTCCAGAAGAAATGGCTCTTCATAAATACCTACTACACGTGACACGGGGATGGGGCCAAGTACGCAGGGCAAGTGTGTCTAAAAGATTTAAAAACTAGTTGTGTGAGTAAGTGGCACTGGTAGGGAGTATTCACAGTCACAACAAGAACAATAGCAACCTCCACAAGAAATGGCTCATCTTAGGTACCTTCTACACGTGGCAATTAATCATCAGCCTTCGCCCAGCGCTCTCACGGTCTGTCGGATGAGTAATTTCATTTTATATCACAATGTCTGCTCGTTGTTGCAATTTCTCAATTTTGAAGGTTATGTAGTTAAATGTAAAAAAAATATTAGATGTGGCGAATCTGAAGTTGATAACTTTAGGAGAAGCAACACTGGAATCCATAAAAAACCCAATCAGTCTTGAAACACTCTTTGGATTTAGTCCAGTTACTTCTTCTGAGCATTTAATGGCAGAAAAATTCCTGATTATTTTGATATAAATGGTTGTACAAAAAATTGTGGTACAGTCATACCCCATAAGACTGTACAGCCATTGAACAATGGTTTTGAGATTATAGTCAGTAACACAAATAATTAGAAGATTCATCCAAAACATTTATTAAATGGTGCAAATATGTAATCAAAGTTTTATTACGAAACAAAATGGATGGAAATATCGAGACACTACACATTCATTTATTCCAGATATCCCAATGTATAAAAACGTTATTCACCTTTTTCGCCTCGACCGGGTATAACGAATTGCGACCTCTGTCCATCCCTACTTTCCAAGGACCGAGCTTTAGTTTTTCAAACGTATCCATCAGACCAGCTTTTTCTTACAATCCTTCATGGTTGCGTGATTTTACGAAGCGCGTACGGATTTGCCCCCTAATTCATAAAAAGTTTTATAACGCTGTTTTCACCATTGTATTGCGGTCTTGAAGCACTGTTAAAGTTTTTATGAATTCTACATTTCTTTTAAAAGTTAATGTTTAAGAATTTAATGTATTTGAACCAAAGTTTGATTTACTTCGTTCTCGTTTCATACAAACTGCTACCAGCGACTTCTACGGCGTAGACTTAGGTTTTAAAACTTTTATCCGCGAATATGAATCAACAGTTGAAAATTTTAAGCTCTCTTTTGTATAAGTGTTCAAAGTATTTTTTTAAATCATCCAATTGTTTTTAATAATCGTCTATTCTAGCTTAGTTTTCAAAACATTGTGTAACTCGTGTATCTCAAAACAATTTAAATACCTACCAAAGGTTTAACTTAAATATATGGTGTAGTTTGAATAATGCAAGAGACGAAAAAGTTAATTTAAAATGTGAATGAATTCATTTGCCAATACCAAAACAGGTTTTATTCTTCTTTTTTTGTATTACCTGTCAAGATGACCTCATTTCACCTGATGGAAAGAGGTCAAGAGGTCCAGATTTGAGGTTGACAAACCCATTCATGCTAACGAATTACTGGGCTGGTCATTCTCACTCTCTTTTGTGTAGCTTGGTTTTCGACTTATCATGAAAAATTACAAAAAAATTACCTTATGCTATACCTTCCTTTATTTTAGCTGGTTGTTCGCGCAAAGGGCTAGCATTAGTGGTGGAGCATTGCAAAACCTTTTTAAAGGAACCTCACCTAATTACGTTAGTGTTGAGGTAAAGTATCGTAGGGTTTTTTCTTAAACTTGTAGTCCGTCGGCAAGGTAGATATAAGTGTTTCCCTCAGTTAATTTAGAGGTGCTCTCACTTGGAGCATTCGCCTGTAATGTACAGTTTCAGCTTCAATTTGAGCATTACATCACAGTACTGCCTCCCAGACATGACGAACATTCGCATGTAACGCACATTTCTGATTCGATTTTGAGCATTACTTCATTAGCACATTATTTGGTTAATACAATACAATACCAACGTAATGCTCGAATCTGTTACATTACAGTTTGCGCACTGTAATGCTCTGTTCTACTCCCTCACTGATGTAATGCTCGACTCTGCAACGTTACATTACAGACGTTTGCTCCAAGTGAGGGAGCACCTTTAGAAAAATAACTCCCCCATTTCTCACCTTAAATTGTAAAAACTAACTAAAGCATGTTCGGAAAATCTTAAATCAATCCAAAAATCTAACTTCAGGACTTTGTGCAACCCATTCTTCATTCATTGTGTTTTATTTGACTTTTAGCAGCTGTCGGGTAAGCAGATTATGCGGCTTTTCAAAACTTTAACTCGTTCCACAAAATCGCAGTTACCGATGCTTGAAAAAGAGAACCCTCTGAAAGAAAACACTCCGACTGATAGAAAGAGGTCGTGAGGTCTAGATATGAGGCTGACAACTGAGGGTTGGAAACAATAAAATGGGATTCAAGTAGACTAAATATCACTAAACTCTCTTTTTTCTGCTATTTTAGGTCGTGTCTTTACATCCGCTTAATTATTAGATTCGTAACTATTTTTTTAGCCTTTTTACAGTGTTATGTTCTTGCTATTTCTAGTACTTTGTTGATTTAAATGCTCCTTCATCATACCCACATAATGAATGCGGAATTTATCTAACTCCTAAAATGATTTGAGGCAGCTTTTAGGTTTCTTAGAAAATTGTGTAAAGATCTCGAATGCAAGCCTAAGTTTATTTCGCGCATCCGAATCTTATATTACTTTGTTCTCTTTGCTTTCCGTCGACCACTCAGCGCAGCGGAAACTTGGTTAACTCGTCCTCAGAACGAGACACTATCTCGCACAACACCGATACTTACTTTCCTATTCATTCCCGTAGACGCTGCTTTTAGGCTGTAAATACACATACGACAAATTTCCCCCCGCTTTGAAAGAAAAAGTAGTGGCGGGCAAAACATTTGAGCTCATCGAGATATTTTTTGATGTTCACTGTACACGAGTATGACCAGAGTTATAAAACAGACAGCTATTTTCGTTTAACCCGTTGTAGGTACCTAGTAAACTCTACTAGCACTATTTAACTTGAACAATAACTTTGACTGTTGCTAATGGTAAAGCAAACTGAAATTCATGGTTAACTTCTAAGTTATTGTTAAAGTTAGATGCGCTCACACTTTTCGTGACAAGTTAAGAATGGATATGTATTTGAACAAGCCATGTATTTAAATAATCCAAGACATTCTTCCTCAGCAATATCATTGCTCTACAAAGATTTTCAAGTTATTGTTAGTATTTTACGTTTTAAAATGGACAAAACTTATTTTTGCTAGTCAGGTTCTTGCGAGCTTAATCCTCCGTCTAGGTATTTAATTCTTAATAAGGCTTGATCTATTCCGAGAAGCGGAATAACTATGCAAATTTACTACTAGTGTCTGAGACTGATTTACATCCTTAGATTACCTACACATTTGTATTGTAATTTGATTGGAAATAGTAACAGCCATGCACCAAACAGATACAAATTTTCATCACGTGATTGTTTGTGACAAACTCACCACTGAGGATGCACAAGACCGCGCGAAGTGGGCCAATAAAACAATAAAGGCGGACCCTGGGACCCCACACACCAGTGTGAGTTCACAACCGGGATAGATCGCACGGATGATGATGATGATTGTTTGTGGTCGAGTATCAATTCTACGACACTTGGCTTTGTTTCCAGCTATGAATAACCCATCTAAAAAGGGGAACCAAATATATTTTAATTTCCGCTTTAATACTGACGTCGTTGCCATGGCACCAAGTGTAACGTACTTTATTGTAGCATCACCAGGGCCTGCCTCCCTCATGACAGCTTACACATGAATTCGGAGAAAGACAAAGAGTGCGCACGATGAAAGAGCTTTACATTCAGCGCCTAACTCCCTACCAGAGTTCCGAAGAGCTGTGTACTTTGCGATAACGGGTAACTTGTCCTTGAATGTGAAAGCAATTCTGATGTGAACTACGCCGAGATACGTACGTGGCTCTATCTAGCCTACTTAACCTAAATGTTGGGTAACTACTAACCAGTTTTAGCCGTGCAAATGTTAACGCGCCGTCGAAATTTATGTTCGGCGTTCCGTTAAAAATTGTAGTATGCTATCTGAAATGTAGCTTTTTTGTTGGTTACTTTTACTACTTTGCAATTATAATGGAAACGGTACAAAATTTTACTTGTAGCTTTTTTAGCCTTGGTATAAATTTTCTTTTTGCAACTTTTGTTGTTTTAAGCATCTTTGTTGTTTAGCAAATAGTAAAAAATAACTTGAAAACTGAAAAATGCCACGGTTTCTCAGAATTTGATGTGAAGAATCTTGGAGCAAAATAAATTTAAAATCTCAAGCGTGATGAACTGAACTTGTAGTTACAGATATAAGATTTTATGAATAACTTTTCTAAATTGTTTTACCTAGAGAAGTTTGGAAACAAAAACAATGTAAAAATAACTACACCCACTGTTTGCACACCACATTAGTATAATTTTCAAAACATGTGGGCACTTTTTTCAAGTCTCTGCCGTCGAATTCACTTCTGCAGACTTCAAAACAGTGCTTCTCTAGTTTGAGCCTTGACTGGTAGTTAGTAGCAAAGTAAACTTAATTCCAAATGCTTCTAGAGTTAGTTACGGCAGTCGCCACCTCGGCACTTAGCCCGCAGGTAGCTACAATCTACATATTTTATCACGAGTGTGTCAACTAGTGCTCATCGTCAGCACCTGAGACACTAATTTTACTTCAATTTGCATTTCTACCTCAATAACGCTTGGTACTTCAATAATAATAACGTTATGACTTCAACTCAATCAGTAGTTGTTGCAGTTAGACCCAAGTACAGTTATTATTATTTATGAATTGAGTACCAAAACGGTTGTACTTACGTAGTTATTGATGATAGTATATAGAATAATAAAGGAACTAAATTTCATTCGTTTGACGAATGAGTTAGCGTTTGACATTAGTGAAGATTTAATTTTATGTAAAGACAATTATTTATGAAGTACCAAAGCTCGCAGACTGTCTGTTGATGTACCAAGTACATCATCAGACAGTCTGCGAGCCCTCTCGCAACAAAAAAACACATTAGTAAGAATCAGGCTCCATAAGCTTCTTATTTGTAAACTTCAGGTAAATTATTTTTTACTTTACACAATTATTGAACGAGATGCAGGTTTGTCGAGGTTCGTATAAATCCTGTTTTTACCGTATACGAGTACGTGCGTATAGGACTGTCACAATTTTGTTGGAATTAAAGCATTATTGAACAATCAGAAATTTTGATCATTTCAACGTTTATTAATTATGCATGTGCAATTCAGAACGAGATTCTAATCTACATAATTAATGTTCGCTACTGTACAAGAAAACAATTACAAATTGGACGTTCAAAATAGTATTCTACTGTAGTACCAATATAGTCTCTGTTATTTGCACTGGCTGGTCTGCAAGTCGTTTAACAAAATGACGGGCCCTTTTTATCTCAGTCGAGCTGCAATTTGTTGGTTCTCTATATTCTCGCCACCGCAAACCGACGGCTGCTATTTCGAATATCCCTTTTCTCTAAAATTAAAAGGAGCCGGTTTCTTTTGGCCGCAAAACCATGCCGTTGGAAACGCAACAGCAACTTCAAAAGTTTAAGAAGTTTTTGAAGAGTGGCAGAGGCAACTTTTTGTATAGTAGGATCATTGATAGTCGTCGTTTTCCTGAATTTTGACTTAGCTCAAAGTGGAGCACTCTTTGAACTGATGCTGTCCATGATTGTAGTTTCGTAAAAACATAGTTGAAAACTTTGAGTATTTCATTTCAACAATGGAGGCCTTTTCCCAACAGACCGATATTTCAGTAACACCTAGATAAAACAAAAATTTAACAAAAAAACACAACTTCAAAATAAAACTATTTCAAAACAAAACTGAAAAAAGTAAAAAAAAAAATGCGTTTTCTTTTAAAATTTATACGATAATACATTGTAGGTACAATTATTGTTATTGTTGGAGTCGCTGTCAGCCAAGGAAACACTACAATATACCTAGCAATATACCTATTTTTTACATCTCACGTTGGCGTGATATTGAGTTATTCGTCCATTTGTTGCGCATTTAGTTTATCTAGATTTAAGACTTATATGGTTTTCTCATAGATGCCACTGTCATAACTAGACCAAATTAAAATGGGACCATACGGGAAGCACCAGCTTTCAAATAAAAAAAGAATGATCAAAATCGATTCACCCAAACCAGAATTCACCAAAGTTATGAGGTAACAAACATAAAAAAAACAGTCGATTTAGACCTTCTTCTTTTTTTGAAGTCGGCTGAAAATATAAACAAATGTTATCGTAACATAAGTGTTTAAACTCTGCGGCGGAATCCATCTCAGCCAGAGCAAGCCAATGTATAATTTTAATTCAGATTATTGTAACATCTTTACTGAAATGTACGCTTTTTGGGACTAAAATCATATTGAAGATCAGTACTATCTTCGGAGTTGTGACGGTATACATGATCAGAATAGCTGTACCCTGAATAATTTATTAATTAAGTTTAATAAAAACTGATAGTAACCGACGAGGTAATATTAAGTCATTACCAGTAAATATTATTTCTCTTTTATAACTTCATCCCGGAAATCCCAAATCCCGTTTATTTCCCACGTATGGATTTCCAATAGGTAAGGGCAGCTTGGGCTCCCCCATAGGTTGCAGTCGGCAAGTGACAGGCATGTAAATCTGCGGGGGAACTCTAAACTGTCCCCTTAATCTCTAACTAGGAACTGCGTTGGTTGCTAGTCGCTTGGATTTTGACAGCTTGTCAGCCAAAGACGATGCAGTATCCGACGTCAAATAGCAATAGAAGTTATCTTGCGATCGAGGTTAGTGAATAGCCCAGCGGGTCGTCCATCCAGCTTGTGCCATGCCCCCCTCCCCCCCACACACACACACGCACACACAAACACACACAAACACGCACACAGTCCACGATCTTTCCTATAAAACGAAAGCAACTCCCGAACTTTCCCATCTCACTGGGGCAACCAAATAGGCAAGTTAACATTTTCAAGCAAACTCTACGCATCCAAATTTAGATTACATTAAAAAAAATTAAATCATTTTCAAAAAATAATTATAATGAACACAGGTACACGCTACCAAAGTCGTTAAAGCATTAACGTAGTTCAGGTAAATTCGCAGCACCAAATGAATCTACAACAGCTGCTTAAATAACTTTTGCCCTACAACTTCCGGTAAACCGTGAAATTTTAACCGCCCCATACAAAACTGCGCGCACTGCTACGAAAGTTTGTATGGGAATTTATTTTTCGCGAATACGGAATTATATTGGAAAAGTTCTCTAGTGGTACTTGCGCTTCATGATGACACTCTCTAACAGAGAATATGAACATAAATTACGTAATCATGACGGCGGCTTTAAATAAACATTTTGTTAACAGCTAGCGACTCGCCCGGCTTCGCTTGACATACATAGTAGATATATTACTCTTAAGATGTGCAATAAAGGTTTTGCTCACACAAACTTTTCCAACAAAATATTTTGTAAATCTTCCAAATAGCTATAAGGTACAAAGATGTGAGGTATTTTTCTTAACAACAAAAACTAAGTTCACTTTGTACTAAGGATCTTAAATCGACATACAGTATTATACCTACCTACCTTTTATTGATTAAGCTAAAAATGTACCAACGCGTCCTCAATTGAACCCTTGATTGATGTATTGGTATTAAAATACACTTTTAATTTTTGCTGAGCTTACAGAGCATCCAACACAACGTACATTAAACAAAGATCTTGAAGAATCCTGAGAATCCTCAACTCAAACTTAGGGCTGGCTGAACCGGAAGGACAATTAATCAACAGAAAAATAAAACTAGAATGAACCAAGATATACGACTTCCTCGCTTTGCATATCAGGCAAGAGCAAGAACTAGTAAAGTCAACATAATTTACTTACGGAAGAGCTATTAAAAATAACTTTTAAAGAAAACTATCTCGGCAGAGCTTTTAATTAAATCACGAATTTGTATCCCTAATTAACGATATTATAATAAGATGGTAGTAAAACTTATTGCTTAATAATGCGCCATTTGTCAAGCGAAAATAAAAAGAAAACTTCTGGACACCCAACAAAAAAAGTTTTCTTTTTAACATATTATAATTTATTGCATGTTTTAAACTGCGTTACGGCTCGCGTTCACCTAATCTGTTATCGGCAAAAACTATTTTTAAAATTGCCATATCTCGGCGAATTTTAGAACTAAGTATTGGATTTTTTTAACATATTTTCATTGAGAACTAAAAATAAATCAAATAAAAATAGACCCAATTTGACTTAAATTGGCAACGTCACATTTTAGGACGATTTTTTGAATTACAATTCAACTAAGGATCATTTTCTCCGCCGCTAGTGCATGCTGTTAATTTATGAGTATGTTAAGAAAGCTTCTCCATTAATAAACCAGGTTACCAAATACGCAGGTATAAACATACACCAAAAATTATTTATTTTGTGTTGCTGGTTCACTTGTTTGTTGGTTGATAACAAGTAAAGTTTGACTTGTTAAGTACGCACGCTGTAAATAAATGATAAGTACACGCTACCCTAAGCAGACACAATTGTTCACAGTGGACACGTTTCTTTTCCCACGCGGGAAGCGACCAGCAGATTTTGTGTTAACTTGCCAAGTTTGGGTAGAAAAAACTATTTTGACATAATTTTTCCTTTTGGCGTTTGGGTTACTTCAGCAAAACATAGGCATACTAGGTATATCACATTTGGAAAATAAGAAAGCCAACTATGTTTGTTCTTTAAAAACAGTACGTCTACCACGATTTACCACATTAAATTTGTATTGGGATGTGACATATGTCATGTCAAATCCCAATACAATTTTTTTTCGCGAACGATAATGTAAATTTCAAGTGACAACTCGTGGTACAGAACGTGGAAGTTAATTGCGCCAGTACAGCAATTCAAGTTTATGCGAAACAACATGTATTTTAGTTTTCAACTTTAAAAAGTTTTCGAAAGACATAGGTATTAAATAACCCTGTTAATTTTTTGCTTAATAGGTGAGTATTTATTTCCCAAATCTCATTGGCAACTTTTTACAACTGGTTTTTATTAGTTATAAAATTGGTACATTATTGCTCTAAGCGTGCCGACAAGGTCTAAGATGATCGCGTTTTTTCCGCGGAGGGATTGAAGCAATCTCCGATGGGCGGCGCCCACCGCGCGGGTAGGCTTGCCAAAAACTTAACCAGCTTAGGACACTGTCTGGAAACTGTTACGTACCTATTTAACTTAAAAATAGTTATCTCGAAATATTAACCGTGGTCTGGAATTAGCCCGTGTATCGGGACAAGTTTTGGCTGTCCCGATCGCTTAATGGATGGAGAGGGAAGAGATCCAGTTTATAGAGCGGAGCGGAGCAAAACACTCTTTTCTACTATTAGACAAAACTGAACTCTATGCCAAACTGAAACAATTCATTTTCATAAATTTTAGGTTGAATAAAAACATGTATCATTATTGGTCAGGTACGAGTACACATAGGTAAATGTTTTTTTTATTTAAAAGTCGTCTAAAATTGATTGATAACTAATTTTAGTAGCAATCATTAGGTTTTGGTTACCCGCAAAAAATATTGAAAGCGTGTCTGATTTCGGATTATAAGTTTCTATTTGACGGCCAAAAATTTGTGAAAGCGAATCAATTCCTGCATAATATAGTATTCTTATCTACTCATTCTCATTTGGATGGCGTCTTCAATTAGGTCCCTAACGTCAGACACTCAAGCTTCAAGCCAAGAGCCACCTGCGAAAAGTGTGAGGGATGGAGTCTCTACCGCGGGGGGAGGGGGCACTTCGTTTGTCGCGATATCGCTCATAAGCAGTCACTATCTCGCCGCCGCCTCCCTATTCATCCGAAATAGTACCTCAAGGAGTTCGGTAATGAGTTCCCTTGTAGACAGTCGCTAGCTACTACACAACCCACTATTTTTAACGTCACCGTTTTTAAAAATTGGCTCCCCGCTAGTCGCTATCTGATGCCGCTTAGGAAAACACTCGCGGAGGCGCGCGCCGAGAATTTCAGGACGTTTAATGCTGTTGTGGAGACAAAAGTAGGCTAGGCGGGAGGCTCGTATAAAATGATAGTGTTAAGAGCGAGGAGTTTAAGCGTTTAGTTATTTCAGAGATATTTAACCTCAAACATTTATGAGAACAATTTGAGTGCGTAGGGTGAGTTGCGTCGTTTAACTTCAGCAATAACTTTGCATTGATGTAAAGCATGAGTTCAAAACATCGGATCAGAATTTAATAAATTGATAATCGGTGTGTGGAATCTGTAGTTCTATCATTTAAATATTTAATTTTTTAGTAAACTTAAACATATTTCAACATTTCTGTTCGTTGTGTGTCTGGGTATTACTTACTATCTATTTAAGTATGTATTTATGATCGTGATGTGATTTGTCCCAGATATTTATTTATTTATTTTTAATTATCGTCATAGCGGTTCGTGAAATATAGGAGAACCATACATTTTACGCAAGTATACATACATAGGATAGGTATTATCTTATACTTATGTGTCTATATATCGCGCACCTATGAAAACCATTCGGTCATATTCTCGTATTTTTACCTGACGAAACGAATGTAAGTATTTATTGTTTATCAAACTTATGAATCAACGAAACGAAGGAACACAAAAAGATGCTATTTAAAGGCAGGAAATTATCCTCGAGATTGATGGATATGATAAAATATCAGCAAATCATATTACGAGGAAATTAGAACGGCTAAAAAATTTACCATGGAATAATGAAGGACGTAGTCAGGTAAACATTTCAGAAAAAAAATGAGTGCCTAGCAGATAAGGCAGTAAGTTGAAAAAGTTGGTACACAAGGCAAAGTACTGACGACAGTTGGAGCAGTAAACTTCTGGAATGCAAACCATTCAATTGCAGACCTGGCTTAGAACGGCCATCCTCAAGATGGGCATCCTTCACCTAAAAGCTAGATGCAGGCTACCTGCAATGAGTTATCCTGCTTAATGTAGGTGGAAATCCTGTAAAGTTCCCCGAATAAATATATATTTATCTGTTGAGTGTAATAAAACTCGAGTTACGGATCCCTTGTAACCCTATATATAGATTTAACAGATTGACCTAAAATGAAGCGACATCCAAAGAATGAGTCCACAGGTTGACCTTCACTTACTAATTTAATCTACATAGGAGTAATCCTTGAGAACATTTAATTTTTAATTCAATTAAGGCATCATAGTGACCATTCAAACCGTAGTTCGGTCTCCACTCCACTTTGGAAGTCCGCAGCCGGCGCCGGCCCCAGCTAACTAAGGAAAGGTATATTTACATTACAAACGAGCGAAATACATGCTCCGTGTTCATCCGTCACGAATTCTGTCGTTTCCAGTCTGAATATTAAACTAGTGCTTTGGTTTTATTTGTGATATTAAATGTGCAAAGTGAATAGCCAACGTATGATGTTGCCTACTCAAAAATATTGCATTTGAATGCACAGATTCAATATTTTCGATGTTACGAGTGTAAGCGTAGGTAAGCTTTTGCAATGTCAATAGATGACAAGTATTTAGCATCTTTAAGATTATCAATATTATCCGAAATGAAAGGTAATTTATATGCGTCTTTTCTGGTAACATCGTTCAGTTTACGGCTGTCTACACAGAAACGCCAAGTGCCATCTTTTTTAGGGATCATAATAACAGGGATAAGCCAAGGGCTTTTACAAGGTTCAATGCATAGCATAGAAAATGAATGTTATGCAGCTGTGTTCTAAAAGTACTTGCTTTAGATATACTTGAATATTATTAAGTTTAAGTTTCATCAATAGACATGGTCAAGGTCGTCGACATAGCTCACAGGATTAGTAAGCTGAAGTGGCAGTGGGCAGGCCACGTATGCCGTAGAACAGATGACCGCTGGGGTGAACGTAATCTTGAGTGGAGACCGCGTATCGGCAAACGTATAGTGTGGGACGCCCTCGAGCCGGGTGGGAGGATGACTTGCGAAAGGTTTCTGGCAGAAACTGGATGCGTCAAGCTGCAAAGCAAGCTCGATGGCGCGCATCGGGGTAGGCATATGTCCAATAGACGAATGAATATGCTGCAACGAACAAATTAAACATTTTTATCATAAAATTTTAACATAAAATGCACGAGCTCGACCCAAAACCAACGGACAACAACGCCCAAATTCAAGATCATCAACGAGTTTTTGATTAACGTGTCAAATGAGCCATACTTACCTAATCTTTTAATTGTAGCGATGAATTGGTCTCAGAATATCAATTTACTTATTCATTTATACATCAAAAAGTCAGATGATTGAATAAATTTGCAATTAATCTAAGAACTGAATATTTAGAGCAAAACGTAAAGAGAATTGTGTTCTTTGAGCTCCGGTTAAAACTAGTTTGCTGCTGCCAGATTGCACGAGTTTTTCATCACAGATTTGCATAACCACTACGTCACAGTCCTACGTGCTTCGTTAGTTAAGTGAATTCTTAGATCTCTAAACCAGACACGTAAACCCGAGATCCCATTAACGAGTGACAAAAAGCTTTTAAAGCGGTGAGACAGAGAGAAATAGTTCACATATGTAGGAAATAATAGTTGCATTTTGATTTAATTGGAAACCAGCCGGTGTTGTCGATGCGACGCCCATGCGCGTCACGTGCACGCGGCGTATTGGACGCACACTTAGGGAAATGAAATCTTGAATTTTCCGTTCGAGGAACTGCGCTGTGTGTTATATTAACATCCTTATTGGAGCTGCGTAATAAGAAGTTATTTTTTATTAATACTACTGCTGCTCTGTAAGTTTTTCTGGGTATGAGCGAAAACAAAGCTCATGCTTTAAAAACTTCCTCTACCCAAAGGTTGCCTGGAAAAAATCGCTCTCTAGCGATAAGGCCGCCTAAATTGTACAAATTGCTTGTTTTATGTAATACAACTGTTTTTATTCCTATTTTGTGCAATTAAGTATATCTATCTATCTATCTATAAGTTAACAGCTTTTTTCGGTTTCATCAGTCCCTCGTGAAGATTTATATTTATTTTTGACTTCTGATATAAGCTAGCCATTCGCGCACTGATGATATCGGATGCCCGTCAAATCTATGTTGGGATAGATTTGAATACAGAAATAGCATTAAGCGTAAAAAAACTAACTAACTATGATGGCGCAGCTACCCAAAGTGGGTCTTGGCCTCCGACACTAAGATACGCCATTTTGGTCTATCATGCGCCAGCTTCTGCCAGTCTTCACCTGGAGCTCGTGCAAGTCCTCCATAGCGTAAATAAAGTGTTCTGGATTTTTTTCAGAGCAGTATTTATATCCTAACCATCTATGAATCTGACGGGCATCTGAGGGGAAGACCTGTGCGTGTATGGCGTCGACGTTTCGAGTATTAATATGTCTACCATGATTTTCTGTCACGTAAACGACGATAGTAGAATAAGTGAATTTTGGATTTTTTGCATTTAACAATGCACTATTTTCTACACAAAGATATAAACTAGGAAAAAACGTTTTTTTCGATTGATTCCCTGTGAAAAAATCACCTATCCTAAAGCTAGTTTCATCTTAATCGAAAGTCAAATATTTGCAAAAATATTTCTTTCGGGTGTTATGAAGGCTATAACTTGTATACTTGCCTTATAACATTGATGAAACAAACGTTGGCCTTCAACGTTAATACACTAGATAAATTTGCCGGGTCTGTTAACGGCCTCGATAGCTCAGTTGGAAGAGCAGCCACCCGGATTGTGGAGGGTCGCGGGTTCGAATCCCGTTTGAGTTCCTGGGATCAGGTTGAATTTTTCTAGTTTTCATCTTTGCACGATAGTAGACTTTACAAAGTTTGCCATTTTATGTTCGAAACGTCATCGCGGTCTACGCGGACGCTAGTCATTGGTGTACACTCATGGCAGACAAACTGATCTAAAGGTGGTCCCACACCTGGAGCATTTTCCGGACATGACGGCACGATTCGCGCAGTGCGCTGTAACACGGTTTCTCGCCTCAATTTCCGTGGTGTCCCGGGTTCGATTCCCGGTCAGGTCAATTCAGGAAACTATCTTTTCTGAATTGATTTGGGTCTGGGTGTGCTGGGAGACGCTCCTGGCTCATTTCCTTGTGTGATATCTCGTACCACAGGGATATAAATCCCTACTTCGAGAACATTACAAGAGGTGTGTTGTCTGGCGTATAATTATTTATTTATATTTATTTTCCTGGAATGTAACGTTTCAGATTAAATTTTGTGTATTACATCACAAAACTGCCTCCCTGACATGACGACATTCGCCTGTAATATTCATTTCAGATTTGATTTTGAGCATTGCACTACAATACTGCCCTAGAAAACTTCAGGGAGGTTGTATCAAAATATTACACATTGTATCATCAAGTTGCGCACTGTAATATTCGGTGTTTTTCCCTTACCAACGTAATTCTCGAATTTGTATCATAACAGTTTGCGCACCGTAATGCTCGGTTGTCCTCCATCACTGATATAATGCTCGACTCTGTAACATTACATTACAGAAAATGTTCCAGATGAGGAAAATTTTAAAATTCGTAAAACATTTTGGAGTTAAATGACAGGACAGTTTATTTATGACAGTGTGAATAGTCACTAAATGGCAATTAAACTTGAACTAGCGTTATTACAATTGGAGATTTTTTAACAAAATCACAGCATCTGATTATACTGAAATTTTCAAGTGCATGTTAGGGCCCTTACACATTGCAACTTTCTGCAGCGATACAAACGCGATTCAGTATCGATGCAGTATTGATACAGTCACAAGACAAGCTAGATGCTTGCGACTGTATCAATACTGCACACAGAAAAAGCGGCGATACAATCGCGATGCAGTCGCGTGGCACACAAACGCGCGTTCGTATCGCTGCAAAAAGTCGTAATGTACAAGGGCCCTTAGCTTTCACGTGTGTTCTGCCTCGATCTAATAAAATCGGACAGACTGGTACTCTACCCTCTTCAGACGAGTTACATGCAGTATATTGGATATCTGTAATTTTTCAGACTAGTTTGTCATCTTGAAGTCTACGCCCCGTTTTATCATATACAATGTGACCCATTTGTAATGTATAATGTATTAAACTTAAAAGGCTTTAAAAAGAAATAAATTCATTAACAATAACGGAAATTAAAAGCCCGCAACCTATTATTGTAAAATAATATGTTGGGGTTCAATTTGTTTTTTTTTTCAAATTCTTCGTTCAATTTCTTGTAGTATGTAGGAGACAGAAAGATTGCCTTAGTAACTAAATTATTATAATAACATGCGTTACTTACATCTATACTTCTATCCTAACAATAATATTATGAATAGGAAAGATTTGCTTGTTTGTTTGTATTGAATAGGCTCCGAAAGTACTGGACGGATTCTAAAAAATATTTTACCAATATAAGTTATCAGTGGACATAATTTACGTACCGGAAAAGGTAAGTTGAAGGCGACAGGATGAAAGAACTGATTCGGTTTCATGTCTAATTAAATATTTGGAAGGTAAATTTTCGCGTTATGTGTGAAACTTCTTGTAGTGTCTCACGTCAGTACGGCTTCCGACCAAAACGGTCTACGGGTGATCTTCTAGCGTAGGTAACACACATCTGGGGGGAGGCTATGGACAAGCATGGGGAATCTTTGGCCGTCAGCCTTGACATTGCCAAAGCTTTCGACCGTGTATGGCATCGTTCGCTTCTTTCCAAGCTTCCGGCATATAGTCTGCCACCTCGCCTATGCGACTGGGTCGCCGGATTTCTGAAGGGACGTAGAATTCGCGTCCTTTGCGATGATCGGAAATCGCCGTCGCTGTTTCTTCTGCATATCAATGACATGTTATCTCTTGGTAATATTCATTGCTATGCGGATGATAGCACGGTCCACGCGCGTTATTTCAAGCGCCCTGGGGCAAAGCAGACTGACATCGTGGAGAAGAGACGAAGTCTTGTTGTTGAGCTTGACGGAGTGTTGGACCGCATTCCAGAATGGGGTGCATGCAATCTTGTCGAGTTCAATGCCAAGAAAACGCAGGTGTGTGCATTCACAGTAAAGGCGTCGCCGTTCCTTTCCCATCCCACTCTTCAGAGCACCCCGCTACCGATTAAGGATAGCCTAAACATCCTTGGCATGAATGTTCGTAGCAACCTAAACCAGCGGGACTACATTGAGAGCGTCATTAGAACTGCATCACGTAAACTCGGAGTCCTGAACAGAGTGAGACGATTCTTCACGCCTGAGCAGCTCTGTCTCTTGTATAAGACACAAGTTCGCTCGTGTGTGTAATACTGCTCTCATCTCGGGGACGGTTCCGCCAAGTACCTACTCGAAGCTCTTGACAGGTTGCAGCGGCGTGCTATCTGTATTATTGGAAACCCTAAGGCAACTTCGACCCTTGAGCCTCTCCAATTGCGTAGAGACATTGCCAGGCTAAGTGTTCTCTATCGCTTCTACAATGGGGAATGCTCTGACGAGTTATTCCAGCTCATTCCACCCTCACCTTTCTACTCCCGTACCACGCGTGCTGGACTACGGCGTCACCCACACACAATTCAACATTGGTTGGCCCGAACTAAAAGGTTCGGTGACTCGTTTCTTTTTCGTACCATCCAGACGAGGAACGCTCTTCCAGCACATGTGTTTCCTTCCTCGTATAGTCCCGGGTTCTTCAAGCGGGGCGTGAAAAGGCATTTCTGCAGGCCTTCAAGGTGATGACTGGGCTTGTCTACCTCATAGCTGGACCTCACGACCGCTTTCCATCAGGTGGAGTGAGGTCATCTTGACAGGCAATATAAAAAAGAAAAAAAAAGTCTCCAGTATTACAAACAACAAAACAAACAATATAACAAAAATTTTCAGTCAGATTTTTTTAATATTTCAATTTTTCTTGAATACTAGTGATGAACGTTACCATTTTAAATACATTTTAAAACTACACTATTATTGCTACAAATCATTAAAACATTACAGACTTGCAGCTTCTCTGGATCTTTCTGTCGATGAATTTAATTCTAGTTTACAGCCTTTAAGTTTGAAACATTACGAATGGGTCACACTGTATAATAATGTTACAATAACAATTTAATACAGTGTGACCCATAAATAAATGCGATCATGTAAAAAACATTAGTATTATTGGAAATGAAACGTATGTAATTAGCTTTGCGAAACAACCAGAGGCGGCAACGCCTAAATATTTATAGGGAACGAATTTTAAATGTATTCGGGTACCCGAGCATGTATCGCAAGCAGAGATCGTCGGCAACAAATTGCGGTTTGGCGAGATAAAAAAGGTCCGTCCGTCATTTTGCTAAACGAGCGGTCGGAGAAGGCGCCGCTGCCGCGGAAAACGACTGGGGCCCTTCGGGTATCGCCCCTGTCTTCGAGTTACACCACTGACTGTCGATTCCATTTACGATAGTATTGGGTGGCTGGTGCTTTCACCGATAATCACTGGCTATCTTCGTCACCTATAGTACGACTTTAAAAGGCAAGTGCGGAAGGGTATTACATATTTTGAACATTGTTACAGATTTTCTTAAGTTTACAGGAAAGTTCTCAGGTTTATTGAACCACAAGCTATTTTAACTGGCAAATTTTAACAGTTTGGGCCAGTTTTAGCTACTAGCTAATTTTTTTAATATCATCTTCGTCCAGAGAGAAAATGGCTGATGTAAAGTAAGCGAAGCGTTTGGTAATCGTAATAAAAGTCCATAACAAAGTTGTTGTTTTCAAAGGCGGACCCTGGGACCCCACACACTGGTGTGAGCTTACAACCGGGATAGACACGGATGATGATGAACAAAGTTGTTGTTTTATTATAATGCTCGCGTGAATGACTTGGTGCTAGTTAATCTTTTTAATTTTGGAAGAAAATGAGTTTTCTGTATGAGTCTATCTCCCGAATCGAGAAACCACAATTTAAGTTCAAATTGGTGCTGTGCTGTCACATGTCGAAAGGGACAGCTGCAAATATAAGGGCTTTTCAACTTTGATTGTCGTTCCTGGTTTCGGCCGAAGAATGACACCCCAGTAAACTCTCCATTAAGGGTCAGTAGACGGATCAAGAGAGCTATTTTCATTATTCTTTTATTTAATACTTAACGCTATATTAATAGACAATCTCTAGCAAACTGCACCAACCAGTTCCTGAAACTATTCCGTAAACTTACAAGACGTAGATATTACAATCCCGGTGCAACTAATTAATCCAGGAATTTCTGAATTCTTCATCTAGAATTCTAGATGGTAAAGTCGCAGCATGAAATACATTTCTTTGAAATTAAGAGCTGATAATATTATTCTTAAAAGTAAAAGGTATAAATGGAAAGTACATGTTTTATACCACAGAAAAAAAATAAGCAATAGTTTTCTATACTTAAGAGCAAAGAATCCGTGCCAAAGTTTTTAATGTCACCCCTTTCAAGGAATAGGGCCAATTTCCCTGACACCCTGTATAAAACTTTAGATACAGTCCTAAATATTGCACTATGTCCATCATCATCAACGGCCACAGAAGTCCACTGCTGGACATCCACAACCACCACCACAACGACAACCTCAACAAGCTCCACAACGAGCGACTTTGGGCTAATTATATCCAGCGGCTTCCTGCAACTTGCACTGAGTCATCGGTTCATCAGGTGGGTGGTCTACCTACGCTGCGTCTTCCAATTCGTGGTCGCATTCGAGCACTTTTACGTCCCAGCGGTCATCAGCTCTGCGGGCAATGTGACCCGCCACTTCAACTTGGATATCCGAAGGACTGAGTCGGTCACTTCACTCTTCTCTGTTATTTTGCGGATATCCTCATTACGGTCTATAGCATGGTGTGTAACCCTGCGTTTATTCAAGAGGCCAACTATCAGGGACCGTGTCTCAAAACCGTGAGTCATCACTGGCAACACGCACTGCTCGAAGACTAGTTTTCAGACTCTGTGGGGTATAAAACATGAAAATGTCGCGAATTTTCCCGAACGCAGCCGAATTAAATTCGTCGTTGCACCTCTTGTTCGAAGTTGGATCTACCTATATGGCACTATACCTAAGTGTTTTATTTAATACATTTTCGGTGTTTTTTCATTCATATAATTAAGTTGGTCAGCTTGCCAGTAGGTACATAGTTAGAGCATTGCCTATTTTGAATTAATTGCTGGCATGTGATGTCGTCGCATATTTATTTATATTTTACAGCAGCGCGACGTTGACGTCTGCCTAACGATGGCGGCCCTCCAGAGCGAGTACAACATGCATCGCTGGTCCTTTCCCCTCATTAGATGACGTCGTAGTAAAACTGAATTTGTATACTCGCACCGATGGGCGGGATGTCTGCGCCACTTTAAAGCCAGCCTAAAATATATTTTTTTTATTGTCATATCGATTTATGGAAAATAAAATTCAAATTCTATTCCAGAAATAAGGCGATATTAGTCGCTGGCTATCGGTGGTTAAGGCGTGTATTATTGAAAATGAGGCTCAATCTGGGGCTAGACGTCCATCTAAAATTAAGGCTATCCAGGTCCTGTCTACTTTAGTGTACAGGACGTGGACAGCCACAGTGGAGCGTGCTGCGCTGGCAACCCACCTGCACGTCTAAGCGAAGCGTTTAACGACAACATCACTAACTGATATATTAAGATATTTAAGGGGTGGGCTATTAAAAACTATTCTTTCAGTTGGTAATGACACGGTCCACAGCATAATTTTTATATTTATGAGTTTTCTCCAAATAAATGAAGTAGTTCAGTTCCTTTAGAAACCAATCGCTTCATAAATTTAAGATATTATAACTATGTAATTTCATATGGCGATGTTTATAGGTTTGTACTTGTTTTTAAGAATGTTGTGCATTATATGGTTTTTAGTGAGTGTGGAATAAAATGTTAAATAACAACATTTCTTATAATATTGAAAATATATAACATCAATAAATACATGATTTTATTTAATATATCAATCATTTGTTATAATGAACGTTTGATTTAACATCTGAATATCCTAATTGATAAAACCTTTTAGAAACTATTCGTTCAATATCGTTTGAAATAACTTTCAGAGATTGTCTAAAACATTTAACTTGTATGAACGGCATTTTTCGTAAATCTTTTCGGCATTACTTGTTAAAAATACTTCCCTCTTGCAGTTTAGGTGTCTTTATTTTAATATTTTGACGATATTGTGCTGTCGGAAGTTTACGGAGAACTTTTTCAATTCATGTCATGTTTCATATTTTGTACAAAAGAAAGCCGATCTTTTCACTTTACAAAGAAATTGCAGAACAGCCGAAGTTCACCGTCACGATATCGAGTGCGTGTCGCTTCAATAAAATAAAAGTTAAGGGATTGTGTTTTCGCAAGTCACGAGCTTTCAGAAGCATGATAATTATTTTTCCACAATTTGTTTTGCTTGTCAAGTACTTACAAGCTCAGCTTTTAAACTTGATCGACTTTTATGTCACTGAACCTTAAATACTTTAAAAGCAAACTGTATAAGTTGACTCGATATGGCCAAGTTTGGTAGTTTGATTCTCAGGACAAAACATCTCTTGCCTACAGGAGGAATGTTTTTCTATGATTGGGTTTTATCATCTAATTAAGTTAAATAAAGAGTTATTTTTTTAATTTATGAATTTGGTTTTGGTTTATGTTTAGGTTTATGTTTTATGAATTTAAGATTGTTATAAGAGTAAGATCCATAGTGTAAGCTCTTGCAGAGGTTAGAAGGCAGAAAGATGATATCCTGAAAAATAATAATATTTAACATGTTTTAAGTGTTTTCTTCTGCAGCCTTGTTAGGTAATAAAAATAGATTTGAACTTTAATAAATTCCTATACCTACCTCAATATAAGTAACTGTGTGGTTTAGAATTTAATTCTTGATTTGATGAGAAATGTCAAAACATGCAGTCGAGTCGCATAATTATCTATAACACGCGGGTCCCGCCCGCCCGGAATAGAGAAGAGGTATTCTCTATTCTGTGATCGACTATCAATAAGTATGTTTCGCTGTGCGTATTTGTTCCTGGCAGTTGCACATAAATAACGCTGTTACTTTCCGATTCGATATAAATTATAGTTCCGTATGGTGCATTAGGTAATCACCTTCAGCGAGCCAATTACGATGATACATGGCGCAGCTTCGGTCGTTTAGCGTCAAATCGCCACTACTTCGGGCCAATTACACTTGATGGCTTTATCGGCAAGTGCTTTGCTGCTCGTTCTGCAATATTTTTCCTGGAAATCTTTAGCAATTTTAACTTGGAAAAGTTAAATACAATCTTATAAAAAGAGCTAGCCGCTTCAGCATATGCTACTAAAGGGACTTGAGTGTCAAAGGTCGCTCAATCCTGACTTGTTGGTCTTTGTCTTTGACTACCAATAACCACCGTCAGATTTAAGTTAATTAGTTCTGTTCTCCAGCAGCTCGGAATTCTATACACCACAATAGTTCCAAACCTATGGTATGAAGCCCATTGTTATTACCCTGCCTGAGATAAAATTAGTGGGCTACATAAAAATTATGAGAGGAGGCCAGTGAAATCACATCCTTGATATTTTAAACACTGCCATATTTTTTGTTTGTTTCTATTTTATTCACTCATTCAGTTAAACATTTTATAGAAAAGACCAAGACCGTTAGAAAACACTTTTCATTTTCAAAAGCTTAATGTAAAAGCGAACTCCAAGAGTTAAGCCCTCTGTCAAAAACTTGTATAACAACATTTTAAATCGTTAGATTCTTAAGTTATTTAGAATAAACAATCGAATCACATTGTTACACTACGAACGGGTAACATTGTATAAAGTTAAATAATATACTCGTATGTAGTTATGAGCCGTTTTCCCGTAAATCACAACTAACACATCTTTAAAAAAAAAGACTGAATGGGCATTTTGTTAGGCTGGCATAGAATATTATATGTCAAATTAACTCACCATAAAAACTTCCAGGAATTTGGTTTCAATTGTCACTTTTTACGTTCTGTCAAATTCTAAAAATATTTATTTTATTGCCTTAGGTCAACGTATTTTTAATATGACTTCATTCCAGATATTATGATAGTTATAATACTGCTATGCTCGTTTATAGTCAGAAGCCAGTACCCATAATCTGTTTGAATTTATTTTATTTTATGTTTAATACCTCCGTTGAACAACTTTTATGAATTTGAATATTGTAAAACTGGCAGAAATACAGAAGTCCATTTATCACGTCCATAACTAGGTCAACGCGCTTCATAAAATTATTCTTCATCTGCATTCGTTTTATGTTTTATGATCTTACTGAGAATGCTTGGGAAAAATTCAAAACACACCCGAGGCCTTAAAATATCTGATCGTAGATTTTTATGTAGCTACATTGAATAATTTGACAATGTCTGTGGTAAAGCAGAATACATGTGTACCGCCTGATAGAGAGTAGTTTTCTATAGCCTATAGCACATGTAAAACCAGAGGTATTTAGTTTCGCATTTGTTTTAGAACCCTTTTTGAACGTGGGGAAATCCCCATGGATACCACGCCACCCGGGATGACGAAGAGGTTATGTCGGCCGACAGAACAAAAGTGGCGAAGCGAGGTGGAGGATATTGATATATTTTTGACTTTACAATGATGAGAGTTGCAATTTTGGCTCTGGAAATCAAATGATTTATGATTTACTGCAAAAAAAAGTATGACGTTGACGCGTTTTCGCCACATGCTCTACGTTTTGTATTTATATAGCAGTACTAGATGTTTTTCGTTGCGCGTATTCTATTTTGTGTTTGCCATAAATTTAATATTTTAAGTGTCAAACCAACATTAAAGGCTACATACAGCAGGATAGTCTTGTAAAACGTGCCCCCAAAGCCTGGCCCCCTACTCTCGTTCGTCGAACACGTAAGTAGTAACGTAATTTTTCAAACGTTGTAAAAACATACTCAGCGTTGAAAATTGATGTTGGTTTTTTGATATTCTAGTGAGCATATTTTATTGTACAGAATACATAAATCCTAATAATATACATATGCGTTTTGTGTCCTTTTTACCCTTCCAAAATTTCACGAAAATTCGTAAATTGGAACCGTAGTAGGCTCCCTGGGGTCGAAACTATGACCAAATGATACTTCATTTAGAGATAACATGACGTACAAAATTCCACTACCCCTCAGGGGGCTACAGTTAAACCGAAACTATGTTACTGTGTTGTTTTTCTCCAAATCTATGTATTCGACAGAAATCAAAGGAGACTATAGAAGTTTACAACGCTATCAAATTTATTGTCCGTTAGTAACATAGCTTTTTTTTATTATGTTTTGAATAGTTATTACAGAAATTAATATTCTTACAACTCTTTGCTTTCCGCGGCAACTTAATATTGAATTTAGCAAAAAACTACTTGGAATAGCTTCGATGTCATGTCATCTTTGTAGGACTAATCGAAAGAAACTAGCGTTGTTTGTTTAACAATAGTATTTTAGGGGGGTAAATGGATTCTTCTTCTAATTTAAGAAATAAGGACAACATGAATTCAGTTGATCTCTCATTATTCTTCTTATCATAAACAATATTGAATGATCACTTAAAAATATAAAAACAACTTTGAACTCAAGCCACATTTTAGCAGTTTTTAAAATGATGATGTGTTTTCGCACATTGAACGCCACGCTATAGCTACTTCAGGATTTGAATTATTCCATCAAACATGCCTCACTGGTGTGGGTGAAATCTAGGATGTAAGGCAAGTTTGTAGAATTCATTATTCACTTATCTCAACGACTGCCGACGCAAATTCCGTAGTCAAAGTGAAATACACCTTTACACTTTTCCATAATTAACTTAATTAATAGTCTCTGTCTCAGAATCACTTTGTCTAAAGTATCATGTCATAGTTTCGAACCCAAGGCTTCGGAGGCACTTTTCACTAGGGTCGCTCTATACCCTTTGTGTGTTTGTTTGTTAACGCCTAAAAAAAGAAATAAATTTTAATGAATTTTAAAATAGACTTGAATTGGACCTTGAGAAAGCACATAGGTTACTTTTTGTCGTTAAATACGAGTATACCCATAACAATGTTAATAGAGCTCATTAATAAAGTAATTAGAATTACTGACATTGCAGTGCACTGGATAATTCGAGTGCGATGTTAGTTATAGTTACAGCAATGCGATAGCAATGCGAGTTATAGTTACAGAATATATTTCAAAGAGCATAGGTACTAAAAACCAGCGTGAAATCTTTTCTATCGACTATGATTACCATATTCTTATTCAAAATAAAATAATTCCTAAACCATGGCGACCGCTCTACCAGAATGACCGCCTGTGATTTCTGGGCTCTCAGTATAATTATATCCAGATTGTTTCAGAAAATGCAGCATTTGTGCAGAAATGTTTAGTCAGACAGGACGCCGCAAGAACTAGTACCTCTGAGTGAGCTGTGGTTTTCGGTCACATTCACAGAAATTGAAACAGATGTCGCGACGTACTTCGTATGACCGAATTATTTCAGTGAACTCTTTTTAAGTTGTTATATAAGTTTCTTATAAGTTTCATTTAGTTCACGCTCAACCGTTATGGCAACGAATATCAAAATCAAGGATATTTATTCATACTAATCATTTCTTTTCATATTATTGACTGATCTGTTGGTGCAATGGCAGCGATCCTGCCTTTAGCACCGGAGGTCGTGGGTTCGATCCCCACCCATGGCAAACATTTATGTAACGAAAATTTGTGTTTGTTGTGTGTCTGGGTGTTATCTATTTAAGTATGTATTTAGAAATATTCAAGTATGTTTATCAGTCCCTGACCCATAGTACAAGCTCTGCTTAGTTTGGAGTCAGATGATCTTGGTGTAATTCGTCCTGGATATTTATTTATTTATTTATATTTATCAAGTTAAAATCGATTGAGAAACGTAACAATGAGCGTTAAAAATTGTCACGCTTGGTTTTCAAACAAAGGAGCGAATTGTGTTATCTATATCGATTAATTTCTGTGATCTCACTTCACTGACAGAAAATGTTTGAATATCTTAGCCCGTCTCGGCGACAGCAATGTTGACGGTACACGGACTAGAATTGGATTGAAAGCACTGTTTCCGCTTTGGGATTTAACATCATGGCGAGCTTTCGACAGTTGAATTAATAGCAGAGCTTTAGTTTAGTATTTCAATCAAAGGATTTAGGTCGAATAGAAGGAGAATTATTTATTTTGCACAATACTCACACAAGCTCACTTAAATAACACAAAAATATAGACGAAGGTTCTGTTGACATAAAAATAATTCAAAAACAATGATGAGGATCAACATAAGACATAAAAAAATTGAATTTGGGAAAACCTGACATGTACGCGTGAGTAAAGGTGGTCTCTGCTTATACTAGTGGATATCAGCAGATCAGCCTAGAGATCCATACTGCGAACGATCCGGAGATTTTATATAAATATGAATAAATCGCTCGCTCACGGCGAGTGGCAAATCGCTTTTAAACATGGATCTGATACGAGCTGACGCCTGATGTGATCTTTCCACTTAAGGTATCTGCTAAGCTTGGCCCCCAAATCGTAACTAAGTCAGCATAATCTTATTTTCTGGTAGTAATCGGACGTTTGGTATCGCATAGAACCTTTTGATGAAATTAAAAATCATGTTAAAAAGTCGCTTAAAACGCATGTCTGCATTTCTTTTGTTTACCTAAAGCGGAAGTCAAAGTTACCAGACAATGTTTATCTTACTGAATGATTAACACAAGTTCTAAAGGCAGAAAAACCAGGCTGTTAATACGATTTAAACTATAGAGTGCAATGTAAAGCACTGAATTCAACCAGGGCGCTGATTCAATAAAGGCGGCGGTCCATTCTTGCGGACATGATGCTAAAATAGTGCGGGTTAAATTACGAAACCAATAGACAGTGTGGGGCGCAATTAGAGCCGTCCGAGCGAATTGTGTGTTCAACAATAAAGGCGATACTTTTATTGTGGCTGTAAATTGTCGTGCGACGTCGACACGGTGTCGCTGCGTGCCGTTCGGCGCTACCCGCTATAACTTAAGTTGATTTAACGTTATTGTCTTCCGAATCTGCTGGGCGGAGCCCAGATGATGTTTTGATGGTTTTTGATACCTATTTTTGAACCCGTATAATGATCGGTGTTGTCGGGTACTCTCAACACACACAGTCGCAGCCAATATTTACGATACAGAATTTTTATGTTCTATTCGAATATTTTAATGATATGTGTTTCATTCTCAGTAACCAATTGCCAAAAAACTTTTATTTTGCAGAAAAGTAAAAAAATCGTATCAAATGTTAAAACTGGCAATACGTGTCGCCCTTTTGCAACTTTTCAAGACGCACTGTTTGCCATTCTACAATATGTATCTGCTTCTTTTTACTCAAAACATCACAAACATAAACGTTGATATAATATCTGTCAAGATCAGGACCAAAAACCTAAATCAAGATAATCTGGTCCAAAATTAAGCAAAGCTCATACTTATAGTTTAACAGTGAATAATCCCCAATTACAAAACAAACGTTAATATTCGCCAATTGAACGTTTATGAACCCATAACCTTTAGCGCTCTTGGCTGGATCTCTTCCTATTTCACCAGTGAGTGTAATATCAGCTTATTTACTAAACAACCTTACTTTACCAGACAAAAGCCACAAAAGTGCGTAATATCTTTTTAATTGATGGAATATGCGACTGATCCCACTTTAAGTTTCCAACCTATAAAATGGATGAAAATAAAGATTTAAAATCTATTAGTAAATACAGGTTTAAAGTGGCTGTTCGAAAGCATTACGGGTCACGCATTAGGAATGGGCCCTTGAGCCACTGTGAGGTGAATGTGGTTCAAAGTTAATACGAGGTTATTCTGAGGGGTTTATATGGCTAATAATAGGTTTATTTTTGTGGCAAGCAATTGTTGGTTTGGTTGGTTCTATTTTTATTATGTCTTCTATTTATGTATGTTTATTCTTATCGATTTATGTTGGAGTTTATTTTGTTGTTTTAGTATTTTATTATAATTAGTCTGTTGTTGTTTTTAAAAGTATTTTATTTAGTTGAATCTCGTGCACCGTGTATAATTTATCAGTTTGATTGTGTGGTTGACTGGTAGAGAATGCCCTTTGGCATTAAGTTTGCCAATTGTATCATTAATTTTGTGTAAAGAAGAATAAATAAATAAATAAATTTGATTTGGAAGATTTTTATAAAGGGCACTGACCTAGTTTGTTAATTTAATAAGTTGACTCTGTTCTAGGTACTTGTGCTTCACAAATTTTATCTTAGTAGGTACTTAAAAAAAACAAACATCAATGTGTGTTAAATGAGCAAACGAGAACACACATTCGAAAGTGTCTGATTTCTGAAGAAGTAATACATAATAATTGATTAATTAATATAGCTGTAAAACAGAATAGTATTGAGGTTTTATTTTATGGTTATTGTTTTCAACCAAACCGGTAATAAATAATTACGAGGCCTAACCTACTCACTGAAAGTCGTCAGAAGCTTAGTAAGTTCTATGAAAACAATCATTAACAGAATTGATGCCTTAACGATACTATATTTATGAGATCTATTAATGGCCTTATTGCTCGTTTTTCGTAGTAGGTTAGTTTTTATTATAACCTTAATTTGCAAGGGCGTTTATGATCGCTTTATAGAAGTCAGCGTTTTAAACTTTAAATATGTATCCAAAACTTATTGTTAAGGTATGAATCTGACGTAAACCAACTTCAGTGTTTTTAATCTTGGCAAAACTAGTCCACTGCTGAACATAAGCCACCCCTGTATATTTTCCGAGTGGTTGAGTGTAGCCCACTGTTGGCTGCTTCCACTAGAATCTGGTGACCTTCATCAGGTTTGACCTTACGTTTGCTTCCAAATTATCAATAAAAACCTTCTAAGTGATAGAAAATGTACAAAGAATCTACAACCATTGTCAATAAAATGCAGATATAATTTTAAGACCACTTATTACTCTTACTTGATTGCTGTACTAACGAAATGTGAAAACTGCTCCATTTTAACCGCAACTGAATTAATTCCATCAACAATAATAAAGGCATTGTAGCTTTAAACGGCCGAGTCTCTGCAGTATAACAAGATACAGCTGTGCCCCAATTCGTAACTAGCGAGGAATGGGTAAAGACAAATTCAACAAAAGAAGCATTTTCATTAAAACAAAAATGTGAAGTCGGAGCAGATCATTATTTCCGTGAAGACCGTTTGCTTTTGTCTGGCTCAAGCTGCAGCCATGAAAGACTTCCAACAATAACTTTATAGGAATTGTGCACTACTCGCTAATTTTATAGTCTTTATACTCGTATCGTGAATTGTTGTTTTATGTCTGTATTTATTTAACCAAAATTACTTCCCATTTTGCAGCCACATCGATGCAGGAGTATCACAGGTGCGTTGCAAACTCTTAGAAATCTCTCTTGAAGTCCAATAGTTTAAACCTCGATAAGGGTTCATCCCCAATGTAGAGTGCTGAAAAGACCCCGAGTTTAACCATGATGGACCAGACCATGTCATGTTAAGTGTGAAAAGTATTATTTAAGTTTTTTTCGGATTTTATTTCTATCACTAGGCCATCTCTTTTTTGATTTAGTAACTTAAAATTTGTATAGCACTTTAAAAATTAATATACGGGAGTAAGAAGAAAGGAAGTTTTTATAAAAGAGATCCCGTTTGTACAGCTGTAAAAGTTCAAGACGTCAAAAATTTAAAGTGGGTCAAAAATATAAAGCGTGAGTTAAAAAAATATTAGTCACTTCAATTTTGTATAAAACACAGAAAAAGCTGAAGGCATTGGTAGCATTGTCTTCATATACCACTGCCCTCAAATCCGTACTACGAGTATACAAATTTCCAGCTAAACCAGTAGGGCGGTTATGTAAAAAGTTCACCAGATCCCCGTATAACGAGCGACGGGTGTCAAACCCAACTTTTTACACGACTTCCAAACTCATTTAAGCACGTGAACCATGAATATGGCAGACAACCCTTTGTTTTTTGTAGTCATTGATAAAAATGTTTTTATCGTGTCGTTCTGCTTTATTAAATGAAATGTCATCCATACAACTGTTTTCATACGGATTTAGTAAGTTTTTTTGTCTTCGAAAGAACTAGATTTTATTGGAACCTAGTTTTCCATAGATTGTATAGTGCTGCTCAAAGTGTTGACTTTATTGTGCAAGCGTAACATACGTATTTAGGTATTTTCATTATACGAGCTGCCCAGACTTCGTTCCGTCATATGTTTGACAGCTGGTGTCCATTTTGCCCGCTTTTCTCCGACTTGATTTACATTTACTATTATTTTTCACTGAATTTTTTGTTCATTCATAATAAAATATAGCTTTTGTCGCTCCTGAATAATTGAGCTTGAAAGACTTTGTAAGATCGGATCAGTAGTTTTGGAGCCTATTCATTCAATACAAACAAACGAACAATCAAATCTTTCCTCTTTTTAACATTAAGTATACTCGATAAGAAGCAACGTCCGAACCGGTGGTAGATTCACATTATGTATATTCACGATGTGTACTAATATTGTACTATTTTATTTACGTTTATTATTATTATTTCTGTATACTTTTTTTGACATGTCTTATGTGCTTTGTACAAGCTTAAATGAATAAATGATTTTTTACTTTACTTTACTTACTTTACTTTATAGATGTACTTATTTAGGCTCTTACAAAAAGTTAAGTGAAATTTCGCTGTGCTCAAGTCTAGCCAAAAACATTATTGATAACTATTTATTGTATAAATTTCGGCTACCTTCTCAGTGATAGATAACTACATAAAAATACAAGCAACCCGGCTAAAGCCAGAGGCCTTGCCATCTACCATGATGGATTATACACTTGGCGAAGTGTGGGCTTCTGAATCCGATCACCATGCTGGTAACAGTTGCTTATTTCTGACTACGCCAATTTGTATGATATAATTGTAACTAAATACCTATACTTTTACTTGCATTTTTCTGTATTAGAAACCAAAATCAGGAGCTTTGAGAGAAGCCATCCTAACAAATGACATCAACTCTTTTTGTGTCTATCTATTAAATGCTTATTCATTCATCTTCATTCATAAAGCATAAGAACATTAAGTTTTCAACAATAAACTGGAACTGTTTACATTATAAGAGGACTCGAGCTCGATTCGCTTTGAAAGTCAAGTTTCCATTTGCATTTATAAATTTTTCGCAACATTGCTAAGTTACTTACCTTGTTTCTTGTTCGACGACATCTTTTCCAGGTAAAAATAATAAAGAAAGTTCAGAATTCGATTTATTTCAACTTCAGAAGAATGCTTCCATGGTATCATTTTCCTTACATACTATTTAAAGTCTTATCGCCATAGGCGGTCTAATATTTACAAATTTCATTTCACATGTTCTACTAATACAAATTTTAGTAAAAACTAAAAATAAAGTCGATTCATTTAATAGAATCATGAACCTTCACGTCAAATGTGAATAAAAAAGGTCTTCGTATTACGCTTATTGCTTTACCTAATTGCGATATAGTAAACTAGTGAGCCATTCGGGTTGCGGCTGATGGGGCTTGTACTCAGGGTGGCCAAGCGCCAGCGGCGACGCTGCGTCGGCCATCGCGACCGAAGACGATGTTTCCGTCACAGCTATACTCGGTTTCCCTTTTAGTATCGATCTCAACTCATCGTTATCCACCGCTCTCGTCCGCTGCAAGTTTTCTCTCGTCTCTTTCATTCTCGACAACTGCTCTCTTAAACTTCTATATTCGTCGAGAAATTTCTCTAACTGTGAAGCTCGAAAATCGTAATCCTCCATAGGCTGACCCATTCGGGAGTAGTCTCTGAGGCCAGATAGATCCAGAAGAGGCGTTGCGGACGGCACGGTTGGCTGTTCCCTCGTCGGCGACGCTGGTAAACTTGGGTTGCGACGTATTCGATTACCTCCAGAGGAAAGATCAAGAAAACTATTGGATCTCCGTCCCGACGACCGCTGACGATTCTTTTCGTAGGGTCTGTCGAAGAAATTAACTGAATCACCACCTGAACTATTTCGTCTACTACTAAGAAGAGGACTACGACTATCACCGTCTTTTCTTCTAGGTATCGTATAAAAGTAATAAGGGTCGTGTTTCATTTCACTTCTTAAGTAAGATGAAGTTCCTAAAGCACTCATTTCTATTAGGTCTGGATAATTCTTTTCACTGTCACTGCCGGATAGTTCGTTGTCGAGACGCTCTTTGGTCCGTGGCCGCGGGCACGTTCTAGAGTTGTTATTGTAACGATTGGAGTCCGCTTGCATCTCTACATGGGCATTTAACACACCCGGTGAATTCGAGCTCTGCGCTGATTCGGACGTTCCATCGGATCTGAAACAATGTGAAACAGTAGTTGTGGATTATCGGAGTACTATTATTAAGTAGGTTGAGTTTGACCTAAATTTTTTGTTGTATATTTAAAAATGGGAGAAAAATATTACACCTAAAATCTCTTAAATCGTACCGGCTAATATAAAGCTCAGTTTAATGTTCAAAAATAGTGAAAATATAATAAATAGTTTATCCAATTTACAATTTTATTATCTATGTGGTTAACATGCCTGTAAAGTATTCCACATTGTTATAACCTAGTTGAGGCAATATTGTGTTACTTTAAGTGATGTTAAAAGGAAAATACAGTGAACTTTGACTGTATTATGAACAGTGAATATGTACCTGACATTGTAGTCACTAAAGCGTGGTATGTGCAAATCTCTTTCGGCGATTCCATTTCTTGGAGGTCTTGTGTCGAATTCAGTTCTTCGCCATCTAACCTCGATAGGTGGCGTCATAGAGTCATCCCGCGTTTCTCCTCTCAAATATCCTTCGTAATCATCCTCAGGATCATGCAAAGGCACATTTCTGTAATCACCTCTTTTACGGCCATTATCCGGCGGTAACACACAGGGAACTTCTACACTGCTTTTATTATTAGCCTCTATTTTTTCATAACTATCGTCCCGGTGATTTGTAGTCACTATCTGTTCATTCCACCTATCTAATTGTCTTTTCTTACGGGTCTCATATGCACACAGACCGATTAAACACGAACTTAGTATTATTACAGCGGACACGGCCATTCCCGCCATGAGGGCGCGCCCTCCAAAGGTTTTGTCCTGGGGTTTTTTTTCTATTGCCAAAATCAAAACTACTTCCGCTTTTCCCGCACGATTCTCAGCATTACATACATATGAACCTGCGTCTTGTATATCAGCCGATTTTATAGTTAAATTACTAGTCTGTCCTTCACTACGTAACATAAAAGCTCTCCCGGAATTGACATTAGACGCAGTCGTATTGGCAAGCAAGCGACCTCCGCGCACCCACCGCACGCGCGGCGCTGGCACCCCTTCCACTCGACACACAAGTGTCACTTCATCCCCTTCCACGCCTCTGAAGTGACTCGTTGCAGCAGTCACTTCCGGTTGACAAGCAAATTCTTCTAAGTCGAGGCGATCCCATGACATCGATTTTAGGCGCGGCGGTGAGTTGCAATCCGGCACCACAGTAGCAGGCACGTTTCTTCTAATCATCCAATCACGCAGCGGTCTTAGAGCGCAACTGCATTCCCAAGGATTATTCGCTAGTTCCAATCCCTTCAAAGATCTCAAAGGCGCTAAGACAGCCACGTGCAAAACCTGTAGCCTGTTTTGGCTCAGTTCCAGATATTCTAATGACGCCTCAAGTCCCATGAATGCTCGAGGTTCTATTTCTATTATCTTACAGCCACTTAGAGTGAGTCTGACTAAGCTGGGTAATGCAACGAAAGCATCGTCGCGAACTTTTGAAATCAGGTTTCCGTTGAGACGAAGTTCACGAAGTTCTGGGACAGAGTCAAAAGTGTGCGAGGGTATGGCGTCAAGTCTGTTGCGGGAGAGATCCAGTTCGACGAGGTTTACGAGTGCTCGGAAGGCGTGCTGTCGGATGGAGCGTACGTTGCAGGAGGAGAGATACAAGCGTTGGAGGTTAAGAAGGCCGGCAGTGGCGAAGGCGTCGTCTCGGAGGGTGATGAGTGTGTTGTTGGAGAGGTCTAGGAGTTGGGTGGTGGGTTCGAGGCGGGGCGGGACTGCTTTGAGGCCGGCGTGGGCACAGAGCGCGGACTCCTTGCCGCTGCGCCACTTGCACTCGCAGTGGCGCGGGCAGTCGGCGCCGGCCGCCGCCGCCAGCGCGAGCATCAGCAGCACCCACATGCCCCGCGCGCGCTCACCCGCCGCCGCACCGCGCGTCTTCACCGCCCACCGTCATTCCCCACACGGCGGTTTACCTGAGGACAATATTGATCGATCAAGGAAAATTACAAATTAAAGCCTTTTATTAGCTGCATTTGAATTAGCTGATGACAGATAAGTCATTCAATTAATTATTCTGCACGTTTCAAGGCTTACTATACAAATCAACAAAGTCTGATCGAACTCTCGTAATAGATATTTATGACTAATGTTTTGCTTAGATATTTTTAAAACCTTGGAAACGTACAGATATTTATGATTTGACTGTACGTACCATCCCTAAGAAACCAAATCAGTAAAAAAAGTATCCCATAAAATATGACTTTTTTACCGTCTGTCTACCAAAGCTGCTTCATAGTACACTTGAAGTTTGTAATAGTTCTAAATAAACTCAGAATAAGACGTAATGGTCACATGCGTAGATTATAGCGTTGCTCGCAGTTTTATTAGTTGCAGGCAGCTATTGCCATAACCATGGATTTAAACCCAATCTATAACACAATAATAATGGTTCATACTTGCATCATGGAATAAAAACTTGTCTCTAGCCCGCAGATGTTAGAATTTAAACTATGGTAGATGTATTTTTAGGTTGAGGTGACGTGTAGGCGCAGAATTTGAATTACTTGCTAATTTTCAGACGCTGATAATACAATATACAGATTATGTAAAATAATCCAGACTTCAAAGTGATAAAAAATATTTCATCCACAGAGCTAATGTGATTATACAGTGCCGTTAACAAAGTGTGAAGCAAATTTACACGTATAAATAAATGTAATTATTCATGTCTGTTTACCATCCATATGCATGGTATTGACAAAACCAAAGCCCTCGTTCGGACGTGGACATATGAATATTTCCGGAAATATCTGATTAGAAGAATTTATGATAGGCCTAACAGCGCTTTGTACGTATTACATACATTAATTACCGATAACAACTGACTTAGTGGATGAAAAATTTGCTGGGGTTTAGTTACAACAATGGCGAGCGACAATGAGTAGTAGTGTGACGAGAAATCTATGAGGACATTAAATTACACAGGTCTGCAACTAAAATGCTGTAGTAGAATGTATCAAGGTGTAATGAATTAAGATTAAAATGAGTTTTATTACAAAACTAGCGGTCCATTAAAGGCTTCGCCCGCGTAGACTGTCTTTCCCGTCAAAATATAGCCTAAATAAAATAAAAATAGCCTATGTCACTCCCTGATAATGTAGCTTTACATTGGTCTAACAATTTTTAAAATCGGCCCATTTTCGGAGCCTATTCAAAACAAACAAACATATCTTTCCTCTTTATATTGTACTTGTTCACCATAGATACCTACATTTTCAGAAAACGTGACGTTCTATGACACAAAGAAAATCATTTTCGAATTCAGCACTCCCAAAAGCATGAGAATTACGCGAAAAATCCAAAACAGCTCTCAAAATCGCTTTCTCAGTGGTAAATTTTCGGATCATTCTTATTCCAAAGTTACTGTAAGAAAAGGCCAAAAAAATAAGATAATCTAACTAACTTGACAAATACGAGTTGGCGGTCATAGCTAGTTGCTATGTTTTTCAAAACCAAAAACACATGCGATTTAAACTTTCATATCAAAGATAACCCAAGACATCGCAAGTTTAAGCTATGTCGATTAATTAAGGATTTATCGTCGTTTATGTGAGACTAAAGTTGATAGTAGGTGTATACGAGTACTCGTAGTTTTGATAGCGTCTAGCTATTTGTGTTTCCTCGGTGATGAGGGTCATGATTGCCTCTATGAATCACTTGTACACACAATATTACGTGAACGACATCGATTCTCGACATTAATTTATAAATTAGTTCATGTTGGTAATCGTAAAATTCCTAACATCGCACTTCTTTGTCGTGAAGTTCATGTTCGATATAACGGTCGATTCCTGCGCCAACGCTGCTTCGTCATGCAGTTCGATATTTGGTAGAGTAACTTATCTAACATACGAGTACGTTACTGTGAATTCAAGGTAAGAATCGTATGCTCGAATCCACAAACGTCACTACAAGCTGAGCAGTCCATAAATATATCCTTTTAATTTTTTGTTGTTTTATATTGCCCGTCAAGATGCCCTCACTACACCTGATGGAAAGCTGTCGCTGTCGTCCAGATATGGGGTTGACAAGCTCAGTTATTCAAACGAATCACTGGGCTGGCCATCCTCCCCTTGATGGCCTGCAGAAATGCCTTTTCACGCCCCGCCTGAAGAACCCGTGACTATACGAGGAAGGAAATACGAGTACATGTGCTGGAATAGCATTCCACGTCTGGATGGTACAACAAATGCTGAATTGTGTGTGGATGACGCCGTAGTCCAGCACGTGTGGTACGGGAGTGGAAAGGTGAGGGTGGAATAAGCTGGAATAACTGGTCAGAGAATTCCCCTTTGTAGAAGCGATAGAGAACACTTAGCCTGGCAATGGCTCTACGCAATAGGAGTGGCTCAAGGGTCAAAGTTGCCTCTGGGTTTCCAATAATACGGATAGCACGCCGCTGCAACCTGTCAAGAGCTTTTATTTTTTTTAATGACATGTGATAGGGCAGCATTAATTTGAGGTGTCCTCAACTTTTGATTAGCATTTGTGGATACGGGGATTAAGCTCTTTCTGGGCTTTCAGGATTTCATATTGTCATGTCATAAGGATTGATTGAAATCAACTGTCCCCGAATACTGTAAAACCACTCATAATTAAATTGATGCTATTTTTTACTAAGCCAAATGAGGTTCAGTGAAAATATTACCATTGCCCAGCTTTGAAAAATCCGCTTCGGTTTATATTCAAACGTTTTACTTCCATGTAGGTGAATTAGGCATGTGTCCAGATTGTAATTTTCTTTTAAACCATAACAAACGTTAAGTGACTAAAAAGCAATAAAAGCTGGCCGAACCTACTTGAAGACAGTAAAAGTTAAACATAAACGAGATTGCTCGCGTTTTTCGGGAACTCATTAAAAATTTCGCGCACAGACACCACTCGGTCTAAATGGCGTGTTGGAACTAATTTCTACACGTTCTGTGTACAAGAGGCCTACTCCGTTTGTCCGAACACGAAGTATCGTAAATCGTTGTAAAACATACTCAATGTATGAAATTTAAAACTGGAAAGTTTTATTGAGAGCATTATACTTTATTGCTCGAACTCGTTCTTATTGCTCTCAGGCTTTCAAAGTTTTACGAAACTTGGAAAATAATGCACCGGAATAGAACCCCCAAACCTCGAGCCCATCAGAGGACATTCTCATTGAATACTTTACTCATACCGACTTCCACATTTGACCTCTAGAATCTTCTTTTAAGCAAGCGAAGCGACTTTTGCCAGTTTCCTTCAGAAAAACGACGAAATTAAGTCACGCTTGTTTAGCCAAATGATTCAATTTAGGGTAAGGAAAAATGCGTCCGTGTTTATTTCGTTGGAAATGACTGTTTTCAAGTAAACTGCTCGCATTTAATTTAATATGAAACACTGATTTTGGTACTGAAAGTCATCCTAGTGGAAGACTTAATTAAAACCAAACCTGCAATGCTCGTGATATTCAAATAAATTATTTTTGTTTTGTCCCTCCCTGGGTGTTAGATAATAAAGATATCACTTTATATGAAATATACGTTTAATAACCAGCGAGTATATAAATAAATGACAGTAAATAAATATCTGGGACATCCACAGAATAAGTAATAAATAGTACTCACACCAAGATCACTTAACGCCTAACTAAGCAGACCCTTTTGGGTGACAGAGACTGGACTCAAAAATTTCTAAATACATAATTAGATATATACTACACCTAGTACACCTATACTACCTACTATACCTAGACTAAGGACAGACATTAATGTTCATCAATGTTTGTCTGGAACAGTCATATGAACCCAAGACCTTCGAGGCTAAAGGCCAATGGGCCAGTCAAATAAGTTAAATGTTAAGTTTCTCAAGGCAGTGTGCAGGGCACATAACGTGAGGAAGTGGTTTCGATCGGTTTAAAAAAGGTCAGCATTTGAAAGTAATCGCAGCGTGGGACATACCCGGAAAATGTACGTACCACCTAGAGTTCTAAAGAACTCTAGTCTTTCAGGCTAAATTCGATAGACTCGGCTCAATTATACAACACTCTAAACTCGGAGTCTTGAGTCGAACCGAGTTTCAGTCCTTTCTCGAAGACTTGAGCACCAAAATTTAACTCGAGTCTTAAAGAGAGCTCAAGTTTTAAAAAGAGCTCGAGTCTTACAAAGAGCTCATGTCTTAAAAGTGCCCGAGTCTTCTTCATACTGTTCTTCTTCGAAATGCTGTGTATCACACAGTCACAGAATAAAATAAAAACAGTAATTCATGATTCAGTGATTAAATGTTAATTAATACTTTTAATTCTCAATATACCCTTCTGGTTACACATATATCACACAAAAGTACTTAACATTTTATTGCCTGCTTTAAAAAGGAAGACTCCAAACGGAAGAGAACTAGAGCGCGACTCGCCGCGTAAAAACGACTCGAGCGCTAAAGAAGACTCGAGTCTCATGTTGCGATCAAGAGCTCATATACACTTGAGTTCTCCAGTCTTGGAGTCTTGTTGTTAGGAGTCGAGTCATGCAATTTTTCAGCCGAGCTCAAACTTTTGGACTCAAAGACTCGAGTTCTTTACAACTCTAGTACCACCTGATAACACGGATACAGGCCGCCCAACCGTTTAGCAGTAAGCTCTAATAGTTGCGTATAATGATGGTAATGATGAATGATTTTATTTTGTAAATTAAATTTTTAATTTAATTATTTTTTCTTTAGGATTAAGAGTTAAAATTAGGGTAATGTGTATAAAGATACGGATTGGCAGAATAGTACCTAAATTGTGTCGAATTATACAATTAACTGAATGTCTAAATGTAGATAAGCTGAACGTAGAAAACAATAGAGACCGTTAACCACCAATTAAAGGAACCAGAGTGGAATAACCATGACTGGCGTCTGTGGCCGGAACGTTTGCCGACCATTGGACCATATTCCAGGCATTCACTGCGCTGGAATGTAGTTTCTAATTCTAAACTGGTAGCACTCAGACCTACTTTGTTTACTGCATTTTCAAAGCTTACAGAGTTTCTTACCGTATCTTACTCGCTACCCGAATCATCAACCGTCACTCAAATCAGTACGTCTACCACGAGTTGCCACTTCAAATTTACATTATCGTTCGCGTAAAAAAATGTATTGGGATTTGACATTGTTATGTCATGTCATGTGTCATCCTAATACATTTTTTACGCGAACGATAACGTAAATTTCAAAAGGCAACTCGTGGTAGACGTATAGCAAATGTTTCTAGGGGTGGTTATCCTGCGTTAAACGTCAACGTTCATCGTTCACATGAACAATACTTACGTTTGAAATACGATTAGGTAGTATTAAGTTACTAATAAATTTATGTTAGTGTGTTGTTTTATTATAAATAAGTATAATTAGGTTGCCTGAAACTACAAAAACCGTGTTACTAAAGTATTGCGTTATTTTGGATAAGTAATGTTCTAAATACGTTTCGAAAAAAAATATAAAACATCTAATGACTACTAAAGTTTTTTAATGTCTCTGCTGAGAAACTCTAGATTATCACTAAATTCAAGCTGTGATCCGAACGATACAACGTATGCGACATTCAAAAAACTTTAGTAGTCATTAGATGTTTTATATTTTTTTTCGAAACGTATTTAGAACATTACTTATCCGAAATCATAGCAATGATTTCTTTCATAACCTCAATTCAACGGTCCCACACACCAGTGTGGGTTCACAACCGGGATAGACCGCACGGATGATGAGTAGTACGGATATGTAGTACTCGCGCTCAGGGAAAAGTTGTCAGGTTCAAAAATCTTATCATATCTTACTATACCACTAAACTATGATAATATAATAAATACGAAAGTTTATAAGGATGTATGTAGGTATATTTGTTACCCTTACACGCAAAAACTACTAACGGATTAAGATGGAACTTTACAGCAATACAGCTTATATATATCATAATAACACATGTGCTACAATTTATAAAGTTTTATGTAATTTGGCCTTGGCCGCGGGTGGAAAGCTAGTTGATTTATATGAGTAAATACTCGTGACTGTACCCATCATTGCATTGATTTCTTTCAGTCAGCATAGCCAGAAAGCAGAGGAAATAAAAGGGCAAATTACTTCCGACCTTTACGTTGTTGTGCCGACGGTTGCACGAAACGTTACGTCAAGCTGTTAATAATGCAAGTTGCTAAGGAGTGGAACTCGTTGCTGGTAGGTAAATGTTTTCCAAGCACTATAATTTTGGTTCCTTAAAAAATAGAGGGAATCGACAAGGCAAACAAGTTGTTATTGTCGTCGCATTTAGATTTAAAAAACGAATAAATAGCAAATTATATCATCGCTTATTTATATCAGACTAGCTGCCTCTACAGACTTAGTTCTGTCAAAAGTAATTGCACGTCGTCGCGGCGTTGGTTAAGCAGCACATCTCGCCCGCGTTTTTCCGACTTGATTTACATATACCTACTATTATTTGTCACTTAATATTTTGTTCAATCATAATAAGATGTAGCCTATGTCAATTCCTGATAATGTAGCTTCATATTGATAAAATAATTTTTAAAATAAGTCCAGTAGTTTCTAAGCCTATTCAATATCTACAAACAAACAATCTAATCATTCCTCTTTATAATATTAGTATAGACGAAACGAGCTTAATCTCGTGCGGAACACCCACATTTGCACCCTTCGTGTTCGTGATATCGCAGACAAGCTGCGGGAGTGCCGCCTTCGTTGGTTTGGTCATGTCTTACGGAGATCGGCAAACTACGTGGGCAACAAATGTCTGGCCATGCCACCCCCGCCAGGTCGACCCAAAAAGCGGTGGCTCGACGTCGTCAACGGTAACATGCGTGCCAACAGACTCACCACTGAGGATGCACAAGACCACGCGAAGTGGGCTAAGAAAATAAGAAAGGCGGACCCAGGGACCCCACACACCAGTGTTGGTTCACAACCGGGATAGATCGCACGGATGATGATAATGATGAAACGAGCTTAATCTGTCAGTCTTTCACAAATTATATGCTCGTGTATCTGCTCTGTCTCTCTGAGTTTAAATCTCTTACATTGCAGAGATTTAAGAAAAGTGTGACTAATTGGCTTATGGACAAATTATTTTATAGTGTTGAGGAATTAATTAATTGAGATTGATGACATTAGAATATATTTTTTGAATTGAATTATGTAACCAAAAATTGTTAAATTAAAAATTTGCATGCTTTAGACTAAGGAGCTAAATGTGATGGAACTATATGACTGTGTGTAAGACCTTTTGTAACCACTTTTATTGCAAATAAATTCTGATTCTGATTCTGATTCTGATTCTGATCTTCGTTACGGCAGAAACAGACACAGGCGGACAGGTGATGCTCTTTCTTTTGTCTTAGTGCCCTTATGGAGGCAACTTACAGCTAAAAATTTATATCTGCATACTAAATGGTCCTTTCGGTATGGATTATGATTATGTGTGATGTTTCTGTATCCAATCAGAATACATGAATGACATTACACACATTACGAGTAAAATGAAAAAGTTAAAAAAATTAAGCACTTTGGTAAAAAGGGCATGTTAGTATGGTGTCATTGAATTTATAGTTACCTTAGTTAGTTGCAACTGGCCGTCAATAAATAGGTATGTTATTGGTATAGGGAGTTTATTATTTTTTAATCATCAAAATTCTACACAAAAGAATGCTAAACGTTTAAAAAAACATCAAAATCTGCAGTTAAAATATTACATAAGTAAATCATGCTAACAGAAAAGACACATGTTATATCTCCAAATGAAATGAGATGCCCGTGGGATTTGTTATTTCCAAATATGCGGGATGGAGAGAAATTATAACGCAACCAACGCGACGTTGGGAGATACAAAAATAACGGTACCTTAGAATAGGTACCTCAAATTCAGCTTTAACACTATTTTACTAAGGTTCTATGTCTTATTCAAATGACCTTTTAGCGCAACTGGTAGAGGTTTTGCCTACATCGCCAAATGTCGTGGTATTATAATTGAAATGAGAATTTCAGGTACATAATTCTGTCAACTAATTAAAAAGAAACCTTGTTTTCTATTACAAATAGAAAACATGGTAATTAACCACGGTCCGATATTCATCAAAATTACCATTCCTCTGTTTACTTCATTGCAGTACGTGACAAAGTTAAAAACAGTTCAAGTAGAAACAACAGACACGGCACAGCCATTAAAAAGGAAATGAAATGTATCCAATACCTTTCTACGCGTTAAGTTGATTGCGATAAACGACAACATGAACACTGGCGACATAAATTTAGGAGCATAAAAACAGGTGGTTTTATGGCTTCCACGCGGCCGTGGCATAAAACAACTGCCAGTACATTTGCGGACAAACTGTAACACAGAATACTCGTATACACTATTACAACGCGGTACTACATAACTGTAGTCTGCGATGCGGTCACATATTTATGTTGTACGAATATAGGCCAGTGTCCACTGCCAGTGCAAACAGTCTTTATCTCACGAAATTGTACTGGTGCTCTAAGGCTTATTTAACACTGTTAAGCAATGCTAATGGTGAACGTGTTGTTTAAATCTTTGGAGTACCAGTGCAATTTGAGACCTGAATATAATTTAATGAACATACGAATGTAAACCAAAACCTTTGAGGTAGATTTTAAAACACCCAAACATTTATCATTTCAATAAACTTCGGGTAAACATTATCACTGCGGACCAAGCCGTTCGATTACCATCTTCCTGAGAAGGCAGACTCATAGATTTTAACAAGGGTTTGGGATTCTGCTTTCTACCTCTGATAAATAGCCTTCGAGGTTCGGAGAAGGGAAGGATTCAGCATGACCAAGCGCACGAGTTCACGACTTTTCAATCCCAAAAATGATCAATTTTCGGTAGTCATTACATTACAAGTGGTGGTAGGCCGTTGGGTCGATCGTTTTCATTACACAGTTTTGTGTATCAATGGCGTCTGGGTATTCACCGTCTTCAATGAGGAAGCGATGTCTAAAATAAAATATAATCCCAGAATTAAATACACGTGCCCTTATTGGCAATTTTTAACTCATGCATTCTGGCTGCACAATGTGTTAATAAGCCTGGGACTCATTGCGTTTCTACGTGAAATCAATAAAAAATCTTCTCAAAGGTCGAAAGTAACACCGAGTTAAAAAGGAATCACTCGAGTCATATTCCATTTTAAGACAGTTCATATAAAAAACTTCGAAGTTCTATAACGGGCGTTAGAAAGTGGTCGTTTATAACAGCTATGAATAGGACGCGTAATTGGACACTCCATGTCGTGCTGGACCACGATCGGAAATGCTCCATATAAGTGGCAACCAAGTAAATTGGGATCCAATTGCTGAAACCGGTCGAAAATAGGTACAAAATTCACTAATAACTGAATTATATTAACTATCTACTAGTTAGGTATGATGTAACACTCTGTATTTTTTTTGCTTTTCAGGCTTGGGTAATATAACCCAGGTCATAATATGTTTTTACAATGCCTATGCATTCCTTTTTAGCATTTGCTGCGTGTAGTTTTTGGGTAGATTTTTATTATTTATCAAGGGACAAACCCGGTACCAAAAGTTGTTGACTTTGGCTCCATGCAAGCCTTGAAGGATCGGATTCCTATACACCCGTAATTCATAACGTAACAAAATAATGATAGGTATAACGTAACTGTAAATATGGTTCACTGTAGACGTCAGTGCCCTATCAGACTGCGTAATGTAACCGGATGTGTCCGCCCGTGTGATACCCACATCATTGGTCATTATTGTCATTTCACATTTATATTATTACTCGTAACCCGTAAATCAGACGTGCCATCGCTTCTCTGTTTTGCAAATAATACGAGTACTACAAGTGAATTCCTTTTGTACCAAAACTCACTTTTGATTTATTAAAACATACAAAAATATTCATTGTCTCCAACATGGTGGACAGACCTCATCAAATCGTTGACGCACTCCAGCATGAACTATAAAATAAATAAATATGCGCCGGACAACACAAAACTTTTCATAATCTCGAAGTAGGGATAAAAATCCCTGTGTTACTAGGTACCAGACAAGGAATTAAGTCATGGTCGTCTACCAGCACACCCACACCCTAACCAATATAGAAAAGATCATTCCCTGAACCCTCCCAGGGACCGAACCCGGGACACCGCGCAAGACAGCACGAGAAACCGTGCTACAGCGCACTACGCCTTCAAAACTTCTGCATACGCATTATCTTCGGGTTACGTAAATTTGATCACGTTTCTCAATTCCGCGCTCAGTTAAACTGGCTAACCATACGACATCGCCGTGATCTTCATATTTTGGCCCTATTGTATACTACTTTGTTTAATCCCCGTTCGCCTCCTTACCTTAAGACGCTGTTTCAATTCATGCAGCCTACCAAAAGTGAAGGCATGCGGTCTTGCCGGAAACTCCACCTGACAGTCCCTCCGCACTCTTCTAGCTATTATTCTCAATCCTTTGTTGTTCGCTCAATTCGTCTGTGGAATTCCTTGCCTTTAACCATTCGTCAATCTCAATCCTTACCTATTTTCAAATCTCAGGTAAAGTCGTACTTCCTCTCTCACTGACTTCGTGTTTTTTTTTTTTCTTTGTTTACGTTCCTTTTACATATGTTTCTCTCCTAATTTAGTTCGTTACACAAGGAAACTGGTGCTAGGTAATCTAAAACAATATATGTGTGTATACATAGATGTATTTATTTATTTATTTTTATATTAGCATAATATTCAAATGTAATTACTATTTTTTTTTTCCATAGCTTTTGCGCAGCCTAACACGTCCTCTGTTTTAAATCTCTCTGCCGAGGGTTGTCTGGAAGAGATCGCTCTGTAGCGATAAGACCGCCTAAATTGTACTTCAATATTTACTTTTTTGTTTTTACGTGCTGTAAGTATTTGTTTGTGCAATAAAGATTATTTATTATTTATTATTATTACGCCAAACTATTGCTCGTCTATTCTGCCAAACATCGAATAGATGGACTGCATAATGTTGCATCGTGACACAAGCGGTGGCGGCACGTACCGGTTTTTAAAGTTTTATTAAACAGGTAAGTTTTAAACATTAGTTAACTTTATTCATTCCGCCATATTGTGTATTGGTATCTTACAGATTGTAAAAGATATTTCTACCCCTCAAACTTTTGAAGCACTCTAGAAATTGTCTAAACTTGTACTACGTTTTACAAAATTATTACTTTAAATATTTACGGTCAACGTTAATATGTAAATGGTTTTCTAACTTTCCACATTAACTTAATAGCCGTTCTCTTGGCGATCTCATTTAAATAGTAAAATAACACAACAGTTTATTAAGTTAAATTATGACATCGTGGTTTGTGTTGTGACCTGGGTATTAAACTACGAGACGAGTATTATAGTTAGGTATAAGTCAGCTTCTCATAGGTCCTTAAAGATAGAACTCCTAAAATAAAACTACTGTTACTACCGATGAAAAACCCTGTTTAGAATTTGTTACTTTTTTGCTTTCACTGACAACAGGATTTTTCACTGATAAATTAAACTTGACTGAGACTGATAGATTTATTGCTAAGTAAGAGCTTCCAGTCAGATTTTAAACGACACTCCAAATTAATATCAATTAAGTATTAGGTAATTAAGGTCAAGAGCCATCGCGATCTGTTCAAGCCACATCGCGCTAATTCATTTTTCAAGATAATTTCATTGTGGATCTACCCTTCAAACTTCGGTAAGTGCCTTCTGTGTAGTACAAAACTTGACTCTCCTAATAACCTTACCTAGTCATAAATTAATTTTGGTCAAAATGATTTTAGGGATAACTCAGAATATCTGAACATCATCTTACAATTTTTAACGTTAGTGTATGAAACACATTCCAAGTCGAGACTAATTATTGTAGAATTCAGCTTCAGCCCTTTGGAGAGATGATCCTCATATAATACTTGTTCCATTATCTCGTTTCATCCCTTGGAGCTGATGTGGATTCTACTATTCCTTGCAAATTGATGCTTTTGGTTTTTAACATCTCGGGAGAATATTTTAAATTTCAGTTGCTACAGCAACTACAGTTATTTAAAACTTCACCTTCCATAGTGGTGTGGTCAGAGGCTGCATCGTACATACCTCACGACTTCCGGAGCCCAAAGCATCCGTGGCGGCGATGACAAATGAGTGGGAGACACGGGACAGCGGAGAATAGATCTGTGCATGGCTTTCGGTATGCGTGTTGAGAGTCAGAGACTAAGAAAGATTCATATCAAATTTGGTCATCATATTTTAAGGCTCTGAGGTTGGGCCCCGGAATCGTGTAAGTCTGTTTGTGTACGTACAGTGTACGTCGTACCTACATGTATGTTATATTCAAAAACTTGGAAAACTCTTATCTCTACAAATTCTGAGTTGGTAATAATATCCGATTGATCTCTTGACGACCCGCAATGGATCGAGCACGGGTTGAGCCGCAAAAGGTTACGACTTCGATTCGTGCACCAGCAGAAATGAAACAGATATTTAGATGACTATTTTTAAAGGTAGAAAATAGAAAAATTCGAGCTGATCCCAGCGCTCAATCGGGACTCGAACTTGCATCTTCTACAATCCGGGTTGGAGTCCGGTTTGTCTCCTGAGATGAGGTTGAACTTTTCTAGTTTCATTTTTTAGATGAAAATAGAGCATTGTTTTAATGCTAAAAAAGACAGGGTTTCCGTCCTTGCGGTACCATTAGCAAGACCTCTATAGTCCAACAGGATAGTCAATACAGTCTTATACCTTCGCAGACTATCGTCTCGCCAATCGTTTATCTTTGAAATATTTATGGGTTACACTTAAACGGCGATATCGAGTATATTCGGGATAAAATATCACATTAAATGTCCATTAGGTTCATTCGCCAGTAGGGGATGATCGATGGTCGGCGACTTACCTCAAATACCCGCCCCGCTCCGCTGGATCTTGGACTCGGCGACCTGAAAGGAAGCGAACATCATGTTAGATCACGTATCATGTTCCACATTATTTTTGCTTTATCCATATCCTTAAACTATGAACAGTCCTCAAAATTTCTCAGCCCTGACGAGGTTAGACGTACCTTTCAATTTTACTGACATACTGTGGGACAATATCAAACTAAAGGCATATAACTTTAAGAACGTACATGAACACATATTTTTAAAACTGAATTTACCTGTATTTGTGATTTCAGGTGGCTCTACAAACTTACTGCAAATTATCAATAGTTACCATAAGTATTTGTTAATAAACAAAAATATCTGTATTTAAATGTAGGTAAATTTATTTGTTTTGAGTTGTATTAAATTGTCGATAATCCAATGACGCAAATATTTCAAATAGTAGATTTAAATACTGAATATTAATATAAATATGTAATGTGGTGCCTGATAGTAAGCTGATTTTTTTAATGTTCTTTACAATTAATAATTAGTGAATTACGCTCATTAGAACTGTACATTTTTATTAGTATTATGTTGATTAACAACATACTTATAATTAATATATTAATAAAAATTATAAGGCAAAGTTAATCAAAGTACTACTTCAAATTACACTTTAATAATAAAATTATCCCATTTTGGTGCTATGGCAACTTTCTCTCAATTAATTATCACTGTCTTTTCACAAATTAATATTTCACATGATTAATAAACAGTCAGAGGGGACTTTGCAGTAATTTACGACCGGCACGGGAGGGAATCATCAATGAATTAATTACATTCACGCCTTATCTTTTCACTATACAGGTAAAGCTTTTGTTTTTTTAATATCTGAAATAATGAAATAACACGCAAAGAAGGTTCTATCCTAGAGGGCCTAGCCCAAAAAAAGGTTACTTCTGTAGCAACCTTTTTTGGGGACCGCTCTCGCCTTTTTCCTAAACTTCCGTGACCGCCCAGGGTTACTACAACTTATATTCGTTCTGAATTTTTAAAATGAAGGTAGGTTATACATGACAGAACCGACCAAAAACAAAATTCATCATGTGAAAAATTGCACCAAGTTCGACAAAAACAACACTCGCGTCATACAGTGCGACTGGCCACGACACTGATGCTCACCGGTAACGCCTGTAAACTCACTGTGTCTGTGTGCGTAATCAAAATAGCGGGTTTGTTCCAAGTGGACTTTCTGTCAGAGGCGCCGCGCCGCATGCGTAATTTGTGGCCTAGCCGAGAACTTAGCATTTTCCCAGTCAGAGTTATATTAAATGTCGTTCCCATTTATTTGATGCTTTTCGGTTTTTGAAGACCACCTGTTGAGACGCAAAGGGCCACAGGTTCGATTCGATTCCTGCGCCCAACACAATTGTCTGTCGAAACAGATATTTATTCTGGGTCTAAAAATCAGTTCTTATTCGACTGCTTGGTGATAGATACTATTTAATAACCCAAAATAAAATAAATCAATAAATAAATATCTGGGACAATTTACACCAAGATCATCTGACCCCAAACTAAGCAGAGCTTGTACTAGGGCGTCAGAGACTGATAAACATGCTTGAATATTTCTAAATACTTAAATAGATAATAATACCCAGACACACAACAAACACAAATGTTTGTCATGGGTGGCGATCGGACCCACGACCTCCGGCGCTAAAGGCAGGATCGCTGCCATGCCATTGCGCCAACAGGCCAGTCAGTTCAAATCCCAGGTAAAGTATGTTTACAGATATTTTACATACCATAACATAACCCGGGTTTGTGATTACCAAGGCGCATTTGGCAAACTCAAACTTACTCTATTCAGATACATATACACTTGTGCAGGTACTTTCAAATCGCCAAGAATGGTGGTTAAACTACTACTCGTCAATTGTAGAGTGGACTTGATTAAGATGTTGGAGACTTTTTTCCAGTAGTTGAAAAGTAAATAGGCCAATTAGTTTATTTTATTACCGAGTGTTTAACGAACGAGAGTTGACACGGAACGCATCAGGAATCTTAAAATGAGAAAATGCCACTCTGAACGTTAATGTTATTTCCTTTTCAGTCGAACTTCTGCATATGTTCCACTTTAGGGTCATATTTCCAAAACATATACAAAAAAATAATACATACTCTTCAATGATTGTACTGTAATTATTTTACTTTATGTAATATGTTACATTTAAAATATCAGGCAAGTGACAGTTCCATTACCAGCCTTTAACAAAGTAGGTAATCAAAATCAGGATGGTCACATAAAGTATTTAGTTGAATTTTTAGTTAATAATTAAAACTCATCTCGGTTTTATAAATACGAAACGCGACTGTCAAAACCTTTTACATGCTTAACAAAGAAATCAACTTTCAGCCCTATAACCAAACTACAGAAAATCTCAAACATAACTCAAAGTTTAGTAGCCTTGCTTGATGGTGTCTCGCAATGCGTTAGTACGAGTAGAGCCAGGCCTCTGTCAGTCCATGTACTTGCGCGCGATAATCACCTACCAGCCGCCGGGTCTACCACGACCCATGATAGCCGCGTAGAACATTCATGTTATTATACTGTCACCGAACTGAAGATTGAGCTCAAAAACAGAGGCGCATAAAAAGGTAACTTAAGGTAGGTACTAGTATTCGTTTACACAATTTGATTTTGTTTTTTAACTTCAAAATTGCATTTTTTTGGGTTTCGTTCAGTTGTAGTTGATTAATGTATATTAATAAAGCAAAATAAACCATGCTGTAATTATTAACGTACAATAATCAACTACAACTCACTAAACACAAAAAAAAACCATGCTTTAATAATTATACATAAATCAACGAGGCTATTTTTTTGTTAGAGTAAATGTATCACTGCGAATAGCTACAAGCCACTGTTTAATCAGTATTTATCTCCCGTAGGAAACTTATGCCCTCCTGATTTATTTGCACACATAAGCACAGCACAACACTTTGGACTTTAAGAAAACAATATTACTGTTGTAATGTTCATAAGAATAAATTAACCATTAAAAATATGGTAAAATACGAAAACTGTGTATATTTGACAGTTGATTGAACCTGACGCTACAGTGCTGCCATCTCATGCAGGCCATTTCTGAAAACCCTCATTGACAAAATGATCCATTTTCTATGATGTGATTTATCTGATGAGTAGTAACTATTAAGGAATCTGTGGTAGAGCAAAGTCTATACTTTTGAGGGATTCTCAACTTTGATAGACATCTGAACGTTTGCCATATAAACGCCCTAAGCACCACTCTGAATTGCTTAATACTTTCTCTGGTGATTTGGTACATGCTGTACTTGTGTCTGTAAGTTTACTTAAACCGCATATTAATTCTACATCTTACAGTGTTCCTGGGTTCGTTCTCATTCGTAATGACGGAATAGATAAGGGTGGTGGTGGAGTCGCAATCTACCTACGTGGCGATATCCCCTATAATATTATTGCCGCTACACCGTCTGAATATTCTCGTTCCGCCGAGTATCTGGTTATAGAAGTCAACTTTAGAGGGGTCAAGGCTGTTCTTGGCGTCGTCTACTGCCCACCTAATGTAAACTTTTTCTGTAAGTTAGAGGCCATGCTGGAACAAATCTGTTCTGATTATACTCACATTATCGTCATGGGTGACTTCAACACTGACCTTCTGAAGGTTGGTTCTCGTTTCCGTAAACTTCTGTCCATTGTTGAGTCTGTCAACCTGTCTATTCTTCCTTCACCTCCCACACATCGTAACGTTGACTCTGACGACACTGTGGTTGATTTAATTATATATTTTTTACTGATTTCGTGTCTAAGCATGGACAGCTCCTAGCGCAAGGGTTTTCTCATCATGACTTGATCTTCTTGTCTTATAACATTCGTCCACCTTAGCGCAGGGCTGAGTTTGTACATCTCCGCAGCTTCTTAAATATTGATGAGGATAAGCTGCAGTCTGAGGCGTCGGCCATTAACTGGTCTTTGTTGCCTGAGGTAGACTTAGTTGACGGTAAGGTTTCTGCACTAAATAATGCTATTTTGGAGTTATTCGACAAACACGCTCCACGTGCGCAGTGAGAGTGAGATGGCCGCCAGCCCCCTGGATAACAGAAGCAGTCCGTATGGCAATGTCTATAAGGGACAAAGCGTTCCGTGATTTCAAAGCTGATCGCTGTATCCTGTAATGGGATAAGTTCAACAAACTCAGAAACCGCTGCAATATGGTGGTGAGGGCTGCCAAACTTCATTATATACATGAAAACGTGCTGTCTTTGTCCTCCTCTGATATCTGGAAATTTCTTAAATCTCTTGGTTTCGGCAAATCGTCATCTCATCTTACGTTATCTTCTTTTTCTACGAATGAGCTTAATACTCACTTCTCCCATTCCACTTCTCTCGATTTTACTACGTTAAACTCCACCTTATCTATTATAAAAACCTTTAGTTCCCTTGCCAATAGAAACCTTTTCCTTCTCACCGGTATCAGAGTCAGATGTTCGCAAGATTATATTGTCCATAAAATTCAAGGCTGTCGGGTATGACGATGTTTGTAGAACAATGATAGTTCTAATTTTGGCCCAAATACTTCCTGTGATAACACATATTGTTAATTTCTATCTTGATCGTGGGTGTTTTCCCTCTGCATGGCGTAAAGCCTTTGTCATTCCGCTTCCCAAAGTCTCTAGCCCTGACTCGCTCAATCAGTTTCGCCCAATTTCAATTTTACCTTTTTTATCCAAAGTCTTAGAAGCTGCTGCTCACAAACAATTATCCTCCTTTATTTACGCTAATAACCTCCTTAGCCCCTCCAGTCTGGTTTTCGCCCCAGTCACAGCACCACCACTGCTCTCATAAAGGTTACTGATGACATCAGAGCCGGCATGGAGCTAACGGTACTTGTTCTTATTGATTTCTCTAACGCCTTTAATAACGTTAATCACGACATTTTCCTTGCTGTGCTCTCTTACCTTCGAATTTCCCCTTCTGCGCTAGATTGGTTTTCTTCGTATCTCCGTGATCGCCACCAAGCTGTTCGAGTGGGACAATCCCTCTCAGATTGGTCAGGTTTGGATACTGGTGTCCCTCAGGGTGGCATATTGTCACCTATGCTATTCTCAATTTTTTAAACGTTCTGGCTGGCGATCTTGGATGCCCCCACCATTTTTACGCAGATGATCTTCAGATCTACAAGCAGGGAAAAACTGTTGTGATTAACAGCGCTATTGGACAAGTTAACCGCGATCTGGAGTGCGTTGTTGAGTGGTTTGCCAAATTCGGAGTCAAGGTTAATCCTATCAAATGCCAAGCCATAATCATCGGTGGCTCACGACAACTGGCGAAGCTTGATATGAGTGCAGTTTCACCTATTGTAATGGACGGTATTGTTGTTCCTTATTCCCCTTGTGTGAAAAATTTTGGCATTCATATGAACTGCTCTCTCAGCTGGACCAAGCATATTAGTGAAGTGAGCAGGAATGTAACTGGGACTCTTCGCGCTCACTATCGCCTGAAGATCTTTCTGCCGTCATCTACAAAGACACTGCAAGTGCAAGCCCTTATCTTGCCGTTTATTGATTATGGTGATGTCTGTCTCAGCAACGTTTCACAGGAGCTTTTGAACGAAATGGATCAACTTCTAAATAACTGTATATGTTTCATTTTCGGACTGCGCAAATATGACCACGTCTCCATTTTCCGCTCTTAACTTAACTGGATGCCTATCCGCCAGCGTAGGTCCATTCGAATTTTAAAAGTTCTCTTTTCTATTCTTTTTGACCCTAATTCTCCATCTTATTTAAAAAGTAAATTTCAATTTCTTCATTCTTCACATTGTGACGACACGATTGGCGTAGTGTGCTGTAGCACGGTTTTTCGCCTCGATTTCCGTAGTGTCCCGGGTTCGATTCCCGGTCGGGTCAATTCAGGAAACGATCTTTTCTGAATTGACTCGGGTCTGGGTGTGCTGGGAGACGCCCCTAGCTTATTTCCTTGTGTGGTACCTCGTAACACAGGGATTTAATAATCCCTACTTCGTGACCATTACAAGAGGCGTGTTGTCTGGCGCATATTTATTTATTATTATTTATTTATGACATTTCCATGAAATCGCATTCCTTGCGCGGTACACAGATCACTTTGAGCTTCAACTGGCGTTGACTCTCACATGAGATAGTACCTATTGTCGTCAGTTGCGTTCTGAAGATACTCTTTCCCCTCTTACGCCCTCTCATTCTTTCGGTTTCATGTCTAGTTCTTTCGCTGTATCTGCGATTCGTCTTTGGAACAAACTTCCTGTTCCAATAAGAAAATCTATTAGTAAATACAGGTTTAAAGTGGCTGTTCGAAGACATTACGGATCGGTGGTCACGCATTAGGGATGGGTCCTTGAGTCACTGTGAGGTGAATGTGGTTCAAAGTTAATACGAGGTTATTCTGAGGGGCTTTATATCGCTATTATTAAGTTTTTTTTTTGTGGCAAACAATTCTTGGTTTGGTTGGTTCTATTTATATTATGACTTCTATTTATGTATGTTTATTTTTATCGATTTATGATGAAGTTTATTTTGTTGTTTTGTTATTTTATAATAATTAGCATCTGTTGTTGTTTTCAAAAGTAATTTATTTAGTTTAACCTCGTGCACCGTGTTTAATTTCTCTGTTTGATCGTGTGGTTGACTGGTAGAGAATGCCCTTTGTCATTAAGTCCGCCAATTGTAATATAAATTTCGTGCAATGAAGAATAAATAAATAAATAAATAAATAGACGATTTGAAAACTCGTGCAGAGCGGTCAGTACCTAAAAAAAGAGAGACGTGCATTAAGGCATTACTACACACTTGCACAGGGCAATTGAACTCCAAAAACTTATGACCAAATTCATATTCGATCTAAAGATTGAAAGAAAGTCTACATAAAATATTGTTTCGAAATGTTTACACCAAATATTAAAACCTCTGTTGCCGCTGCTCGTTAGCGTCTATCTGCCTGACACGAATGGTTACTACGAATAATAAATTAAGGAGCGCGATATCTATCGATCCTACACTCAAGCGGGTACCCCGCAGTATATTCCGGACAGGTGATCCCTCACAAACATAAATAAATAGATAGCGCAAGGATAGTATAAAAACCAAACGTTTTCACGTTTATTGTGACGCTAAAATAGCGTTTTAGTCATCTACCATTTTTCAATGTTTATTTACTTATTAAACTCAAAAAATCTAAGTGTGACTTCACTTGATTTTGGCATTCGTTTTTATAACCGTTGAGCGTGGACTAAATTAAGCACGTCAGAATAGACGATACTACACGCATTTTTGCATATATTACATTTGCAGCGCCCTACAGGGTCCATAATTGATACTTACCTTTAAAATGTACTATTTTGTGTACCTACATTATGGTTTGCAATAAACAAACTGAAATTGAAATTGTATAATTCGTGTCAAACTACTCGTCCTCTCTGAACTTGTCCCGAGTCCAGCATTCCTTCATTTTCCTACGAAAAATTGGTATTGCGCATGCGCGCAACCACTTCCAGCCCAGCGGGTAAGTATAGTAAGTAAGCTAAAGTGGCAGTGGGCAGGGCACATAGCGCGCAGAACTGATGGCCGTTAGGGCCTTTCTAGAATGGAGACCGTTTCAGGGCAGGCGCAGCATGTGACGCCCAAATGCAAGGTGGACGGACATCCTGGTAAAAGTGGCGGGATTCCGGTGGATGCAAACCGCCTGCAATCGGTCGCTTTGGAAATCGGGAGGCCTATGTTCAGCAGTGGACGTCTTGTGGCTGCGAATGATGATGATGAAACAACTTCAGAGTAGACTAGAAGTTTGACGCGGACTGTACAATCGTGTCATCTATTTCAATTGATGCTCGTGTGATCCCCTCTCTTCTGCTACGAGCCCAGAAAGAAAACAAAACGCTGACGATGCTAATCAATGAGATAGTTGTATTTTACCTTGACGAGAACGAAACGAAGGGACACATCTGGAGTTTCCTTATTCGTAAAGAGAGCAAAGAAAAATATACCTACGAGTTGTAAGCATCGTTGAAATCGCCAGAAAATCGTATGAAATCAAAATACACGGTAGTAGGAGTTGGACAGCCAATCAAGCTTTTTGCAACTTAAATTGCTTTTCTCCCGAATTGTTTTAATCAGACCAAAACCAGATCTTGGGGCAAGTGGGGGCTCTTTTTTGGAAAAATGTATGACGTGATTTTTAAGGTTCCAAGTATTGCAATCTGAACGTCTACCACGAGTTGCCACTTTAAATTTACGTTATCGTTCGTGTAAAAAAAACATATTATATGTCATGTCAAATCCCAATACAATTTTTTTACGCGAACGATTACGTAAATTCAAAGTGGCAACTCGTAGTAGACGTATTGAACCTCACGTTACTCTAGACACGCTCTAGTTTACACTCAAAATTTAAACAATTATATTTGGCATTATATATTTCCCACAGCAACTATGAGCGCTAACATAACAATCACAGATAGGCTAGTGAGTCCGTAAGCCACCCAACATATTATTTGTGTCTGACCTTTAACATATCTAATCCGCTCTCACAGCAATAACTGGCATCTAGGACGTTGTCGCAAGACAAATCAGCGAATCTTAGTCTGCTTTTCCATCAGAGATATGTGCTATGCCAGAATACCAGCGTCTCTGTAGTGCCTGCGCTACAGAGACATGCTGAGGCAGGGACCTATAATTGGGTCACTGTTTATGTCATTGTTATAGTTTTTAGATAAGTTATTTGTATACTTTAGTTTTAGTTTCAATTTCTGTATGTCATGCTTGGGCTAATAAATAATTTTTCTTTCTTTATTTTCTTTCTATGCAGCTGAGCTACGTGGAACTGCAAGCTAAGCTACGAAAGTGTTAGACCGTTTCTACTGCTATGATAAGTAACGAAGCGAGTGAAATGTTCTACGAAAATGCGCCGCAGGCGCATGCGAGGTAGCTGTGCGAGCACAATGCTTAGCTCGAGCTATGTGATGCATCGATAATAGGGAAGGCACGCACAGCACGCATCTAAAGCCCGCCTTCATAGCACGCATACGTGTCACGTCATGTCATGTGTCATTAAAAAGATAGCTTAGTAGAACTCGTTTCCAACAGTGCCATTCAATGTGGACCAATGAATGACATTGGTGGATATCAAACGCATCCACAGCAACGTAGCTAGCTCATCTCTGGTATAAAAGCAGCCTAACACATATGTAATTTTTAATAAAGGCGCGACTATAACAGGCTTTTGAAATATCAGCTTTTTAAACTACGTAAGCGACTTGAGCATAGCAGGCAAAGAAAAATTGTATACGTAATGAAGGGATGTAAATAAATACGTTTACTTAGTACAACACATGGCAGTTGTGAATATATGTTTAATGTGCCTGGTCGTCTCAATGGAGAGTTACCTCTGCCAGTAGATGTACCTCGAGTCACCACCATGTCGATCTAATAGCACCATGTTGAACTAAATAAGACTTAATTATTAACAGGAAATAACGGAACACCTAAAATTGTGAAGTCCGAGTGGGTAAAGCCGCGCGCGCGGTAACTACATAGGTATATAGTTTGGGATAAAATCGTGAGCGTACAAATATTTGTTGATGTAATATTTTACCAAGAAAGGTAAGTTTCCAGTAAAGAACATCGGATTCTTCCGCTCGGAATAGAGCTGCCCGCCTAGATGCCAATATATGAAAACTAAAACTCTGCGTTTTTGATGTATCCTCATTTTGTAGGTAGGTTAAAACAATTCAGTAGGTACTGAAAAAGTTTATATTGCATCAACTAGAAGCTGTATAAGATAGATTGAACGTTACCTTCATGATAAAACCTAAAATCCAATATCTCAAAGCATTTACTTAGATTGCTTTCCGCCTAATCGTGTGGAAGAAAGTGTCGATAGTGTCTGAGCCGTTTTGCCTAATCTGTTTAAGCTCGTAAAGAGATGATAAAGACGTCGCAGTAGCTAGCTCCGACAGTTTAACGAGGTTCATTCCTAGTCCCCGATTTACTAGCAATGCGATTCGTTTATACACTTTCAGATGCTGCTTGCTTTTCTAGTGACGCCTTGATCTGTTGGCGTCAACATCGATGAATATTTTTTCATTAATTGCTGTTATTTATTTTATAAAATCAATATGATCATTAATCTTGTTGAGTTTAAGAGTTAATTAGAGTAAAAGTATAAAAGTATAAAAATATTTTTATTCATATCGACTTACAAAAAGTACTTATGGCAAGTCAAATACAAAAAAATATATACTAAATAAAATTAAACTTACATAAGATCGAGAAGACTCCGGCAAGAAACTCGAAGGTTACTCTTTTCAATCTTTTTTATAAACACAAAAGTTAATTGACAGAGTAAAGTCATAACAAAAAATGTGCAGAGAAGCAGATTATACCTATGATGACCACAAATTCTTATAGTTCAAAAAAACCTCTACACTATAATAACCTCGCTTCATTAACGTACCTTTAATTGGTGACGTAAACTTGTGAAGAGGCAGTTCAACAAGAGTTTGCGGAATCTTATTAAAATATTTTACACATTGACCAACAAATGATTTCCCTAGTCTTAGACTGGGAGTTACGAGCTTTTATTTCTAGTATTGAGTTTATGAACATCACTGTTTTTCTTGAAGAGATGGAAGTTTTTAAGGACATATATACTACGTTATCATAAATGAATTGGGAGTACACTGTTAAAATATCCATCTGTTTGAATAATTCCCGAAGCGAGTCGCGTGGTCTAAGGTTGTAAATGGAGCGGGTGGCTCTTTTTTGAAGAACAAAGATGTTGAGATCCGCTGCCGAGCCCTACAACTGTAGACCATACGACATAACACTGTTTCTACGTGTTCACTATGGCCTTCTGAGGCACATAACAAAATGTAACGAAGACTAAATTTTTTAGTAATCAGGGCTTTTTAAGGCATGCTCATCATTGTTTTTTGGGGATTTCTATTCAAGAAATGAGTTATAAAGTCATATCTAACCTGAAGTAAACGTAAAAACTGAGAAAAATTGTCTTCTAACAATAATAATACGAGTATTCCGGTTTTTCTTTGTAATATTTTAATACTGGTGGTACGAGTAACTAGCCTTTTTAGTAACAATTTGGCTAGTGAGTAACAAATAACTTAGGATAAGTATAAAGGAAAGAAAAATCTGAAAATATTGTTTTGGTTAGTCTGTCAATCAGTTACCCATTACTAGTAACATTTGAGAAAAAATAAATAATGAACTAACTGTCCGTCAGCGGCTTCACCTGCGTAGACTATTTCTCCTGCAATTTTTTTTTTTAATTATGCCTATGTCACTCCCTGATAATGTAGCTTTATTTGGTGAAAGAATTTTTAAAATCAGTCCATTAGTTTCGGAGCCTATTCAATACAAACAATCAAATCTTTGCTCTTTATAATATTGATATAGAAGAACAGATAAAATGTTTGCGCAGCATGTGATATTGTAAAAAAATGTTAGAAAATTTAAAAATGAATGGTTAGTAAGTCTAGATTTTATTACTTTCAATTTATTTATTGCAAAACATAATTTTGTGAACTGATATTGTAGGTTATATCAGGTTACTCCGAGGTTAGGGGCATTACGCGCATATAGTATTTAAGCCCTTATTATATTATCTTATCTAAGTCAAAATAAAAGACATTCTTATTACGTTTCCCGAATTGTAACCGAATGAAGACATCACTATGGGCATCGTTTCGTAAAATTTCGCGTTATTTATTTCCCGCCCTCTTGGGACGGTGCCTTTTTTATTCCGTGAAATAGCCCGATGTGATTATATCCCGTATTGCCTTCTCAATTTTCACATTACCAATGTTGTTTTTCTAATAAATGTTTGCTAGGTACTCGTACTCGTATATTTGCATATTTTTCTTTACGGGATGTATTTTCTCATTTTAGATATAAACATGTTCACTCAGTAATTTTATGTAATTGTTAACTTGATGTTACTTATATCAAGATAATATATTTAATCTTGTTTACAAATTGCAACTCTGTAAGTAAAGTGGATCAAATTATCTGTGCTCATAATTCCTTTTCAATTACAGTGATTTAACGTAGGTAATCTAGGCAGTTTAGCCCCAAAACCTGAAGAAGCCGATATTTTCACGTCACTACTTGTTGAGGTTTTTTATCAGATCTCACATTTCGCACGAGCTTCGGCTTTGCTTTTTTTATTTCGGATCTCTTTAGCGAGTTTCCGGTTCCATGCTTTAAGAGCTTTTAATGGAGCAAACAAGATCACGTGGAATCAGGAGAAGGGCTTGCATCCTAATTGTTAGCGATCAACATCGAAGCAACGTAGCTGCAATGGGGAAGAATGCTTAGAAAACCCTAAATTCTTGGTGTCATAGTTTTGGTTTTATGGGAACACAGCTTTGGTTTTACTGTTCAGTGTGCATGTACAAATTATAATCTATAAACTTTTCATGCTGTTTATAAAAACAATTGCGTTGACATAAGAATATTCATTATAGCTCAAGAACATCATAAGTTCAGACCAGAACTTATTTAGACTAGCTGCGATTTAGACGAAATGATACTAACCCAAATAATCTTCCTTAATCATTTGTTATGACGTCAATCGTCATTAAACTGTCGTGAACTAAACATCTAACAAACTTTTTGTTTTCCCTATCACGTCGTAAAAATTACAATTTATCTGATGGGGTGTAAGTTTTTAATTACCCTTACGATGGGCTAATTTCGTTGGAGTCGGTCAGGTCTTCTTTAATGGCGGTATTCGCGTGCGGAGAAGGGCCATTCGGTGTGTAATTGTAGTGTGCCCTTTCAGGAACACGCGATCGCGTGCTGCGGTGGCCGCACTCGATGCCGGCCGTTTGTTTCACTAGGCCGGTTGTGGAAAAGTTGGGAATGCGGTTGGAGTGAAACGTTGAGACCTTGTGCTCTTTCTCAATTGAGGCCGGTCGCGCTCTGGTTTCACCTAGTATATTCGGTTTTGCAGAATCATGGCTCTCTTTCTCTGAGGCTAATAGCAGAGAATCCGGCTGCTACACCATTCCGGGGCATCATTTAGCTCCAAAGCTTTGACGGTGGTGAAACATCGGATACTTCCGTATGAGTGAAGGTCCAATGGGCACTACACCTTCGTGCCTTGCGAAAATAAACCAATTGGAGGTTCATGACGGAATTTCATAGCTGTAAAATGATGTCCATGGTAAATACAATAAAAAAAAAAAACTTAAGTAGAAATACTACTAGATAATGTTATAAATGTTACAGGAATTTACCCTTGAGTACATTTTCAATCAAAGTATTTTTCTTTTCCTGTGCCATCCTTTACACGAGTGAACCTGTCAAGTGTAGCGACTAATTTTTGCGTAGTATAATTTCTCCTATTTAAGTAGTGATAAATGAACATAATTATGTAAATTCAGGTCAATCACATCATAAGGGAAGAGATCTGGTGTTCTGAGATACAGGCTTCTGCCTAGTTCAGGCACCTGTCTCTTACAAACTTTATTGTTGTCTCTAATCAAATTATTTCCATAGCTCTAATAGTACTTTTAAGATTGTGGAGAAAATAAATGCTTTTATTATTATTATTATTATTTCAATAACAATAACTGAAGTAGATTTTATTATAAAACTTCGAGTGATGGCCCCCTCTTGCTCATTTAATTGAATCCTCGTATCCACTAGGCAACAAATGACGCGCAACACGTCATGAGTCAAGAAGATCGGCAACGTTGCACAGTCATCGGCAACATGTCACTAGAGGAACTAAATAAGTTCCGCGTTGCTGTTCAATAATGCAGTGCAACATGTCGCGCAACATGTCGGGTTTTGCTGTACGTAGCCCGGGTTTGAGATCACGAACCCGCATTTGGCTAGCTGGTGATTAAGACAATACCCATCAATTGTAGCGATGAATTGATTTCAATCATGGAGGCCTTTGCCCAGCAGTGGAACAGTATGTTATAGGCTAATTACTATACTCTACTTTACTTAGTAATCGAACTCAATACATATTAATTAAGCAATCACGTTACCTGTCATGCGATTTAATTTGATCAGTTTTAGTAACCAACTTTGATTACTGGTAAAATATTATTTTAGTTTTTGAGGAAAGCGACTCCAAAATCTATATTGTCACCTGCAAAAGGCAGTCTAAAAAAACAAATTGTTGTTGCTTTGACATCCGCGCAACATGTCGCGCGTCAAATGTTGCCTAATGGATTTCTTGATCTTAACAAAACTTTAACAGTAGGTGTCATATTTGATATAGATATTAATTTGATATAAAACACCCAGTATTACTGGTACATCAAATCCTCCACTACAGAGGAACCATCCAGCAGAAAATAAGTAAAACGATATTCATAATTTAAGTACACTTTTCATTCCCTAGGCGTCTGGGTAGAGTTCCGCCCGCCCAATCGCTCTCGTTGGTTGGTTGTATTACCGATGCTACAAATTTATAATAGCTGCAGAAACACTTAGCTGCAGGTAGCTGCTGCTTTCTGAACTATTGAAACAAAATTATGATAAAAAAAAATTAAATTAATAAAACTACGCTTATCGCAGGGCGGGATCATTGTAGCATACTTAATCTTTCAAGAATGTGACGTTGTCATTTCGCCACCACAGTTAGTAGACCGAGTTATGAAATTTTGGATTAATTTAATACAATCACACAAAGGTATAGCCACAAAATAAAGAGTTTACAGAAGGACCGCTCGCGCCTTTTCCCTAAACTTGCGGACCAGCCAGGTTTACTATTTTATACGTTCTGAATTTTTTAACTGAAGTAGGTAGGTTATACCTACATGACAGAACCAGTCTAAAATAAAATTCATTATGTGGAAAACTGCACCAAGTTCGACAAAAACACAAACACTCGCAACAATGCGACTGGCCGCGACACTGATGCTCACCGGTATCGCTTGTAAACTCACTGTGTCTGTGTGCGTGATCGAAATAGCGGGTTTGTTCTAAGCAGACTATCTGTCAGATCCGCCGCGCCGTATGAGTAATTTGTGGTGGTATAGCGTAGAAGCAAATAGTTAAAAAATACGAAATAGCAAACTTCAAAAGCGGTCCAAACTTCCAAAGACCTTCTTTCTAGTGTTAACACTTCGTACAATTCGTGGTGTACTTAATTGCATGCAGCCAACCATTTTAATCGCAGCGCATTAATCGCGCTTACGGCCGACTGTTGCGTAACACGTGGTGGGTTGCGATTTAAAATTCCCTTTCATTGTGTGGAGTTAACCCGCCCTTTAGACACGACCCGGTGCCCAATGCGCAGGTAGCCGGAGCTATGTACCCGAAAAAACGAACAAAGATTAATGGGATGTTAAAGCAACAACAATTTGTTTTTCTAGACTGCCTTTTGCAGGTGCCAATATGGCTTTTGGGGTCGATCTTCACAAAAACGAAAATAATATTTCCACAATAAAATTTGTTGAGTGAAAGTTATCAAAATAAATGTAAACGTGATTGTAATTAATAATTGCATTTACATTTAGGTGCACTTTAGCAATAATCATAATCATGTGTCATGTAACTCATCAAACACAGTTATAAAAAAACGATGAATGTATAAGTATATTTTTGTATAATGTGACGTACCTGTTTGAATTGTCTACATTTTTGTATTGATCAATCTTTTGGAAAGTAGGGGCGGGGCGACTTTTTACAGAAAATTAATAACGGTAACCAAATACGTTATTTCAATTAGCGTTTACTTTATGTTCTACAACAGAGGCATAGAGATATGAAAAAATGCTTTTGCATTATGTTCGGCTCCGTAGTGAGAATACACGTTGGCACAATTTTTTTGCTGGCGTCGCGTCAGTATGTAACAGTTCCAATTTTTAATGACCATTAAAAGTTTGGTCCAACGATTTTGTAACGCGAGTAACATCATTTTAATGTTCTTGTATAAGTAATTATAAAACGTGAATAAAGCCGACAAGGCTTCGATAACAGTAAAAATCAAGCGCCAATGTGATTCAATAAAATTCTATTACGAAAATTTAACAAGTTTATCACAATTATGTAGGACCGTTTCAAACAAATGGCTGGTAAAGAAATAACATGTCTGTTATTACAGGATAACGGTATTTATTTGCTTACACAGTGGTCGGCTTGATTTGGCCCGAACGATAAGATTTCAGTAAACTTTCGTTTGCAAACTTTTTAATCTAAGACAAAAACAATCTTGCAGAAATAAATGGCGTCGGAAGAAATTCGGTTGTACCTAGTTTGTTATGGACCCTTGTTAGAAAGTTTCTGGCAAAAAGGGCAACAGCTTATAAAGTAACGTACAAGTAATCAGATTAATAGAACTTTATATTGGTTACGCAGGTAACATACTTTGTTAAATCTTTTATTTTGTATTAAGAGATTTAAAGCACATTGGAGACCGGACGGTGTGTTTGTTTTTGAAGCGTATTATACTGAACTTAATTGTACTATTTTTGTTACAGACTACACGCGTAGTATTCATTTTTTTTTAATTTTAACAGGCTTTAAGAGAAAGAGAGAGCTCAGATGAAAAAAAATAAAAATAGGTATATGTAAAGTCTAATTAATTGCTGTCTGTTGCTAACCTCGAGCACAAAATAAAGAGTTTACAGAAGGACCGTTCGCATCTTTTTCCTAAACTTGCATGAACCGCCTAGGGATACTACTATATTCGCTATGAATTTTTGAAATGAAGTAAGTAAGTTATACCTACTTGACAGAACCGGCCAAAAACAAAATTCATCATGTGAAAAATCTTGCTTGTAAACTCAAGTCTCTGTGTGCGTGCGTCAAAAATGGCATGTTGTTCTAAGCGGGCTATCTGTCAGAGCGCCGCGCATGTCTAATTTATGCCTCAAGCCCCCCGCAGAGTGCGATAGGACAATTGCAACCGAAATTACCTATCAAAAGTACACAAAATCGACGTTTCGTTGTCCCCTGATCCTTTTTCGAAAAGTTGACCGATATAGTTATTTTTTTCAATTTAAATAAATACTAATTTTAGGCGTGTTTCTATGTTCTCCATTTTTTATATAAAATAGTCAAATTAGTTTTCTGGATGGTTGAACGCAGCGGAAAATGTGGCCAATTTTTTCCATTTTTGAAGGTTCATAATCTCTTTTATAAATTAATTTACATGAAAAGGAAAACATAGGGACATGCCTATAGTGGCAATAGGTTTTGTTGAAAAAAAATCCTCTACCAGCAATATCCAGGGAGGAAACAGCTTACGGCTACGTTTGTACGCAAAAACGGCGCTTCTGTAACCTCTTAAAGGTAAAGCTATTTATTTTATTTCTACTAAAATATTCCACGAGACGTGAATTCGAACCGAGAGAGTATTACAGAATTTGGGAGTAATTCGTCTATAGATAGGAACAAAACAAAGTACCCAGCTACCTCTGTTGCTGACTGTACAATAACACAAAGGCGGAGGCTTACGATGAGCTTCCACTGCTAAGAACTCGTAGACTACGCGCGGACGGCGGGAAGTGTACGCTCTTACGCTTGATCTTCAGTTAATTACTGTACAATGTACTAATATCATTATTCACTTACCTCTGGGTATAAATGATAATGACACGTCACACCAAGATCCTCTAACTTAGCAGAGCTTGAACTTAGTTGTGCTTGTGTTTGTGATTTAATTCTTTCTTACATATTTCTACCGGCTGACTATTGAGACAAGTTGTTTATTGTGAACAAATAAATAATTCGAATGTACAGTACAATAATTTGATTAATTATACCTCCAGGAAAATGAAATGGCATACTCGGTAGGTGATGTAGACACTACTTACGAGTGAATTTAATTGACTTTAATTTCAAGGGTTTCATACAAAAATACTGTTTTTTTTTAATTTTTTTTATTTGGTTTACAAAACTGGATTTACAATTTTTGCCATCCGTAAAACGTTTAACTAAAATAGATACACGTAATTGTAATTCCTTCTAGATGTAAACACAGCATGCATTTTTGAAAAATTAACACTGCGATTAATCAAAAGAAATAAGAAAAAGAAAAAACTATGTCTTTAACAATTAAAAAGAAAGGAAAAACAATTTCTTTGGATTATGTTTAATTGTTATATTTTTTACTCTTAGATAGTTAGTATCTACATCGCCAACAGAATATACCACATCATTTTCCGGACAGTATAAATAATGCCCGGTATATACATATTTAAATTAATAATGACACGCCGACACAGAACAGACGCAAATGTTTATCACAGAAATATTTGTCTTGACTGGTAAATAATAAAAAACCAAGTTCTTAGGAAACATAGGTTCCCACTTACATTGCTGAAGGTTTTCGATCTGAAACACGTTCAAGACCCATTTCCATATGAGCCCAATAAATCATATTTTTAAGCACTTTAACAAAGATCCTAGTACCTACAAGCTCTGCTTAGTTTAGGGTCAGAGGATCTTGGTGTAATTTGTCCCAGATATTTATTATTTATTATTGTTTTTCTACAATTTATATTCTCTCCCTTTATAAGGAGAGGATTTCAAGTTTGCGAGCTTTTGGCAAAGCAAATTTGAATTTATTTTATATTACAGGGTCAGCATCAGGGGCAGCATCGGAGTCTAATTGCAAAAAAATACGGACTATTCTGCAGGAATTGAGGATCGCAGCTTTTTGTAAAGTTATGTAGGTGTGTTTCGGAAAATTTATTACATACAGGCCAACTATCAGGAGTTTATTTATTATTATTATCCTCAAGTATGAACGCTAAGATTCTACTTTGAACATCGAAGCATCGTAAAAAAGGCTCTTAAGAGCTGACCGCAACAGCACCGTGGTGTAGGTGTTCTGTGCTCGCTCAAAGGCTAAGCCAGCCATTCATCGCGACCGCTGCCAGCGCGCTTGCTTCCCGCCACGGCAGCACGCTTTATTTAAACAGTGACCCGTGCATTACCTTTTTGGTGGCATGCCAGGCTCTAAAAGGTATTTTTCACTTCACATGCTCTAAAAGTACGCCAATATAGCCCTACAAAGCGGGACTAAAGTGACCACTTTAGTCTCTAGGGAGTAAAAAGTAATTAGTTTTTTAATTTCCTTCATGTGTCGTAGACAAACTCAAACAGCCAGTAAATATACTATTATCTGTGGAATGTGGACGGACCATCTTCATTGCGAAAATGTTAAGAGTTTTAGTTCCATGGTTTGTCCGCAAAGAAGGTGGCACCATGTGTTTTAAATTGTTAATCTGTGACTGGTTTAGAAGAAAAAACTGGCCGCGTAAATTTCAGAATTTTTGTCAAGTGTAATATTGTTCGGTTTTAAATAAATTTATTAAGGATGTCCGTTGACAGTGAATAGTTTGACGTCGAGCAAAGAGCGAAAGACATAATAGATAATCTTTTGCCGCCAAAATCGCGGAAGATCTGACTAAAAACTCACGAAAGTTGTATGGACTGGAGGAATAAGAACCATTTGTGATTTTTATTACATAATGTAATATTTATTAAATGTTTTGTACTAAAATGACTATTTTTCTCGCACTCAAAGTAAAAAGTACAGTTTGCACCTCGAGACTAAACGTCAACTTAATATACCCTCGATTTCATTGACTCCCTTGCATGCTCGGGAGTCAAAACACCTCTGGTATATTATAGCTTCGTTTAGTCCCTCGATATAAGATATACTATTCCTTACAGCCTATAACAAATTAGCCGTGAAAAGGTGTAACAGCATTCAGCGGAACGTTGCGTTTTAAGGTATTTACTTATCTTAATCAATCAATGACTTACATTGCATAACATACCATTTTATATATGTAGTCAGAGGCAAGTGACTAATGCTGCCATGGTGAACGGAATCATTAGAAGCCCACTTTTCACCAATGGTATTAGAACCCAACGTGCTGGGTAGTGAGCCTTCCGCTGTTATCCGGGTCGTTACATCACCGTATGGTTAGTTGGAAATTTTGAAAATGAATACAAATATAGTTCTGGCCAGATTTGAACACAGGAGATGGGACCACAAGATCCACAATCCCAGTTGGGGTGCTAACCTACGATGCTTGGTATTTTGTAGGTACTAATAAATCCCAATCAATCAATGACTTAAACATGAGCTTAAAAATTTTGTCAATGTAGTTATTAAAAATTATATTTATAAAAAAATTATATAATAATAAATATATGAAGCCATAGTATAAGCAAGTATTCATTGTTAACCTATTGAGATTTCTAATAATTTCAAAAAGGTGTGCATATCTTTTATCATGCATTCCTGCCTTTATTAACCCTGGTTTAAAACAAAACATATACTTTTTGACGACATAAATTCAAAAGGTACTTTTGTCTATTTCTGAATGTAAATATAACCAAGTTACTTATTAGGATCTCGTAAAGTTTTCTTCGTAAGACATATATCTTTCACTGTCTCAGAAACGTCTTTATCTTTCACTTGAACCCTTAAAATCGCCGGCGCCGAAACTGCGCGATGGACTTTATCGTCCCTCCCAGATGATACTACTAAAAGCTCCCAACTAACAAATCGCGCAATAAGCCTCTGTCGTGTACGCAGTTGGGTAAAAGCGAAGGGGAAAAGTCATAATTTATTCCTGTCACGAATTGACTTACCTTTTCTACTGGTTTGTCAAATTTCGCTTTATTCAGTTGTTTGAATCCGTAACACAAACACTTCGGGCATTTATTGGAAAATTCTCTTCCAATAAGAACCAAAATACTTTTCTATCGGCGGGAGTTTAACGATGTGTCACTCATGAATCAGGGTAAGGAAACTTTTGAAGGTCTATTCCGTTTCCTGAAACGAAAATGAAATATATTGTGCCCTTGCAAAACGTGAACGGTTCGTGCTTCGGGCCTTTGATGTCACTCCAGCGTGAACTCATTGTGTTTGAAGTATCGACTAAACATATCTGTCATCGTTCTTTCTACTCCACAATAATTATGCGTAAATTCCGACAAGTTGAGAAGTTAACACAGAAGAACAGCGAGCTTGGTGGAGCTCCAGGTCCCAATATTTGGATGACTAGCTCTTCTGTTCATACTGTGCTTCTTTATGCTGGATTTAGTCTTTATAGAAAATCAACTCTCCGCGGATCGTATTCTATTAAACGCAATAGGGGATTTTCTATACTGTGTAGCACTAAATCCAGCCTAATTCACAAATCACTATTACCTTAGATTAAATTGTCAACTGAAATCGGAGATGATGCACAACTACATTATCGTTGTGCGATGTGAAGGACAGTGCGTCAGAGTGAAGTCCTGTCAATGGTTTATTGCGACTAAGTGAAATAAGGCGACCGGGGCCTGATTTAAGCGGTCCACGCGCTAGAGGCGAGTCACCTATCTTCCTATTTTGATTTAATCTAAGCTAATAGCTAGCCTAACTGTCTCATTTGCGGTCTAACTCATGTAGATTTAGGGACACGGACCGCCCGGTCTGAATTGCGACTTTTAAATTCCAAAGACTCATGTAAAAAAAACACAACATGTGCATTCGAACTTTTGTACAATTAAAATTGCAATAATAAAATCCTTATTTTCATTATTCAACACAGAACTAATAACAGTTAAGTACTCGTAAGAGTACTTTTATCATTTTGCAGTGGTAACATAACATGATAGCAAATGAATAAACACTTAAATTTACCTTTTTTATTTGATAAAATAATAACATTATAAATTAAATTTTTCAAACGGTGCTATTTATTTTATTTTATTTTTATTTATACATAAAACTCCGTCCCGGCTAACAGATATATTCCAACACGTCGGCAGGTTAGACATAACAATAAATATCCAATTACAATATGAAAAATATATTCATACAATGTGAAAAATATAGAAATTTTCAAATAAAATTAAATAGAAAATAACAACAATAATAAAATAATACTCAGAATTCAATTAATTCAGAAATAAAAATGTCATATCATATAAAAATTGTCAAAAATGCTGGTCAAGGTATGCGGCGGCTATCAAGTGCCCCAGCCCATCAGCAAACAGATCGATGGAGTCGTGCTGAGCGAGCATGTCCCCTAAGAGGCGAAGCGCGCGCGCTGTAGGTGCGTTCGCGGCATGTACCGTGCGTGTGACGGGCCTCTGCAATAGGCGCGGTCGCCGGCGTGGTGCAATAAGCCCACCACTATCTCGAGGGATTCGCGAGGGTACCGTCAGACATATACTCTCCACTACGTACGGACTATCGACTCTATGATGGATCACCGAGAGGTAATGGACCAAGAGAAGAAGTTTCCTCCTTAACGCGAGCGTATGCAGCCCAACCATGCCGTATACGAACGAGGATGGGTAAAGAAAGGGATAATACCCGTTGCTCTTTTTATAGAGCCAACGAGCGAACTTTCTATGCTACTTCTCCACCATTACTGAAATTTTTTTTTCATGAGGATCCCATATGACTGCCCCGTATTCGAGTTTGTTTCGTACGTACGCATAATATAATGTTTTTGCCACAGTAAAACTAAATTCAGAGCAAGTTCTTATCACAAAGCCTAATAACCGACTCACCGACTTGCATATAATCCGGTCAAATTAGGTCAAAAAACAAGCTACAAAAATTACCATCAACATGGAAAAAAATTGACTTAAGGTCAAAGGTCAAAAAAATGGGTTTTACACTATTTTCTTCAAAACGGTAAGTTTTTCGTAAAATTACCTCAGACAAAAATTGTAGATCATAAAATTATCTATAAAAAAGGTATCAATATTTTTTTTCCTAAAAGCTACCGCTTCTGAGATAAAACGATTCAAAAAGTTGTAAGCGTCATTCTATGCACACGTTTTCACGCCACCGCTGGGGTAGTGTACTTAGCGCGTTTTGTTTAACGTGGTTTCCCCTGTAGGCCTATTCCACAATTTGAAATTGATAAAAGCGATGGAAATGGAAGTTGGAATTGATAAAAGAGATGGAAATTAAAAAACAGTAGAAAAATGTATTACTTCTACTCGTAATCTTCAATTACTTCTTGTTAATCTTCTTCGTCGTCGTCTTCTTCTATCGTAATTTTACGATAAAACTTACCGTTTTGAAGAAAATCATGAAAAACCCATTTTTTTAACCTTTGACCTTGAGTCAATTTTTTTCCATGGGTCGTAACGATGGGGAATTTTGAAACGTTGTTTTTTGAACAAGTCTACTCAATTTCAGCTTGATGGTAATTTTTGTAGCTTGCAATGTGTAGATTGACCGGACTAATATGCTTGTGACATGCTTGTGGAAGTTCATTTTTTTGTCTAATGTTATGCCTAAGTCTATAGGCGTAATAAGTTGACTTTTATAACTAGGCCGTGCATTTACTATCCCTTATTCTAAAAGTATTCAAAATGTTTTTTTCATTGTTTTTAAATGATAAAAGTGTGTGTCTCGTCGTGGAACGTTATTTTCAAATCTTTGTAATAGCAAAATGTCGTTGTAGCATGCCGTCGTAGTCGCCAAGTCGCCGTCTGTCGTTAGTCAGCTTACAATTCAAGCCCACTCAAATCAGATTGGCTCAGTTCAGACTGCAGCTGCGTCAGCTGTGACAGTTGTCCAGACAACAATTTGCTTTTTTTTTTGCTGCCTGCAGCAGTCTTTATTTTATTTTATTTATTAGGACAACCAACAAAACAAACACCAATAACAGAATAGTTGTATAACACACACGGACTAAATGCTAAATGTCGTCTTAATTAAAGGCTGCCACGGCATGCAATGTGCACTAAACACTTACTAACTAGTTATAATAGGCTCTAAAAACTACTTACAATACTAATAAAAATTTGAAAATTTGAAAAAGTAAAACTAATTGCCTTAAAAATTGAAGACTCATGATTAGTTATTTAATTACTGGAACGTTTAATTATGGACGATCACTATTTATTTAAAATCTAAATTTCCACTGATATACTCGTAGTTCCTATATTTTAATGTGAAAATCTACCTAAAGTATTTTAAGAAGTTATCATGTGTTTCAGGCTGTACGTTCCTGAAAAACATAAGACCCACTCTCGTCGTCGTCTTCAATCATCCTTCAAGCCTCTCTGAATTTTATGTATTATCTGTTTATTTCCATTGCAGTTTGTCCAGTTTAGGATGATTATTTTGACAGTTCACGCCTATGAAATATTAATATATTTTTTTTTGTAAATAGTACTACAGATAATATTGTACTTTATTGACGGGTCCCGCCCACTTAGTGAAGTGCCTTGCAAACGAATAGCAATAGAAAATACAAAATCGGTAGTGAAATAAAAATAAGCTACCATTTAAATTTTATGATTTAAGGACGGCTAGCACAACATTTTATTTCAGTACAGTTAAATTTTGATTAGTATAAAGTTACTTGCAATTATTTATCATACGATTATTCTTAAAAAAACATTGATTAAATACGAGTATAAAAAAGATTTTGAGCTTAAATATTATTCAATGTTTCTAAGAGTACGGCAACACTACAGCAAGCCATGAAAGTCAAAGTAATTTTTTTTATTCAAATAGACCACAGTGTACTTTCGAATAGTCTAATCAAATTTACTAGTAAACATAAATTTACAACATTTGTTGGCCCGAACTAAAAGGTTCGGTGACTCGTTTCTTTGTCGTACCATCCAGACGTGGAACGCTCTTTCAGCACATGTGTTTCCTTCTTTTTATAGTCCCGGGTTCTTCAAGCGGGGCGTGAAAAGCATTTCTGCAGGCCTTCAAGGTGAGGACGGCCAGAACAGTGATTCGTTTGAATGACTGGGCTTGTCAACCTCATATCTGGACCTCACGACCGCTTTCCATCAGGTGGAGTGAGGTCATCTTGACAGGCAATATAAAAAAATAAAAAAAACATATAATAACACTATCTTCTTCTTCTTCTTCTCGAGTCAATGGCAAATATAATATATTGATCTTATTTAATTTAAACGGACCCCGCCCAGAACCCAGCGACTTTTAGCGCAGCGGCATTCACCATGTACAGGTCTTCCATTGTGCAGGTGGTTGGGCACTGTGGGCACTCGAGCATATGAGCCATAGTTTGAGGTGACCAACCACAGTCACACTCCTGACCTGCTTCATCAATAAACCCCCATTTGGCCATGTTGTCCTTGCTACGGCCAACCTGGGAACGAAGGCGGTTTAGAGATTTCCAGATTGGCCAGGGCTGCTCATAGCCTAGTGGCAGGTACTCAGCGGGGGCTATATAATTGGCTGGTGGTGCGTACTTAGTGGACCAGAGTGTCACGCGAGTGTCCGTCGGCTGCTCGGTAATTGCGCTCGTTTGCCTATGAAAGCTTTTACGGCTTTTTTGTCGAACCTCAGGCATGCAGTGCTCGTAAAGAGGATATCGGGCATCGGTCTCTTGCTTCATCTTTTCAACAGCGCATGCTACCTCTCGCCGTACCTGAGGGGGCGAAATTCCTGCCAGTGGGTACAACTTGTTGAGGGGCGTTGGTTTGAGGCAGCCGGTGATGATGAGGTTTCACTTAGAGCGACATCAACCTCTCTAGAGTGGGCAGATCGATGCCACACTGGGCATGCGTACTCGCCTGCAGAGAAGGAAAGCGGCAATCCTGTTGTGCGAAGAACGTGCGGGGCTGCTCCCCAAGTTGTAGATGTCAGGCGTCTAAGCAAGTTGTTCCTTGAACAGACCTTTTGTTTCAAACCATGACAGTGGCTTCTAAACGTGAGGGCCCTGTCCAGTGTGATACCCAAATAGCGAGGATGGGGGCAGTGCTTGATACTGACGCCTTGCCAGCTCAGTTTGAGAGGACGGTTTGCTTCCCAATTTCGGAGATGAAAGGCACACGATTGCGTTTTAGCCGAGTTCGGTCTGAGCGCGTTGGCGTTATAATATGCGTCGAGTGAGTTCAGAGCTCCTGTAAGCGACCTTTCGACGTCCTCAAATGAGCGGGCTGAAGCAGCTAGAGCAAGGTCATCAGCGTAAAGGAAGTGTTTGGTGTTTTGGAAGATAGGCTGGTCGTTGGTGTATACGTTAAATAATACCGGAGCCAGAACACTTCCTTGGGGAAGACCATTTTTTTGAGCCCGCCAACGACTTTTACTTCCATTGAGTAAAACCTGAAAGCGGCGGTTGGTCAGCATTTCCCTGAGGATGTTGACAAAACCCACATCTTGGGTCAAATCACTAACTTTAACAAGCAGCCTCTTAGTGTTGACGGTGTCGTATGCCGCTGACAGGTCCACGAATACGACCCCGGTTACCTTGTGAGTTTCGAAGCCATCCTCGATCAGCTGAGTTAGCTTCAGGGTCTGGTTGGTACAGGACTTGCCAGGCCTAAAGTCTGCCTGTTCTGGAATGAGTTGGGGTTCCAGGATCGGGGAAAGCCTGTTCAGGAGCAGCCTCTCGAATAGCTTGAAGGTGTGGCAAAGAAGTGAGATGGGACGGTAACTTTTGGGATCTGTTGGACATTTTCCTGGTTTGAGCAGAACCACAATTTTTGCTCTCCTCCAAAGTTTCGGAACTTTAGCAGTTTCAAGGCAGTTGTTAAATAGAGCCAGTAACCACGAAACTGCAACTGGGCCTAATTGTTTTATTTGTTCGACGATTATATCATCAACCCCAGTGGCTTTCCCATTTTGTAGAGATTTAATAGCGTCGATAAGATCAGCTATATCCAGTGGCTTGCTGAGAGTTTGCGTAGTATTTTGCGGGTTTTTTGAATGGACCAGTTTTTGTAGAGGTGGTTTCCCGTTAATTAACAACTGATGGGCGACTTGATTGGCGGTGACTTGACCAGGAGTATTATTATTAGTAGTATTGACAGGAGTAATAACACTATGAACATATTAAATGTCTACCACTGAATCGGAAAGGTGATGCTTCTTAACTGAGAAGACCCGGCGGAAGAAACTCAGCAGTTACAGTTATATATTTTTATTTATTTAATTACCTATATATTTTCTATCCTGCAACACTACAAATCCCCAGTCCGTCCGCATAGACGTTGACGTGGTCGAGCACACGGACCGTGTCAAATACCTGGTATCTATGTTATGCGCGTCCGGGGACATCGACAGCGACGTCAGAGCCCGAATTTCTGCGGCTTCGGCCAAATGGCGTGAGGTAACTGGTATCATTTGTGACCCCAAAATGCCGATCAAGCTGAAGGGGCAGGTCTATAAAACCATAATTAGGCCTGTCCTTTTATATGGCAGTGAAACATGGCCGTTACTAGAGCGACACAAGCAGGAGCTGCGCGTCACGGAAATGAAGAAGCTGCGGTGGATGTGTGGAGTCTCACGCTAAGATCTCGTGCGGAACACCCACATCCGCGGCAGCTTTCGTGCTCGTGACATCGCAGACAAGCTGCAGGAGTGCCGCCTTCGTTGGTATGGTCATGTCTCACGGAGATTGGCAAACTAAGTGGGCAACGAATGTCTGGTCTTGCCGCCTCCGCCAAGGACCGGTAGAAGAGGTCGACCCAAGAAGCGATGGCCTGACGTCGTCAAGGGTGACATGCGTGCCAACAGACTCACCACTGAGGATGCACAAGACCGCGCGAAGAGGGCCAAGAAAATAAGAAAGGCGAACCCTGGGACCCCACACACCAGTGTGGGTTCACAACCGGGATAAACCGCACGGATGATGATGATTATTTCATATTATTGAATTTGAATATAACATAGTATCTGCTATCTAAAAGTTTCTAGTTAGAAAAGTGTTCCTTATCCTAATTTCTTTAATGATAGACTTATTCCTATTGTATAATGTTGAATTGAATTGAAATTAAAAATATTTGCTATGTAATTAATTTAACAATATTAATTAATAGGTTGGGTAAAAAGTTTCTTCTTCTTTGGCAGTCCTCTCGTGATGTTAACCTGACACTGCCTAAATAATTCTGAAGAGACCGAAACAGGTGGAAATCTGAAGGTGCAAGGTCAGGACTATACGGCGGATGCATTAACACCTTCCAACCATACTCTCTTAATTTTTGATGAGTGGCTAAAGATGTGTGAGGTCTAGGCGTTATAATGTTAAAAAACCACACCCTTTCTGTTGAATAATTCCGGCCGCTTTCTCTCAACTTCTTGCTTTAACCTCATCAGTTGTTCGCAGTAGAGTTTAGAATCGATGGTCGTGCCTGGTGGTAACAGTTCATAATGAATAATGCCCTTCTAATCCAACCACACACACAGCATCACCTTGTTGCGAGTTCACCCGGGTTTCGCCACAGTCTGTGAATCCTGACCTGCCTTTGACAACGACCCTTTTGCACGTTCTTGTCGTACGTGATCCACCTTTTATCACCAGATATCAGCTTTTTCAAAAATGGTTCGGTTTCATTACGTCGTAATAAAGAATCACAAATGAGAACACGGTTCATTAGGTTTCTTTCAGTGACCTCGTGAGGTACCCAAATATCGAGCTTTTTGTGTAGGTTCCCAGTTTTTTTTAATGTGTCAAAACTGTTTTGTGGTCAATTCCCAGTTCTTTAGCTACGTTGCAACTACTGATATGCCGATCTTGCTCCACTTGTTCAAAAATGGCATCCATCTGATCCGTTAATGGGCTACCAGAGCGACGTACATCATTGAAATCATAATTTCCGGATTGAAAACGCTTAAACCGAATTTGTGCTACTCTCACAGACACTGCACTAGGTCCATAAACATCGCAAATCTTTTTCACGGCTTGCGTTGCATTTTTACCTTTTTTGTAGTAAAATTAAAAAATGTATCGAATTTCTTCATTAGATTTACTCATCTTGATAGTAAGAAAAACAAATGAAAATTACACATTTTCCTAATTTGAATTTGGAATTATCTTCTTTAAAATTTTAACTTTTAATGAATGAAGTATTACAATGAAGTATTGCATTTTATTTTGAAGTGTACTACAGATAATATCCTACTTTATTGACGGGTACCGCCCACTTAGTGAAGTGCCTTGCAAACGAATAACAGAAGACAATATAAAATCGTTTGTGAAACAAAATTAATCTTTAATTTAAAATATAAAAGTGAACATCTTTTGTGAACAAGAACTAGGGACAGTTATTCTATTGATGTTGACGACGATGATTATGAAAGTGATTTAGGGTGTGCACGATTATATTAGTAATATAACTTTAGATTATAATACCTACCTTATTTGATTCACTTATGGGCTTTTATAGTCGTGATATATTAATTTAATTATTTGTTTATTGCACATTAAAATAAACTGACGAATCCAATTTTTATGAAATAATGAATTGATAATCGAATCGATTCACTAACAATTATAAAGGGATGGGGTCCCTGTTGAGAGCTGTCAAAATTATCACCCTAAATTGGACAAACTATAAATTGGAACACGCTGTAACAATATGAATTAAAGTATTGAACACTGTGCTCTCTGCCAAAAACAGGCTCATTACACTGTCAATGACCACTTCAGTGATAAACTCATAAATCAAATAATATATTGTTACTTACTTTGGTTTGTGACATAATAATATTAGTTCATTTAATATCAAATTTCGCATGTATCGCATGTAGTACCTATAAAACTTTCTAAAAACTATCATTTTCCCACAGTAGATATGATTGAACACCATATCATTTCGCTTACGATTTGAAATTCACGTAGAATGTTCAAAATCAGAACCTAACAAATTAACACATGCCTACTCATGAATGCAAATATATTCTTTGACTTAATATTTACTCCAAAGCCCTCGTGACAAAACGTTGTAACCTACAACGTTTTGAACACACCAAAGATCTTAAAAATCAAGGTTGAAGTTTATGTAATGAAAAACATAGTTTATAAAAAGCAAGCAAGTGCGTATCAAAATACCCGCAGTAAAGGGTTCCGCTGTCTAGACCAGAGGTTCCCAAACTTTTTTTCGCATAGACCACTTTCATAATATTGCTGGTTCCGGTAGACCCCCTGAAGCTACATTTCTACCATATTCCCAAAACTCGACAAAAAATAAGACGCCAACATAAACCCCCGTCGAGTCACCCGTGGACCCCTTGGGGTCCACCTGGACCACTTTGGGAACCAATGGTCTAGACCATGAGCAGTAAAAAAACGGATATAACCTATTTCTGTTTGCCTTTTATGAATAAATATTTGCCACTGGGCGCCTGCCCAGTATCAGTGCCTACTGATACTTTCCTTTCCTTCACATTGGTTCTTATGACTCTGCTTTAAAACATTTTTTATTTTTTTTATTGTGTATGCTCAAGCTCAAGCTTTGATTATTACATTAATAACACGCCACATCAGCGTTTTACGTGGCAACATGTGGTTTGGTTTTGTTGGAGTATTTACAAGTTTATTTGGTAGTGCGGCAGTAATCTGTCAGTGTGACAGTTTAGCTGTCAAACTCAAACCTTAGATTTTTTTTCTTTTTCTTAATTATTTATAGCTTTAGGCACACTTCACTTGCAAACGACAGATTGACACTATTTTCCACTTGCTTACGCAAATTACTAACTTTTCCCTCTTTCTATTGCATTCACACACATACACATAAAGATCATGACGAATACTCAACAGGCCCTGCCAGAATACCAGCGTCTCTGCAGTTTTGTGCTGCAGAGACATATTCTGAGGCAGTGGCCTGATTAGCCCATTAAACATTTCGTAAAAACTATTGTATCTTGTACTTGTTTACTGTATTTAATTGTTTGTATTATTGTAAACGTTGGGTTAATAAATTATTTTTCTTGCTTTCTTTCTTTCAATAGTGCCTGAAAAATGTTCAGATGTAACCACTTTATTTTTATAAATTAATTTATATTAACGAAATGGAATTCCATCTATCTTGAACGCATTTGCGGACAAAACACTAGTTATTGCAGACCGATTCATCAAAAGTCGGATGCAGGACGCATTTGAAACTCGTGGACGAGATAACTTCCGGCGCCGCTGCCAACCTCAGAACTACGTTTAAACGAAATTGACGTTAAAGAAACCGGTCAGATAGATGACTAGAAAGTTCTCTTCAATCTCTCTTTCACATTACTTGGCTAGAAGATTTATTTTTTCGTGTAACTTTATTTATATAAGTTGTCTTTTTATCTGCTTTATTCTTAAGATTATACTCTGCAAAAATGTTTCACTTGGTCATTACTAATTTATTATAATTTTTAATTACATTGATTTAAGTCGGCTTTTTGCATTGAAATATGCAGTATAAAAAAAATGAAGCCTAGATAAGGTGAGTTATTCCGAATGTATTTACTATTTTATGCAACTGGCAACTCAAGTAATTGTAGTTAAAAAAAAGTAGAAACACATAGTTTCACTCAATGAAAGAAGGACAGGGACGCATAAATTAAGCCGTAGAATACGAATATTGAATTTCAAATACTTTACATTGAATTTATAAGACTTATAAAGTCCTTTTCTCTTTTTTGCGGTAGGATGGAAGTTAGCATTCGGAATATAATAAACATATTTTAATATCATAAGTTAAATATTATTAAGGGGTTTTTTCTTTTAACGAGATGACAAGCTACACGACGGTTATCGATCGCAAGTCTCCAAAGCAAAACAAGGGAGACTCTCGGAAGATCAATCGATTACCGTCTCATCTCTCAATCGACTGTCCAAAATAAGTTGCGAACAAATCTGAAAACGTAGAAGGTTAGTTAAACGGGAGCTAGTTAGATTAGTGTCCCAGAAACTTTGTACAAATAGGGCGAGCGACCCTCATCACGCGGACAGTCCGCTGACAACATTAACGCCATCACAATACTTGTAATTATACCCGAGCATTACCGTTGTCTTTACCACCTTCGTTTAGGGAACTTAATACAAGATCGCGTGGAGGTACTTCGTAAGAGGCAAGCCAGTCACTACGGATTAAAGTTTAATTAGTTAACTTCGGTAGCTAACGGCTGTATTGTTTATTCCATGTATACGTGCGTCTGGTAGCTACACAAGTTTGTACATACACATCAGCTTGTATTGATTAAATTAGAATTTAAAGTCGTCTCATCCGCAAGTTACCTAGATCACACTGCGACCGGAGTTTTGCCAGGCGCCGGCCCCTTGTCGATGTGACTTCATTGCAAGTCCCTAGCCATTGGATAGTTCGTTAGCCAATGTCGTGCACGTGTCGTATTTGACGTCAAATATCAGTAGTCTCTGTGAAAAAGACGATTTAGTGAATTATCTTACGGAGGGGCTCGGAGTGAAGTACCTACTTCCTAAAAACAGCTGTATGCCTCTATGTGGGTACGCTTAAAAGCTTTGCGATCATCAACCTACAATATCCTTAAAAATTGTCAGTAAACTTAAATACTATGATATTGTGAAGTGAAACAATATTTCATGCAAACCAACGCTATTTTCTAATTCTTATTACGAAACAGAGTTGTGTATAACACAAATTGTTATGGCGGAATTAACTTGCGGGGACATGATAAGAATATTCAAGCAATATCGGGATAGCGAAAGCAATTGAAAGAGAGGACGTGTCCTCTGCCGTAGGAGTTGTTTGTGGAAGAGATTAATATCGATCAGGGAACGTGACCAGGAGGCCTACTCAAGTTCGTCCGAACACGAAGTATCGTAAGTCGTTAGGCGTTAAAAAAATCGAAATTGATAATGATTTTTGGAACGTATTCTCTAGACACGATATTTGAAAACCTATAAAAAACAAACTCGTTTTATTTAGTCAAGATTATTCCTCCATTTTCCTTCTTCATAAAAACCTAATAGAAAAATATAGTCACTTGACTAATCTTCAAGAGACACGAGAATACCCACCATTGCCTTTCGTTCCTGCGAATATCTGATTAATTGGATTGCCTTTGTCGACTTCGGACATTTTTTATACACAGTTGCATTTTAATTACTAGACGACCTTTGTTATTTCAGTCAGAATCACTCTTCAAACTTCTACACAGTTCAGCCCCTAAAACGGCTCTCCCTTGTTTGGTACACGACTTTTAATGTAATCCCACTTGAACTAACAATGTTCCAAAGCAACCTATTAGAGTTAAATATAACCATGGTTACGCGATGAAGATATTCTTTGATCAAAAAATACTTATAGCTACCGGTAAATAGTACTAATTTAATATGAAAGTAGTTTTGGTTATTTTTACCCGTAGATTTCTTGGGTGAGCTCGCTTTTAGCGATTAGGTCGCCTAAATTGTGCATGGTTTTAAATGTGAAACATAGCTTTAAGTTTCTCTGTTTTCAATTCAATAATTATTATGTCTTTCTATAAGTGTTATTTTCTAAAAAATCCTTGCTAACTACTAGAAGCGTTTGAACATACTACAAGTATATTATATCCACTACTTAAGTCGGTAAGTAAAATAAAACATTTATATATACAACATACAAATCGAAATTTCGAGTAAATTGTTCGATGAACCAGGGAAGTACTCCCAAAGTTAAGTGCCAGACGAGTTACTTGTTGTTGTGTGTGCGATAACAGGGATTTTATTCAAAAACATATGCCTATATAAACACATAAGCAACATTCCTAAAGGTAGCAACGGTTAATACGCCAAATATTACTCGTCAAGTACTTCTGAAAATGTAAATTTACATACCGTGGTGCCATTTCGCAGGAAATCTCTTTATAATGGAAATTTTATAGCAATATTTCGCAGATTTCAATATAAAACTATGTCGAAGTTTTTGCGGAACTTTGTCTGCCTGGTTAAAATAGCGTCGAAAATTAAATCTCAAAATATATCCAATGATCGGACTTATTGCTATAATTTTATGGTCTCAGGAAAATGTAATTAAAATAGCGTGATACAGCTGTTATCCCTTTGACTAAAATCGTCAAACAACCTGAAATTTTATTTTTTAACCGCTTTAAATGTTCCCCAGGCCCGGAGCTTTGTAATCGCAGCGCTACTGAGGAGACCAATTTTCCTTTTTTTTTTAATATTGCAAACTGACAGAAGATTTATCAATAACGATTCGAACGATCAAATAACGATTTTAATATCTAGACACGCGGAAGCGTTCCAAGCCAAGTTCCGTGTGTGTTTTACATTACTGTGAGTACCCTGTTATGTCACTGTCAACAAAATGATGTCCTTAGGAACAAAACAGCCCCTGATTATGGTTTTACCTCCGCTTTATGATGCGGTATTTTTCCTAAAATTGTAGCAATAGTAAATAGTAATTAGCCCGTTTACTGTCCCACTGCTGGGCAAAGGCTTCCATCATTGAAATCCAATATTGGCTTAATCACCGCGCTGGCCAAATGCGGGTTGGTGATCACAAATGCGATTTACGAGTATGTTCCGAAAAATTCGAAATACCCTTTGCTAAACCTGGTAATTGAACCCGAGACCTCCGGGTTTCAGGCCGAGCTCTGAAACCACTCGACCACTTGGCCCCGGAGGCGATAAAACTGTCATCATCATCATCATCATTTCAGCCGAACGACGCCCACTGCTGGGCATAGGCCTCCCCCAAGGATCTCCACAACGATCGGTCCTGCGCTGTCCGCATCCAGCGGCTTCCCGCGACCTTGACCAGATCGTCGGTCCACCTTGTAGAGGGCCTGCCCACGGAACGTCGTCCGGTACGCGGTCGCCATTCGAGAACCTTTCCGCCCCAACGGCCATCGGTTCTCCGCGCTATGTGTCCCGCCCACTGCCACTTCAGCGATGCAATCCTTCGAGCGATGTCGGTTGTTTTTGTTCTCCTGCGGATCTCATCATGTGCCGTGTAGTGCCGGCACATAAAAAAGAATAGCACTACCCCCTCTCTTCCCGTGGGTGTCGTAAGAGCCGACCGAGGGAAAATTGCCATAAGGAGATGGGCAGCAGCGTCTCCGGATAACAGCAGGCCATACTGCGATCGCCAACCCGCCTGCCAAGCGTGGCGATTATGGCAAACCCCCCCCAAAATGGCTGCACAACCAAAAAATCGGCCCCCAGTCCCCGGCGGCCCTGCTATTCCTAGCTACGGCAGCGGCTATGGTAACGGCGGGGCAGGGGGTGCTAGGAATCCCCGGGTAAGATCCGGCTGCCAACAACGACGACTCGACCTGGCAACATATAACACGCGCACACTGAGGCTCGACGCGAAGCTCATAGAGTTGGAAGAGGTAATTAGTAAGTTACATTGGGATATTATTGGGTTATCTGAAGTCCGAAGAGAGGGGGAGGACTCGATAATCCTGCAATCCGGTAACTTACTATACCACCGGGAGGGCGACCAACAGTCCCTAGGTGGTGTCGGGTTCATCGTCCACAAATCCCTTGTCAACAACGTGATTACTATCGGAAGTGTTTCGAGCAGGGTAGCGTACCTGATACTCAGAATATCGAAACGATATTCGCTGAATGTCATTCAGGTCTACGCTCCGACCTCAAAGCACGACGATGTCGAAGTGGAGGCTATGTATGAGGAGATCTCTAAAGCCATGCATAGCTATAAAACCCACTACACGGTTGTGATGGGGGATTTTAATGCAAAGTTGGGGCAACGCTGCGGTGATGAGTTGAGAGTGGGGCAATTTGGATTTGGGCAACGGAACAACAGGGGCCAGATGCTGGCAGACTTCATGGAGAGGGAGAACCTCTTTATGATGAACTCCTTCTTCAAGAAGCCCGTAAGCCGCAAATGGACCTGGATCAGTCCGGACGGTAGAGTCAAAAACGAGATCGATTTTATCATGTCGACGAAGAAGCATATATTCAATGATGTCACTGTGATCAACGCTGTTAAGACAGGAAGCGATCACCGCATGGTCAGAGGCACATTGAATATCGACCTAAAGCTTGAGAGAGCGCGACTGATAAAATCCACGCTGCGACCAATACCGGCTCAAATTCAAAACCCCGAGTGCTTTCAGCTCGAGCTTCAAAACCGCTTCGAAGCCCTTGAGAACAGCATCGATGTGGACGATCTGTACAACATGGTGGTGGATACTGTCCGTACGGTAGGGTCCAAGCACTTTAAAACCCGCCGTCCCAAATCAAAGAAACTCTCCAGTCAGACTCTCCTACTCATGGATCAGAGAAACGAAATGAGGCTACAGAACTCAGCGGATGCCCATCGCTATCGGCAACTCAATAGACAGATATCTAAGTCTTTGACGAGCGACCTTCGCCAATTTAATACCCAGCGTATTAAAGAGGCAATTGAGCGGAATAAAGGCTCCAAAGTGTTCGCCAGAGATCTGTCTATTGGGCAAAGCCAATTGACGAGGCTGAAAACTGAGGCAGGTAGCATCATTTCGTCAACACCTGAAATCCTGAGGGAGATTGAGAGTTTCTATGGACAGTTATATTCCACGCAAACACCTGTTGAAAGCAAGGCTAAAGATCCTAGAGCCAAGCTTACCCGACACTATACCGAAGATATCCCGGACGTCAGCCTGTACGAGATTAGGATGGCTCTCAAGCAGCTTAAAAACAACAAGGCGGCGGGTGATGACGGAATCACAACTGAGCTCCTGAGAGCGGGCGGTAAGCCGATACTTAAGGTCCTCCAGACGCTCTTCAGTTCTGTCATCCTCGAGGGAAAAACGCCAAAGGCATGGGGCAGAGGCGATGTGATGCTGTTCTTCAAGAAGGGTGACAAAACTCTCTTGAAGAACTACAGACCCATCTCGCTTCTGAGCCATATCTATAAGCTGTTTTCGAGAGTCATTACGAATCGTCTCGCTCGCAGGTTCGACGACTTCCAACCTCCCGAACAAGCAGGGTTCCGAAAAGGCTATAGTACCGTAGACCACATTCATACGCTGCGGCAAGTTATACAGAAGACCGAAGAGTATAACTTGCCACTTTGCTTAGCGTTCGTGGACTACGAGAAAGCCTTTGATTCGATTGAGACCTGGGCAGTACTGCAGTCTCTCCAAAGGTGCCAAATAGACTACAGGTACATTGAGGTGCTAAGGTACTTATACCAGAACGCCACCATGTCGGTCCGATTACAGAACCAGAGCTCTAATCCGATCCAACTACAGCGAGGCGTGAGACAAGGAGACGTTATTTCTCCGAAACTGTTCACGGCTGCGTTGGAGGATATTTTCAAGCTTCTGGACTGGAAAGGACGCGGCATCAACATCAATGGCGAGTACCTAACACACCTGCGATTTGCCGATGATGTAGTTCTTATGGCTGAGACCTTGGAAGACCTGAACATAATGCTCGAAGATCTCGGTAATGCTTCTCAAAGAGTGGGTCTTAAGATGAACATGGACAAAACAAAAATCATGTTAAATGCCCATATTGCACCCGCTCCAGTTAACGTTGGGAACATTACACTCGAAGTTGTTGACCACTATGTTTACCTGGGACAGACAGTCCAGCTAGGTAAGTCCAACTTCGAGAAAGAGATCTCTCGTCGAATCCAGCTCGGATGGGCAGCGTTCGGGAAGCTCCGGCATATATTTGCGTCCGAAATACCTCAGTGTCTCAAGACAAAAGTCTTTGACCAGTGTGTGTTGCCAGTAATGACCTATGGGAGTGAGACGTGGTCCCTTACTATGGGTCTCATAAGAAGGCTCAAGATCACCCAGCGAGCAATGGAGAGAGCGATGCTTGGTATTTCCCTGCTCGATCGAATCAGATAAAACTGTGTTAAGATGGATTTGTTGTCTGTTAATAATTGGGAAATCGTGTCGGCACGTGTCCCACGAAATAGTAAGAGCGGTTTCATACAAGCGTTATATACGCGCGTATAAGCTCGTTTATGGAAACGCACGCAGGAACCCCTTTTTCCACACGCGTAACTCGTACGAGCGTTGACGGGCTCATAAGCACAAAGAGCGCGTGTAAGCGCTTATGCCAAAAGCAACTGTATATGCGCGAAAAAAGTGCTAGTATGAAACCGCTCTTAGGTTTTTTATTTTGTATTAAATAGGATGAAACTGGTTTAACACGTTCGCTGCAGACCACTGCAGCCCCACGCAAGTTTGTGTTTTAACAATCGATTTCCTATTGTATTTTTTATTCGGCAGTGAATGGGTTAAAATGTAACGTTGGTACACAATTAAATGGAAACATAGACACAGGTTATAAGTTAGTTACGTTCAAAGATAGAAACTAGAAAAATTCGACCCGATCCTGGTACTCAAGCGGTATTCGAACCCGCGACCTTCCACAATCCGGGTGACTGCTCTTCCAACTGAGCTGAGGCCGTTAACAGACCTGGCGAATTTATCTAGTGTATTTAACGTTGTGAGCCAACGTTGTTTCATCAATGTTATAGGCAAGCGCTTTTAAAGACGATATATAACCAGCCAAAGAAATGTAAAACTATATTAAAAAGAGACTACTTATCAGTTAAGATGTAATTAATTAGTGTATATGTGGGTTTTTTAAGTACCTATAGTATAGTGCGATCTCACCCTACTACCAGTTAAACCCCTTAAGGGTTTTTAATAGTAGGGTTCATTAGTAAATAAGAAAGTATTTAATTACTGTTGTGAATAAATAAAAAATAAAAAAATAAACACCCGAAAGAAATATTTTTGCAAATATTTGACTTTCGATTAAGATGATACTAGCTATAGGATAAGTGAATTTTTATTTTTGGCATTAAACAATGCTCTATTTTCTACACAAAGATAGAAACTATAAAAATTCAACCTGGTCCGGGACTGAAGAAAATATGAAATGCTGAAAATAAACATTCACTTAGTTACGTTCTCCAATCTAGTTTTAGAAGCCGTTGTTCCCGCCAAGGTCTAGCCCCGCTAAGCCTTCCCACTTTTAGTTTAACGTTGGAGCTTTGAGTTTTTCCACTTTGAGTTTAACCAAATCCACTAGGAAGTTAAAATTCAACCGCGGTAAATAATATTGTTTCGGATGAGTTTTCAACAACTACGCTAATAGTTTTTTGTTCTTCGTAAAAATTGGTAACAGTTACCCAAGATTTTTTTTGTACTTTTCTGATAATCCAGTGAATATTTCGGCTTCAACATAAATATAGTAAAATTACCAGAATGCCATTAAATGGAGTACCTATTTAGTAAATTGACTTGACAAACAAACCTGTGGGGCCCAGAACTGGACGTACTCGTATTAGGATTGTTTTTTATTATCTCATCATTATACTCATTTGGTATGATGATGAGATAATAAGAAAATAAAATACCTACAGGTCATCAGGTCACTAAAAAAGCCAGTACAATCCCTGAATTCTAAAACAACAATCATAACAACCTTCCTTGGTACTGTCCTGTCACACATTATTAATTATGAAAGGTACAGCTATACATGTGAAGGTATTCGAGCTTATCCCCCAATTCCAGAAACGAAAAGCGCCATCAAATTGATGCTGTCCTGTCATATCATCATCCTTGCGGTCTATCCCGGTTGTGAACCCCCACTCAAGTGTGGGCCCCTGGGTCCGTCTTTCTTACATTCTTGGCCCACTTCGCGCGGTCTTGTGCATCCTCAGTGGTGATCCTGTCAGTCAGTAGAAATTAAAGGGACAGAATAGATACTTCTTCAATTGTCCTTCATGGCTTTTGACTGGCCTGTTGGCGCAATGTCAGCGATCCTGCCTTTAGCGCCGGAGGTCGTGGGTACAATCCCCACCCATGACAAATATTTGTGTGACGAACATTTGTATTTGTTGTGTGTCTGGGTGTTATTATCTATTTAAGTATGTATTTAGAAATATTTAAGTATGTTTATCAGTCTCTGACGCCCATATTACAAGGCTCAGCTTATTTATTTATTTATTTATTAAATTGCATTACATGGGACCTTATAACTACACACTTAAGTAAAGCACAGGAGTACACATGCGCCCTGTTAGGCATCGCAATATGGAATAGAGAGGGGCAGATATTTATTATTTATGTATTAATTTGTTATTTATTTTACTATTTTTATGTTTACTTTATCCTCCAAGTATTCCCTAACTGAATAATAAGATTTGCTGGTAAGTAAATCCTTTAGCAGATGTATAAACTTATTATAATTATTTTCGTTTTTTATATAGTTCGGCAACTTATTGAACAATTTGATCGACATAGGGTAGGGTCCGGAGCTATGTAATGTTAATTTAGAAGGTATTTGAATAAGATTATTTTTATAACGGGGTGTATTATGGCGAGGGAAAACTCCTATTTTGGAATATAAATGTGGGTTTTTTCTAATAAATTTACAGGTTTCTAAAATGTAAATGCTGGGTAGGGTTACCAGCTTTAAATTTTTAAAATGGGGTTTACAACTCTCTCTCTGTTTGATGTTTGTTAGGATCCGTATGCATTTTTTCTGTAAGATTAGTAGGTCTTGTACATGGGTACTGTTACCCCAGAGCATCACGCCATAACTCAGCCAAGCATAGGCGTAGGCATAGTACATTGTGGTGGCAGTGTGCATGTTGGTGGTTTTTTTAATTTCTCCTAGGGCATAAATAAATCTAGATAGTTTAGTTTTAATTGTATCTACATGAGCTTTCCAGTTAATATTCGAATCTATGACTATACCTAATAGGGGGAATGAAGGAACATTATCTAAATTTACACTTTTGTAACTTATATTTATATCTAATTCAGTTTTTTGGCGCGGTCTAAATTGCATAAGTTTCGTTTTTACAAAGTTAACTTCTAAATTATGATCATTCATCCATTCTACAATTTGATTGATGATATTTGTGATTTTCGTTTCTAAATTTATATTATCTGAACATGAGAGTAAAAGAGAGAAATCGTCGGCAAACATTACACAGCTCTCGTTAATTGCTTTTGGAAGATCGTTAATATATATAATGAAGAGCGCGCATCCAATGACACTGCCCTGCGGTATAGATCCGCCTACTAGTAGCTCGTCTGACCTAACAGGTTTGACTTCTTTTGACTTAGGATCAATATTGTCAATTTGGACATACTGTCTACGTTGATATAAAAAAGATTTAAACCATTGGTACACTATCCCTCTAACACCAATACCGTGGAGTTTTTTCAATAATATGTCAAATAAAACTTTTTCATATGCTTTCGACATATCAAATAATATACCTATGGCATATTTTTTGTCGTTTATTATATTTAATATTTCGTTAACATATTTGTATGTAGCGAGTACTGTTGACCGATTTTTGCGGAATCCATTTTGGGAATCGTCGAAAATGTTATTATTTTCACAATAGGAATACAGACGTTTAACCATAGCTTTTTCATATATTTTTGAGATGACGGGTAATAGAGATATTGGACGATAGTTGTTTGGATCCGATTTCGAGTTCTTTTTATAGACAGGCTTTATTACAGCGATTTTTAGCTGATCTGGAAAAATTCCCTGCGTAAAGGATTGATTTATGAGAGCCGTAAGCGGAATAGTAAGTTCCTCAGCGCATTCTTTAAGTAGTTTCGCTGGCAATTCATCGATTCCAAAACTACTTTTTGGTTTCAGAGAACGTATTAGTGAGAAGACCTCTCGTTCATCGACAGGCTTAAGAAACATGGAGTTTTCTGTGGGGCACAGCACTGGTCGACCGCGCGGCTCAGCGCGTGCGCCGCTTGCGTCCGTGCGGCGCGCTTGTCCGGCCGTCGCGAATAATTCATTGAAAGTATTTGCTATCAGTACGGGATCAGATGTTAATTTATTATTGATTTTCAGCTCTATGTTTCTTTCGGGTCTTTTGTGTGTCTTGTTAGTTCGTTCTCTTATTATTTGCCACATGCTTTTAACTTTGTTGGTTGATTTATTTATTTTGTTTATGGATTCAAGTTTTTTGCTTTTAATAATAGTGTTTTTTAGAATTTTTCCATATACTTTATAATAGTTTATTAAGATTTTATTTTTAGAGTAATTCGCATGAATTTTTAACAGTCGTTTATTTTTACAAGATATTCTAATACCGTGAGTCAACCACGATTTTTTATTTTTTGTATTTATTTTAAGTCTTTTATTCGGAATATTTCGATCTAATGCTTCGTTTAAAAAAATATTAAGTATATTGTAATTTTCATTGACGCTTTTATATTCTGACAAATGATCAAACCAGTTTATGTTTTGTAGGTGTAGCTTAAATTTTTCTATATTTTCCTTACTAAATATTCGTTTTGTAAGGTACCGAATGGAATTATTATTTTGTGTATTTAATGAATTTTCTAACTTTACAGTTGTACATTTGTGATCTGAAAATCCTAAGTCTTCTACAGAAGTAGTTATATTTTCTGTGAAATTTGTGAACACTAAATCTAAACAAGAAGAACTATTTTTTGCAATACGTGTTGGTTCTCTAATATGTTGTTTAAAATTATATTCAAGCATAATATTTATTAAATCTTTGGATTTTTACGAATTTGTCAAAGTATTTAAGTTAAAATCACTGCCTATTATTATTTTCTTCTTACTATATTTGTTAGATAAATATTCTAAAATAGTTTTTAATTGTTTATAGAAAATATCTGATTCTCTACTATTCCAGTACACAGTTATTAACAAAGTATCTATTTTTAGCAGTTCTATTGCACACACTTCCATGATATATTCTATAGACATATCTTTGATTTCTTTCTGTTCTTGATATTCTATACTATTATTTATTATAATGCATACTCCACCGCCATTATATATTTCTCTATTAAATGATGTTGCCAAGTGGTAGTCTTCAAATGCGATCATGTGTGTCTTGGCTGATGAAAGCCAGGTTTCAGAAATACACAGTATTGGATAAGTGTCATTTTCTTTTAGGAAGGCTTGGAGAATATCCCTTTTATTAAAAAGGCTCTGCATGTTTTGAAATAAGATATTAATAGTTTGTTCTGTTTCGAAATGTATGGGTGTCACGGCTTGGGTTGTTTGATCTTCCGATATTATTGTTGTTGTTGTGCTGGGACTGCCTTTGTGTCAAATCCTGTTCGATGATTGGTGGTTGGCTGTGGCCGCCCTCTTTGATCATCTGGCATGTTGATTCTTGTGAAAGCGTGGTAGAGGTCTTGTCTGGATGATGTGTCTCACTTAGTGGGTCATATTCTTTACCGTTTATAATCAGCTTATTATTATTTATCAACACAGCGTGTTTTCCATTGTTTCGAGCTTCCCTTAAAAGTTTCCTTAGATGTGTTCGAGTCCGTCGCTGAGTTTCATCTAAATATTCTGTAATAGCAAGGCCGGTATTTTTGAAGTATTTTTTATTATGTAGTATATTTCTTACCATTTTCTTACTCAATAATTCTACAACTAATGGTCTTGTATATCCTTTCTTGCCAATCCTATTTATGTTTTCAATCAAGTTTTGTAAATTTATATTCAGCAGATCTTGGAACAGGTATGTGACTCTATCATACAATTCACCTTCAGTCTCCCATTGTCCTTCCTTCAAGCCATACAAAACAAATTTCTTGCTATTTTCAAAGCTGCTTGTTACTTTCCTTTCATCATATGAACTGTTGGGCTGTATTTGTTTCAGTAGATTTTCAATTTCAGATTGCAGTCTAAGATTTTCACTTTGTACTTGTTTGATATGTAAGTTTATTGTATTTATTTCCTTCTTCAAACACTGTTGTTCTGTAGATAGTAAATTCATGGTTGGTTTTATTTGGTTTGTGATCTCAATTCTCATTTCTTCCACTAACATTGTCTTCAATTCCGAAAGTAACGATTGCTTGTTTTGTTCTAGCTTGTTTTCTAAAAGTTTATCTAGTTGGGTAAGAATTACCGAATCTAGGTGACTTGTTACTTGAGTTACAGGGCTCTGGTCGGTAACAGTATTACCTAGTATGCTCAAATCATCATCAGAGGTAGAGGAGGTATCATACATCCTAGAAGATTGTTTATTTCTTATTGTAACTTTACTTTCCTCGTTTGGTGAGGGCGCAACCGTGTTTACAACTTGCGGCCGTAAGGGAGTGTTTGAATTGTCTGTTTTAGGTGCTTGGCAGCGACATAATTGGCACTTCCAGTTTATTTTGTGTTCCTCCCTCATTGTGTTGTTAAACCTTACAACAGGCACATTAGCGCATTCCAAGTCGTACTTAGACTTACAAAGACAACATGTTAAAAATTCCCTTTTCGGAAGTTTATTTAGACATCCTGCACAGTTAGATGCCATCTTGCGGTGGATGGTGGCAAAACTTGAGACGTTCGATGCTTTTCCAATGAATACAAGTGTTTGCACACAACTAGGTAGTTTTACGTGTATTCGCAAGATGGCGCTCTTGCAGCTTTCATGAATAAATTATAATCATTGCATAAATACAATTTTAGGTTATGAATTTTCCTCTATTCTAGATATTACTTGCACTTAGATAATAAGTTACGAGGATAAACTATCACAGTTTGTATCGTATGGTTTCACAATTCAAGTGGTCCAATATGTAGCTTTTAACTGTTTTTGACTATTTCAGACTCGTTTGTTTTATTTTCACTTTTCACTGCTTTTTCGTAGAATAAGTCCTTTAATAACAATAACATGTCTTCATTTCTGTAATAGTCAGTCAATACACATATTTAACTCTTGAAAGATAGCTTATTATAATTTTTAATGCAATTTAATACGGAGCTCAATGTTTACATCCTTAGTTTGGGGTCAGATGATCTTGGTGTGAATTGTCCCAGATATTTATTTATTTATTTATGGATTCGATCGTACGTGTGTCATTTTGTTAGAGTTTGTGGCATTCGTCAATCGTAGTGATCAAGCCGATGATAAGTGTTCACTAACAGCCGTGACTTATTACAATGGAGGTCTTTACCCAGCAGTGGAACAGCTGTAAACCGGCGTGGCTCCTAAAATACCGACACTCATTTCACGCCAGCTGCATGGACCAAATAATTCATGAAATCAATTAAATTGGAAATAAACTACTCACCCGTTTTTTTTTAATAAATTCATAGTATGACAGCAAAAAAGAACACGAATCGATTCGATACGAAACCTCAAATTAGTAATTCCATGAAATTGTACCGTAAGGAACTGTATTCCTGAATTAATAGATTCACAGAATTAATATTTACTCACGTATTTGGTCAACGAATATTGAATACAAATGTTCTGTGATGGAATTTTTCATGAAAATATTAACCCAGAAACGTACGTTTATTCCATTTTAAAATACGGCAAACTTACTTACCATTGTGTCTGATGAATATTGTTTTAATTATTAATCTGTATTTTGTTTCGTGTGGACGCGCCGTGAGCATTCAGGACTTTTTTAGAACACGCCATCTATGAAATTTACTAATGTATGTAATGTATAATGCAAAATATTTCATCAATTATAAGATAAAATAAGTGAAATATTCTTTATTGCACATCAAATAAAACATTTTGGTATAACAAGATTATGATGAAGCAATTAGGCGGTCTTATTGCTTAAAAGCAATTTCTTTCAGACAACCCAAGTGGATGAAAAAGTTAGGAAAGGTAAGTAAGTGCGCAAAAAACTATAAATTTTGATTCACTTAAAAAAAAACAATAAAAAGACAAATAAATATCAATTAAATATAGAATCCGTAACTAACAGCCCAACAATAACAAAAAGAGATCAAATAAACAGAGGAGGAGAAGTAAAAAAAGAAGGAAACGGATACATAATAAAAGAAAATAGAAGGAATAAAGGATGGGAAGGATAGATACGAGTATACTGAATCATTAATGCAATATTCTGCTAAGAAACCTGAAGTGAAAATGGATCCGCAACAAGTCAACTCGCTGAGTTCATAGTTATTGTTTTAATATGTTGCTACAACCACCATTCATGTTGTATTACTGCAAACGCCAACACAGGTATGACTTTTCCATGTGGAATTACTTAGATTAGTACGATGGCAAACATCTATATTTAAATTGTTACTTGAACGAATACTCAAAATTACGCATGATCATAGTTCAATTATGAAGCCTAGTGTTTGTGGGAGCCGTAGTGAATAGGTGCTTTCCTGCAAGATTGTACCTAGAATATCCATTTACCTACTCTATTGTTTGGCACTACAACCCCAAGGTAAGGATATCTATAATAGACAATGGGAATTGTCCACGTTGTCTCCACAAAGGTATTATGGTTAATTGTCCACGTACTCGTAGGCACATCTCTATAAGTATTATAAACCCGATTGCGGGTTAAAGCAGTTACCTACTTATTCAGATAATGATTGAAAAAAAATATTATTATTTCTGTGATTTTTGCATATTTCTAGATGTCAAGAAACCAAAGTTGAGAAGGCCATAATGCTACTAAAAATTGGTGCAATAATAACAGGCATTTCAATTTCTCATCATCATCATCCGTGCGGTCTATCCCGGTTGTCAACCCACACTGGTGTGTGGGGTGGGGTCCCAGGGTCCGCCTTTCTTATTTTCTTGACCCACTTCACGCGGTCTTGTGCATCCTCAGTGGTGAGTCTGTTGGCACGCATGTCACCCTTAACGACGTCGAGCCACCGCTTCTTGGGTCGACCTCTTCTACCTGACGGGGGCGGCATGGCCAAACATTTGTTGCCCACGTAGTTTGCCGATCTCCGTGAGACATGACCATACCAACGAAGGCGGCACTCCTGCAGCTTGTCTGCGATGTCACGAACACGAAGGCTGCCGCGGATGTGGGTGTTACGCACGCGATCTTTGCGTGAGACTCCACACATCCACCGCAGCATCTTTATTTCCGTGACGCGCAGCTCCTGCTTGTGTCGCTCTAGTAACGACCATGTTTCACTGCCATATATAAGGGCAGGCCTAATGATGGTTTTATAGACCTGCCCCTTCAGCTTGATCGGCATTTTGGGGTCACAAATGACACCAGTTACCTCACGCCATTTGGCCCAAGCAGCGGAAATTCGGGCTCTGACGTCGCGGTCGATGTTTTTAATGCAACGGCCCCCCATTTTTTGGGCTCTTAGGCGCCCCTTGCCACCTGCCCTCTAGAACGTCTAGCTCTACCCCAGGGCCCGCCCCTAAGTACAGTCCGTGCTAACACCTATTCCAAATTAGTAAATGAATGGAACAGAGACAAAGCTTCAACAAACTACGCAATGACAGTTAAACTAAGCTACGCCGGGCCCTGTCACTCCATGTGCTTGCGCGCAATAATTACCTACCACCTGCCGGGTCTTTCAAGACCCATTTGATAGTTGGTTGTCAACAGCCGCGTAAAGCATTCGTACGCGAATCTAGCGGTTGAACTGACGCAATGCATGAGGCGATAACGTACTTTAATTACTGACTACTGACCACTATATCAAAAGAGGTAGCCCTGGAAATATATTATGCCTGTCACATAACAGCATGCATTTACAATTGACAAAATTGTCAATTTTCTATGGAGTGATTTACCTATAACGTTGTAACTGTTAACCACGAGTAATCTGCGGCTACGCTTGCGTGAGCTACGCTACGAGGCGGCCTCGTAGCGTAGGGAGTGAAACTGGTTCATTCCAGCTCGGCTAGTGCTAAAGCTTAGTACTCACTCACACACAGGCAGCAGTGTACTTTACCTTTCACGGGGCATTGTTGAAGCTTTGTCTCTGTTCCGTTTATTTACTCATGTGTCTATACTGCTCAAGTGTTACTACCTCATTTCTCGTGCTATATCTGTGCCGGCCAAGTTTGTGTTGCCTGTCACACGGATTGTTCTGTAGCTTGGAATATCTACGTGTTTTATTTATAAGCTACGCTACTAAGGTGGGTGGATGACCTGATGAAAGAGAATTGCAGGATTTTGGTGAGTGCAGGATTCAACTGACTGCTATGGTTATCCTTAGAGAAGCGAATAATGATGATGATGTTGAAAATAAATATGGTAGAGATGTCGCAGTAAGATAGATAAAGCCGTAATATAGTTATATCCCTAGGGATATAGACATTGGTTCATTTTTCTTGTAAAATGTACATCAATTTCCAATTCCAATCTAAAATACTTTTTTTTATGATAAATGTTTATTATAACCTATTATGATTCATATAATGGGATGAGGAATATAACACTGACACTTCATTGCACACTAAACAAAGTTATTAAGGCGCATGTGTTCGTCGATTTTCTGTCTCCCTCTGATATCCAGAGCGGTACTGCCGCCCGTCGCCCCCACAGACACCCGCGCGCGAGAACCTTTGCAACAAAACACTAAAAAAATTATTTTATTGGGACACAGGAGGTATTTTTTAAAAACCCAACAAAGAGTTTAAAGAAAAGTTGATGGCCTATATTTTTTTGTAAAAACTATAAAGATCACACTCATAGTTTAGGAGCCTTAGCAAATTGAAGTTTTATAAAGATCCTTTTTCAAGATTTTTTTAGAACAGTAATTCCTATGCTACGACAAATTTAAACTAAATATATATATTTTTCCCATCCGTTTAGGAGGAGTAGGCCTTTGACCACGACGGAATTTTTGATTTTGGCTTGAGTTCGCGCCTTAACCGCTCACGCGCTCCATGCTGCAGTTATACATTTGGTGTACAATGAAATATACTAATAACATTGCTATTGCTAATAGCAAACCTTTTCCCAACAATCTACAAGTAAGGAAAGATATAACATGGTGAGGGTTGATAATAAACAAATTTCTTAAATAAATGTCTGATAATCAGGCCGCAAACTGGAGATGAACTTATTCAGCGATTGACTCGCACTTAGTTTTAGTTCATAGAAGGTAGCTTGCACTTAGCTCCTCGCATCCTTAAAATAATGTTTTTGACTTTACCCTAGAGAGTTCTAATGATGGATTTATCATAATATGGTAGAGGATATATTATATCCTCTGTCGCACCTATACAGTGGTATGGTACTTCGGTGTAGATGCCTCATAGACCTTTTCGTCTATTCCCAAAACACAACTGAAGCAGAAATGCCTAGTAATGTTTTGACCAACACCAATTATAGCATTTATGTAAAGCTTTTGAGCTTGTTCTGTTTTCCTACGAAGGTTTATTTTTTGTAACAGGTAACTCGGGATTATTTAATAGGTCATCAAAATTCGGTTCTAACAACGTAATCCGATTGTATACTCCGACTTCTATATCCAATTAATCCGCCTCGGCGGTGGGACCATGCGGACGTCATTTGCTCTTTTATTGATTTCCTCGTTTAAACATCCAAATGCTTTATCTTTTTCATTTCATGATCGAAAAGTGTTAGGATACTTGGTTGTTAATCTATTTAGCTTGCGAACAAAAGCAGGCCGAGATCTACCGGGTGATTAATAAATAACTTCCGAAAACCATATGGAATACTCACTAAGTGATGTAGAAACTATCTAAACGAAAATTTAATTTATTTAACTAACTTTAATAGTAACATAAAATACAAATCACTTGAACAGTCAGTATTGTTTGTATGAAAACCTATATTGTTACTACATCACTTAGCGTGCCATATCGTTTACGGAAGTTATTTGATAATCACCCGGTATAGTCGTTACTTAGCTAAGCACAGACTTATTACATTAATTATAATCTTACTTATTGAGTATTGTTATAATTATTACTAACGAATATCTAAGTTGATGTTTAACTAATACAAAAATAATTTAGTAATGATAACAAATAACTGATATAGATGGATATACTTCTCTTCAAAGTCTAAGAAGTATACGTTTAAGCTGAACACGGGCGTGTTTAGCTTCGGCCGATCTCGGCCTGAGTGTTTACAAATAAATATTAGTCATACAGACTACGAGTTGTTTACAAAGTTGAAAATATTCGTAGTGGCCGAGGCAGAGTTTTAAAGTTTTGAGATGTTTGGACTCTCTTTAGCACTTGATCTATTATAAATAAAGATGACCAGTCTCTTGGGTAGCCATGCATATAAATATTTACTTATTATTTTTGTTTTCTTTAAATATATTTGCTTGGAAGCAGACAGCAGTTTCTGCAGCCTGCAGACATTACTAGGCATATTGCACACGCATCGCCGACTCTTTAAAAAGCCTAGGAGAAGCTTTTGTGTAGTGCAAATACGGGCAATGGTGTTAGAAAATAGATGAATTAACAGTAAACTATTAAAGTTTTTAAGGTAATAAAGGTTTGTGAGGTAAATGGTTATATTCTTCAACAGGTTACCATTGCGAATGGGCGGGCGGAAGGACGCAAGGCCGTGCATAACAGTCCTACGATAAGCTCTCGATACCCTACTTACTAGAAAGACAACAACACTGCTAAATCTGTGGTAATTAGCTGGTATTTTTCGTTAGAAGGTATTTGAATCCGCTGCGCCCTAATCCAATTCGTTAATGAAAATCAGGTGAAGGCTGCCTGCTAAGAGATAAAAAGCAAGGGGTGTTGATCATACCATTTTCTATAGCGTTTTTCTTTTTCTAATCCTTAACATCGATCCACGTTATTTCGGGTGAAAAGCTATTTAGTATATAAATATCAGATATCATAAATCAAGTCATATTCCACCTGGCCATAATTAAATTATAATTACTTCCTGCACCGTTAAACAATTAATATTTGCAGCTTAAACATATGTTTATATACGAGTACACATACCACAAAATAAAGAGTTTACAGTACGTCTACCACGAGTTTCCACTTTAAATTTACATTATCATCATTAAAAACATGTATTGAGATTTGAAATTGTCATGTCATGTATTGGGATGACCCCAATACTTACAATTTTTATACACGAACGATAACGTAAATTTAAATTGGCAACTCGTGGTAGACGTACAGAAAGCCCACTCTCGCATTTTCCAGTATTATTACCGAAAGGTGCCTGACCGCCTAGGGTTGCTACTGTCATCGATCAAATTTTTTAAAATTAAGTAGGTAGGTTATGTCTACTTGACAAAACCCGCCAAAAATCAAAATATATCATGTGAAAAATTGCACTAGGTTTAACAAAAATCAAAACACTCGCGACTAGCCGCTACACCGATTCTGACCGGTATCACCTGTAAACTTACTGTGTCTGTGTGTGTGATCAAAATGGTGGTTCGTTACAAGCGGGCCATCTGTCTGGGGCGCCGCGCCGCATGCTTAAGTACATCCTCCGCCTTGTTAGCGTTTTTTAAGTTTTCCAGACGTTTATAAATTAAGTACCGATAACTATTGAAATAGCGCCATTTATGGCAGCACAGCTGGATTCCGGCATGCTATTTTATTACAGCTTTCATAACGATTACCGCTTAATGGCCGGTCACCACGGAATAAGTTACGGCTATTTCTGAAGCAAGGTCTCCTTAGAGGTTAAGCTCCTTAAGTGCCTATATAAATCGGAAAAGTAATTTGAAATCAATTCAACTGACATATTATTGGTACATAATAATGATTAAAGCTTCTTAAGAATCGAGCAGATAGAGAAAAATTTATTGGTTTGCAGGGCCAATTAAAAAGAGTTACACAGCTAAGTGTTTCATAATTTGCAATATAAAAGTAAAGTTTATTTCAGCAGATAAGTAGATTATTTGCTTTTAATAGTTTAGTCGTTTTCTAATAAATAATTTATTTTTTTAATGATATCTGCTTTAAATCGTTTTTATACCCGCAATTACCCGAACCTTTCCAATGTGATTAAAAACGATAAATATGTTATGGTTCTCTTGCTTATTTTTATTTATTTTTTGTTGGCAGGTAGAGGAAAATATTTGTTTGGCGACTTAGTTGAGCTGTAGCTTTATTTTAATTTAAGTATCTATTATAGTATTTATATATTGAGTCTCTTCTTCATGGATTCGACTACTAGCTCATGTAACCAAAGTGATCACTTCCTTTCTTTCTCTTCATCTTCAGAAAGTGACAGTTTTCACTCCACCTCTTTACCTCTCTCCAAAGTGCTTGATTCCACTTTTTCCGACGTTCCCAAAAATCTTAACCTGGTCCACATTAATGCCCAGAGTATACCAAGCCATTACCCTGACCTATTGGCAAGTTTCGCAGGCAAAACAGTCGATGTGATTCTAGTCTCGGAAACTTGGCTTAACCCTTCGCTCCCATCCACATCCTACTCTCTTCCAGGCTACATCCTAGTTAGAAATGATCGTGTCGTCAGGACTGGTGGTGGTGTTGCAATGTACATCCGTTCCCATATACCTTACTCTATTATAAATGTATCAGCTCCCTCGTCGTCTTCTGATTTGCCGCAGTACCTTTTCGTTGAGTTAACTCTTAATAGCTCGAAACTACTTCTCGGTGTTTTTTACAGCCCTTCTTTAAGAGTGGACTATTTCTCCACACTTGCAAAACTATTAGAGGACCTGACTCCTATCTACAATCACACTATAATAATGGGTGATCTGAATACTTGTCTTCTAAAACATGACTCGCGTACCTCCCGTATTAAATCTATTATTGATGCGGCTAACTTAAATATTCTTCCCTTGAATGCTACTCATTTTTTTCCAAACTGCACACCATCTCTTCTCGACCTAATAATTACTTCTTCCGTTGATCACGTTGTCAAGCACGGCCAGCATCAAGCTGATGCCTTCTCATTTCATGACCTCGTTTACCTCTCATATAAAATCCGTCCACCAAAGCCCAAAACAAGAATTCTCCTGCAACGTAATTTTGGTGGAATGAATTTTGAATTTTTAAGACGCGATGCTTTTGGCACTGATTGGTCACTGGTCGATAATGCTGGGGATTTGGACGAAAGGATTGCTGTTTTTAACTCTCTCGTCATGCAGCTTTATGATACACATGCACCCGTTCGTCCGGTAAGGGTCAAGCATTCGCCGGCACCCTGGCTGACTGAGGAGCTTAAGGCACTGCGGGACAAGAAGAACGCTGCTAAGCGTAAATACAAGTTAGACCCAAGTGACATAACTCGTGAACAATACAAGATAATTCGGAATCGCTGCAATAGGTTGTGTAGAGACGCTCAAAGACGCCATATACATAAATCTGTTGAAAATGGAGATTCAGCTAAAGTCTGGAGGTTTCTTAAGTCTCTTGGAATTGGAAAAACACGTAAAGAATCTATCTCACATGATGTAAATATTGACCTTTTGAATAGGCACTTCTCTTCGTCTACTCCTGCTAATAGTACACTTAAATCTGACACACTTCGTCGTCTTTTATCACTTCCAATTCCTGACTACACTCCTTTTAATTTTAGTCAGATTTATGATTGTGATGTTGAGAAGTACGTTCGTTCCATCGCATCTAATGCGGTGGGTAGTGATTGCATTAGTCGTAATATGATCATTCCTATTCTCGATATCCTTTCACCTGTCATTACCCGAATCCTCAATCATTCTCTCCTGTCTGGAGCTTTTCCTAAAGCGTGGAAAGATGCTCAAATAGTTCCTCTCCCTAAGAAAGCAAATCCTTCTGTATACTCAGATTACCGTCCTATATCCATTTTACCTTTCCTATCAAAAGTACTTGAGCGTATTGTCCATCAACAGCTCAGTGCTTTCCTTGCCAAAAACCAACTCCTCAATAACTTCCAATCCGGTTTCCGTCCTGGTCATAATACGACTACTGCACTTGTCAAAATTACAGATGACATTCGCCTTGGCATGGACCAGAAATGTCTCTCGGTATTGGCACTTCTGGATTTCAGCAATGCCTTCAACACTGTTGATTTTGACATCCTACTTGGCGTGTTGCGTTCTCTCAACATATCTCCAATCGTAATTAACTGGTTTCATAGCTACTTACATGGGCGCCGGCAATGCATTCGTGCTGAGAATGCCTCCTCGTCATGGTGCGACCTCAATGCCGGTGTACCGCAAGGTGGCGTCTTGTCTCCTCTTCTCTTTGCTACTTTTATTAATTCTATTACCCAAAATCTATCTTCTTCTTATCACCTATATGCAGACGATCTTCAAATTTACTCCCAAGGTAGTCTTGTTGACCTGCCTAGTGTTATTCAAACCATAAATACTGACTTGAATCTAATTTCAGACTGGAGCAAGTCGTTTGGGTTAGCAGTTAACCCCGCTAAAACTCAAGTAATAATTGTGGGTGGTTCATGGCTGATTTCCAGGGTGGACTGGGATGTTCTGCCTTCAGTTGTATTTGATGGCGTTGTAGTTCCTTTTAGTAAAACTGTCAAGAATTTAGGTGTTTATATTGACAATACATTAACTTGGACAACTCAGGTTGGTCAGGTTTGCCGGAAAATGTTTGCTGCTGCAGGTTCTTTAAGTAGGCTTCGAAATTTTTTGCCAATACCCACCAAAATTGCGCTTGTTCAGGCATTACTCTTTCCTATTCTTGACTACGCAGATTGCTGCTTTTTAGATCTTACTGAGAATCTACTTGACAAACTTGAGCGGCTCCAGAATTTTTGCATTCGCATTATTTTTGGACTGCGCAAGTATGATCATGTCTCAGAGTACAGATCTCAGCTCAACTGGCTTCCCATCCGTTATCGTCGAGATTCCCATGTTCTTTTTCTTCTTTATAACATCCTATTTAACCCTTTGTCGCCACGTTACCTCAAGGAGCGTTTCAAATTTCTGCAGCCAGTACGAGGTCAGGCGATGCGGTCATCTAAGAAGCTTCGCCTTCAATTCCCTCCTCATTCCTCACACTCCTACACACAGTCGTTTACGGTTAAATCTGTACGACTTTGGAACTCCTTACCCTTATTTATTAGGGAGTCAGAGTCTCTATCTATTTTTAAGAAGAGGATTAAAGCACATTTCCTCGGCCTTTAACACTCTACTTTTTCTCCTAATTACTTTCCTCCTTTCACTTCTCCTCGTCCGTTTATTTAACTCATTTTCCTTTTCTGATCTCTTTGGTTATTGGTGGGCTAATTAGTACATATCCTGTATTATTATTTTGTTATTTAAATTTACATTTGACTATTATTGTGCACATACTTACCCTTTTTTTAAACATTTTCCTCTACTTGGGTTGTCTGGAAGAGATTGCTTTTTAGCAATAAGACCGCCTAATTGTGTCATCTTACTATTTCGTGTAATACAAACCTTCATTGTTATTTTTTGATGTGCAATAAAGAATATTTATTATTATTATTATGGTACTACGTCACATAACATTTTTTGTTTAGTGATTTTTTTCGAGTCGTAGTTGCTTCGTCTATTTCATTAAGGTCGTACTGAAAATGTTAACATTATTGAATCTGATATCTTAGTTTTATTTGAGGAGCATGTGAACATGTTACCAGTTTGTGCGCATTAAAGTAAGTGAAAGATTTTGGGCATGTCATAGTTCGAGAAGAAGTTTCCGAGAACAACTATAATTGTCTTCTATTACGAGCTGGGTTGGGTTTCCATGCTGTTTTCTACAACACAAATTGGAGATCTCTCGCTCAGAAAACTCTTTTATTTTTAAGATACTTACCACAAAAAAATCCTCACATTTTCATCTGATATTAGTATACGCTTTTAGATAAGAACCATGGACTAGCCCTTTGCCACAACGGGTGGAAGTGCCGAAGGCTATTGGTTCGATCCCCACCCAGAAACACATTCATGTGTCCAACATAGTTCTGTATCTGGGTGTATCTAGTTAGAAGATTATTGACAAGTTAAGGATGCTGGTCGCAATCATAGTAGAAGCCCTGTTTCGTTAATGTTAAGATGATTTGGTAAGCATACCCTATCCCAGATTTTATTAACAAATAATATTCGATCAAAACCCTTTTTTGGAGAACTGTAAAGGGAAATTCTTGAAATTATTCTAGAATACTGTCAAAACCACTAGGAAGATTTGAATAAAATATTGTACATCCTCCATTAAATGCTCAACTAATCTGCTTTAAATTCATATACCGACATAAATTTATTCTTGCTAGCTGAAATAGATTTTCAGAAGCTAATCCTAACAAAGCAAATAGAAAAATACCACTATCCCAAACAAAAGATAACAAACCCAACTACACGAGAAACACCACCCCCTATTACTGCGTTAGATGGCACTTACCCTTAGACTACACAAAAATGCCTCCACAAATCTAACCACCCCACCATATCTTGCATACATTTTGTTTCATACAAGGTTCTCGAGACGTTCCGCGGAAGCGGTCCCGAGCACTCCTCGGTGACAGAAACAACTGTTTAGATAGGACAAAAGCTCCGAGTGGGCTATTACACTGTTCTACTTACGTACCGTGCTGCCCTACCTATAATAAATACCCGCCTCGCAACTTTACTCTACCAACGTATAATAATGGCCGTCATGAGAAATTTTTGCGAGCAAATTTATTACGTTAAGTCTTGATTTATAGCCTTGTTTAGCTAATTCACAATTTGGTACGCCACACTTTCTTAATTGGATACGAATTTTCGAGTAAGTGTTAAATATATTTGTGATGTATATCTAGTCATGCGTGGAGTGGTGGCAGGAGAACAATACAATTGAGCTTATTTGTCATTTTGTGAATCTAACTACTCTCTAATTGGTTAAACTACCAGTAGTAAACTTTCAGTCTTAAGTTATTTTTGAGACACAAACTGACAGACACATGGTAGTGATTAGTGATTTAATTAACAATAACAACATCTGGGACATTTGTATATGTCGTGGCCCGATTGTTCGTTTGGGCAGATCGTGATGTGCCCAGGCACTTCTTGAAAAGCCTAATAAAATTCGTTAAGCTAATTAGCATAGCTAAAATATACATTCATATTAAGTCGCTGTAAATGAGGTACGTTGAAGTCTAAGTATTACGAGGTTTACGTAAGGTCCGCTTAATGTTGCAGAAATATTCTAAGAACAAACCCACTTTAGTGTTATACGGGGTACGAGGACAACATATGGTAAGACGATAAAATTTAATGTACCAACTTATATTACAATGTAACCATTTTTGTAGCCCCAACTACCTTCATGCACACACAGAGGGAGCCAAGAAATATTACTCTTCATATTAAAAAAGCAGCGGTATTGTGTTTTAGGGTGCAAGGCACGAGGCTCATTGGAGAATAGCTATAGGTTTTTTGGTATTGAGCATCGTTTTATCTTTTAAAACACATCACGATTTTTATTCCTTTGGTAAGTCTGTTCTTCTGTGGAAGATATCAAAACTTTGAAAGGTAGAAGGTTTAAAATTATATTGACTGCATGGCTAATGGAATATTGTTTTTATAGCGTGACTGAATTTATGAATTATAAAATGACATGTAATAAATAAAATCACTCACATAAATTAATACTTAATTAAATTGATTAATATAAATATTTAGTACTAATTGAATACATTGTGACATAACCTAATTACATTAATTTGCACACCTGCGTGCAGGTTGAGTACATGTACATAACATAGATAATTTTAAGACCTTTAGAACGTGTATTCTTGCAAATAAACGAATTTATTTATTTCTGGCTAGCACTGCATTTTATAAACTTTATTTATAAATAATATATCCCCAAATTTCAATCAAGTAATTAAGATGTGATTTACCAAAGAGTTGTAAGTAGATTATGGTGCGTACATTTTAAGGTAAGAATACAATTAGAAACTTTACGTAGCGCACCCAGTAATGGTAGTAATTTGGTTCGGACATACTCAATGTGGTACTTAACATTATTATATTAAATACCTCAATGCATTAATAGATGCTATATATGCGCCAGACAACCACACCTCTTGCAATGATCTCGAAGCAGGGATTAATATCCCTGTGTTACGAGGTACCACACAAGGAAATAACCAGGGGCGTCTTCCAGCACACCCAGTCCCGAGTCAATTCAGAAAATATCGTTTCCTGAATTGACCAGACTGGGAATCGAACCTGGGACACTACGGAAATCGAGGCAAGAAACAGCGCACTACGCCAATCGTGTCTAATAAAGATATTGATCATGATTTTGTAGGTTTATAAACTATTTTATTTTTAAAATGCTTCTTCATTAAATCGCAGTGCAAGCGTAATCTAAAACGCCCAAAGCAAATAATGTGTTCAAAGCAATACAATCAGCTGAAATAACTAATTTCATTAGCAAAGTAAACTAGCAGATTCAGCAGCCTATCCCACTTTTGGTCCTCTCATTTTGAAATCGGTTTGTTAATTTGCATAGCATCCCGCTTGTTTTAGTTTTAGGAAGGTACCTTAGTTGGCTTTATCGTTTTGCTGAATTTAAAATAATATTTTTTCTGAAACAGATTTTCTGAGAAATCCACTAAGGATGTTTTTTTAGGTGAAACCATTGGTCAACATTATTTGGAATTTCATATTCAGTGCATATTCGCGCAACTCAGTAGATTTATTAATATTGTCAAACGTGAGCGATGGGCGCCTGGGAAAGGTTGTTCTGGCCTAGCCATAGCACGATTATATTGTAGATTTGATGTCATGCAAATTTAGGAAAGCATTTTTTTTCCATTAGTAGAGTGTTATAAACAACTAATAAAAAATAGCTGCTACCGGACATAGTTTTATGAAAGTTTGTACACTTTTTACTGGCGCGATAGGTTCAGGTCAGGCCATAACACCGCAGGACGGAGCACTCATGCCACGAACGTTTACATTTTTACTGTATCTGCATGTCGATAAAAAAAGTTGATATTTATCAGCCTCTCCCCCGTATCCGCAAACGCTAATCGAAGTTGAGGATACCTCAAACTGATGCTGCCCTGATACATGTCAATAGAAATAAAAGAGACAGCTATGCATGTAAGGACTGCTCAGCTTTAATTGACTTTTGTGGATTCGGGCGTCTGAGACCCATAGTACAACGTGCGGTTAGTTTAGAATCAGAGGAATGGGAAAAGTTGCCCGACGGGATTTCCCACCAGATTTCAGTTTAAACCTTGCAATCGTTTTTATCAATCTGTGACGCAGCTAACCAGTGTCGCTACGGTATGCGAATACGAAACTCCCATTCACCAACCAAAAGCTGCCATTCTGAACCTCATTAATGCAGGAATGGCTAGTACAGCAGCGGTTTAAAATAATATATATTTGTGAAATAAATACGCTTTAAAATATACAAGGAGATTCTGTACCCGTTTTAGAGATCAAAACTAAGAGTCATTTGATCTCTTTTGATGTCTTTTTGTTTTGGAGCTTATACTGGTACATCTTTAAATCTTCATATACTAATATTATAAAGAGGGTAGCGTTTGTGAGTTTGTATGTTCGAGGCAGGTTATCCACCAAAACGATTTCAAAAATCCTTCACTGTTAAAAAGCTACATTATCCCTGATTGCTGAATGCATATAATTTTTTCAAAAACGTTAGGGGTCCGTATGAATATGTAACCCAACGTGTGAGAAAAATTAATCCACGTGAGCCAAGCCGCTAGTATATTTTACAGGAACTAATTTAGAGCTGCACTTGTAACAATTTTATCGTTTATAAATCGATGTTTGGTATAAACGAAACGAAAAACAACAAAAACACTTAGAATTTGTGTATCTATATTCCTGCATCAAGTGCAAACTTGATAATGGGTTTGAGTGAAACTCAATACACTTATACTATCACAACTGCATTAAAATATAAAAATTATAAATCCACACACGTGAAAAGTATCTACTATAGAAATGCTGTCTAAAACAATACATTTTTGCGAACTATGAATTTAGTCAAAACTGGATTTATAGGAACGAAACTAAAATAGATTTTATCTCATGTGTAATAAATTATGTCAACTGTCAAAGTGGTCGGAAAGAGCACTCGGCACACATTTTTCATCGTTCGACCTATATCCAATCCAAATAAATGATGATTCTGTTACCTCGGGTAGATTTTGGTCGTGCGCATACATATTCACATATTGATTACCACCCCTGAAATAATTTGCATCGAGAACTTCATTCTTATTACTTTGTTTTCATGATTGCTACAATCAAACTTTTAAAAGGCATTCAAAAAACGTTATATTTTTTGAACTTGTCAAGTAAATATGTGAAATTGAAGCGTGAGCGTGTGATAATGTGTTACATAGGTACAAGTTGTTACAACCCTCGGATATTTTCTTCAATTAAAAAACCTAGAAACTGGTAAATTTCTCAAATCGCATTAAACACGCGATTTTTATTTCAGGACTGCATTCTGGGAAGACTTCAAAACGTCGTTTTCGTTCAATCTTTTTAATGCAAAGTTTTAAGTTATAAATATCAATCTGCAAGAACAGCCGTACAGATTCTGTACAGCTGTTTGTTTTTGGAATATATCAAGAAGCATTATGGAAGTTTTAATTCTTGTAACAAATTTCTGTTTTCTGTGCTATCATTACTTTGTGTGTGTCAAACCTAACTGTTCAAATTTTAGACTTGGCACTAATCAAATTATCTAATCAGGTCTTCAGTACTAATAAGCGTACAGTTGACCGCAAAATTAAAGCCTATTACGCGGACATCATACTGATCGCACGTAGTATGCTAGCTCGTAGCAATCAGAGTTCAGCCTATGCTGGTTTTAAAATGCTCTATCGTTGGTTGACTGTGCAGCTAAATTGGGGCTTCTCTTTTAGTATGGCGGTGGCCGATCGCTAGTTTATAAATCAATAAAGCCCCGCTCTAGTGGTTTAATTAACCAGAGCGAATTGAAACAAGGTTGAAGGACAGGTAAAACTATTAAAACGAATGAAATTACGAGGTGCCGGACAAAATAAGTCAGTTTATTGAATGGATTATTTGTGAATTTTTTGATATTGTTGGCATTCGTTTTGACTAGTTTAACGTATGTGAACTGCTTATATTGGCTCGTCAATGTATAATATACCTACGAGTACTTAGTTATGTTTTCAAATAAGATTTTTGTTGAGTATTTAATTTTACAAAAAAAAACAATACTCTACAATCTTACCAGCAACCCAACTTTGCAGGATAACAAACCTTTCTCTGTGTGATTATCCGGAATAGCTAATGATTATAAATAAATAAAACATGTCAATCTCTATTCAGAAATCCATCGTGCATACATACCGAATTAACTTTTTTGTGGAGCAACGTTTGCAAATTATAGGAAGCAGAAAAATAGAAAAAATATATTTTATCTTGCCAAATTGTGTTGTTTTAACCCTTAATAAGGCATTGCATTGTAAAAAAAATCATAGGTTTTCGCCTGTATGCCTAAGTATTAAGGTTCAAATTCTGGTGGTAACTGTTTTACCTCTGCCCTATTAAGGGTTCAGGTGCATCTCACACCAAAATCATCTGACCCCAAACAAAGCAAATCTTAAGGACTTCAACTTTTAAAAACAGTCAGCAATTGTGTTAAGTAACAGGGCGATAGAAAGTTGTAACTCGCTACTTGCCGGAAGATATACTTCTTAATATACTTTGTTGATTCAAGTTATTGGCGGTGCGGACGCGACGAGGGAAAATCACGGACATTTTACGTGAACCTACAAGTTACAGGTGTTCCTTCACAAAAAGTTACATCGTAGAAGCACCACATTATTGATTAAAACGTATTCGAAGTTTTTTTGGCATAAATAAAACGAATATCTCGTGTTTTCCTGAAATCAATTGTCCGACCCGCGTTCGGAGATTGCCCGATGGGGCATCGCGCGTAACGATCTGCCGATTAGTGTAAATATTTCCGAATCCGGTAACATTAATTTGACCGAATTAAGATCTACGACCGTACAGTTTACGCTTCTATGCTTCTGATTTAACTGGAGTATTTCAAAAATAGGTATCATGTTGAATTTAAACAAGTAATAATAATGATAAATGGATATTTTGGATAATTTACTGTATTATTAACGCCAAACTAGGCAGAGCTTGTAGTATGGATATAACAAACACTGAAAAACATTTTTAATTAATATATATATTAGTTAAGTTCATAATTTCCTATATCAGTAGGTACGTTTACTACGAGTTGCCACTTTTAAATTTACCCTATCGTTCGCGTATTAAAATGACACGTGACATGACATGACAATGCCAAATCCCAATACATTTTTTACGCGAACGATAATGTATATTTAAAGTGGCAACTCGTGGTAGACGTACTGGACACAAAACAAAAACAAGTGTTCGTCTCATGAATATTTTTTCCAGACGGTGATCGAATCCATGATCTTCTAGGCGGGACTTATTGATTATTTAGGGAAAATAGAGGTAGTGATAATATATTTTATAAATGCGATATTTTCAAAAGCAGTCAAGTTAAGTCGTTAAAACCAAAAACGTAACATTGTAAATACAATATTTATTTATATGTATCTTTTATTTATTTAACCCGTCGCATCGAGACATGGCAATGAAAATAAAAATGAACTTGATTAAGTAAAACGACTTGTTTCTGCTTATTACTGAAAATCATCATTAAATCAAAGATCTCAAACATAACGACCGCTTCAATCTCTATTTAGCGCCCCATACCATCAGGCCCATGCGGTTAGTATTCCGCACTATAATAATAACAAATCTTTTCCTTTTCGTTTGAAGCTATAGCTACATCGGGTAGCGTGTTAAGCAACTAGTTACCCAAACGATAGCGATTACGTTGGCTACTCAAACAAATAGTTACGGAACCCGCGGATTTGCCGTTCCGGGTAACCGCGAGATACACTGCCGCGGCCACGAGTACAATTGTTTTCGAGTTATTTCAGTTTGTTGTTATGAAATTAATTGGAACGGAATAGACGGAATCATTTTAGAGTTAAAATAGAATATAGGTAATCGAAATTATTTCATAAGAGTCAGAGTTTTACTCAGTATATCAGATTGAACTTACTTAATTACTTATAACGCTAGTTAAAACTTTGAAATGCGAATTAGTAGAAAAATAGTTAAAGGTACCTATCGCGCCTAAAATACGCATCACCATCGTCGCCAAAAAGTCAGAAAGTAAAAGAAATCAGACTTATCAGAGGGAATTCACGCCCCGCTTTAGACGATTCGGTTTTCAAAATTTTAAAGAAATAAACTGAATCGGTGAACAATAACCGTCGCGTTGGCTTCAAAAACTAAATTTCGAACACTTATCTACACGATATTTCAATTAAATTATCCTTGGTATTATGTATTGCGTTTGCGTTCTGTGGTAAGGTAATTTTAGCCGCCGGTAGCGAAGGTCAGCTATCAGGTAAATTATGACGTCGCCCATATCCTAGTAAATGTATTCAGCTATGTAGATTACCATAACCCGTAATCTAGACTAGACGTTACTTACTACATATACGAGTGTGTTAGTATTCCGTGAATAATTATGTTTAGAAGATAAAATAAATAATATTATTTAAAAGGCACCAGAAACCAAATTAACCTTGGTAGATTCACTATTTGTTAAACTTACGCTACAAATTGTTTCCCTGTGCCACGCCTGTTATTAAGCTGGGCTCAAGAAAGTCGTTACTGTTTTAAAAAAAAAATGGGAGTAATCCTATGTTACATCGGTTACAGTATCTTTAAAAGTATTTCAGCTGAACAATAAGTCACTTACAAGAACATCAACACAATAATATCATTATATTTAAATCACTTACCTGATTTAGGTAAAATTATATATCTTATCGCTATTTTCGAGACTTCCTCGTATATGCTACGTAAGTCCTGTCAATTTTACCTCTGCTTGCAAGTGGTCTCCAAATGTTGTTTTTTTAGAAAAACAACAGCCCAGAGAGTGTGCACTACTTATGATACTTTTAGTTTATCCCTTCAATTCTGTCAAACCATCAATAGTCAGCAGATAGATACATTCAGCTGATTACGTCCGTCGGACTTCATCAAAAAGATCTATGACTCTCGAAACCGATAGGGGTCGTTACCGCCCTTTCAACCGCGCTTTTATCAACATCGAACAGATTTTCCAGGAAGTTCATTAAACCTTTTACTTTTAAAAGTTTTCTTATTTCCATACCTCTTTGATTAAAAAGACCCTCTGACCTCACCGTCAAAGGCTTGACTATCCGCCCTAACATTAAATTGAAAACAAATTTACTAAATTTTGAAGTCAATTTCAGTTCCAAATAAAAAAGTTCATTATTTGAGAAGATTTTTCTTCTTCTGTCTTCACATTAAAAGGGTAAAAACTCATTTTCCTTATTTTACGCCTCGGGGCCGTACCAGAGCACCAAAATCGGAATGCATGGGTTCAATTCCCGGGTCAGGCAAACTGTGAGTTAAGACTGGCAAGCGTGCAGAATAAGCCCTTCGGTTGTAGCAATAACTGGTTTTACTTCAGACTATGACTTTGCCCTGCAGTGATACAATAGAGAACTTACTTACTTTGTTCATAGGTACTCAATACTTTTTAAATTGTTTTGTTATTCTGACTTGTGAACTGATTGCAACTGGCGATTGACTGCTGGCAGGAGGACTGCTGCGTCTGACCCTGGTTCACATTATACCATTGCCAATGCTACTCGTGCTGCCGGAATTATTTCCCTAAATGATTCCGTGGCGATGTTGACCGTAATGAGTGCTTACGTGGGCAACGGCAATCCGGGTGGGTGACCCCTTTACATACTCGCGTTGCCCAATTCCATGCCCACTTCCCATTCTCTGCTCCCAATTCTCTGCTCCAAGCGGTGTTATGTGATCGAAGCATGAGGAACTCTCTCGATGACACACTCTGGGGAGGGGAAGCCTTTTATTCTTAACTGTCATAGACTAGCCATTACTTCTGCCATCTGCCATTTGTCTTAGCCAAGACAAAGAACAGTCGTTGCCTCAAGTGGTAGATCAATTTCATTGAGTATGTGACTCCGAAGACCATGAGTTGAAAGCCAAAGTTAGCAATTACGAGTTATGTATTGTTTAAAATTATTAATTAATGTACATAAATCAAAGCGCCCGTTCAAGTTTAATAAGAGTGACTATCTCAATTGTGAACTTTGGCGGGTATTCGGCATAACGTTACTTACCTTCGTGCTTATGTATTAATGTACTTTCAATTAAAGTATCGCCGCTTTACAACTCGGCCTGTAAACTTTGGCCTTCTATATATATATAGCATACACATTATGGTATGACTTGTTATGTGTCTGGGAATATCATCTATTGAACATGTTTTCAGAAATATTTTATTCTTACATACAAGAATTGCTTACTTAGGCATAGAAATTTGGTGTTTTTGGCTTCATAGTTTTATCCATTTACGTATTTTAAAATACACACATCAAAAGTGTCTAGGGATCAACATATATTTTTGCAATAACTTTTCTCCTGATTGATATTAATTAAAATTTTCTTTAAGGATTCATCAAATAAAGTGTTTTCGTTTGTCTACAGTAACGATAAACCAAGTCACCTTTGCATTAATAAAGAAATTTGCCATTTTCCTAATAAAGGGATTTTTGACATTTGAACCACTAACATTAAAGTTCGAAAAAAAGACTGAAATAACAGTTTTCTTTAAAATTTTATTGGGTAACTTAAACAATTAATAATCCGTGTTTCTACCGCGAACACTAACAACACAAGAACATCGGTTTGGCATACTCAAAATGAGTTCATCCAAATCACGCTATGGAATGGCCGCCCATGTTCGTTGCAACAACAAAAAAAGGTCTTCTTGCGACTGGATACCCTCCATATTCGGCAGAGCTCTTCTCTGTAGCATATCCCATGCATGCTCAATCGGGTTCAAGTCTGGCGACTGAGCAGGCCAGGGCAGGACATTGATGTTAGCTGCGGCGAGAGTCTGTCTCACAACTCTTGCGGTGTGCGGTCGTGCATTATCATGCATTAACTGAAATAAGGGACCGATTTGCACTTGTAGAGGAACGATGACGTCTGATACAATCGTCTCATCATAAATTTGAGCGTTGAGGTTGCCTCTGATCCAAATCAACTCAGTTCTTCCGCCGATCCAAATACCCGCCCATACCATGATGGTTCCACCACTATAAGGATGGACTTCCTGGCAGGATTTTAATCGCTGTTGGCGTCCAGGGGTTCTCCAGTGTCGTATACGTCTTGTATCCGGTCTCATACCAAAACGAGACTAATCAGAAAAGCACACGAAACGCCATTGTTTTTCTGCCCAACTTCTGTGTTCAAGAGCCCATTGATATCGAATCCTACGATTGTGCATTGCTATAGGTGGTACCCTTAGCGGTCTTCGGGAATGAAGGTTCACTTCATGCAAGCGGTTTCTGACTGTTTGGTCGCTAATTAAGTTCCCTGAAGAGTGATGAAGATAATATTGACAGCTGATTTTCATCTTTTACTCGAATTTGATTGACAGTTCCTGTTTCAAATTATGAAATGCACCAAAAAGGATCCATATAAATTTATAAAATCATAAATTTATTACAAAGCCACATCTCAATCTCAAGAAATCCGCATAAAAATGCTTGATCCCTAGACACTTTTGATGTGTGTATATGCAAATTTAAATATTTTTCGACCTAATCAGCTTGACGCATCCATTCCTGGCTGAATGCATGAATTAATTTTAGATCAATTCGGCTTTGGAGAAGGACATAGCTAACCTTTTGTTATAAATTCATAATAAAAGAGTATGAATAAAAATATAAATAAAAAATACAGCTAAAATAAATCCTTCGAATATTCTGGACACTGGTGTAAGCGACCGAACTCGAGAGCTTATTTTGGTGGGTAAAGTAAACGTAATCTTTAATCGTAATCTGTTTGTTACATTTATGTTGTAGTTATATTGATGCATTTTGCTTCAAGAATAGATTGGAGCTTGAGAAAGGACACGGGATTAATTTGTGTTGTGTTATGCTGTCATATTGTGTGTAGAAAAAAAAGGAATTAAATGGAAAGAAACGGCGTAGTGGACAAAGTACGTGTAGATAAGTATAAAATATTTACACTAAGAAATAAACTAAATGTTCCTCACTCGGTAAATACTTGAAAATCTTGTATAAATAAACGTTGTTTCCAGTTAAACTGGCTTACGAGTAGACGTCAGGTGCATTTTGTACCCTTTCGGAAGCTCTGCAGCAAGCTTCAGAGCTTCCGAAAGGGTACAAAATCATGCCTTTCTTCAAATGGCGTATAATATAAACAGTTGATCCATGGATAAATTGGAAAGGAGCTGCTTTAAAGTTACACGAAATCACTAATCAATACGAAAATAATATTTGATTCTGCTTTTAGGGTTCCGTACCACGAAAGGAAAAAACGGAACCCTTATAGGATCACTTTGTTGTCCGTCCGTCCGTCTGTAAAGACCCTTCTTCTCAGGAACGCGTTTATGTATCAAGCTGGAATTTATATCAAATACTCAAGTCTACTGTCACTAGGGGCGTGAAAAAATCATACTTCTAAGCCAACGCAATCAAAAGATACAGCTGTTTATGCCGCAAATTTCCGCAAATTTTCGACACTCGCAAGGGAATCAAAACCTACAGGGTACTTCCCGTGAACTCAGAATCTTGAAATTTGGTACGATACAACGTCTTATAGCACAGATAAGAGAAAAATTACGAAAACCGTAAATTTTTAGTTATATCATATAATCAAAATATTTTTAATGAATATACCTACAGGTTTGTACGAAACCCTCGGTGCGCGAGTCCGACTCGCACTTGGCCGGTTTTTTAATTATTGATCATCTTCAATTATGGATTTTATACTAAGTATGCTGTTATTGCTCGTCTGTTGGCGACCCTGTAAGGCCTTAGCCTCTTTTATGGTGCTTTTTTACAGCAGTAAGAATTAATAAGTCCTTCAGTTGATCATTTTAACTACGCATAACAAGGAAATAAGAAATATAATATGGTAAGGAAAACGAACCCAAATGATGAATAATTGTGTTGAATAAAACAAGACAGTTACTTTTATAGAAGTAAATACTGAGTAACAAAAATTGGTACAATGAATGCGATGAATAAGTAATTAGGATCAAAAATATGATTTCAATATAGATTAATGTAGGTGTACTCGATTTTGCAGAATTTCAACACAAAATACTCACGACTATATATTATAATTAACAAAGTCAGAATAATTAATTTAAAACAGATTAGGCAGCACCTATAAGCATAACAAGTCATCATCCCTAAGAAAACCTCACCCAAATATCAAATTATTACGTCACGCCAACCCACGGAGAAATTGCCTAAAACAAATTCTAGGGAGGTGATGAGATTAAAATTGATGGAAGCACCCTTTAATTAAATATAGGTACGAGTGTTCGTAAGTTAAATGAATTATGCGCGAACTTCTGCTATCTGCTAAAATTAACAGTGAAGTTTTATTATTAAATCTTCTTTTTCCGACCACGGTAAATTGAGACTAGTTTGGTCGGCGAATTTTTCGCAAATATGTTTTTATGAACAAACGCTCTGTCTCGTAAAGTAATTATTTCGTTCAAACAAGTTTTGATGAGGAAGATTAATGGCCCAAATTGCTAGCTCTATCAGTCAGCAATAAAACTAAGCAGTCAATGCGATAAATATAAGGTACTTGAGACATAGCATGTGTGATGTTGTAATAAATTAATTAAGTGTTGCTACAGAATTTAATTGTAAATGTACCTAATACCTAATTTAGCAATGTTTTAAAAAAAAACAGCACTGAGCCTATCAGGTCAATGCATACGCTAAGTGAGGACCTTTTCATTTTAGAAACCAGGATGCCACTGTCCGGTGGTTTTAGGTGTGGTTGTTGTGGTGTTTTAATGTTTTCCTCCACTCTTCCCTTTAAATTTTATTTAATTGATATTTTTTTATATCTTTCTTATTTTGATCGCTTTGAAACTAACCAATTTTAGCCATAGCCCGAACGTCACATTCTCCTACCTACCTATTACAAGTCTTCTAATTTTTCCTATAAAATATAACGTAAAATGTTCTAGCTATGAACTTAACGTCTTCAAAAGACTATATCAATAAATCAAACGTGTAAACTTCTAGAATTACGACGACACGACTCACGCATTAACTGCACGTACCGTCGCAAACTCTACGTGTGCGATCGATGCAGGATTTTTATGAGGAGTAACCATAAAAATATCTGTGCTGAAGCTGCTCCGGTCATTATACTGTAAACTGTTACGAGTATCGGCACTCGGTGCGTCACGAGTCCACGACGCGGTAATCCCCTTAGCGGTAACGAACTGGTGCCGGCGGACGGCTGTTGCCCTGATGCCTATTTGTAACCAGGATTCAAAAGTTTTAACCCTGTTTTAGTGTAGGATTCGAACTCACTTTATCTGCAAGGCAATTTTGTTAAACTGGCGAAGTCGAGTGAGTTTTTAATTCAGTGCAGACAAACATTAGTTCACACAAACTGACAAATTCTGTTTTATACTTTGACTTTGGCATGGAGAACTAAGTCTATTGAGGAGTTTATGTTTGACAGTTATAAACTGATGCTCTGTTTTTAAATGTCATACGAGTAAAATTGCAAGCACATCAGCTGCAGACCGTGCACAGAAATTTTTAAATTCTGTCTTCTACGAGTACCTACCTTATCACTTTGACAGGGAGATCTTAATCTATTGAGGAAATCAATATTTTGCAGTTTGTAATGCGCTGTTGTCTGTTATTGCCATACGTGTCACATTGCAAGTACAAAGTGATGTGAAACCACGCGATTCACTAGCCTAATAGGAACGTCGATAATCTGAATAGCATAGTTACTGAATCTAATGTAGGTATATCGTAATTTTTAAAGCGCTTTACGATGAAACCGTATACATTGTATCGCCTGGAAGCCGGTTACCTACTGTGTCTGGAATGGCTTCTCCTTTACTTTAAGAAACTTTTGATTTGACTTTTATTAAATGAAAGCATTTAAAACAAGGCTGTCGAAGTCAACGTCCAATAGTATTACTTAAATAGTCCATTAAAAAGGTACTTATCAATCGTCTATGCTTCTTATAAACCGAGATTCTATTATTAAAACAAAATAAAATCATTTACCTATACATTGAATTAATACTAGCCGTTGCCAAGAACTTCAAATCGTAGCTTCTTAAATTATTCATTTGAATCTGAAGTACATACCTTACATTCGAAAGCCATCGTTTATAGAAATACTATGAAGTTTCATTAAAAGTGGTTCCAGTTTAGGCCATGCTGAAATATACAACTTCTGAGGAGGTTTTAATCATATTCTGTATTGTCCATTACATACATAACGCAATATTCTTTTCTAAAAAAATATTGATATTTTTATTTTGACATTTAAATGGTGGTTTTCCATCAATAAGTAAGATAACTTAATAATGAGATATGCAATGCGGTTTTATAGTTTGCTAGACCACATCAAATCTTAACTGGCAGGAAACTGTGTGCTCACAACATTCTTACATCTATAGCTGCCAGCTAACGAAGTCATAGTAGATACCTACGTATCACATGACCATCTACAACCGTCTTCAAAAAGTAGCTCGGACTGTTCCGTATGTTTCACTATAGCACATGATATAAATTAGGCTTAACAGCCACTAAATTAGTGTGCAACGTTGGTTGCAACATCTGAAATGAGTCCTGTTCCTACTGCTGTAGTGACCAGTTTGGTGGTACACATGTCCTATCAGGAAGCCGATAAACCTATACGTAACGAACTAGCGTTGACGGCGGACTGTTTGCTCTGTGGACTATTTGCCGCTGAACAAAGGGTGGCTTAAACTGTTTCGGACCTGTTTCGCTTTGACGTCGGATCAGTACTGACTTTTGATCGTAAAGTAGGTGTGCTTAGTTCGAGAACGCTTTCGAGACATGCATGTTGTTTTTAAACTGTATGTATTGGCAGCAAGTAGAACAATCTTTTAGGCTTTCACGATGTGAAGTATACCAATACGAGACACATTTATGATGATATGAAAACTAAAAATATTATTATGGTCATACTCACAGTGTATAGAAGCCATAATGTAAAAGATGGGAAAACTGTCTTCTCCACACAACGTGGTCCATAACAAAATGACAATATAAAAATAAAGCAATAACACTGCTCACCATAGTTTTGAGCTTCGTGAGGGAAAATCTCACAAAAAGTTTAATTAAGACAACCACTTACAAAGCTGAAGTCTTTTCAAACCATTAATTTGCTTTCTAGGGTCAACCCAAAGACTTTCTCGTGATCCTCAGCAGTAAGCAACGGATACAGCTCTTCTATGGAAAATCCCAAGGTCCCCGAGTATGGTTACAGCTGCCTGCTTCGAGGTAGTTAAGGAAACATGCTCAGCCCCTCGGGTCGTGGGCAGACCCCGACACGCACAGCTTTTCTTGTCGCCAACCCAACACGCCAAGCATTAATGTTAATTAAACTAACATATTTTGGTAAAATCATGGGTTTCTTCAAAATATCGCCGCATACCATTAGACATATAAAGAAAAAGAGAAACACAAATATTAAAGTTAAGGACATCGTTACGTTGAACAAAAACACGTAGGTGGTAAGCATATACAAGAATTAGTTGATAAAATATTCAAAAATAGTCTTTGTACCGCTCTAAATTAAAATTAAAATTAAGTTGGTACTATTATGGCGGAAACCTATTACCTTGCCGTAACACAGTCTTTGACTAGCGCGGGAGGTAAAGAGTTAAGTCTGTATACCATCAGTTAGTTTTTTTTTTTTTTTAAGAATAAAGCTTATAATTAGTGTAATGTTTCGGTCAGAAGCACACTCGATTAAGGATATACAATTTGGTAAAAATGCGTGGGGGACACGCTTATCGTTTGGCATAATGTGCTGCTGACCGTACCCACGACTTTGTTTAACAATGTTAAGTATTTAGGCCATAAGGTGGTGTACTGTGCACAAATTTATAAAAAAAAATAAAGTTATTTGTTATATTTGTTATATAACAACAAAACAATACCATTAAACAGCGGTAGCCCGATGCCCAAAAAAAAAACTCACTTAGCATTCAGCCTGGGCTTTAGGGGCTCACGCGCTGATTTTCAGTGGGCCGAAACTGAGTAGACGCACGGTCATTTGCGGTGGACACACGTTCGTTTTCGTCAAGATTTATCCGCCCGTAATTGATCTGCCTGTTTGGATGCCAATATCTCAGCCTATCGGCAAACCAGAGCTAAGGTGTAAGGCAACCCGAACTCAACGGGAAGCTCTTGTTAGGTCAACTGACCAACCATTTCCAAGGACATACCAAATTATGATCCATCCCTTTACCGTCCCACTCAATCAAATGGTCATCGTAACCACTAATAGTATTGACTCAATCACCGCAACTACCAAATGGAACTAGTGATAAAGCTAATAGCACAGGTTAAGCACAAAAACAATAGGGGTTCAGACAGAAAAATACTGCTGTAAGATCGCATCTACTGGTAGATTTCACAGTTACCACTTAGACCTTAGTTAAGCGTCCTCGCATCTAAGCTATTGTGGCTTTGTCGTTGAAATCCTCACAACGCTGGCGTATAATGCTCCCAAAAATGATTACGTAGATGAAGCGTACATACTACTCGTACGATTCAATGTTATGGTCCTAACAGGTTTTCAATGGAGACATCCACACACTGTGTAGATGGTACTAGAGGTAGTGGTCTTACTTAAGATATTTATTTCCGGATTCACTATTGCACTGAACAGTATGTCTACCACGAGTTGCCACTTTAAATTTACATTAACGTTCGCGTAAAAAAATGTATGGGAATTGGACATGACATGACATGACAATGTCAAATCCCAGTACATTTTTTTACGCGATCGATAATGTAATTTAAAGTGGCAACTCGTGGTAGACGTACAGTAACATGCTTTTTCAAAGTTGGCTGACTACTTAACATTGATAGGGGAATTTCATAATGATGCTAAAAATAAGATCAGAGTATAACGTTTGAAAGACATTTAAAAAAACCAAACCGCGCATGTCACAACACGCACTTGCCCGCTTATTTTTATCAACTGGTAGGCACACAAAAACATACTTTTTCACAGATTACACGGCGGCTTGTCTAGATAAATCACAAAGTTCTCTCGCACTGCATTTGAAAGCTGGCTCCATCCACCCACTCTAGCGAGTCTAGCCGACTCGCTCAGAATTGCATTAGAAATATCGCCTGCCTTTCCAGGAATCATGTAGTTAATTTGTTAGTCTACTCGACTGAGAGCCCAGGCATAACGCATCCTACAAGCACTATGCATTTGAAATGAGAAGAGAATGACCAAACAACTAATGCCTTAAGAAGACAGCACGGGCGAGAGAATTGCAAAAAAAGTAATTTGTAAAATCTATTACTGTCTGTTGCTAACCTTGAGTTTATTTGTCTCCTCATCACTTTTCAAAAAGTTGACCTATTTAGTTACTTTTTCAGTTAAAATTAAATAATGACTTTGGCCGTGTTTCTGTATTTTCCATTTGTAATATAAACTGGTCAAATTTGTTTTCCGGGTGTTGTACACAGCCAGTGCCGGATTAAGACTTCTTGATGCCCTTAGCAATCCACGGATGTGGGGCCCCCTATCCATAAGTAGAAAAGTCCAAAAAACTAAGCGTTTATTTATTTGAGAAAAATTAACTATTTTCCGCGACTTTAATACCCGAAAAGTTTTTAAGCATACTTGACTTACGACTCGCACGAACGTTGACGCGCTTATAAACTCGTATAATCCATAAAGATACAGACTCACCACTACCGGTTTGAGCGAACACGCCGCAATAAGCGGGTTTGGTATCGGAAACCACTCTTAAACCATAATTACAAGTCATTTGAACAAAAAATAAAAAAAGAAACAAAATAATAATAAAGCATATTTCATATTTACCGAAAGTTTAAATATTTGTGAAATATTTCTTTCGGATGTTTGAAGGTACTTGCCTTAGAAAATTGATGAAATAACGTTGGCTTGCCAGGCTTGCAACGTAAGCATATACTAGAAAGATTCGTTCAGACCAGTAAGATTTCTGTAGCTCAGTGGTTAGAGCAGCCACCCGGATTGTGGAAGACGCTGGTTCGAATATTCTGCCTGATTTCTTCAAGGTCTGAAAATTTAATTTTTCTAGTTTTTCGATCTGTAGATATGAAAAGAAAACAAGCATTGTAAAATACTAAAATAAAAAAATAAATAAAAAAACAATATAATAATAATCAAATAATAATAAATAATAATCAAAAAAAAATTCCCAAAAATCTAGTTTCGCAGTTAAAAGTTATAATTTTTTGAAAATTTTGTTCATTTTCTCTAATCTGCTCATAAAATCAATTATCCAATTTAACTATTTCAATTTTGGCATAGGGGCAGTGTAGTCATGTACCTACTTAAAACGTATAATAATGCACACTTGTTTGCATTTTCAAGGAATACCAAGACAGTTATTACACATTTTTGGAAAATTTTGAACAGTTAGAATGTTTTAACTCTGTTGTAATGTAAGGTTTTCACTGTGGTTAATTAAATCTGGTATCTGAAATTTTGTTCCTAGCTTCAAAAACTGCCATAACATGTTCATTCTCTGAAAAAAACTGCTCAGTACACCCCGAAATTCAGTCAAAACCTGCAAATGGTATTAAAAGCATGAAAATCAGAACGATTGATCTCTAGGCCATACGAATCAATTTGACCCGTAGCACGGAAAAAGGATATAAAATCCATCTATGAATCGTTCCGATTTTCATGCCCTTAAAACCATTTGCAGGTTAATTTAGCGTACCGCTAGCACAATATATCCTGTTAGGTGAGTTTGGCCTAACTAGCCTTGCCGTTCATGAAGCAATTGCTTAATTTGCTTATGGGTTAATCCGGCACTGTACACAGCGGAAAATCTGACACATTTTTCGATTTTCAAAAGAATGTTAACAAAGGGACATGCTAATAGTAGCAATAGATTTTTAGTGAAAAAAAATATTCCTCTACTATTCATATCTAGCTCAAACTCAAACTCAAATAACTTTATTCAAATAGACTTTCACAGTAAGTACTTTCAAATCGTCAAATTTAAAGCCAGATATACTAAATAATAGACATAAATACTATAATAATATAGATATATAAATACACAGTATACAGAAAATGCGACTCTACCACCTCGTCGGAGTTGTTCTAGGGAGGAAACAGGGGACCTCGGTTTCGCAAATTCATCAAAAAGGTTCTCAGGTTAGGAAACCTGTACCAAGTATTGATATTCATTGCAGGGAGAAGGTATGGCGATGAGGCATATATTGTATGGTATAATAATAGCTATTTAAAAGTATTTTTTTTACCGATTTCAAAAAAGGAGGAGGTTCTTAATTCGACTGTATGTTTTTTTTTATGTTTGTTACCTCGTAACTTTCGACTGGGTGAACCGATTTTGATCATTCTTTTTTTATGTGAAAGCTGGTGCTTCCCGTGCGATTCCATTTTAATATGGTTTAGTTCTGACAGTGGCATCCATTAGTAAACCATATAAGTCTTAAATCTAGTTAACTATATGCGCGACAAATTGACGAATAACTCAATTTCACGCTAACCGATTTCGATGCTTCTTTTTTTATTGAAAAGGAGATACTTCAAGGGTAGTTTGATAAGAGTTTGGTTAGGTTCTGGTTATGGGATCCATGAGAAAGTACCGGAACTCGTCAATTCTGATGAGCAAATGAACGATAATTTTCCGATGTATAAAATAAACAAGAGCTATTCACTGAAAATCAAGAAATAAAAAAAATAACAAAAAAAGCCAACTTCAAATAAAACTATTCCAAAACAAAACATAAGTAAAAAAATAATTACGTATTCTTCTAAAACTTATACGATAATATAATTTAGGTACAATTATTGTTATTGTTGGCGTCGGTGTCAGCCAATGTAGGTGTGTAACTACCTACATAAATACTTAAGCGTGAGTTGTAAAAAATAGGTACATAGTAGTGGTTTCTTGGCTGACACTGATTCCAAAAATAACAATATTTGTACCTACAATATATTATCGTATAAGTTTTAGAAGAATACGCAATATTTTTTTACTTTTTAGTGTTTTGTTTTGGAATACTTTTTTTTTTAAGTTGGTTTCTTTTTATTAAAATTTTGTATTCCTCTAATCCACTTTGAGATACAAATAATTATAATGATACAGTATTCTGGCAGCGGGCAAGCTACATGCGGGTGATAGATTTATTATTATTATTTTGGCAGATAAAAGTCTAATAAATATTTTTAGTTATAAAAAGGCATTTTTACAAAGAAAAGGTTATTCAAATATCAATCGATTATCATAATCATGATGTCAATAATAACTTTATTTCTATTGTTACTGAAATGTGTCAATTTAATAAGTAATTATACAAATGTTTTTAATCACTTCTTCAAATTTATTTTAAATACATTTTGGTATTTTAAATACAAATTTATAAAGCATTGTATTTGTTCCATACTTCCGGTGAGCATAAATGATTTTTGGTAAGGTTGTTTTAAATCTTAGTTTTTAAAAATAGTTTCCTACTTCCGGTTAGCAGAATTGATTTTACGAAAAGTTGTGTTTAAAATCTTAGTTTTTAAAAATAGCAGTGTTTAATTACGCCACATCTATTTTGCTTAATTTTATTAATACTTTTGGTTTCTTAATGTTATCTACAAGAATAGCTTCGGAATTGCAATTCAAAATGGATGTGACGTGGAAGCCGTTGAGACTTAGTTTTCGTAGCTGTTATAAAAGGTGAAAACCAGTGGTTTTTGACTCACTTTTGCTCGAGCTTTCAAATTGGACGGATCTAAGTTAAGTACCGTACTGTGTATAATGATTTCTCTCTTTTTAAATATCAGTAGATTCAATATTTCAATTTCATATTTTATAAAAGTAGTGACAGATTTAATTTGTGAAATAGTCAATGTTAATCAAGATTGATTTGTGTTGTTCCTTTTACTTACTTTGCATTTTAGCTATAGATACTGATTTACAAAGTAACTGATTGACTGTAAAATAAATGTATTCTTTTGTCAGTTTAGACTCTAAATTTTAATTGTTGGTAAACTGTGCAAAATCCGTTAAAGGTATGTAGATTTCACTGGTTCTTTGCAGGTTCAGTTATGCAATACAGTATTATGAGTCTTAGAAAGTAAAGCAATAAAATGTAACATTATTAAATTGTCTTTCTAATTATTTATCATTTTCATGTGAATGATTTAATTGAAATAAATTATAGTAAATATATTTCATGGTTTTCCTCAGCCTGTACCAGGCCCACTATCCTGACCAATTCACATCAGAAGTGGGATTACCTACTTTAATCATTACTCATATTATGTCTCATTGCAGATGGATCCAACCGTGTTGGAAGGCCTTCTTAAGGCACTTCGGGATGCTGTAGCTGGTAATCACAGTGAAGATGATTTGGTCCTGCCACCTTTTGACCCTGAGAAGAATGACAACGGAGCAGAGAGCTGGTGTAGCAACATAGACTCCATCGCAAAGGATCGTGGATGGAGCAGCATCACTACAGTTGCTAAAGCAGGTAAAGCTTTGAAGGGCTCTGCACTTTTGTGGTTTGAAACGTGGGATCCAGAAGATGGCAGATCATGGAAAAATTTCAAAACGTGTATCAAGGATTTATATCCAGAAAAAAGGAATCTTTCCGATAAACTTACAAAAGCTGTGCTTCACACATCGGACGTGGCCGAATCCTATTGTGAATATGCTAGGGAGAAGCTTAGGTTATTGCGTAGTACTAAGGTTTCCTTTACCAAGGAGCAACTAGTAGAGCTTGTTTGCGGAGGTATTAATGATATTAATATTAGAATGGCTGCATTTAACAGCCGTGTCAAAAACACACCTGAACTAATTTCACTATTTACTACATATGTAAAACCTTCTAGAAAGCGTCCTTCTGATTCAGACAGCCGATCAAATGACATTTCTTCTTGTACAGTGCCTAATAAACGACAGAAAAATTATAATACACAAATTCCTAGGTGTTTTTTATGCAACAAACTAGGTCATGTAAAAAATCAGTGCTTTCAAAATAAATCACAGGATTCAAACATAGGTACACCTAACAATAATCAAAGTTTTCTGAGAAAACCTCAGTGCACATATTGCAAAAAGCTTGGCCACGATGAGTCCATTTGTTTTTTCAAACAACGGGCTTCAAATGATGCAGACCCAACAAAAAACAAGGTTAATTGTTTTACAAAAGTTAACTTAAAGTTATCTGAAATTTCTATTAATGATGTAAAAATTAAAGCTCTTATTGACTCTGGAGCTAGTTGCAGTGTGCTAAAAGACTCTATTGCCAGACGTCTAGGTTGTAGCCTCTCCCCTTGTTCAATTACTCTCGAAGGAATTGGTAACGGTAAAATAAATATATACTCCAAAGTGACCCTACCAGTTAAATTTAACAATGTTTGCATTGAAATTGAGTTTCATATAGCTAGGGATTATGATTTTCATTATGATTGTTTGATCGGAAGAAATGCTATACAATATCCTGATATATCTATTGTCATGGATTCTAATGGTTGTAGATTAGAACGTACCCCACTGCATGAATCGATTAGCAACATTCATGAAGCTCCAAATACCCTCGAAGCTAACTATTCTCAATTATTGGAATCGATCAATCATTTAGACGCGAATTTGCAACAAAAAATTAGTGCTATTTTTAAAAAATATCCTTCAGTTTTACCATCAGCAGATAATATAGGTACCGTTAAAACTGGTGAAATGACACTACGTTTAGCGAAAGAGGCTGTTGTTAACTATCGGCCCTACCGATTAGCTCCTATTGAAAGAGAGAAAGTGAGTGAAATTGTTGACGATTTGCTGAAAAATAAAATTATTAGGGAAAGTGAATCTTCTTTTGCCAGTCCCGTTCTGTTGGTAAAAAAAAAAGATGGCGCTGACAGAATGTGCATAGACTTTAGAGCACTTAATAAAATTATTGAAAAGGAAAGATACCCTCTGCCACTTATCGAGGATCAAATAGATAAACTTGGTAAAGCCAAATACTACATATCCATAGATATGAAAAATGGCTTCCACCAGATACCTATGTCGCCTGATTCTGTTAAATACACCGCATTTGTAACGCCCGATGGCCATTTCGAGTTTTTAAAAGTCCCTTTTGGCATTTGTAATGGACCTTCTGTCTTTCAAAGGGCGATAAGTAAAGCGGTTCAGCACTTAAAATTTCTTTTGATATATATAGATGATTTATTGATCCCAATAAAAACAATAGAGGAGGGTTTAGCGTATCTGGATCAAACTCTTGAGGCTTTAAGCACAGCTGGATTTACGATTAATTTGAAAAAATGCAAATTTTTCGTGGAAGATATAGAATATCTTGGCAGAAATATTTCAAAAGACGGTGTGAGGCCTAGTAATAGTAAAGTCACAGCTCTAACTAATTCCCCAATACCTAGTACTGTAAGGGAAGTTCGCCAGTTCATGGGGTTGGCCAGTTATTTTAGAAAATTTATTCCTGAATTTGCATCTCGTACTGCTTGTATTACCAAGTTAACCAAAAGTGACTAAAAATGGGAGTGGGGCCCAGAACAGGATGCAGCTAGGGAATACGTGATAAAACATCTCGTGTCTAAACCATTGCTTAATATTTTCGACCCAGAATTAAAAACTGAGCTTCATACTGACGCCAGTGCTGTTGGATATGGCGCTATTTTACTTCAAAAAAAAGATAACCAGAATAGGGTAATAGCATATTATAGCAAACGTACCACCCCAGCTGAATCCAAATATTGTTCCTATGATTTAGAAACTCTAGCAATTTTTAATGCTCTTAAGCATTTCCGGGTCTATCTTTTAGGCATCAACTTTGTATTTGTAACAGACTGTAATTCCATCAAGTCCACTATGAACAAAAAGGACCTTTCACCACGTGTGGCAAGGTGGTGGACGTACATGCAAGATTTTCAATTTGATATCATGTACAAAAAGGGACAGTTTGTGAGCCACGTCGATTATTTGAGCCGCAATCCTGTTAGACAAACTACTAAAATAATTGAATCTGTTAACGTGATCAATAACCCTAGCAGTCCACCGTCTTGGTTACATGTGGCACAAAATAATGACACGGAAACACAGAATTTAATAGATAAAGCTAGAACTGGGGATTTAGATTTAAACCAATATATTCTTCGAAATGATTTATTGCTTTACAAATGTGAAAATGATGAAAATCCAAAGTTTTACATACCGAAAGGCTATAAGGCTTAGTATATTACGTTTATTTCACGATGAAAACTGTCATGTCGGCTATGACAAGACTTTAAGTAAAATCCGCGAAAACTTTTGGTTTCCTGGTATCTCTGCCTTCACCAAAAAATACATCGCCCATTGTCTCGTATGTGTACAGGGCAAAACTCACTCTGGACCTAAGCAAGGTCTTTTACACCCGATCGAGAAATCTATTCCTTTCCACACACTGCACCTAGACTGCACAGGGCCTTTCAGACAGTCTGTCGAGGGTTACAAGTACGTATTACTTATGATTGATGGCTTTACTAAGTTTTGCCTATTAAAACCCCTCAAGTCTTTGAATGGCCAAGAATTGGCATTTATATTACGTGAAAGTTTAACACTATTTGGCACTCCAACACTAGTTATTACAGACAGAGGAACTAACTTCAGTTCAAATCAAGTCCAATTATTTTTTAGAGAGAACCAAATACAACACCATATGATTTCTACAGGCACACCTAGAAGCAATGGTCAAGTAGAAAGATATGTAGGTACTGTTACTAACATGTTAACAACTTCAATAAATAATATATCAGAATGGCCAAACGTTTTATGGAAGGTGCAACAATCTCTTAATACTACAGTTCAAAAGTCTACCGGATTTTCCCCTGTAAGATTGTTGATAGGGCGTGACGGAAACATACCTCCAATACAAGCTCGATTAGCTGACATCCAACATGATGACACTCCTCAAGTTATCGATGTTCAATCCGACAGAGATTTAGCTAAGCAGCGTCTGCTAGCCGCTGGTAAAAAATATAAAGAACGTTTTGATGCCACTAGAAGGACTAACAAAATGTATAATGTAGGTGACTCTGTTTATGTTAATCAAGACCACAGGCGGCACGATAAATTAAGCCCAAAGTTTAAAGGTCCTTATCAAATAATAGAAATCCTAGATCATGACAGGATTTCTTTGCAAGGACAAAATAACTTGAGAAATGTCATTGTAGCTAAAGAAAAATTAAGATATTGGCCCGGTGAATGGATAGAAGAGAATTCTTCATTTGAAGAATCCTCTTAACGTATTTTTTTTGTTTGTATAATCAGTATAATATTATGTATAAAGATTTAGCCCCATAAGCACAATAAGGTATAACCGTGATAGATCATAATGTTTTATTAATTGTAAAAAAAAAAATTAAATCAGTCAATACTTAATGTGTTCAATTAATACTTAATTTATAAGATAAGTTCAATTACGACCTGATTGGTATTTTATTTTTACTTTACAATGTTTCTTTTAGTAATTTACATCTAAGTATTATGTTCCTAAGATATCGAGATAGTAAATAGTTCATATTTAGTAATGTAACCTGTTTAATAATTATACTTGAATAACCTTTATTATTTTAAAATGAAAATGAATATGAAAATTGTGAAGACCAAAATAATTTTACTAAGTTTATATTCTTTCAACTGCTGGTCAGTCACTGCCCTTATACTTTTCTGAAACTCATACACAGCAGGTGATAGGACTAGTATGTAAAGGCCAGAGACTATGATTATACAAAATACTGCTGGTCGGTCACTGCCCTTATACTTTTCTGAAACTCATACGCAGCAGGTGATAGGACTAGTATGTAAAGGCCAGAGACGATGATTATATAAAATGCTATACTAATAGTTTCTACTGCAGAGACGATTGTTAATGAAAGTCCTTCGAGAACGAAGGACAGGTCAGTTTGGCCGTGATAGATTTATTATTATTATTTTGGCAGATAAAAGTCTAATAAATATTTTTAGTTATAAAAAGGCATTTTTACAAAGAAAAGGTTATTCAAATATCAATCGATTATCATAATCATGATGTCAATAATAACTTTATTTCTATTGTTACTGAAATGTGTCAATTTAATAAGTAATTATACAAATGTTTTTAATCACTTCTTCAAATTTATTTTAAATACATTTTGGTATTTTAAATACAAATTTATAAAGCATTGTATTTGTTCCATACTTCCGGTGAGCATAAATGATTTTTGGTAAGGTTGTTTTAAATCTTAGTTTTTAAAAATAGTTTCCTACTTCCGGTTAGCAGAATTGATTTTACGAAAAGTTGTGTTTAAAATCTTAGTTTTTAAAAATAGCAGTGTTTAATTACGCCACATCTATTTTGCTTAATTTTATTAATACTTTTGGTTTCTTAATGTTATCTACAAGAATAGCTTCGGAATTGCAATTCAAAATGGATGTGACGTGGAAGCCGTTGAGACTTAGTTTTCGTAGCTGTTATAAAAGGTGAAAACCAGTGGTTTTTGACTCACTTTTGCTCGAGCTTTCAAATTGGACGGATCTAAGTTAAGTACCGTACTGTGTATAATGATTTCTCTCTTTTTAAATATCAGTAGATTCAATATTTCAATTTCATATTTTATAAAAGTAGTGACAGATTTAATTTGTGAAATAGTCAATGTTAATCAAGATTGATTTGTGTTGTTCCTTTTACTTACTTTGCATTTTAGCTATAGATACTGATTTACAAAGTAACTGATTGACTGTAAAATAAATGTATTCTTTTGTCAGTTTAGACTCTAAATTTTAATTGTTGGTAAACTGTGCAAAATCCGTTAAAGGTATGTAGATTTCACTGGTTCTTTGCAGGTTCAGTTATGCAATACAGTATTATGAGTCTTAGAAAGTAAAGCAATAAAATGTAACATTATTAAATTGTCTTTCTAATTATTTATCATTTTCATGTGAATGATTTAATTGAAATAAATTATAGTAAATATATTTCATGGTTTTCCTCAGCCTGTACCAGGCCCACTATCCTGACCAATTCACACGGGCAAGCTTGTTTATCTTTCTCAGAATTTACACATTATTAATATTGTTTGATGGCAATCGCGGCATGGGACGTAACGTGGACGGACGACCTGATTATAATAGAGGTGCAGCTCAAAGGTGAAAATCTAGCGGCCTTTGTTTAGAGAACATAAATAAATATATAAATAAATATGCGCCAGACAACACCCGTCTTGTAATGGTCTCGAAGTAGGGATTAATATCCCTGTGTTACGAGGTACCACACAAGGAAATAAGCTAGAGGCGTCTCCCAGCACACCCAGACCCGAGTCAATTCAGAAAAGATCGTTTCCTAAATTGACCCGATCGGGAATCGAACCCGGGACACTACGGAAATCGAGGCGAGAAACTGTGCTACAGCGCACTACGCCAACCGTGTCGTCAAACATATTTTTTTTCGAACAGCGTAAACTTACCATTATACAGGGTTATATCTTAAACACCATTCAAAACTTTGCCAGACATTAGGCATCAATCGAAGACAGTTTTTTTTAAAAGTAGGGTAGGTCTTTCTAACTTTCACATTACAATATCTTTTAGATCTGATTATTTGTGCGGCGTGGTTACAAACTTAGTCAAAATTAAATTTCAACTTCTGAATAAAGCGCGGGCGGGGAATTAAGAGGCTGCGAGCCCACCGCCAGTCACGTCGCGCAGTGTCAACGAAACTAGTTTTTTTTACCTCTTAATAGTTATAATAATAACTGAACATTTTAGTACTGAAGGTCAATCAAATATATCAAACAGAAAAATACGTATTTTGCCATTTTCTCCCTATATCCTCATATTTCCATTCGGATGGTGTTCATAAAGTAACCATATCTCTATACTAATATTATAAAAAGACAAGCGTTTGTGAGTTTGTATGTTTGAAGTAGGTAATCTCCGAAACTACCGAACCGATTTTTAAAAAAACATATATAAATCTATGTACCTTTATTTAAAAAATAGCCTATGTCACTCCTCAGGGAGTGACATAGGCTATTTTTTTTTTTAGGCTATATTTTGACGGGAAAGACAGTCTACGCGGGCGAACCCGCTGACGGATAGCTAGTAAATTAATGAATACGCGCCAGACATCACACCTCTTGTCATGAAATTGTACATCATAATATCCTTGTGTAATGAAGTACTGGCAGGGATTTAAGCCAGTGGCGACACAACCAGACGAAAGTCAACTTACAAAATAATGTTTTCGAAATTGACCCGATCGGACCCGGGACTCCAACACCATCAAGTAAGTATTGCAGTCAAATTTCAAAACAGGAGCTAACGTAATAGTACGAATGTAAAATTAGTGAACTCAATAGTTCAGCCTATCCTTACCCATTCCGCGAAATGAAAAGTGGCGAATATCGGCTTTACATTTTTCAGCTTTATCATGGCGAACCGTTTCAGAAACGTATGAAATGGGCCAGCTATTATTCAAAATCAAATGGCAAATTCAAAAACAAATATACAACGTTGTAATGAAAAAGAGTTAAACCTCAGACACCCTAACTCATTTTTATTACAAAAGAATTATGTAAATTATTAGATTTAATTTTCGCGGATTATTTACGAAGATCTTAGATTTTTTGTTTTGTTGCAATAATTACGCGCGATTTATTGCGACGTTGCCGCTTCGCGTGCCGCCGTGATAATAGAGTTATGTAATGATTAAACACGGCGTAATACATTTTTTTTTGTTTAAAATTCGACCCCTTTTTTATTAGTAGAATCGATTCAGTACATAGCAATAGTTTGCGATCCCCAATCTGCTTTTACACGCATTGTCATTCAACTATTAAGTATCAATTTGTCAAAAATAATGGATCTCAAACACAGACACGATTGTATGAAATGGGTCATATGGATTTAGTTCCACTTATATGTTCACACTCACTAAATTTCTTTAGGATATTTCTTCAGTCGGTTTGTATTCAGTTTGATAAAAAATAAAAAGTTTTTTGATAATTAACAAATAACCACCGGTGGGTTCTCTATTTTTCACGATCTGTAATTGCCTTTCAATTGTAAAAATTAAAAAGTTTTAAAACATATATTATGTAAATGTGTATTATGTAAATTGTTAAAAACAAAGGACTTCGTGCTGTAATTTCAATGATTGGCTTAAAAAAAGTTAATTATTACCAAGAATTAAAATCTTGACGAGTGTTTGTTGTATCCATCACACGGTATTAAACCACAATTTAAATACTAGTAAAAACCAGTTCCAGTTCTTGAAATACTAGTAAAAACTCTTAATTAAACGCCAATTAAAAGTGAACAAAACTAAAAATTAAGTGACTGAAATAAACTTAAAAGCTTCAAATTGATAAGTCTACAAGCAAGGTTGCTAATATAACTAGTTTGTACGAATGAATTTACCGTTGCTAATGTTATTGTATTGATATTTTTTAATTCAGAATCTATAAGTAAATGATTAAAGTAGTTTAAACAATAGTAAGTAATTAATCAAATTAAGTAGTTTAAACTATAGTAAGTAATTAATAAGGAGACAAATACCATAAATCGAGGCAAAAATCGTAGTTGAATCTTAGTTCAAAATCATTCTGAAAGAAAGTTTATAATTTAAATTTTAAACTCAAAATGTTTGCTTATTCCATTTAAAATACAGCACATAATATTGTAAAACGTGATTAATTAATAATTGAGGAATTACTCATTATTCTCTTACCTCGTGAGTTGATATAATTTCATTAAGCCTTAACATCATTCCCAACGTGTTTCAGTCAGTTATTTTCACAAACTAATTTCACTTTAACCACGCACCCACTTCCAACTAATAGGGTTTTTAATTCTGTTTGTTTTTCTGATTATTTGTTACACCTGCTATTTGTTAATGTTTGTGTGCAAAGTACTTAGCGAGTCGTCGCGTGGGGACGGACGCGGCGGGCTGCGCGTCTTGCCTCGGGCGGGGAGTTGCAACACTGAGTTGCCGCCCGCCCAAACTGTCCGAAGCGCCGCGAAGCCTCCCGACCGCCCCCGAACGGATCCCGATTCATGAAACCCACTCGATGAAGTGGTAAGTTTTTACGAGTACCCGACCGGCGAGTGCGGTCGGGACAAATATAAAAGGATTGCTTGACACCCGTTCCTGATTATCTTCGTGTAGTATATTCCTGCAACAAAAACGAATTGATTCTGGAACGTGTAAATGCGTGTTCTTCAAACTTTATTTGTTCTACTTAAGTTGATAGGAATTGTAGACACAGAAATAGTTGAACCGTCAAGTAACATGTACCTTGAAGAATGTTAGGAAACGAAAACAAAGTGTATCTTTATTCAAAGAAGGGCTGTAAAAACTATGCCTTAGCTAATGCCTAATGCAATAGCATAACTAATGTATTGTTGGAACTCTGGCATAATTCATTTATGCAGGTAAACTGAGAGTAACTAACAATATTACGTAAAGTTTGACCTGGTTTCAGGTAATTGTTTTTATTTTGTCATTAACCAATTACCGCTGGAAACAATTTAGTAGCATTGAGATGCAAAATATAAGAAAAATGTTATAACTTAGGCTTTAAGTGGAAAATTACAGTAAACTTATAACCAAATCTTTCTTATTATAAGCTAAACACTAGCAATCAATCGCATTCAATGTTAAAATATAATAACAACCTGCAAAAATCTCAAATCTCATTCATAAATACGTCAAAAAAGTTTTTCCACGAGTGAAACAAAAATTCTGCAAGCAAAAATAAAATAAAATCTCAACAAATCCACGGTAGCACTTGTGAAAATTGAATGCAATTGTTATGACTTAACTCATCCAGAATCCGAGTGGTTGTCGATGTCACATTAGCAGGTCGCAACGCGCTGCACTATGAGCCGGCTGCAATAAAATCGGGATCAACTGTTACCAGTCCTCTTGTAAAAGTCTAACAATGGCATCAAAATGTTCTCCACCATTCCCCGCGCTTAATGCGAAACCGGGGCGCCGAAAAACTGCCATTCGCACCGAGTAGGATACGTGTTTTATTTTGTACAATGAACATTTTATTGTTTACAATTGAAAACTTCAATCGGCAAGCGATATTGGGAATTCTTTCCGTCCTTTGAACTTTGGGAATGAAAATGTTTTATTTTTCAACTAAACTAGGTGCTCGCCTATTTCATCATCAGTATTGGCTGATTAAGATTTTTCACAAATCCTAGCTTATTATAGGTATGCCTACGCTTAACAAAGTACTGCTTCTATCATCATTTTAGGTTTCTAAACCTCAAAATTCAGGCCTGTAAACGAATTGCTCCGCCAGGCCTTTCTTTGTAACCTTAACATGAATGTAAGTGGTAGAAGTAAAGTGTTACTTATTACGTTATGCATTTTAAAAACTCTTTCAGTTAAAATTGCCCGGTTAAAGAATCATCAAAGGAAAAATTATCTTGCAGTTAAATAAGACGGAGCTCACCACTGAAGCTCGTTTATTATTAGTGAACCTACAATTTTCTGATAAAACTAACCTCGTAGCAAGATTACCAGCGTGCCTTTTATTTAGTAAGGCAGTTCTTCCGTTGTGGAACAGAAATTTCACATTCGGAGTAATTAAAAATGAAAAACGGTTTCCGATGCTATTTTAATTATGATAGAGCAGAATGTCCTACTTCACGCTTATACGCTCAATGATTTAGATTCGAGGAAATAATTTTTTTTAGAGAGAAGCCTCGTAAAAGATAAAATGGCTATTCCCTCCACAATCCTGTTTCGAAATTCCAGTTTGCAGTTTATCAAACTGTCACAATTTTGATGGACGCGCGGCAGGACGGACGGATCCTTTCCTAGAACGGACCACTGACATTTTTGTACAAATTATGGCGAATTGGTTCGTGTGTGACTGTGTCAGTCGGGCGATTGCATTTGTGTTAGCATTTTTCACTTATAGGTTGATGCTTTTCACATTTTTACACACTTATCTCGTTTTAGCGTGGCTTTTTAATTATTGTACACGAGCTTTTACTTGCACCACAGGTATACATACCTACAACTCTTAAAGTAAAAATTTAAACAAATCAAAAGTTCGCCTTTACTGAAATAAATAACGCGTGTTTCATAGCTCCACGGAAGTGTAATATTCCATACAGTCCACGGGAAAGGTAATTCTTTTCAAAGAGAACTGAAATCTGCTGAAAGGGTAGTATCATACCAGCGTGGTGATGTCACGTTATAACCAGGTATGTATTCACTGGATATGAAAATGTATTTAATAATAAAGATATAGAAGAAAACATGATGATCGCATTTGAATAAGTTATTTCAAAACATATGGAGAAGCTAGGTTATTGTTGACAATTTTAAAACTCTAACTTTTGATGTCTTAGTTAATATTTCAAAGCGGTAAGATTATTTGTTTTGTTTGTAATGGATGAATTAAGAACTACTCGACCGATTTTAAAATTAATTCACCAATTAGGAAACTTCATCAATAGAGAAAAAGGAACAGCCAAACCGTTTAGTCCACGCGGGCCAAGCCGCTGGCAGAGTACTAGTACCTACTAAAGCCTCTACATTTGCTTAAAATTAATGATAAATGCTAAAGAAAGGGGTGTCCATCTAGTGGATGGTAGATTGCAGGCAATGCTCGCGACAGAATAGCTCTAACGAACTGCTCACCGCCGGCCATTACTGCTCGGGATCACGCGACGTAGGCTGCTTGTGAATGGAACATCCTCTATAATTTTCCGGGATTTAGACGACTACATACGATCGAGGACATCATCGCCTAACCAATTTACGGAAATATTTTAGTGACCACTGCGGGCAGGACCAGGGGCCTCATAACAATCGCTTAAATATCCAGTCAAATCAATTCCCTAAACCCAGGGTAGCGAGCAATATAAATAAAATAAATAAATAAATATGCGCTAGACAACACACTTCTTGTAAAGGTCTCGAAGTAGGGATTAATATCCCTGTTTAACGAGGTACCACACAAGGAAATAAGCCAGTGGCGTCTCCCAGCACACCCAGACCTGAGTCAATTCAGAAAAGATCGTTTCCTGAATTGACCCGACTGGTAATCGAACCCAGGACACTTCGGAGATCGAGGCGAGAAACCGTGCTACAGCGCACTATGCCAACCAAAAGCTGAAATATCGTCAGTTAATATCCAGCCCGGATGATGCTTTAGTGCCAGGTAGCCGCTGTCGGACTGGGAATGAAACATCATCACGAAATTGCTCGCTACGGTCATTTTAGGGATTGAACTTGACAGGGAATAAGAGATTGTAATTATAAGGCTCCAGACGGGTTAATTGATACGATTAATGCAAAGGAAATTCACTCAAAAGGTAGTCATGAGGCTTTGTCCTCGTACATACGCAGTCAATACCTACCATTGATTTTCTAATTCACTACGAAAGTGCTAGGTCTGTGTACCTACTGACGTTCTTAGGAAAATGCACCTTGAGCATAGTAAAAAGATAGGCTTGAGTTAGTGTGTAGGGTGAGTGAGACAAAGGGTTTTAATATTTCATGGGAACTGCAAGAGCTTACGGTTCGAAGTTAATAGCTAAATCGCCATTCAAATACCTTTTGCTCGTATCAATACATGTAAGCTATCAAGTTGATTCTCTTTCGTAATTATATGGATTCTTTTTATCTACACATACTATAAATATATTTCGTCTGAAACACTACCTACCAGCTTTTAATTGGCCATCCAAACATTTCACCGAATGATTATTCGGAGAAATGAATACGATAGAAACGTACAGAAACGTACTTACGTACGTACGTACGTACGTAGGTATAGAAACGTACTTGGCCAACAATACTCATAAAATTGAGGTGAAGCGAGATTCAATGACAAATACTTTGACAAGAAAGTTATTTACGAGTAAGCATAGAAATAGAATAGAATATAAATAAATTTATTTTGATAAAGTTAGGGTTGCATAAGGTGAGCAGTGGGACCAGGGGCGGCTGCAGCTGTCTAACAAAAGTACTATAGAGAGGCCTATTAAATCAGTCGCTAAGCGAAATTAGATCTAAGTGCATGTTTACTAGAAGTAAATCTTATGCATATTAACCATTAGAAGGTTTTTTCTAAACGATAGTGGTACCCACATCACGAACTCAGCGAACCAACAGACAGACAACTTTGTTTTAACTATAAGAATGAGTTAACAGATCAAGCCACGTACTAACATCTACGTGCTACTGTTAGGTCTTAAACTTTTGAACAGTCGATCAAACATCACTCAAAACATTTTATGACCCAAGTTCAAATGAAAAATGTTTCATCACAATAATATTATTTTCGACCAACACTCATGGCACTTTCTCTCTAGATAGGGTTGTCACGACAAATCAATATAAAAACCTCAATGTTGATAAAGAGTTTATTTTTAAGTTGTTTATGCTCAAACTTCAAGTTTTTTTAGCTTTTGTATTCGGTGTTACACTCATTAGGTACAACGATGTTAGGTAAACATGATAATTTTAATAAAAGGGAAAAATTATTTAAACCTTTGAATTAACTGACTAAATGACAATCAACGCATAGCCCAAGGCTTCCCTTTTTGTAAGCAGAGGCAAAAAAAATAAGTTGATTGTTAAGAAAAATAATTAAGCAGTTATTTAGAGGAAGTGATATTAACTGTTTTAGGGATGCAAATTTCCGTCTCATGTTTATCTGTATTTCAAATTGAACGGGAGTAGGCCCTCAGCTTTGAATTTCAACGAGGATCCCAGTTTCCAGCCCATTGCCAATACACAGGGACAGCCCTATCACACAGTGCCTCGCGTCGACAGCCCCTAATTACGATGCGTGTCACCAGCGGCCACTCTATTCACAACCCCTCATTCAAAACTCACGATTTTCTTTCAAGACTTCTAAATATATGTGAATAGGTCGGGTTTCGGTGAAAAGCCTTTCATAATTATTCAACACTAACATACGTATTCAGGAAACTTTGCTCGCGAAACTTCCTTGATACGACGTCACGATAAGGAAATATTTTTTACGTTCTATTCAGCCGCGCAGGCTGCAAATTCTTTTTTAATATTAATGTAATTTTTTTTTTTTTACAACAACGGAATGGCTCTAAGACTCCTCATACCGAAATCATCTGACCACTTTTAAGCTTTATCGTCAGGGACTGTGATACATACGCAGATATTCTGGGACATCACATAAAATTAGGCAACCCTTTTAAGGAGTCGTGAACTTCTGACTTAATACGATATTGTGTTAGATAGTAAAAAGTCAAAGTGCCAGGTGTAATGATGCCAATTTTGTATCAGCAACAGATATTAACTGTACGCTGCAGTTTAGCCTCTCGGTTTCGCGAATGAGGCACGAAAAGAGCAAGATAAAACCAATCAGCTCAAATTAAACAAACGTTTCCGGAGTAGAGCTATAAAAGTTGTGGAGCGCAGCACCAGTTTTTTGGTTGAACACGCACTAACTACTTAATGAATTTTCTCAGTTTAACGCTCAATCTTTTCATTTATGTTATTATGTTCACTGTCCGATTTGCACCGAGTTATTTATTGAATGACTATGTGTGAGTTTTTTTGTTTTAAAAAAAAACATTAAACACAATACCTTATGGAGGAACCAGCTACTCGTATACGAATCCAGAAACGTCAATCCAAGTTAAGCACCTTCAAATTGATGCAGTGCTGTCCTGTCACATGTCATGTAGATGTGAAAAGACCGGGTACCTATACATTCAAGATTTGCTCAACTTTGATTGTCGTTTCTGGATTCGGGCGTTACCAGCATTAACCGCTACTGGGGGCTACAAAATACACCAGAACCTTTGGTGAAGTCTGCCACTTTTGGATGGTGCCACGGATACGCAGTAGGTGAGCGTACGTAGACGTCTGGCTGTTTGTCAGACCGGCATCAGGCAAGCTGAATTGTGCAATTCAAGCACACCAGAACTCACAAGCAGATCGGATAAAAAACTGATAAGAATGTCTTACGAAGCGAAGCTCCCGCACTTCCGGGGGTTCCACTTTATGCTGGAAGTTCCGGCGAGCCTACAAGTACATCTTAGTATATAAAAAGTATTTGATTATAATTATTTTTTATTTTTTTATCTTTTTCGTGGGTAGGTGTGAAAGAATAGTCAAGAAATTTTGGTCTCTGTATTTTAAATTGATTTTAAATATTCACAAGCGATACAATCGTTTATTTATGCATAATTGTTAATGTAAATACCTGCCAGCACACTCCTACCTAAAAGTTTCTCAAGCAATTTACACTACTTTTATGCAGTCCCTCCAAAAGTCCTTAGAAGAGGTGAAGTTGTTGTGCTCAAAGCAAATAAATGAGTTTCAGAAGAACTTGGACAATGCTGTGCCGTTGGCATCGTCAATAACCACTGTGGCAACATTAGCCGAGGAGTTCAAGGTCTTTCGCACATTTATTATGTCCACTGTTGCACACCTGCAGCAGCAGGTTGAGTTGATTAGACAGGAGTGCGACAGGCTAGAGATGCAGGGCCGAGGGCGCGCGATTCTCTTAACATGGACTTTTCCGTGGTCGACAATGCTGGGAGTGTAGATGAGAAGATTTCTCTTTTTAACTCTCTTATCATCCAGCTATACGACAAACATGCTCCAGTCCATCCAGTCAAAATCAAACATTCTCCTGCACCCTGGCTCACTGATGAGCTAAGGGCACTAAGAGACAAAAAGAACTCAGCTAAGTGTCACTACAAATTGAACCCATCTGCGACAAACCGGGATAAATACAAAGCTATTCGGAATCGCTGCAATAGGTTGTGTAGGGACGCTCAACGATGCCATATTCATAAATCTGTAGAAAATGGAAATCCAGTAAAAGTTTGGAAATTTCTTAAGTATATTGGAATTGAAAGAACCCGTGAAGCTTCTATCCCAAATGACGTAAATGTCGACCTTCTTAATAAACATTTCTCTTCGTCTACTTGCATTGATAGTACTTTAAAGTCTAACACACTTACTCAACTTTCATCTCTTCCAGCAGCTGACTACATGTCGTTTACTTTTAGTCAAAATTACGATTGTGATGTTGAGAAGATCGTTCACTCTATCGCTTCTGATGCGGTTGGTAGTGATAGCATTAGTCGTAAAATGATTATACCCCTTCTTGATCTCCTTTCTCCTGTCATCACCCGTATCCTCAACCATTCTCTCACCACCGGTATTTTTCCAAAATTGTGGAAAGATGCGCAAATAATACCACTCCCAAAAAAATCCAAACCTACTGCATACACTGACTATCGTCCAATATCCATCCTACCGTTCCTGTCAAAGGTACTAGAGCGCATTGTTCACCAGCAACTTAGTGGTTTCTTGACTAGGAACCAGCTCCTAAATAATTTCCAATCCGGCTTCCGTAATGCTTTTAACACTGTTGATCTTGACATCGTACTCGGCGTGTTGGGTTCTCTCAATATATCTCCAATGGTCATTGACTGGTTTCATAGTTACTTGCATGGGCGCCGGCAACGCATTAGGGCTGAGGATTCTTTATCTTTATGGTGCGACGTTAGTGCCGGTGTACCGCAAGGTGGAGTTTTGTCCCCTCTTCTCTTTGCTACTTTCATTAATTCGATAACCAATAATATCTCTTCTTTTTACCACCTATATGCAGACGATCTCCAAATCTACTCCCAAGGCAGCCTTGTTGAACTTCCAAACGTCGTTCTGACCTTAAATGCTGACCTGGAACAGATCTCTAATTGGAGCAGGTCGTTCGGGCTTAAAGTTAATCCTGCAAAAACTCAAGCACTGATTGTTGGTAGTTCGTGGCTAACTGCTAGAATTGATTGGAGTGTTTTGCCAGCAATTGTGTTTGATGGTGTTCAAATTCCGTTCAGTAAGGAAGTAAAAAACCTAGGAGTCCACATTGACAGTACGTTGGCTTGGACAACTCAAGTTGGTCAGGTCAGCAGGAGAATGTTTGCTTCTGCTAGTTCCCTAAGTAGACTTCGTAATTTTCTGCCAATACCCTCCAAAATTGCTCTAGTACAAGCCTTACTCTTTCCCATTCTAGATTATGCCGACTGTTGCTACTTAGACCTTAATGAGAATCTCCTAAATAAACTTGAGCGGCTTCAAAATTTTTGCATTCGCATTATTTTAGGACTTCGCAAGTACGACCATGTTTCCGAGTATCGGGCCCAACTTAACTGGCTTCCCATCCGTCTTCGCCGTTGATTCTCATGTCCTTTTCCTTCTATATAACATTCTGTTCAACCCAATGTCACCCCGTTATCTCAAGGAGCGGTTCCAATTTCTGTATCCCATCCGTGGACGGGAAATGCGTTCTTCCAAGAAACTCCGCCTTCAATTCCCTCCTTATTCTTCCCACTCCTACACACAGTCATTTACTGTGAAATCCATTCGTTTATGGAACTCCTTACCCCTATCAATCAGAGAGTCCCAATCCTTATCCATCTTTAAAGCAAGGGTCAAAGCACATTTCTTTGCACTTTGACATCAGTCCTTGTTGTTCTTCCTTTTTCTTCTTTATCCTTTATATTTCCTGATCATTTTAGTTGCAACTGAGCTGATTGCTATTGTCTGTTTAAATAACGTCACATTTGTTTCTACTTTTCATATATAGTATGTATGTGTTATGTGAATATATGTACCTAGTCCTATACTGTGTAGATATTTATAATCGAACTTATTTTATCTATTATTTTTCTTGGTGCACTTACTTGCCCTTTTCGCCAAATTTCCTTTGCTTGTGGGTTGCTTGGCAAAGATCGCTTTTTAGCGATAAAGCCGCCCAAATTGTACTTTCATTCATTAAAAATATTTCTGTACTGTAAGTTTTGTGTGCAATAAAGAATATATTATTATTATTATTATTGATTAAGAAAAGCGCTTTATTGTGACGACAAATGACAGCGCACCTCAGCCGCTAAAAACCGGGCTACGTACCTACTATTCATAGATATTTAGATGTGACTCCTCTTTCCCACTGTGGACCCGAGCCTTTGTCAGTTGGGATCTGCCCACATGCGAGATGCCATTTTAATTGTGTTTACCAAGACTTAGTCCTCAAATATCGAGCTTCTTAATGCGGGGATGGCAGGCCGGGAAGTCTTTCATTACATTCTTTGTACTTTTGTACTTGCAAAAATCTTTAGCAGGAAAATGCGGGTAAAATTTCGCTTGGTCTTTTTGTTCAGTTAACATTTCAATTTTAATTCAACTCCAACATTCGAAATGCATTGTCATACTTCGAGTTCTAAATGATGCTGTGTACCTACGAGTAGATAGTTTTCTCAAATTATTAAAAAAAATATAATAATCAAATAAAAATCTAAGTGATTACCTACCAGACGCCTATAAACTTGCGATAAAATGTTGCTGGTATGTAATAGCAAAAGTTATAAAATTCTTAGTGACGTCATAAAATGAACATTTTTAACGGTTTTTATGTAGTATTTTAAGAAGTTCATTAAGTCAACACTGCTATTACACTATTATTACTAATGCACAGTCAAAGATAATAAGATCCCAACAAAAACATAAATGCCAAATGAGAGCCAAGTTCAATATTATGATATATCCTTGGTTGTTGACTTGAACGATAAAAGAAGTGAGATCTAAATGGGTGCCGGGTTCAATGGTCAGTAGAATAATATATTGAAGCCTTAGGTCTGACTTGGCTAGTTTTCATATACCTACGAATTATATTATAGCCTTCGCAAGTTCTAGTGCTATAAGTTTTTATTTTATTCTTCCGAAAATGTGGCTTGCTGGTAGAAACTAGACATTGAACATAGGGCTCTTTCATGACTTTTTTAGTAGGTACTTAATAATAATTCGCATTATGTTCGAATTCGCCCTATGTTCGATGGCTAGTTTCTACCAGCAAGCCAAAATTTCGGAAGAAAAAAATAAGAATTTTAGAACTTGCGAAGGCTATATAATAGGTGTAGTTCGTATATGAAAATTAGCCAAGTCAGACCTTAGGCTTCAATATATTATCATAATGACCATTGAACTTAGCACCGATTCAGATCTCACTTCTTTTGTCGTTCTAGTCAACAACCAAGGCATATATCATAATATTGAACTTGGCTTTCATTTCACATTTATATTCTTGTTGGGATTGCATTACTTTTTGCACAGAAATAAGTAGTCGCTTGGTAAATATTCATAATACAATCGAATGGAATAAGCAGCATCCATCGGGAGGCATTGGATTGGAATAATAATTCGGGGAAAGGTTTAAGGTAGGTAGGTATGTCACCCACTAGTAAGTAATTCTATTGTCTGACTCATTGTACAAAATACGTAGTAAAAGTTACCTACTTGAGACGTAACTCTATATTACGTTACGTACGTAATATAAAGTTTTCGTGTGCCCACTAGTGTTGTTGCGATAGTATCGTGATAATATCATGACCTAGAAAATCAGTCACTTTGTCACTTAAATTTATATATAGTATGCTCTAGTGTTGTTGCGATAGCGATAGAATCATACTATCGATAGTCCTATCGGAACTATCGACCCGTGACTATACTAGCGACAGTATCGATTGATAAAAATAAGTAATAATATTGCTAAATATCAATAGTATATCGATTTGTACTATCTATCGAAACTATCGATAGTATCGACTATCGATAGTTTCAGTACAAACACTATCGATAATATTGATACTATGAAAGCTATCGATAATATTGCAGAATGTTGATTTTTTTGATAGGACTATCGATAGTATGATTCTATCGCTATCGCAACAACACTAGAGCACACTATATATAAATTTAAGTTACAAAAATAAATACATGAAATGCAGCTATGACTTGATTTCAATGATGGAGGCCTATGGACAGCAGTGAGACAGTTTGTTTACATAATGCCCCACGTTGGGCGCCATATAGGCGAAATCCTCGTTGCAGGCCAGCAATACAGGAGCCGGAGCGCCGGGATTCGTCACACAAAATAGTTCATGGTTCTTTATTGCTTCATGATGGTACATTAGATCTTAAAATTAAAATAGAACCTGTAACATGAGCCCTGCTAGGGCATTGCAACACAAATACATACCTAACTTACAAACTAAAATGCACATTATTTAATGTTTATTCTTCTATTCATTTAATACATGATAAAATATCGTATTTTACAAATTATAATTTTTCATTTAAAAACTCTATAACAGAGTAAAAACATTTCCCAATCAGCCACTCTTTTTTGTGTCTATGTTCTGAATTTCAAGTGGCAGTTTGTTAATAGTACATTATGATATATATGATATAAGTGCGGTAAGTTGAAAATTACAGCCGAGGCGATATTGCTAGCCCGAGCCGTAGGCGAGGGCTACAAGAAAGCAGAGGCTGTAATTATCAAAGCGCACGTATGTCATACGACGTTTTATAACATATTTGAGAGGAAATAAATAAAAATCGGACTTTCTAAAACAAATAAAATCTTTAATCACTTGCTAGAGCAGTTAGAAAATGTTTACTTGTTCACAAATTAGCGATGCGCGCGCATCAGCGCTTTTTTTAAGGCAAAAGGCATTAAAAACAGCCAGTATTACTAATAAAGTAAATTAATATTTCTGTGTTTTTGTTACAGATGGTTGTAATTTATTGTCAAAATTAAATAAATTAAAGAATTAAATGTTTATTTATTATATTTCATCTCCCAAAGTTAATTTTATTCATAAAATGTTGACCTCTTTTCTGACATAAAAACTCTTTGCTAAAATTTAAAAAAGTACCGTTCGTTTTAGACGGAGCATCTTGCTAAACCGTACGTTTTACCATAATAAAAAAAACTCGTGCGTTTTACATTACATTACCGCACAAGTGCGTAATGAGATACATTACGTTATTGAAATTGGTGAAATAAGAGACCCTTTACGAGCAAATATGTTATAAATATTTTTACGGACACATGGTATGTCCTTTAACTAACCATATGTAATTTGGTAAAAGGTTGCACTAGCCTATTTTATCTATTTTATTTGTATATTTAGGAGTAGATGTAGATATGGAATGATGAATGAAAGATCAGCCAATCCAGTTACTTGTTTATTGAATAGGGTAAAAGTATAGGTAGGAAAGAAGAACCCGATAGACGGGTTCCTGTTACATTATAACGGTTTACAATTGGTTATTTAAGTTTTAAAAATACGCTATCATGTAATTTACACTTAAACTAGTAATCTGATAAAATGCTCGCAAGCTCTGTTCAGTACGATGGTTTTGGTAGGACTGCCTAAAAATGCTGCACAGGGAACGTGGAACGATAAATTACATTTTGAAAGAACAGGTACAGAAAACTATTGATGGCCAATAAGTTATACTATGAAGATTCCAGACATCGTGGAGGTTCTATCTAACGTCCATGAGACTGGAACGAAACGGCATCGTTACAGGCTAATTACTTTACTATGTACAATAATTAATATTGTATAATCGCCTACGTCTACATGTAAACAATCTGCGTTACCAAATGTACCTGTTACTAGGGGGGACCGTGCATCTCCGAAACACGTTCGAGGCGATCAATCGACAAACGTCCAGCTTAAGCTGAGCCTTATTAAATATGGTTCATCATGTAGATATAGCTCAACTAACACTGGGAATATCATCATTTCTAAAGCATTATTTTTTTATCTTATTTGATAAAAATTTACTAATTTCGATTTTTTTTCTATCTGGATGCCAAATTTGAACTTTCTAGGTCATCTGGAACTGGATTTCATTTTGATCAGTCAGTCACAAAAATGACGATTGGACGTTAATATCTAAACAAGCGTTTGAGTTGTATTCATGCAATTTGGAATACATATCTAACTCGCGGGTTTCAATAGATAGGCATGTTTACGTGAAATAGTTTTAGAGTCAAAAGTGACTCCAAATGGTTCGTGTAATATTACACACGGAGCTGCTCGCCAGTTATGTTAGCTTGAACCTGGCTTTGATACGCTACTGCGTGTCTAGATTCGCAGAAAATTGTGTCCGGCTGAAGCGCGCTGAAATGATAGAGGAGCTTATAGCGCCTATAGGCTTATGTTTTTACCTAGCCGGTTCTGGGCTGGCGATTGTATGTGCAAAAACCATTGTCTAATACACATAGGTAATCATTTTTCTAACTATATACCACCCACATGACAAAACACACTCTTTTATATAGGTACTTACTCATAAAACTTGTCCGCTTATGTATGACCACTCCAAATAAATTAAAGTGCAAGATTTTTTAAATTGTTACCATAATTGCTTTTAAAAACGAGTTTAACCAGTGTATTAATGAAATGTGAGCAAAGTTGATGAATTGGTAAAATCCATCGTGAATAAAAACTGATTCGATATCGGTTCTATCAAATGAATGAATATTTAGTACTGCAATATTTCGATCTGGTCTGTCCGGGCATTTTACGGTTGGCTGGTTTTAACTTTCTGCGTGAATAAGTATAAAATACGATTTTTTACCGTGAGCTGCAAAAATAATTCAAGTAAGTAACAAATATCAGTCATCATCACATACATTGTTATTCTCAAAGTAAGTTCTTCCTTGTGTTTTGGAATTAAACAAAGGAGCCATTAACACCCAGACCTAGCCAATTAACAGTCTCACATTTGAGCTGGTGCAGGAATCGAAACTGCAACCTTTTACGTAGTGCTCAACTATTCGCCTACAGCCACATGGGTAATCACGAAAGTGGATTTTGAAATATGTGAATTAATAATGTTCGCGTGAATATAAGAAAACAATATATGTGAAGATGTAGTAAGTAATAGAATGATATTTAAAAACATTTTTCAATGACACTTTTTCTATCGAAACACAGAAACTAGAAAAATTCAAACCCTTGATAGGACAAGGGTTTGAATTTTTCTAGTTTCTGTGTTAGGAGGATAGGAGGCTCGACCGGGGCTCGAACCAGCGCAATTCGGGTGATGGCGACGGGTGTCGGTTTGATTTCTCAAGTATCTAAATCAACAATTTACATAAGAATAAATAAATACGCGCCAGACAACACACCTCTTGTAATGGTCTCGAAGTAGGGATTAATATCCCTGTGTTACGAGGTACCACACAAGGAAATAAGCCAGGGGCGTCTCCTAGCACACCCAGACCCGAGTCAATTCAGAAAAGATCGTTTCCTAAATTGACCCGACCGGGAATCGAACCCGGGACACTACGGAAATCAGGGCGAGAAACCGTGCTACAGCGCACTACGCCATTCGTGTGGTCACAGAATGCAAATTGTTGTAGAGGGGCAAGTGAAATTAACCTTCGCTTGTGAATATAGTTAGCGCGTATGGTGCCATGGCGCCCTTAAGCACGCGTGCTAAGGTATAATAACATATTCCAAGAAATAATAAGTTGGCAACTGTTTGGGCGCAGTCGTCATGAAAAACGTTGATTGTCATAAAATAAAAAACATAAAACATAAACATAAGAAATGCTCACGATTGTATCTTATTAGGAGAACATATTAATATATTTTAGTTCACTTACAGCAAGATAGATACCTCAGTTATTTAATACTGTGGGCTTGAATAACTAACTAAAATTAGCAGATTATAATTGACAGTAAGCACAGTCAAAAGCGGTAATATCCATAGGTTTTCAAGGCCCTAAAAAATATTTGGGCAAATCATTCGCCACAAATATCTATACGAAATTCGTTCAGACTCTTTTACGTTACATTAACAGATATTTGTGGACAAAGTTTTGCTCAGATACTTTTGAAGCCTTGAAAACGTACCGATATTCATGATTTCAACTGTATTCAACACACCAAGAAAAAGGTATCGCTATTCGTGCAAAAGTTCATGAATTGCCATACCTAAATACGTTGGTGAGTTGTTAATCGTCAATACCTTCAAATTTCTTAAGACTGGGGCCTTTCCCCCAATAGCAAAAGAAATTTCGAAATCGTATACGATTTTCATTACCTCGGCAATAAGTCTCGTTTCGCTAACGTCGTAAGCATCGACCAGTGGGCACACTTTCTTGTCACAATATAATCGCACTCAGAGGTCGAGATTCACTCAAGGGTGCTTTTACACAATTTCCCCCAGCACACCCTTTTCGCTAGGCTCTCCACCTTTTTGCCCCTTAGCACCTCTCTTCACCTTTTTCATAATCAAAGAAGGCCAAGTGCCTGCATTTATTGAACAGGGTTTTTAAAGGAGATCGATTCGGAGTTTGTTTAGGTGGGTACTATTCGGATCTTGTTTAACTTACGTTATACCTTTGCGAGTAGGTATGTTCCTCGTCACACAGTATATGTGGGTGGAAGGACTCGTGTTTTAAAGGCGCTGCTACATCAACTGTATCGATCTTACCTTGCAGATTTGTTTTTGTCAACAATCCTATAAAGATACGGCCCAGAGAATTGAATTGAAAGGTCGGATAAAGGTCTATTCACAGATTCCAAGACTTCAAGCCTACTATCGAGAGAGTGCTTACTTACACTTATTTTGGCCTATTGGCTCATTGGGAACAAAAAGAGAGCGCATTCCACAGTTTTATTTAGTCTTCAGAAGCCAACATCTCTTAAACCGAACTGTATTTTACTACCTATCATACATTTTAATACAATGTACGTCATTACACGCATACGTCAAACATAGCGGTGAGATTATGAACATACGAGTAGTTCATAGACGTTCTATCTTAGGAAGAACTTCTTAATATGCTTGTGTAGTGTCATGTACAATAGTGTAAATACACACTGTCTTAGTGTCAGTCAATTTGTTCCCGCTGAGAGCATGCACCTAGCGTATGTCAGTTCATGTCACTACTACAAGCATAGGTAAACGGTCTTCATAAAATAGACAGACTATACTTACACACACTCACTCACTTAATTCTACGGCGATTCTACTCAATTCTACGGCTACATTTAGCAGATTAGTGTGAGAATTAACAGATTTCGCGCTTTGACGACAGCATCAAATCGCACTAGGACCGAGTAATATAACGTGGTTGTAAATAAAATATGTGCGCTCGCAAAAAAATTAACTGTAGCGGTGATGCGAGCCCTGAGTTTGAGCGGAATTCATTGTACGGGTAAGCATTTTTGTATTTGAAAAATGTATTTCGTACAATTTCCATGTCGATTGCGGGGGTTCGGACCTTTCGTCAAACGTAGCCAGCCTTTTCATAAAGAAATATACTTTTAAGCATTTATTATAAGTATTGATGTAAACATTCATTTATGCATGATTTCTCTCTTTTATATGGGATAAGGTCGGTACAGTAAGCATAAAATTAGGGACTACTTATTCTGTTTCAGGAGACTAAGTAATTTCAAAGTCTTTGCTGAAAACTTAGGTGCTCGCCACAACAAGGAACTCAAACTTTCCTTTTATTAAGCACTGCAATTCTCTACTTTTTCATTTCGGAGCGCAGAAAAACTAACAAAAACTTGTGAGTGCAACGCTTATAGTTTGAAAACAATAAGCTGGTTCGGACTCAGAGTTAGGTACTTTTCAACACAGAAAACTAACTGAATGATGTGTGATCTGTGTAAAGTGCTCCTCAAGTAGGTACTTACTTTGAAGCAAAATACGGGTCTTCCTACGAAAATGCAAAATATATTCGTACATCACTTTAGGTAGGTAAGCATTGTCACCCGCCTGCGAAAATTCTGTGCCTGGTGTTTGACCAAATAGTTACTTATATATAATAAATAATGGTTGAAGTTTTATGAAATAGATTACGTCGTACGCATAATTAATTTTATAAAAAAAAATACAAACTATTTCACATTTATGGGCCGTGCCTATCTCTCCACTGATGTTACTCGTACTTTGCAACAAGCTTCACTGCGTATTAATGAAATTAGTACCGTATCTATAGACTACATAGATCTTTTTTACCGCTACCGAGTACTTACTATGAGCGTAAATATTCGTGTATAAAATAACAGTTCCCGTGCATGATTTTTGTTTTTAAAAATCATAGCGAGTTGAGGCATTTAACGTTGGTAACGAGCTCACGTCGCGGCTGTCGAATCAGTTCCTACTAAATTGGAACTGTCGTTATTCTTATCGGGACATGCGACTCGCTCAGGTATTACCGCACAGTAACGATCCAACTTCCAAGATAATACAGCCTATAATATGAACATTAGGACTAATTTTATCAGCATTACGATTCGAAAGAAAAATGACATCGCCTACGATCCTGTCACGCGATATTTGGGAGGTATCCGTTAAAGTTAGAAAGATTTGTTTAAGGAACAACAATTCGATGGTTTGACTCACATAATGTCATGTAGCAAATGTGGAACCATCTGGGAATTTTAAGTATTCATCACGACAATGTACGACAATGTAACGCATTAAATTATGTTTTAGCTAGCGTCATGGAGAATAACAGACGATTTTGTTAAGTAGCTTATCCAAAAGCTTGACACGAAATGAATACAAAATTCCTTACGAGCTCTAACAATTAAACTTCAAGTTCAACATTCTCTATTCTAGTAAGTATAGCATCATTTTTCATAGCAATTTTATTTACAAGGATGTAGTGTTTAAGCGCCCAGGAAGCTATTTTGCGATCATTTTAAAATACTGAGGAACACTTTTGCTAACTAGAGGTCATTGACAATTATTTGAACAATGAAACATGATATCATCTCCTAGAAAAAAATAAAAAATATTGCACAAATAACCTGATAATGACCTGATATGCGCTTAGGCTTATGGTATTCCTTGAATTCGCAAATTGGTTAGTCACACTTCGACGAAAACAGACACGCTTTCCTAAAGCCACAAAGTACTCGAAAGCTCTTTTAAATTCCGCGTAATATACGTAAAATAATCGTTTTCGTTCACAAACAACTCAAGAGAGAAAATAACAATGTCACCCCAAAATCATTTTTAAACAGCTAACAGAATGAAATAACTCAACATATTTATATGAGGCACATGGTTGGATCCGCCTCATCGATTAATTTAATAGAGGCTGAGCCGCGGGCACAATTTGTGTCATTATAGGCACTTTGTTGTTCCCGCGGGGAGAGATAAGGCGGTTTAGAGTCTATCACCGCAGTATACGAGTGTCTTTATGCAGTGATCGACTTTGTGTAGTTTTGAGTCGTGTTTTTATCGAAGTTTAATCTTATGAAGCTTTGCTTGTGGATTGGATTTAAGTGAAAAAAATGTTACGTTAACGTGAACAGGACTAGCCTTATATCTAAGTATGGAAAGCGCAGACAGATATACCAGATATGTTTACATCCCATATCCGACAGAGCCTGAAGACTCGTATCCGAGCAATGCCTGTTGCCTATTAAGACAGGTCCGCCCGAATCTAAAACCGTCAATCAAACCTGAGCAGTCCTTACATGTATTAGCTGTCCCTTTCATTTCTATTAACATGGGACGGAGCAGCATCAATTTGAGGTGCCCTCAACTTTTGATGAGCGTTTGTGGATACGGGAGGTAGACCTGGACTGGCCCTTAAAACAAAGCCAGGGTTGCTCAGCGCACTATAGAAAGAGCGCGAGTTCTCTTTATCTCTCCGGTAAGGGCCTGGTTAACTTAACTGAAGACGGTTGAGGATGATGATGACCAGATACTTCTTTCTCCTTCTTACACTTAACCTATAACGGAACGGAGCCTGCGACGGAGACGGAAACCCTGCCTACGGGTAAACGCCATGCTTTTTAAATACGACGTTGGCGAACAATGTGAACTGCCTGTTATTAGGCAATTAGAGTCTTCCATAGACATAGTAGAAATTATTAAAATATTTTATGAAAGAAATTACAATATATACACGCCAAAAATTAAAATATTATTAATAACATGTTGTTGTATGGTTTATTTGAAGCTTTCGGATCGATCTTAGACAATTTAAGTGTTGAAATTCGTGTCGACAGTAGAGATAAAGTTTTTATGCGTTAATTATCGCCTTTCTATACCAATATTTTAAATAGAAAAGATTTGTTTGCTTGTTTTTTTGTTCGGTAGTTTGTATTAAATAGGCTCCGAAACTACTGGACCGATATTAAAAATTATTTTACCAATATAAAGCTACATTATCGGGGAGTGACATAGGCTATATTTTTTTTTAATTAGGGCTATATTTTGATGAGAAAGACAGTCCAGGGCGAAGCCGCTGACGGATAGCTGGTGTTCTAGTATAGCGATCTACTTAACGTTATTTATGTTTTTAACTATCTATTTAAATCTTGTGAAAATGTTGTCGTGTGTTTAATAATATTCAATTTTGATATAATTTTAGTAGGTACGTTGTGATAAAAAAAAAAAAGTTTAAGGCTTTGGGTTTGGTCAAGAAAGCATCTAAATTAGTTGGTAATTAAGATGCCCTACCCTTACGAGTTTTAATTATCTTTAACAAAATAGCTGTTCAAGAATGTGGACGTGACAAAATGCTCTTACAAGGACGAAAAAAATCAACCTATTGTAACAATAAAAAAAACACATAGTAAATGTCTTTAAAAAATATATATTTAATACCAGAATTTGGCTATAACTAATGCATACTTTTAAATACATGTTATTGAGGCAAAGGTCATTTCCATTCTCCTTTTTTCATTATATAGATTCTTATAAATAAATAAATAAGTAGCGTGTTGATCTGCCGAGGCCCTCAGACATACACTATTTTATATATGCCAACGATCAAAAGCACTAATGCATAATAATAAATTAAAAATATTTATCCGGTGCTTCCCCTGCAACTACCGCGACGAGCCTCGAACACATCTGAAAATGTAATTAAAATATCAATATGGAAGAATTACCGAACTTTAAAGGGTTTTTATGGTGCATGTGTACATACACAAAAAACGATGTGTGTGCATGTAGCAATAAATAAATGTATACGTCTGTTTTCAGGTGGGTGACCAATGAAATGGGTTCCACTTTTCTCCATCCTCCAAACGGCAAGTTACAGTCATGGCTTCTGTTATATTTAAACTATGTGTTTGTATTAAATTAAGTGGATATTACAAAACTTTGTGATATCCATTTTTTAGCCCACTTTTATTGATTATGTAGAGAAGCTGGATTTATTAATTATCTATTGCAAAAGGCGAGAAACCGAGGTAATCAATTGTGTCATCAAAATTGCCTAATAAGTATGTTTTGCGATACAAATGTATTGCGTAAAAAATATACCATGTTATATTATGCTAACTGAATGGTATGAAATGTCTTCATGTGTATTTATGAGCTTCTTATAAAAACCACTGTACAAAATACTAAAAAAATATCCACTATTTCTATTATAAGCTGAGTTACATTTGGAAATGATCGTATTTATGCAAAAAGCAGACTAAATTTCAATTTCAGCCTGCTACGAAATGAAAATCAGTTTCTTTCATGCAAAATTATGACAAACTAGCCGTTACTCGTGACTTTGTTTGCGTCCAATTATTTCTAGAGTGTGCTGAGATAGTACAAAAAAGAGACATGTTGCGGCTTTGTCTGTCTGTTTAGTTTAATTGACAGCTAAAGATATTACAGAAAAAACCTTTTCTGCAAAGTAGCTGCTAAATAAAAACAGAATGCGACTTAAAAAAACATTTTTTTGCAGGTAAAACGGCATAAACGGCTGCTATAACTAAAAAGCAACTTGTTACGTATACCTAAGCTTAATCAAGATATCTCGATCTATCTACAATCACGGGCCGCTACAAGAGGCACTTACTGATTTCATAGTAACGCCTGGGGTGAAGTAGGTCACTCCTCCTCCTGAGCTATCGCCTTGTCGTGGCGTGGGGACTTAATAGTACTGGTTGCAGGTGGGACCACCGGGAAGCTGAGAGGGCTCAGGCGTGGCGGTGCGGTGGATTTCCCAAAATTTTGTTAGTTTCTAGAGGCACCTCACTGCTAAAAAAATAGTAAACTTCTAGAAGCACTTACTGATTCCACAATTGCGCGCACAGACGAGCCGGCCCGGGTTGAAGTACGTCACGTTGTCGCTGCCGCACACCGGGTTGTACTCACTGGTGGTGGAGCAACTTTGGACGCATTGCCTTTGTGAAGGCGTCTCACCGCTGAAAAATAGTAGTGAAACCCGCTTTAAAAGGCTTTGGGTTTATCGGTTGGCCTGCATCTTTGAATAGTATATTGTTTGTGTGCCTAGGGTACTATTGTATTCGCACTGAATTTTCAAAATGAAGTAGGTAGGCTGTATGTACCTACTTGACAGTACCGGCCAAAAACAAAATTCATCATGAGAAGAATTGCACCAAGTTCGACAAAAATAAAAATACTCGCGACAGTGCGACTCGCCGCGTGACCGATTCTCACCGGTATCGCCTGTAAACTCACTTTATCTGTGAGCATGATCAAAATGGCGGTTTGTTCTGAGCGGACTCTGTCCGACAACGCGTTGCATGCGTAATTTGTAATAAAGTCCTGTTAATTTGTATTTATCCTTTTAAAATAAGTCCTGTAAATTAAAAAGGAATCCTGATACCTATGAAGCCATGTTACAAACAGGAATTACGTATCCTTAGAACTGTTGGCGAAGTTTTTTTTCTGGTAGACCATTAGAGTTCAAAAAAGGTATCAGATAGGCTATTAATAAGGCATAAAACGAAAAAAGTACAATAGCATTTTCATACCTATCAGAAAATACAATCCTATCATCCGGCATCGGTTTCTGCACAGGAACGGGCTTCCCCCATGATGAAGCTCTAGTTGTGCTTTCACCACTTTCATCCGGAAATATAACCCTGTCGTCGTTGTCTAAAGCAGGTGCACCAGTTGTCGTGAAAAAGACATCTAAGGTCCCTTCATTTCCCCCAAAAGGAGTTCCTTGTCCATAGCCTTGGTTAGGATTCCTAACTGTTGTCAGTCGGCCTGTTATTTGGGATCCTTTGTAACTCTGGAAGTTTACTTGGGGTGGGTTAAAGTTACTGTTTTGATTATTTTGCCAAACATTTTGTCCTTGTTGCCCCGGTCCCTGTTGATTCGATGGTTGTTGATATTGAAATCCTCCAATTTGATTATTTCCCGGCAAACCTAAATAAATAAACATCGGATTAAATCGTGCATTATTCGTCCAAGCTGGACTGTCTTTCTGACACTAACGCCAACATAATTATCGGGTTACAGTGAGTTCTCAATATGTAATATGCTAACTCAATATAAGATAAATAATCTTTTTGCACAAATAAATACAACAGGTTACATACGGAAGACACGTCAAATACAATTTAGGCGATGTAAGCGATCTCTTAATTTATTTAACCTTTATTTAAAAATATTTACTGTAGAATGAAATCGAAACATCTTTCTTAAACTTTCTAACATCGCCTTATAACTTTAAGGAGCCACTAAAAGATTTGCTGTCTTATCTCTCGATGTACTGGCATGTACCACATATTGTAGGACAGAATCAATTCAGGGTCTTCTCAGCTTTAAGTAGTGTTTTTACAAGTAAAGGTATTTAGGTTATTAATTAAAAAATCATAAAGTTCAACGTTTCAAAACAAATCTAAATCGAAGCGATTAACATGGATTCCGTGTTCTAATAATTGTTTCCTTGAACACTTATTAGATTACGCTTTAAGGCAGCGGGGGTCTGACCTAAACTTCGTTGATTGGGGTATTGTCGGTTGATTGATGTTGCTTATCGACCCATTCATTCAAATTTCTCTTTGACGCTACGCTTTGATTCAGGTTTGCGAACGCAGCATGTTTCTTTGATTGCAATTCGACCAATTACCTTGTCCGAAGTTAGGGCCAGCGGTGCCTTTCTGAAAAAAAAAACATAATGCCTCTGTAACGTTGAATTTAAGCTAGCAGAGGTGATAGACCATTTTGAAAAGTCTGTTAATGTGACTTCAATTGTTCAACAATAAATAATATAATAATAAATTCAACAACCACCCACTTGAAAATTAATTTATTACAACCGACTTAATGATTACTTCACTTCAAAAAGTGTGCACACATAAATCTGCTAAACATCCGATGATGACTTTCGAAGATGGCGTATTATACTATAATATCTTAAGAGACAAAGGCAAATAACTCGAAGCAGTCATTGCCATGGCTTGGTAAATAACATAATAAATAAGTAACCATCGACCTATAGAGTTCCTTCCGAATACGTTAGGTTGACAATACTACTAATATTAATATACACACATCAAAAGTGTCTAGAGATCAACATATATTTTTGCAATAACTTTTCTCCTGATTGATATTAATTAAAATTTTCTTTAAGGATTCATCAAATAAAGTGTTTTCGTTTGTCTACAGTAACGATAAACCAAGTCACCTTTGCATTAATAAAGAAATTTGCCATTTTCCTAATAAAGGGATTTTTGACATTTGAACCACTAACATTAAAGTTCGAAAAAAAGACTGAAATAACAGTTTTCTTTAAAATTTTATTGGGTAACTTAAACAACTAATAATCCGTGTTTCTACCGCGAACACTAACAACACAAGAACATCGGTTTGGCATACTCAAAATGAGTTCATCCAAATCACGCTGTGGAATGGCCGCCCATGTTCGTTGCAACAACAAAAAAAGGTCTTCTTGCGACTGGATACCCTCCATATTCGGCAGAGCTCTTCTCTGTAGCATATCCCATGCATGCTCAATCGGGTTCAAGTCTGGCGACTGAGCAAGCCAGGGCAGGACATTGATGTTAGCTGCGGCGAGAGTCTGTCTTACAACTCTTGCGGTGTGCGGTCGTGCATTATCATGCATTAACTGAAATAAGGGACCGATTTGCACTTGTAGAGGAACGATGACGTCTGATACAATCGTCTCAGCATAAATTTGAGCGTTGAGGTTGCCTCTGATCCAAATCAACTCAGTTCTTCCGCCGATCCAAATACCCGCCCATACCATGATGGTTCCACCACTATAAGGATGGACTTTTTGGCAGGATTTTAATCGCTGTTGGCGTCCAGGGGTTCTCCAGTGTCGTATACGTCTTGTATCCGGTCTCATACCAAAACGAGACTCATCAGAAAAGCACACGAAACGCCATTGTTCTACTGCCCAATTTCTGTGTTCAAGAGCCCATTGATATCGAATCCTACGATTGTGCATTGCTATAGGTGGTACCCTTAGCGGTCTTCGGGAATGAAGGTTCACTTCATGCAAGCGGTTTCTGACTGTTTGGTCGCTAATTAAGTTCCCTGAACTCGATGAAGCCTCGCGGCTAACATCATGGCGGTTATTGTTGGAGCTCTTCGAGTTGTGATTTGAATGTATCGGTCTTGTCTCCGTGTGGTGCAGCGATACCGTCCTCCATGGCGCTCAGCCACGGTACCAGTGCTTCGGTAACGTGTCCAAAGTCGACTGATAACACTCTGACTTGTATTCAGAGCTAAAGCCACAGTACGTTGCCGGGAACCAGCTTCTATCATTCCCACGGCTCTGAGCATTTCTTCCCTGCTTAAATGACGTCGCCGCTCCATAATAACGTTGGTTTTAATCAGTAGTAGGGAAACAGTAGCACTAATAATATCTTCAATGCGTTGTATGTTTTTATAGGGAAAATATTGACAGCTGATTTTCATCTTTTACTCGAATTTGATTGACAGTTCCTGTTTCGAATTATGAAATGCACCAAAAAGGATCCATATAAATTTATAAAATCATAAATTTATTACAAAGCCACATCTCAATCTCAAGAAATCCGCATAAAAATGCTTGATCCCTAGACACTTTTGATGTGTGTACTAGTACGTACTATTATACTACTAACACTTACTAAGTTAGAAATCTACTTCCGCGGTCACAGAACTGATAACAACAAAATGTAATCAAGGAAAACCGACCTATTACGTTACGCAAACATTTAATAAATGTGAAAAAGTCCCCGAAGTTAGTGAGGCTTACCTGAGCGATGTCCCCTGGATAAAACTGCGAATTAGGTGGCAAATTAAGGCTCCCGGCGCTCCCGGCGCCCCCGGCGCTCCCTTGATTAAAACCAGGGAATAGTTGGCTAATAACTCCGAGATCGAGGAATCTTGAACTCATGGAGGCAGTGCCCGCTACTTGTTTCTCTAAAGACTCCTCTATTTTTGCAACGTCCAAAAACTTGGACTGCACCGAGTCGACATTTTCACTGGCTGCTAAAATGTTCCCAGTTTATATAATGATTATAATAATGCCTTAATCGAGTAAGAAATCATTTAAACGTGATTTATAATAGATTTTATCACGTGATATGAAACCCTGCTCAATATACTCTTAATTTTCAATTTAGCCTGGTTCAGGAAATGTCTTATTTGTATATTTTAAGGTTTTGTCTCATTACTAGCCTCGTTTGTACATACACTTCAACCTAGGTCAATTATTTTAATGACCAGGGTAGTGTAAACTGTTGTAGTGAAATACGCTTAAGTAAGCTTGTTTAACCTATTGTATGTATTTGTATGTGAATAACTAACCAACCGGTTTACCCATAGCCTGCTTAATAATTTATTTTGTTTCGATTACAACCATGTTGACCATTAGAAAATATGCTACGTCAAAAAGTACAAAATCACTATTACTGGAGAAGTACTAATTAATGATTTCACCTTCTATTTTTATATTCATTTATCTATTTATAGGTTCGTACACAAATATAAAGTATCACAGATAAAATTAAGGAAAACAGAAGTACAGGTGAGCTTATCTCTACAGATAGATTTCTTTCAGCAGACCATGGTGATAAAAAAGTGACACGCTCATCCATTCTAAATTATGAGATTCTCTTAGTAAACAAAAAAGATACCACACGACCACCAAGTCATCAACAGACACTACCTAATTGGGAATCGAACCTGCGGCTCTTAACCGGTACTCGTCACAAAAAAACAGGCTATGCGTATAACCTACTATCGAAATCGCGACCTTTATTCCAAAAAAGATACCATGACCTTTCAAAACAAGATTTCGCTACAGATTGTTTACCAACATTGCAATAAATTAAGAAAAGACTTATCTACTTATTTTAAGACACTCACTTATAAAAATCACTAAGAAACAAGTGTTTTTAACGAAGTTATCCATGATTACTAAAATTAATAACTGATTTCGTTAAAATTTACACAGGGCACAGATTCAACAAATAACGCGTGCGGTCCGATCATAACTACTTTACAATCAGTCGTTTCCAGTCCAGGCGTCATCGATAATGACCATTAACATTACCATATTTTTAAATAGCTTGCAAGTCATTTAAATTTCCCAGTATTATCTGTGTCACTTTATCTTCGGTTTGTCAACCTTGTTCCAAATACCTGCAAGTATTGGTTTTCCCGTGACGTATTCAATCGTTGAGTTGCCTGTTAAGATGTTCACATGATTTAAAAAAGGGAGGAGGTTCTCAATACGTTTAGGTTCGGTTGTGTAGGAGTATTTTCCTTTTCTCAATTACTTGAAGACGCCTGGGGGCCGTATTGCAATCGCCTATAACCTGTTAAGTAAATTCCCTAAACTAGGGGGCCAAAGAGAATATAATCACTTTTGAGGGTAGCGAGCAATTTCGTCAGTCAATGTCCAGCCTAGAAATAGCCTCAGTGCCAGGTAACCGCTGACCGGCTGGAAATGAAAGATCATATTACGAAATCGCTCGTTACGCTCAGTTTAGAGAATGAACTTGACAAGATATAAGGGATTCTAACCGGGGACTGATTTGGAAATTTATTCATTATTCTGAAAGAATGGATCCTGGAGAAATCAAGGGCTCCTGGAGAAATCTTTAAAATTTTATGGATACGTACTAAGTTAAAAAAAATCTTCTAAAGATATTCATGTAAGTATTTGCGACTGGTAATCGTTATCTAATTATTTTGCTGAGCTGATAATGAAAGGTCTTCGAAGTGGAAGATACAACTCCATAACAGGAGTCAGTGAATAATTTGTTAAATACCGTATACTGGGTGATTATTTTATAGGTTTAGGAAAATAATATGGCATTCTAAGCTGGTGATGTAGTTGGATACTATGTAAGTGAAAATTCGATTTCTTCAATTTGACTTTAACTTTAAGGTTTTCATACAAAACACCGACTGTTTAATAAACTTCATTTTCGCTTAAATAGTTTCTACATAGTCTAGTTAATTTTCCATATACAGGGTGTCCCTGGAAGTAAGGATCAAATCGAAATAGCGCATAGCGGGGGTCATTTCTGACCTTTAACCCTATCAATATTGGTCCGATTTCTAACCGTTAAAAAGTTACGATCAATTTCAGTTTTTTTCAGAAAATCGCCTAAGTCTATACAAAAATAATTATTGAAAAAAGTGTATCAAAGGTAGTCACTTATTTTTTTTGCCAAAAGGTTAACAGGTGATTTGTCTTACTTTGACTAGTTATTTTATTGAGCAAGAAAACCCATGTCAATATAAAAAGTTAAAATATTCCAAGAAAAAATCGTAATCAAAAAAATGACTTCATGTTCAAGCAGATGCGTATACAAAAAGTTGCTCATTTAATACATATTATTCTTTAGAGGTAAATTGCAAAATTATTTTCATAATTTCTAAAGATGTGAGTATTTTGAACAAGGTAGTCGTCTTCTTTAGAGTTAGTCATTTTAACCTATTTAACTTTTTTTGCAAGAAAGTCCATTTAATATTACTTTCTGACAACTGCAGGATGGTTTCAAATTTAATTTCAAAAACTAAAATTGATCGTAACTTTTTAACGGCTAGAAATCGGACCAATAAATGGTGGATTTAAGTTAACGCCACGTTTTATGAAACCCTATCCATTTGTTCAGAGCCAAGAAAATACTGAGAAAAGACAATTTAACTACAGACTGAGGCAGAGCCCGACGTACTGTCGAAAGTGCATTTGGCATTTTGGCTAATGTTTTCATAGTTTTTCATTCGCCATTACACATGAACCCTGGTTCCATCGACTACCTAATATTGGCAGCATGTTGTTTACATAATAGGTATGTTGATAAAAAATAAGCGTGCATCCCGTAACAGCTGCAGCAACAACGACACACCAATACCATGTGGAAATTTTCGCCCTACAGGCGACCGGGGGGCACAGAAATTACGTCAACAGTAATTTGAACGTAAGTCATATATATGCTCACTACAGGGACGTTTAACTTTGCAAGATAACTAATAATAAGAATTTTCCAGACAATCCAACTACTTATTTCACTATTTTTTTCCCAACATTTGTGTTTATAGATATTATTTTTATGTTCCTTGTCACTTTTATTGTATAATAATGCATTATAACATTTTACTGATTCAATCAATAATTCGTCTTTTTCTTTATCTAATTTCGTTATTTTGTCCTGACGTCAAATACGACATTCACGCTGCAATGCTTCGAAATAACGAAATAATAAAGTAATCCTCTGCAGGACACAAATCTGTCGAGGCATGCCAAGAACGCTTCAGTGGACAAATCCGACACCAGTTCTAAGTGGACGCATTTGGTCGTGAAACATACAAACACGCACAAGTAGGACTTGACGCTTTTAGCATTACAAAAATAAATACCCTTAAAAGAAAAGACCCTGTGAAATCTACGCCAACCTTCTGGTACGGCCGGCATGCAGTTACACGATCTGCAGGAAAATCGCCCATAAAGGGTTCTATTGATTTTGACCACAACCGATAGCAGCGGTGACCCACAACTTTTTGTGGGTGCTGCAGTCGATTCCAACGTCCAGGTTCTCTCCAAACGCGTACTCTTCGCGAATCAGGATGAAATCCAAACCTGGATTCATCAGTGAAAAGCACAAGTGACCATTGAGAATGGTTCCAGTTTTCGTGTGCAATAGCCCATTGTAATCTTCTTCCCCGATTGCCTCTCCTTAGCGCTGGTACCCGAAGTGGCCTACGAGCACGTAGGTTGACTTCATGCAGTCGTCTTCTCAAAGTTTGACCTCTTACCAGCAAACCATACTCTCTCTGTAGCCTCTGAATTGCATCGCCGTTACATTTGGTTGACTTCGTGCAGGATTTACTATGAATCGGTCATGAGGTCCTCGGTGCCGTTCCACCACATCCCCCGTGACACGATAACGTGATCAAAGCCTGGATATAACGCTCTGACTGGTCCTCATGGCTTCAGAAACCGCAATTTGGGTAGCGCCAGCTTGAATCATGCCCACTGCTCTTAACATTTCGTTCCAGGTCAAGTGTCTACGTGGCATGATTAAATGAACACCGGAGATGCGTTTGACAAATATTTATAGAAATTTATGGAGTTTTAATCAAGTTAGAAGTACGTGAAGATTTACTTCTTTGGAAGAAATTCAATGAATGCGAATTTCGTCTTTAAACAAAACCTAATAATGTTTTCATAATCTGTCATTAATACTTTTTAAGTTATTTAAAAAAGTTATATATATCCCTAGACCATGTTGTTGTGTGTATATCCGCTTCAGGGACCGGTGGAACGTTTTCAGGCTCTGTCGAAGAGACAGCTTCGAGCCATGCTGGACGCCACCAGAGCGTGTGATTGGCCAAATCTGACGGTGGAAGGCCACGACTTGCTATCCGTCATGTAGGACGGCAAGTGTCGCCTCGCCATACAACATTTAGAATCAGCGCTTGAATTTGGGATACACGGTTCCCCCCACGGACAATACAATGCTGGAATCAGGCCAGGCCATTATAGAGTTTGGACTCTATAATGACCTGGACTGATTCGATTGGTCGAATCTTGTGTTAGATAAGGCTAACATGCTCTAACAAGCGAGCTAGGAGAAAGGCTCAGTTCCAATTTAGGAATAGTTCATTTTTGTTTTAGAGGTGCAACGCGTGATTTGGCGAGTAACAGTCGAACCAAAGCGCTACCATCAGAACCCAAAACACGTAGGTAGACGGTTGATTAGCGAGCACGCAACGAGGAATAGAAACCTTGTTGAGTTGTGGAAAATCTGACATAAAGGCAATCCATGACCTTTGAATGTCTTCCGGAAGTGGATCGTCCCAGCCTGATTCCATTGACCAAAGCTGTTGCAAAAACAACTTACCAAAGAATGTGACAGGCGCTAAGAAACCGCACGGGTCATAAAGTCTCGCGATGTTACGAGTAGACAATATGCCGCGCTTGGTCAAAAATTTACTTATCTCCGACAAAACGAAGCTGTCCGAGTTCGCATTCCACTCGATACCTAAAACCTTGAAGATGTTGTCGCCTGCCTCGAACCGAACCGAGGGTGTTTTGCAATAGTACAACTACGCAATTTTCTACCTATACCCACCAAAATAGCTCTTGTACAGTCCCTACTTATGCCAATTCTCGACTATGCTGACTGTTGTTATGCAGATATCACTCAGATACTCCTAAATAAGCTAGAGAGACTCCAAAACTTCGCATAATCTTCGGCCTACGCAAATACGATCATGTTTCCGAATTCCGCGCCCAACTTACCTCGCTCCCTATACGCCGACGGCGAGATCTTCATATTCTCTCTTTACTTTACTCCGTGTTGTTCAATCCCCGGACGCCTCCTTATCTCAAAGAGTTGTTTAAATTTCAGCAATCTGCCAGAAGCGATGTTACGCGCTTAAACCGGAAACTCCTTTTAACATTCCCAACACATTCCTCAAGCTATTACTCAAATTCCTTCACTGTCCAATCCATCCGCCTGTGGAATTCCCTGCCTTTGCCTGTCAGGCAATCTCAATCCCTACCTATATTTAAATCCCGTGTCAAAGCCTATTTCCTCTCACTATGACCTACTCCTCATGGTTGTTATGTTGGTGTCTAGTATGATGTGACGTCCTTGCCAAAATAAATCTATGTATGTGTGTAAGGTATATGTATGTTTATTATATAATATTGATTGAAGTTGTATTCATTCATATTTTATGTTTTGCTCTTATAGTTGTTTTCACTCCACACTCTTTATGATTTAAGAAGTTCCTCTACCCAAAGGTTGCCTGGAAGAAATCGCTCTCTAGCGATGAGGCCGCCCAAATTTGTATGAATTGTTTAAATTGTTGAACATTACTGTTATTGTTTTTTAGTACAATAAAGTATATCTATCTATCTATCTATAAATAGTCTCCTGGCAGCGATTTTAAAAATTCCTTGCAATTGCTGGACCATTTTCTCAGCACAAAACCACCCTGAGACAAAACGTCAACAAGATTTCTTTGAAGGTTCTTGGCAGAATCTAGATCAGCTGAGCCGCTGACTACGTCATCAACAAAAGTGTCCTCACGCAAAACCCTAGACACCTCGGGACTGTCTGCTGCTCAGTATTTAGATGTGCCAACTCATGAAGAACACTAATGGCTTGGAAAGCCGAGCTTGAAACCCCTTAAGTGACGGTAGAAAGCTCAAACTGTTTAAGAGGTGAGTTAAGGGTTTCACGCCAGTAGATTGTTTGATATCTGCAGTCGTCATCATGCATGCAAACATGCCGGTAAAACACCACTGATCAACATTAATTTTCAAAGACTTTAAAGCTTGTCTGTTCTCCTTTAACATATTGACAAATTTACTGTGTTTTAGAATTAACCTGGTTCAAATTTGGCAAGTTCAATAATGCTTCAACATGTTTATCAGCGATCATCCTTTTATTTTCATAATTATTCGTTATTCGTTTAGCATTAGGATGTCGGCAAAGCGATTGACCACTGCGACCAGGATTGATCTATTGTGTCATCATCCCCTCAAAGATCACTCTCCAGGCCTACAGCCATCATGAACTGAATTATTTTCCTGGGAGTGATGTTAATGGCGTCCGAAGGGGCAAGCTAGTGCCCGCCGAGAACGCGGCTTCTGCTGTGTATTAAAGCATCACAGTCGCATAGGACATGGACCGGGGTCTCTTCCTCTTCACGACAGAATCTACAGGTCGGTGACTCAGCGATACCAATCCTGTGTCCGTGTTTGTTCAGCCTACAGTGCCCCGTAAGGGTTCTGGTAAGGATTCTTATCTGTCTCCTTCTTAATCCAAGGGCCTTTGTGGTGAACTTGTGTGAGTAGCCTTCGATGAGTGCCTTAGCATGTACCATACCATTGCTGCTGGTCCAGTGTTTCCTGCTAAGGTATTCCATTCGGGCTAATAGCGGCTGCCTCAGGGCGCATTTGGGTATACCCACCACAGGCTCAGGGGCATGTGTGATGGTTGCCGCACCCGCCCTGGCCAGTTCGTCTGCTATTTTCATAATGATCAGATAGAAGTTTGTAAGCATAATTGTCCGAGGATCACCAGATGTTTCACCAAAGATAAAGGCTCCTTTTCTAACACACTCAATAAATAATGCATTTTTTCAACTAAATTTTAAGTTTTTGTTGTTATGAATCAAACTGTTGTAATAAAAAGATATAAAGTTGGGCCATTCAATATGTATACCACTATAATTCGGAAGGTTGATTTTAGGTGAATGGAAGTCATTAGATTTAAAACAACCACTGGAACCTCCTTTGTTGATGTCCTTACATATGCAGAATGCAATACCCTATTACTGTAAAACATGTCCTGCAATTGTACGTATTTAGAGTCGTAATCATTCCCTTGTTTCTCATCCGCATTGCTATAATATGCGTCAAAGTATTGTCCAGTAAATGTTTATTGTTATTTAAGTCTTTAGAGCGAACAAGAAATCGTTGGTTAACCAACTCTGCAAAAGACTTTTCTTGCGATAACTTCGACGACAAGGTGTTTAAATCCTAAATATTGCGCGCAGCAACGTTGAATTGAACTGTGTACTTTTTAAAATCAGCCATTCTTGCTAAAAAACAATTAAAAGTTGACGAAATTAACCTGATTTTACTTGTTTACAATTTGCGTTATGTGACGTCAGTGACAAACAACAGCAAGTTCCTTTTTTCTGAACCACAGATAACAGAAAAAAGAACGTTTGATTATGGCAATGTTGCCAGTACACAAAAAGTACTTTGGAACAGATATCATTTCAGATATTTCAGAACGGAACGGATAATCGACACAACAGATAGAGATGAGTGAACTTCGTGAACGGAGTTCCGTTTCGTTCATAAGTTCGCTTTTTCCAGGAAGGGATTTTGATGAATGACTTCACCATCGCGTTTTGCGAGCACGTAAATGTCAAATGCTATGGAATCGAGTCAGCGCCATCTAGCGGTGAATTAAGACCGCGTTTTTTTGCGATGGTGAAATCATTCACTTCTCTCATTGTAACCCGCACTCGATCGGCATTCTGAGTGCCGAGTGCAAGTTGCAGTGAGAGAAGTGAATAACTTCACCATCACGTTTGCGAGAAAAAAAACGCGAATTTGTATGGTATCGAGTCAACGCCATCTAGCGGCCTTAATGTAGCCCGAATTCGCCGCTAGATGGCGCTGACTCGATTCCATACTAATTGACATTTACGTGCTCGCAAAACGCGATGGTGAAGTCATTCACTTCTCTCACTACAACTCGCACTCGGCACTCTGAATGAAAAACTTCTGCAGATAGATGAGGAGGTGCAAAGGAGAGGAATATTGAAGTACCTTCTTGGTGTGGTTCCACGCCTCTCGCTGATGTTCTGATTGATTGTACGCTGGTTTGCCGGACGTTATAGTTTGAACGCGCGCGAAGACTGATTATATATAAGACAGATTACTTGTCGACTTTTTGGTGGTTTGAGATCGTTTTTGGTATCCGCGCAGGAAGCTCCGAAAAGAGTTCGATCTTGACCTGCGGGCCTGTTACGACGAATTGTAACACATTTCTTTTAGTATGGGTCGGGGCTAGGAGGGAATGTGATCCTACCTACACAATTCTTAACATTTAAGAGTGTTACTGTAGCTAGGTAAAGTTAACAAAATCTTTACCTAACATTCAATGTTTATCAGTCTTTGACGCCCTTAGTACAAGCTCTGCTTAGTTTGGGGTCAGATGATCTACCAACCACACCAACCAATTCACACCAGTGAATTGTCCCAGATATTTATTTATTATTATTTATTTATTACTATTTATTATCTTAGAGGATGTTTTATAACACCACAAGTGTAAACTATAGTCGTTTTACGGCCTTATCAATAAGATGACTAGTTAGTTTTTGCATTGTGTTCAGACAAGTAATTTACGTGGTAAGAAATGACTCTTTCTTGGTCATGATCATTATCTAGAAATAATCACTACATGGGGTCGTAGTCATAGGTTGACTATAAAATTCTGCATTATGGATAATTCCTGACAAATGTTCAAAATTATTTAATTATTTAATATTTTAAAAAAATACATATTTTTTGACTTTACCACAGACGAGGAAACTTCACCAGTCTGTAGAGTGAACGCAGACGGCGCTCAACCCCCTATATTTAAAGCAACGTGTTAGGGGCCCCCTTATGGGGTAGAACCTCGGCTTAGGGCGTTACTTGAGAGGATAATCTGACATAATTTTGGAGAGTAACCGCGTTGACGTTTTTGAATGGGATATAGAACAGGTACAGCGCCCGTAATGGTTTAAAATGGACGGAAACTCTTGGTAGACATGATGAAAGACTTTCAAATACTGCTGGAGTTTCTCTTACTACTTTAGTTAAATCTTGTGACATTTTGTTTGTCATCAGTCGTCTTTAGGGCAGTTTAAGCAGAAATGTACAGAATACAAAATCAAAATACTTTTTTTATTTTACTTTTTTGATTTCAAATGCAAAATACCAAATAGTTTTGAGTTTTATATTTTAAATGCTAAATGCAAATTTAAAATACAAATACCTTTTGTCCAATTCAATTCTCTTTATTTTTATTTACTTATATATAGAGGGGTTTCCAGATCAAAGTCAAAGTCAAAGTATTGAATGCAAACTAAGTGGTACAATGATGTTACATACAGGTTTTTAAGTTCTTAAGACTTAGTCGTCCTTTTCGGACACAGCAAAATTTTCACAAATTTATGTAAACAAAATGACTAATAACATAAAACTTCCTAACTAAAAACTTCACATTTTTAAGTTTAACTTATTTTAATTATATTTAACATAATATTATATCCAAAAAACATACTCGTATTTATATTCAACTTGAAGAAAGAAAACAATATTTTATTTATAATTTATTTACATATCTATCTACTCTACTGTAGTATTGGCACAACTACCCTTACTGGTTGCTGAGGAGTCTGAAAACTTTACTTTGGTCTTTGATACTTGTCATTAACGCGTCGGCCGTCACGTTCCATTGATAAAGATAATGTTCGTCGTTGTCACTTCAGACAGGCGTTAGCTGCGTAAGTGCGTCTAGCCGGCAAATTGGTCAATCAATACCAGCGTTCTTCGTTCATTTAATTTTGTTTGACTGGTAATGTTGGCTAAAGTTAAAGACAAAGTATTTTTGCATTTTAAATTAAAAAAAAATGCAAAATATATCTCCAAAATTATTTCAAGTAAATTAAAAAATGTTTTTTATTAAAAGGCATATAACTCCTCAAATAGTAATTCAAACGTCACATAAACGTCTACCATGAGCTTAAGTCACGTAAAGTACCAGAATACAGCATAGATGACATTTTTAGTTTCATTTATATACATTTGGGGCGCTGTACTGAAATTTCATACGGTGTAAGTGTAAGAGCCACACGTCACGACGATTTCAAATAGATTAAGACGATTTTAAATGTAGAAATCGTCGTGGCGTGTTGCTCTTGGCTAGCTAGCCCCCCTGTGACCTGTTACTACTGGAATACAGTGATGAACATTCAACCCAGCTGCTAATGGCGTCGATGCACCACTAGATGGCGTTATACGTCATTGAATCGCGCTTTAATTGTGTTCCAACATTGTTACTTAAGCGAAAGGTAGTCATTAATACTGTGGCTAGGGTTGAGAGCCTTCTGCGCTCACCCTACAGACCGGTGAAGCTGCTAAGGCCGTCGAGGCCGTCGAGGCCATACAAAAAAAAAAAAAACTGTGGCACACATACAACCGAGCTTCCGTCCGCGCCGGCGCGGGCCCGCGTCGCGTTTTCCTTTGAATTCCTTTTCTAGATACCGGCACGTGCCGGGTAGATTCTCTCCCCAAAATGTCAGATTAGCCTCAAGTAACGCTCTGAGTCGAGGTTCTACCCCACAAGGGGGCCCTTAGAGTGCTACTTTAAATATTAGGGTTGAGAGCCTTCTGCGCTCACCCTACAGACCGGTGAAGCTGCTAAGGCCGTCGAGGCCAAGCAGCGGCGTCCTTACAAAATCTCCTTCTGTTTAAGTGTTTAATTTATAAGTTTATCTCGGTCACCTTTAATTTGTCCAGACGAGTGTAACGGATTACGTGTAATTCAGCGTCAAAAGTGTGGACGGCACACGAACTCACAGCGAATTGTGTTCGCGAATCTATTTCAAAGCTGTTTCCACTCATGGTTGCAACGAACATGCCGAATAGGAAGGTCGCGATAGCTGGTGCTGCTTTTATTTGTATGTATTTACTAACTGAAGATCGGAAACGTTTGGAGCGTCGATGGTGGAAAAATATTTTGTAAAAAAAAAACACTTGTTTCCTTCCGATTTTTTAAATCGAGGTTGCACTGTAATTGATAACTAAATTAATAAATAAAAGTATGTTATATGTAATGCACTAGAAATAATTTTAATAAAACACTTTTTCCGGAACTATGACTCTTTATTTAGCTAGATCAACGAAATATTTAAATTCGTTTCTTAAAATAGTAAAAGGTATGTTGTGTGCGTGAAAGCAGAGGAGGGGCGCGTCATTTCGGATTAGACAAGCTCTACACAGATTACGGTAGAGAGAGTTTATGTAAATACTTACCTTTTACTATTTCAAGAAACGAATTTGAATATTTCGTTGATCTAGCCGGTAGTTAAATTTTTAATTTTTAAACATTGCGAACTCATGACGTTACAAATTCACCAACTCGCGGACAACAAATGCGATCATCTCGAACTCTCCGACTTAAACTTCCTTCTCATTCCTCACACTCCTACACACAATCCTTTACTGTACAATCGATCCAATTGTGGAATTCCTTACCCCTCTCTATTAGGGAATCTATTATCTTTCTATTAGGTTATCTTCAAGGCAAAGGTCAAATCACATTATCTTTTGCTGTGATTGTTCATAATACGAGTATATTTATCTTTTCTAATTTTCTAGCTAGCTTTGGTGTATTCGCTACTAGTTTCTGTATCATCTATGTAAAACTTTTTTGTTTATATTGATACTATTAAGTAATTTGTATCTATTTAAATATCCCCATGAGATTATGGTATATTATTGATTTTATTTTATTTATGTTACTTATTAAGTTTACGTATTTATGCACGTACTTGCCATTCTTATAATATTTATGTCCTCTACCTGTAGGTTGCCTGGTAGAGATCGCTATTAGCGATAAGGCCGCCTAAATTGTGCATTGTTTTTAAGTAATACTTAGCATTAAGTTTCTTTTGTAAATGTACAATAAAGAGTATTATCTATTTAACTATCACTTAGTCTTCCCACATGTGTTTTTTCCCCGATTCGTGGTAAATAAATTATGAGGAGAAATTTACTGATTTACTGCACTTCCGACTGAAACAGAGCTCGTCGTTCATCATGTAGAATCTCACGAGAATGTAAGAAGTAGACTTCAGATACAATTTATTTTGCCAAGTTCTGAAACCAAGCCCTACCTGAAAGGGTTGGGTTATAGCGAATGGCTATTTTAAGTCCTACCTACCCGTCTGGCCAATGGGCGTAAATTGATGTACGTATTATTACGACGGCTCCCCTGTATGGGTTGGGAGGTCAGATGGCAGTCGCTCCCGTAAAACCAACTCAAGCCAAAAAAAACATGAGAAGTCAGTTGAGAGTACCCGACTCGGATAGGGCGTCGCCGGAAAACGATGCGCAGGGGGATCGCCCTACTCCTATATCAAGTGGGTTAGGGCTGGCGGGCCCGGTTAAAGACATTAGTCCATAGGAAGGTCCGCTTCACATCGTGGAACGTTGGCACGCTGACGGGACACGCTCGCGAGCTGGCCGATGTGCTCGCCAGGCGGAGGGTGGCCGTGGCGTTCCTGCAGGAGACTCGCTGGAGAGGCAACAGGTCCCGGAACATCGGGCACGGCTACAAGCCGATCTACGCGGGTTCTCCTGGTGGGGCCAATGGAGAGGGGGTGGTGCTGTCCAAGGAATTCCAGAATAGTGTCTTGGAAGTAAATCGCATTAGCGACCGCCTTGTGGTCGTGAGGGTGCTTATCGAAGAGGTCACGACCAATTTGATAAACTGTGCCTACGCACCGCAGGTCGGTTGTAGCGATTCGGATAAGGCACTGTTATGGGAGCAAATCGACCAGCTCCTATGCACTATGCCACTGTCCCAAGGCGTCGTTCTGGGTGGCGATCTGAACGGTAATGTGGGTGAATAGTGTGAGGCATACGGGCGTGTTCACGGTGGTTTTGGTTTTGGCAGTCGTAACGCTGAAAGCGAAGAGATTCTTCGGAAGTGTATGGCTGCCGACTTGGCCGTCGTGAACACGTTCTTCAAAAAGAGTCCTGAGCATCTGATCACCTACAAGAGCGGTAGGAGCGCAACCCAGATCGACTACTTTCTCACCAGGAGAGCCCAGATCATCAAGGTAGCTAACTGTAAGGTCATACCCGGAGAGAGTCTTACTGCCCAACACCGTCTACTTGTGATGGACCTGCGAGTGAAGCCTCGAGGCAAATGCCGGGAGCGCTGCCCGCCCCGAACCAGGTGGTGTCTGCTTGAAGGAGCCAGATCCCATGACTTTGCTGCCGCTGTCGGTGACCTGTGCATCGCAGCGGATAGTGAGTCCGGGCAACAGCTCTGGGATAGGTGTTAGGCAGCTATCACCGGGGCGGCGAGGGTGGCGTTGGGTGTGTCTCGGGGTGGACGTGGGCTTGACGTCTATTTCCATGTGCCGCTGTGTAAATGTAACTCTTGGTAACCTGCTATGCGAGGACCGCGCGGTGAAGGAGAGATGGCGCTCTTACTTCCACGAGCAGCTCAACAAGCAGCACAAAGAGGTGCAGCCACCTGAACTCCCTCCAAATCAGGGACTACGTGAAGCTCCTCGAGCGCATTATAGACTCTCGGATCCGACAGGAGTGTACAATCTCGGTGTATCAGTATGGGTTTTGGCTGGTTGCGGGAGCATGGACCCCGTATTTGCCTTGAGAACGCTCATGGAGGGATACAGACTGAAGAATACACCTCTGCATCTCCTTTTCTTAGACATGCAGAAGGCCTTCGACTGTGTCCCCCGTGAGATGATCGGCTGGGCACTGCGATCCAGGGCCGTTCCCGAAGTCTTTATTGATATTATCCGGGACAAGTACCACGATTCCAGTTCCATAGTTAGGACTGCGGTTGGTGACACGCTTCCCTTCCCTATCACCGTTGGAGTACACCAAGGCTCCGTGCTTTAGCCCGTTTCTGTTCAGCGTAATATTAGACGTTATGTAAAATAGGATCCAGGATCACCACGAGCAACCACCGTGGTTGCTCATGTATGCTGATGATATTGCGCTAGCAGATTCGGACAGGGGACGGCTGGTACAACAGGTGAATAAGTGGAAAAATTCACTTGAAAACGGCGGTCTGAAACTTAATGTGGCGAAGACGGAGTACATGGCCTGCAACACCACAAATCCTTAGTCCGTCCGTATAGGCGTTGGCGTGGTCGAGCGCACGGACCGTGTCAAATACCTGGGATCTGTGTTAAGCGCGTCCGGGGACATTGACCGCGACGTCAGAGCCCGAATTTTCGCGGCTTGGGCCAAATGGCGTGAGGTGACTGGTGTCATTTGTGACCCCAAAATGCCGATCAAGCTGAAGGGGCAGGTCTATAAAACCATCATTAGGCCTGTCCTTTTATATGGCAGTGAAACATGGCCGTTACTAGAGCGACACAAGCAGGAGCTGCTCGTCACGGAAATGAAGATGCTGCGGTGGATGTGTGGAGTCTCACGCAAAGATCACGTGCATAACACCCACATCCGCAGCAGCCTTCGTGTTCGTGACATCGCAGACAAGCTGCAGGAGTGCCACCTTCGTTGGTATGGTCATGTCTCACGGAGTTCGGCTAACTACGTGGGCAACAAACGTCTGGCCATGCCGCCCCAGCCAGGTACCGGTAGAAGAGGTCGACCCAAGAAGCGGTAGCTCGACGTCGTCAAGGGTGACATGCGTGCCAACAGACTGATGATGATGATTATTAAAAATAACTTTATCCCCCAATAGGTTCTCCTTCAAAAAATCTATCCACAAGCTTTTTTTTACAGACACCCTAATCAGTTTGAATTAGTGCTATTTAATCATTGGTCAGATTAGTCAGATCGTCAATCATATCATTCCGAGTTAATGTTTCGTCTTTCATTTGAGTACATAATATGTATTTATATATCATTGTATTTATGAATTTATATATATATATATATACTTGTATGTATATATATATATATATATATATATATATATATATATATATATATATATATATTGTAATATAGATAAGTAGGTATATATATTATACTTGACGACCGACTTGGTGTAATGGTTAAGAAGTTGGCTACTACACCAGAGGTCGCGGGTTCGATCCCCGCACAGTACAAACATTTGTGTGCATGAACATGTCTGTTTGTACTGGTCTGGGTGTCTCCTATGTATAATAAGTATGTATTTACAAAAGAAAAAGTATTTAAGTATATTTATCCGTTGTCTAGTATCCCATAACACAAGCTTTAATTAGCTTACTTTGGGGCTAGATGACGCTGTGTGGAATAATGTCCAGGGATATTTATTATTTATTATTATTATTATTTATTATATGAGTAAATTGTTTACTTTTATTTTACTGAAACTTAGTTTTACAAAACCCCGCCGTAAAGATTTCTGCTTCACCTAGTGGTTGACTGGTAGAGAATGCCTTTAGGCATTAAGTCCGCCAATTGTACTTTTCTTTGTGCAATAAAGATTGAATAAATAAATAAATAATAAATAAACTTTGTTGAAAAATATTTTTCACCTGGGGGAATTTTAAATCTGCTATCTGGAAACACCATTAATACCATGCAATAGAATCACCTAGATAAAAGTCTCACGTATGATACAGATCGCGTCATTTGATTGGTTGATGGATAGATTATCAACCAATCAGGTGAAAAGACGTTTATTGAATTGAATTGAAAAAAAAAATTTCAGATAGTTCCATAGATGTTAGTATACACTTGCTTACTGACTATGTTAGTATATTACATTGAACCAAAATGAGGTGATAATTATTATTGTTTCAGGTGAGTTTCCACCCACCTTTTTAAAAGGGGAGAATCCCACCTGTCCACAAACACACTCAGGATGCTGCTGGTGGCAGAGCGCAGGCGTGCTAGCATGGAAGCGCAGCGTTTGCGCATTATCGCCGCGAAGCCATCAACGCGCGCCTCCGCGAACATCCCTGACGCGCTACAGCGCCACGGCAACCTCAACAGCACCCTGAATGCGTTATTGTACTGGACAATATACTATTTATACGACCCAATAGGTTTCAATTGTGAGATGTCAATTTGATTACCGTCAAGAGTCCACTAAGAATCTTAATGTACTCTTTGAGGACGTTGTCGAACTGGGGTCATTCATTTGACCCCGTATTTAATTAAAAATATCTTAGATCCCTTTAAAAATCCCGTTAAATATATTAGGGGTAAAATACAAACACCTCGAAATGGTTTTCGATTTAGGACGTTTGATTTTTGTTCCCAATTGGTGAGGAAATCCAAATTATTTTATGGCAGCACTAAAATTTGCCTCAAAGCGCGCGTAATCTGTGGCAGCAAAGAAGGATTCTTTTTCTGTAATCTGTGTAAGGATTACTCTACTTTTCTCTATGGACATGGTGCAGTGATCAGTGAAAATTTTGTCACTTGTTTGTCTTACCGGAAATTTGTGATCCTCAGGCTATTACACTTAAGATTTTCTTCTCTAATAAAAGCGAAGTAAGTAAAATAAATGATTACCTCGAACACACTTTCCATTGTTTGCAAATTTATGTAAATACCGAAATTTTATGAGTGACTTGACATCATTTGCCGGCAGCACTACCGAACGACAGAATGAGCTGCCCTTTCAACGACGAGCAAGTGGTGCAGCTGAAGGCATTTGTAGAAATCTGCAAAGCCCAGCCTATGCTTTTACACAACCCTAAGTTGGCGTTCTTCAAAGATTACCTAGCCTCGCTCGGAGTCACGCTGCCGTCGGCTACATTTGGAGCTCAAAAATCCGCTCCATCTGGGGACAGGTGCGTGATGAATACTTACTTTTTAATTCCAGTGTAGTTCCAGAAAATTCCTTTTAAGGTTGTGTAAATGAATTTCGGTTTAATTAAACTGCATTGGTCACTTACCCATAGACCTTCTGTCTGTTGCTGTACAAATTCTTTCTAGAATAGTCAGTAGTGTAAGTGTTAGTTGAAGTTATTGATTAAAAATATTTTTTCCTGCTTTGTTTTTAATGGTATGATTATTTTAGGAATGTGTTTTATTTAACTTTTTATAAATTTCATGATTATTAAAGACAAAAAATGTGGAAATTATTATTCAAGTTTAATAGATAAATGGAAATAGTTAATAATAAATACTTAATGTATTATTAAATATTTTAGCAATACATTCACAAACAAAAAATATGAAATGACAATAATAAAAATGATCCTTTGCTGAATTTAGCCAGTAACATGGTTTTCAACTTATATAGCCTAAAGTGAAAGCACTTACTAGATAATGTATGCTGGCACTGAACAGTGAGCATGTAGGGTAATTTAGCAGGTTTCCCGTCCAGCTCCGGTTACCGTCCATTACCAGGCGCACTGTACAACATTTACGTAGAATAGCATCATATTAATAGTCAACCGCGCAAGTTTGGACTTGTTACGGCCTTTGACGTCATATCTGCACGTCTACCAACATGTAAAAAAAATTGACAATTCACAACTCGAATAAAAGCTACGTCAGTCTGCGGCTTGCTTCCGAGCTATGAACCCGCCATCTTGAATGTGAAAAAATTAGTGGCGCGAGGTAGCTGAACGGTAAGTTATTTGTTAATTTTCGCATGTATTTGTTTGTTTTGGTCATTTATAACTAACTAAGTAAAGACAAAGTTGGCATTAGGAGGTGTTTTTCGTACTTATTTAACGAATTACTTATAAAATCTAAGTGGACGGAAATGGAATGACCTAATTCGCAAAATATTCTGTTCTCGTCCACATGGACGAAAACACAAAAATATAAGTGAAATTTGATAAATCAGTTAAAGTAAGGAATGCGAAGAACTTCATTAAATTTTTTAATGGCTGGATCTTTGTTAGTTATTCGATCTAGAATTTCATTTTCGTCCACGAATTTATCAGTGTTGCAAGCATAAATTTATATTTAAATACCTTGGACGGAAACCAAAAATATCGATAAAAATTATTCTAGTTTTCGTCCAAGTGCTTTAATATGAGCGGACGAATACTAAACGAGGCGAATATGGAATTTTTAGTTTCCGTCCAAGTACTTTAATATAAGCAGACGAAAACTAAGACTTCACTTCTACTTTCCGTCCATTAACTTTAATATGAGTGGACGACAAGTAGAAACACTAGTTATTTAGTTTTCGTCCATTACAAACAGCGGTTATTATCTTGGTTTGGTTTTAGGCATGACTTTTTTATTTTGTTTTTCGATCACTGCTGGTTTATCATTATATATCATTTGCTGTTTAGTATATCTGGTTATTAAATGCATTGTTTTAGATGACGTCATTGGAGCCGAAAAAAACAAGGAAAAAAACAAATCCTTACACAGAAGATGCCTTAAAAAAGGCTCTATCAGAAATTCGGGACAAAAAAGCATCCGTAAGACAAATTTGTACACAATATGGCATTCCCAAAACAACAATTCTCGACAGAATCCACGGCAAAACGGGCGACAAGCTAAAAAAACGTGGGCCGGCTCCAGTTTTAGGAATAGACGGGGAAAAAAAAGTTGCTGATTGGGTCTTGAAAATTGCGAAATGCGGTTTTCCAATTAAAAAGCAAGAACTGCTGGACTCTGTCCAGAAAATCTTAAATGATACTTCTCAGGTAACACAATTGAAAGACAACAGGCCTGGACAAACTTGGTACGCAAATTTTTTAAAGAGACACCCAGAAATAACGAGCCGCTCTGCCGAAAGCATTAATAAAGCACGAGCACAGGTCACGGAGGCTTCTATAAGAAAGTGGTTTGACGGGCTGAAAACATATTTAGAAGAAATTAACCAAACAGACGTTCTAAATAGACCCAAAAGCATTTTTAATGGCGATGAAAGTGGATTTGCCCTGTGTCCTAAGACAGGCAAGGTCTTGGGTCCTAGAGGTTATCGAAACCTCTATGACGTCAAACATGGCAACGAAAAAGATAACCTAACTGTATTGATTACATTCAACGCAAACGGCGATTTGTGTCCACCGTGTGTAGTATTCCCGTACATACGACCTCCAAGAGCAGTAGTCGAAAGTATGCCATCAGATTGGTGCCTAGGGCGATCGGAGTTAGGATGGATGAGGGGCGATGTGTTCTTCGAATACGTGACAAATGATTTTAATAACTGGGTGGAGCGTAACAATATTCAAAAGCCAGTACTGCTGTTAGTAGATGGGCACAAATCACATATGTCTCTTTTGCTGAGCACAATGTGCGAAGAAATGGGAGTAATATTGTACGCTCTTCCACCAAACACCACTCACATCTTACAGCCTGCTGATGTTAGCGTATTCGCTCCGCTAAAGGCAAATTGGAAAAATACAGTGCGAGCATTTTTGGCAAAGCCAGAAAACTTAAATACCTCGGTTACCAAAACAAATTTCTGCAAACTGTTTGCAAAAACCTTGCAAAGTACGAGTCTTTCTACGTGTATCAAAAATGGGTTCCGGCGGTGTGGACTGTATCCCTTTGATCCAAACGCCCCGGATTACTCGAAATGTGTTCTAGACACGATACGTAATATACAGTCAAGTCAGGCCGGGTCAAACAAAGATGTAAGCAGAACAGACATTTCAATAACAAAAAAAGTTTTAAAACGTATTAAAGCCGAACTGAAAGATAAAAATGTAAATTTGCGTATAATAATGAAAGAACTGAATAATTTAAAGAAAACAATACCAGTTGAGATTAACTGCTCGGAATTGACCATTGATACGGAATCCGACTGCACAAATGTTGACTCCTCGCACCCCAATATATCATATTCTGTAGACACATCTGCCAACGTTCAGCAGCCTTCACCTGATTTCTGCTCCAACGAGGTAAACATAACTGAAACATCACAGAACACATGTGAAGACCTGAACTCCATATCGTCGTTACATTTAACAGGGAGTTACCTAGATGTTGGTTCTGTAGTCTCACTAGATAATCTACTAATATTGCCATTAAATGTAACAGAAAAGGACGTCACGACCTCAAATGCCGAGGATTTAATCCAAATGAACATACCAAAACTATTGTCTTCAACTCCTGAATCTTCAACTCTTGTGGCTTTGCCCGAAATACATGGCCAGCATAATACAGCAGAAACCTCAGCTAAAACGTCTGGCCCTCTAAATCCAGTGAGTTTATCAGAAATACTTATCCAGGCTGATACAACAGGATTCTCGGCTTCAACATCTGAATCAATAAGACCTCTTACTAAAAATGTGCTCCCAAGTTCATCACCCAAAATGCAAAATGTAACGGATATAGGCGAAACACTTTCACGGCTAACTACAGGTGAAGTCCTAAATTTTACATTGGAATCTTCACATCCACCAATCATATCTCAAACGAATTCTCAGCCAAATGCGGCAGAAATTGCAACTCCAACATCCGATCTTTCAAATCCACCGATTGCATCTAAAATACCTGATCGACTTACAGCAGACGACAATTCAAAGATTGTATCCGAGAAAATTATCCAATCATATGCTGAGCCTTCAACATCTCAATCATCTCCGCTTCATCTTAGTCTCACGTCAACACACGTCGAGTCATCGTCATCAAATGATCCGTTTAGTCGCCACTTGTATTTGCCTACTCAACCTGAAAAAACAGCAAGGACGACTAAATACAAATCTCCCGCAGCTATTTCTTCTGCAGCTTGGAGAGAATATTACGAAGTCCGAGAACGCGCAAAAAATATAAAACAAGAAGAAACAAGAAAACGAAAATTAGAACGAAGTGAAAAACAAAAGATGGTCCAAGTATTAAAAGAGGGTAACCGCAAGCAAAAGCTCGAGTCAAAAATACAATCTAGACGTAGGAACTCAAAAGAGGTAGATTACCGACCCCAAACCCGTAAAGCTCGTAAAGAAAATAATCGTGTTCCATCTGCTGCAGCCAGTAAAATATCATGCTCAGAATGTGAAGCTGATTTAATGTCAGATGTAGAAGAAGACGAAGATAAAAATATAGGATGTGACTTATGCCCTAGATGGTACCATTTAAAATGTACATTATTCGTGGGACAGCAATACCTTGATGTGAAAGACAAACCATATAAATGTAACCAATGTGATTAGTAACACCAAATATTAAAATATCAACATAATTTATCTTATTTTTTAACTTATTGAAAGTGTTCTATTTGAGACTGTTAGAATAAAAACATTGTTATTGATATAAAGGTAGAACATTGAATGTTTTACTTAGTTGTATGGTTATTATATTACAGTTTTGTTAATTAATATCGTTAAATGAAAACAAAGGAGAATGGGCACTTTTGGGCGGTCGATGGCCATTGAAGGAAGTAGTGTCAAATGAAAGCAGTGATAACTAGGAACAACTTTTGCTACCAGCATTTCACTGAAATCTGTATTGGAAAAAACATATTTACATGTAAACATGATGGAATTGCATAGAACATGATAACAATTATTTCGTTTGTATAATGCGTTATCCTAAAACCTATGTAGAAAGAAAAACCACGTGGTGGCAATTATATTTCTACACAGTGATTGTAGGCCTAAACTACACCAAAGAACAACAAACTCAAGTTTGGCCGCACATCGCCCAGACTCCATAAAATTTTGCCCATTCTCCTTTAGATTAGACTTATAAAAAATCCTGTTAAATATAATTAAGGGCCAACATGTACCTGATTAAGCCTGTTGTATCTTTTAACAATGAAGAACTAGTTGCAGTCAAAGCTGTTATAAAAAATAGCTTTTCATAATTTTCATAATTGAAAAGCTATTTTTTATAACATGTTACATTTTTTTCATAAACAAAGATTGTAAGGATAATTATTGTTAGTTTATGGTCAATCTTAAGTCAGATTAAAGGATTTGCTATACTGACGACTGCCAGCTGACCGCAGACCTAAATCTACATTTTCATCAGCTGAAATGTTAGCTGTTTTACTATAAATCCTTACAAATAATTTTTTTCTTAGTTTTACTGTTATTATAAATAATCATTACTTAATTGCTGTTGTTAAATAAAAACAATTACAGTTTGAGACTTCTTAAAATGATTTTAAAATATAATTAAGGACAATATCTGAATGTACCTGATTTTGCATGCGATATGTTTCTATAACAGATAATCATTAAAGCTAGTACCAATCAAGACTGCTAGTTAAAAAAATGGCTGTTTAATAAGTTAAGCATATTCCTTTTTGAATTAAAATATTATTTTTGCTACTATTACTGTTTTATGAATCAAGCCTTAAGTAAGCATTGTTTAATATTACGTCCCCCATATGAAGATCGAACTTCGGCTTGAAGTGTAAATTCCGTTTTGTTTTAATTGTTGATTGAATAGGAATGGCATAAATCATATTAATTCTGATTTTGTCAAACAAATCTTTACAGATTTTAAAGATAATTAATGTTTTTATCAGCCAAATGCTGTTATAAAAATACATTTTGTATGTTATTATAAAAACGCATTATAGTTTCATTTTATTGAGTTGATTAAAAACACAATTATAACACTGATTTTTAATTCATTACATTATAATCCTCTCTATAAACAGCGGACGAAAAGTAACCTAACATATGTCGAAAACTAATATTTTTGGACGAAAACTGACGAGATCGGTACTTTTCACTAAAATATTTTTTATAAAAAAAAATGACTGTAATTAATACTCCCTTGTTGTAAACATAAAATAGACTATATTAGCGTTTAATAAAAATATAGTTTGTTAGATTTGGCCCAGTGGAACATATTTTTTTTAAATGTATAACCTGGCAACTCCACTAATTGGACGAAAACCGGCTAAACTACCCTACTGTAGTTTATAATTTACAAATATTTCTTGCATTAAAGGACTAAATCTATTTATAGAATTGTGACATGTGATATCTTTTCCTTATCAAGTTCAAATTGTGCAGAGAACATTATCAAAAACATAGCTTTACACACACTAACCCTGAACCTAAACTTGTGTTATTAAATTGATTGTGTTTTCCTTTGCTCCCTTTATTTCGGTTTGTTTTTTTGTTGAGTCTGAAAACTGTTTCATTTTGTTATTATGTGGTACTTATAATCTAATATTAGTCCAAAATCAATGTTACTTACATGTTAGTAAACTTCATCAGTTTAAAAGATGCTTATTGGTGGGTTTCGTTCAGGAATTCAGGCCTAATTTTTAACTTTCTATGATGAGTGCAACATGATCCATTACCAGCTTGTCCATTCTTTTAGTTTTTTAGACAATATATTAGGACAAAATATTGGAGGATAAAATGAAGAACAAACAAAAATTTTTATTTTTGTTTGTTCTTCATTTTGTCTAGATATAAATTTAAAAATATAGTTGCCAAATATGAGTTTGTGGTGCAGGTGCAATTTTCTAAATCTCTAATCTTTTTAGCAGTGCTAGCAACAATAATGCTGAAAAAGCAGCAACTTCAGAAGAAGAAGATGACACAGAATCAGATGTGGAACTTGACATGGATGGTAATGAATCATATACATATAAACCAATACCCTCGGGCACTTCTTTTTTATTTCGGATTACTTTAGTATAAAAATATCGAGAAACACTTGTCAATATAATATCTATTCTGAAATACAGTAGAATCTGCTTATTATGACTCTGCCTATATTGAACAACTGCCTATTATGACGTAATTACACAACAAAATTTTGGTTTTCATGTAAAATTCTTTGTAACAAAGTCTGATTCTGATTTTCGCTTACAGTGACAACCCTATGACCCTTTTTTAATAAGTTTTATAGTGGTGGTGGTTATAAGTTTACAGTGACTGACATGATTCTTTACACCTCCCGACGACGTTCGGCAAGTGGCTTGTTTTTGTTTTTAATCTTGGATAGTAATTGACAGTTGAACATCACGCATTGTTTTTAGTGATATCAGTAAAAAAAAAATGCCATCTCAACGTCGTAAAGCATTTACGATTGAGGAGAAAGGTGCAATAATATGCAGATTAGAAAATGGAGAATCAAACTCATTTCTCGAAAAGGAATTTGGCGTGGTTCTATATTAAAATAATTAAGTGTTTACTTAAAAAAGAAGGTGGATTTTTTTACAAAAATGCTTTATACAACATCTGCTTAGTATTGTTTGTCAATTCCCTATGATGTCATTAAAAACGGATTCCACTGTATATCAATAAGTATAAACAAAGTTTACTTGTAATTATAACATCAGTTGCACTATATGAACTTACAATAATGGTATTGGGTACCATTCTCCTCTAAAGTATTTCGTCTACTTAGATAATTTAATTATTCCATTATTTCCTGCTTCTCATTATTAAATACTACAACCTCTTTAGTTGTTTTCTTAAAGTTCAAGTATCTGAGTAATGATGACGATAGTAGCATGCCATATGAAAAGGTCCTTATAAAATTAGTTAGTATATTCTTTTTACTTTTTGCTGTCCAGGTGTCATTGAGGCAGATCAACTGGATGACTCGCAAGTCATGGGTGGAATAGACAAGGAACCTACAGATGAGGAGCGTGACAAGTCAGACGAGAAGCGCTCTGAAGCTATGAAAGCATTCTCCGAGCAGAAGTTTGATGAGGCCATCAAGCTCTATACTGAAGCCATTTTGATTAATCCGTCCAGTGCTTTATCGTTCGCCAAGAGAGCACAGGTGAGGCCATTACCATGAATATGCCGTATAGTCCTTCTCAACTTTTTGTTTAGATGCTTTCCGCAAAAGTCGTGATGGGTAGACATCGACAGAATCGAGCTTGTATACGTAAGGCCTCTCCAAGTAGTAGGAGTACTCCGCTAATCTTGGCGCGTTTTTTTGCGAATAACATTCGCACAGGTTCGCGCATGGTTCACAGTATAGTTCGCGCTCTGGACGGGAAAGGACAAAACTGTTACTAGTTTTGTGTTTTGTCACGAACCAGTCTACAAATGTTAGTTCTAATTCGTTACTCCAGTTCCAACTCATTTTACATTGGGTTCGCTTAAAGTTATATCAGAAAATAAAAATTTGCCTCACCTGAGACAACTGAGCTGACCGCGAAGGAGCCATGTCGTGTTCGCGGTGTGCGAATGGAATGGAAATACACAACCTGATACCACCCTCTATTTTCTACCACCGGAAAACTAGACGCCGAGTGGGATTCGTGAATGTCAGGATGGCACATGTAGGATCTTCAAACTTGATGAAATGTATTCTGAACAATGGTACCTAAACAGTACTAAATACACACAGCCTATTTGGGGTTTTATTTGCATAGGTCCCAAAATGATAACACACACCGGCCATCCTGACATCAGAATGGCAGCTGTATGAGACTTTATTTAACATTCAAAGGGTTTAGGTACTGTTTATCTCTGCGTAGGTACTATTTAGTACTTTTTAGGTACCATTGTTCAGAATACATGTCATCAAGTTTAAAGATCCTACATGTGCCATCCTGACATTCACGTGGGATTCCACCCACCGCGTCATTGACTTTCCAGCAATCCGCACCTCATCGATTTGCTATGTCCTTCCTGAGGGTAGCGTGCAACTTCGTCAGTAAATATCTGGCCTAGAGGATGCATTACTGACAGGTAACCGATCACTACGCTCAGTTAAGGAAATTAACTTGACTGTCTATAAGAGATGGTAATAGGGCCCCTGGTCCGCACCGCTGTAGAGTGGTACTCTCTCCCTGCGCCTGAGTTTCCGGATACTTACAAACTTGGTATCTTCAAGGCTAGAGTGAATAGGCAATTTCTGGGTAAGCGTGTACCACCATCAGCCTCATCATCGCTTGACGCGAGACTAAGGCCAAACGCAAACCCATTTCGAATAAAAAAACTGTTTTAAACAGATCTGAATATATCATATTATTTATAAAAACATTACATATTCTGTTGAAAACGTAACATTAACATTTTTATCTTATACAGGCATACCTAAAACTGAACAAACCAAATGCATGTATCAAAGACTGCACCAGGGCTCTGGAGCTGAACTGCGACAGTGCTGCGGCTTATAAGTTCCGTGGACGCGCCTACAGGTATTACCCCTATTTTAACTTATTTTAGAAAGGCAAGCAAGCTGGGCAAAGACATCCTTAATTTAATTGAAATCAAGTCATCGCTGCAATCGATGGGCATTGGCTAAATCACCACGCTTGCCAAATGCTTGTTGGTAATCACAATCCCAGGCTATGTTTCGAAAAATCCGAAAACACACTTAGCCCGACCTGGGAATCGAACCAGGGACCTCTGGGTTTTGGGCAGATCTCTAAAACCACTCGGCCGCGGAGGTGTGATTTATTACATATATTTAGCATTATGAATACTGATATCATAAAGAGGTAAGATTGATTGTTTTTATTGAATAGGCTCCGAATAGAAAACTAGAAACTAGAAACTACTGATCCGATCGTGGAAATTATTCCACTAACAGAAAGCTAAATTATTCAGGATCGGGAGTGATATAGGCTACTAAAAATTATTCAGGAGTGATATTGGCTATATTTTATTATGAACCTAAATTTTCAACTAATTAATTGGAACTCCGAAAATGTTCTTCCTAACATTTTTCATCCTAACAATCTCAATTCCTAACTACTGCGTTTCTAATGTTCACAATACGAATGATCACTCTTCCTAAAATTTTTCCTCCTAAAGTTTTCATTCATACAATTTGTAGTACAAAATTCATACAATGTCTGTGTTCAATTTCTCCGCCGTGCTGGTGGCGGCACTTTAAAAGAATACTTTCCACAGCCCCATATCTTCCCATGGTTGTCGTTAGAGGCGACTAAGGGTTATCTGCAGCAGACCCTCTGCTCTCCAGGTGAGGGGTCTAAGGTCGGCCGGTTGTTGTTACCACCATGCAGTTGTGTAAAACCCGCCAAGGGATTCTGACCTATCTCGGTCAGGTCGCGTTCCGGGATCAGCACTGCACTTACCGGTGCCAAGGGGACTGTGATCGTGGCAATTGTTGGACCAGTGGGAGCCTTAGCGGTGGTATTGTATGCGCCGCTGGCCGCCCGCGGCATAGTACAGGGGCCCAAAATGGGCTAACCACCTCTGGAAGCTGCCCCACCAGGTCGCGCATAATCTCGGGGTGGCTCGTCGTGCCGAAGTCTTGTTGTTGAGCTTGACGGAGTGTTGGACCGCATGGGGTACATGCAATCTTGTCGAGTTCAACGCCAAGCAAACGCAGGTGTGTGCATTCACAGCAAAGGCGTCGCCGTTCCTTTCCCATCCCACTCTTCAGAGCACCCTGCTACCGATAAAGGATAGCCTAAACATCCTTGGCATGGATGTTCGTAGCAACCTAAACCAGCGGGACTACATTGAGAGCGTCATTAGAACTGCATCCCGTAAACTCGGAATCATGAATACAGAGAGACGATTCTTCACGCCTGGGCAGCTCTTATCTTTTGTATAAGACACAAGTTCGCTCGTGTGTGGAATACTGCTCTCATCTCTGGGACGGTTCCGCCAAGTACCTATTTGAAGCTCTTGACCGGTTGCAGCGGCGGGCTATCCGTATTATTGGAAACCCAGAGGCAACTTTGACCCTTGGGCCTCTCCAATTGCGTAGAGACATGGCCAGGCTAAGTGTTATCTATCGCTTCTACAAAGGGGAATTCTCTGACGAGTTATTCCAGCTTATTCCACCCTCACCTTTCCACTCCCGTACCACACGTGCTGGACTACGGCGTCATCCACACTCAATTCAGCATTTGTTGGCTCGAACTAAAAGGTTCGGTGACTCGTTTCTTTGTCGTACCATCCAGACGTGGAACGCCCTTCCAGCACATGTGTTTCCTTCCTCTTATAGTCCCGGGTTCTTCAAGCGGGGCGTGAAAAGGGGTCTTCAAGGTGAGGATGGCTAGCTCAGTGATTCGTTTAAATGACTGGGCTTGTCAGCCTCATATCTGGACCTCACGACCACTTTCCATCAGGTGGAGTGAGGTCATCTTGACGGGCAATATAAAAAATAATGTTCATAACACTCATGTTTTCGAATATTTTAATTAATATTATTTTAATATCTACTGCTGTTTTTCATAAGGCTTTTTATTACTAAACATAATTTCCATAATATTTTTGCTCATATTCAGAAAGTAAAGTGATTTATATTAATGTGAGAAACGCCCTAAAATCGCTTCTGGCACTCGCCGGCACTTAGGAAGAAAATATTAGGAAAAAGTGATCATTCGGATTGCAAATCGGTAGGAAGAACAATTTCGGGTAAAGAATTTTAGGTGAGCCAATATGGACCCAATAATAGTATATGTAAATCAAGTCGGAGAAAAGTGGGCAAAATGTGATAATGGACACCAGCTGTCGAAACATTGGACAGAAAGAAGTCTGTCTGGGCAGCTCAGATTCAGTAATTTTATCAGTATCTGACACAACAAGATTAGTTGGGGACGGATGATCTTGGCGTAGGTTTAACATTGTATGACTTTCGAAGGTTGCTGGGCCAGTTCGAGGAGGCTTCACACGATCTGTGCGAGTCTCTGAAGATCGACTACGATGACCAGACCAACGAGTGGCTGAACGAGGTGAAGCCTAACGCTGAGAAGCTGCGCCAGCACAAGCTCAGCATGCAGCGGAAGAAGGAAGAGAAAGAGGTACAATTGAATTTAGTTTTTTAGCATATTGCAATATAAATAAATAAACAATGCTGATTTTTCCATCTCAACAATTAAATTTTGAATTATATTTTCGTCATTTAATAATCAAGTTCTTCAAAAAACACATCTTAATTCTTTATGACGGATCCGCTGATGCACTCGCTCCTAGCTCGCACAACGGAATCATTAATTCGGGTATTATAACGAGTCGTGAAAGAAGCGATTTCGTATGCATTAAACGTCATTAACATCATGGACCGTCACACAGTCAAGTGGTTCAAAAGGCAATCCGTCCGCCTGCTCGCTGGCGCTTACCGGGCCTCACTAAACAGTGTCTACTGTAACTTGTCTGTCTGGCCTGTGTATTATTAAATATTTATATAATGAACACCAGAAGATGCCCGGGCCATAAGCGATAGCTCGATGCCCGAAGCCACCGACTGGCGAAGAATGCCGAATGATGAAAGGCAAATCTAGCTGAACAAAATTATTTTTGACACAAGTCAACTCCATAAAGACCATGTTTATAAATTATTTATATAAATGTTCATGAAAGACATAAATTTACAGTACTTTTTTACGATAAAACAAGATAAGCAGTAGGTATAACTTGACAATTATTGTGAATGTTTGCCAGCTAAGTGCGGGCCAGAATAAATTGGTTTGTTGAATTATATAACATTGTTGTTTTTGTTTTAATTACTTCTTACCCACCTTTAAGTTTGTTGTCCTAAGACAATTTAAAATTATATATAACAGAAATAAAATCTCAAATGAGACTATTTTATTAGATTTTTGATAACAAACAGACTTATCTGCTTCTATTGAATAAAACATTAAATGAAACATTTGAGACTACAACATTTAAAATTAGGGTACAAGTAGTTCCGGGTCCGATGAACTTAAAATAAGCTGGAAAAATCGAGTTTTGTCATATTTGATTGCAAACATCTTGATAATGAATTAGTTATTTGTCATGGTTTAATATCTTTAAATATAGTACTAACCTTTAACTTCACGATGCATAACAAAAAATAGCACAATATCTTCCCAACACGCTTTGAGATGACATTAAGTCGAACGAGAACGGGAAAATAACCTTCACCAATTTATTATTACTACTTTTGGGGAAAAAGTCTTTTCGCATATTATAGTATGTCATGTATGAACTTGTAATAAAATCTCTTTGGCTATACAATTTGTATCTGGCTGGTTTTGAAAAAAAAAAAAAACATGTTGAATGGTTGAGACTGTAGCTGCTGCAGCTTTTTATTTGTTTATTTGTTTTTGTTTATTTCTTTTTATTTGTTTGTTTTAACAACTGCTTCAGTGTGCATCATAGTAGAATTATTAAAAAACATGGGGAAGAAGGTGGTGGATGCAGGCATATCATATACATAGAAAAACAACTACGTAAGAAGAATAGAGACTAAAGAAAATAAATTTAAATGTTTCGTCAATGCTCATAGTCATTTTAGACAACAAGATTAACAACAACGAAAAAAACCGCAAGAAGCACGCATGCACTCCCATTCGCAACTCCTGATGCGTCGTCAGACGTGTGGACAGTCACCGCACCGGGCATCTCACTGGAACCCCTTTGATGTGTGCCAAAAAACCGACAGCAAACGGATTGGCGGCAGACGCGTCTGCCGGCGTTAAATACCTACCACAGACGCGCAATTTCACCCGTCTACACGACGGCGGAGTGGGGACGCATCTGCAGATGACATCGGCAGACGCATCTGTCGACGTGTAGAGCCAGCATAATGAAAAAATACGATACATTTAAAAATTTTACTACAAAAAGGTAAAAATGCAACGCAAGCCGCGAAAAAAATTTGCGATGTTTATGAACCTAGTGCAGTGCACAAATTTGGTTTAAGCATTTTCAATCCGGAAATTTTGATGTCAAAGATGCACGTCGCTCTGGTCGCGTCCTATATTACGGATAAAATGGTTGCCATTTTTGAAAGAGTGGAGCAAGATCGGCATATCAGTAGTTACGACGTAACTGAAGAACTGGGAATTGACCTCAAAATAGTTTTGGCGCATTTGAAAAAAACTGGGTACACAAAAAAGCTCGATATTTGGGTACCTCACGAGCTCACTGAAATAAACCTGATGAACCGTGTACTCCTTTGTGATTCTTTTGTTACGACTTAATGAAACCGAACCGAATGTACGACAAGAACGTGCTAAAAAGGTCGTGGACAAAGGCAGGTCAGGCTTCACAGACTGTGGCAAAACCCGGGTTAACTCGCAACAAGGTGATGCTGTGTGTGTGGTGGAATTGGAAGAGTATTATTCAATAAGAGCTGTTACCACCAGGCAGGACCATCGATTCTGAACTCTACTGCAAACAACTGATGAGATTAAACCAAGAAGTTGAGAGAAAGCGGCCTTTCATTTCATCATGATAACGCTAGACCTCACACATCTTTAGCCACTCAGCAAAAATTAAGAGTTTGGCTGTGAGGTGTTAATGCATCCGCCGTATAGTCCTAACCTTCAGTTTTCCACCTGTTTCGGTCCCTTCAGAATTCTTTAGGCAGTGTCAGGTTAACATCACGAGAGGACTGCCAAAACCACTTGTCGCGGTATTTTGATCAGATGCCTCAAAATTCCTATAGCAATGGGATCATGTCCCTACCTACAAAATGGCAGAAAGTAATAGAACAAAATGGCATCTACATACTTTAGTTAAATGTAAACTAACTATATTGAAAAATGTTTTGAATTTTTTAAAAAATGCTATGAAACTTTTTCCCCCAACCTATTATTTAAATTAATAAAAAAAATATCGGAGGGTACTTGTACAAAAAAATTACCTGCACTCTTGTCACTAGAATGTCTGCTATTGGTTTTATTGGTTTTGCTACTGCAATAGAAGAACCTAAGTTACCCTTTTTGTCTAGCTAGATTGGCCTTATGAGTGCCCACAGTGTGTCATCCCTATCCAAATATCCATTCTTTACGCCCTTTTGTTTCGACTGCGTTGTCTGTCAGTCCCTCGGATTTCTAATTTCAATAATTTTTAAGATTCTGTCTGTAAATTATTTTTTGTTATAGTTCACCAATTTAAAGCTGCATTATCAGCGAGTGACATAGGGTTTTTTGACGGAATAAGCGGTCTACAAGGGCCTGACGAACAGCTAGTTTATTATAATTTCCCTAATTCCCCCCCAGCACCGCGCAAAGATCCGCCGCGCGCGGGCCGCGCAGGAAGCGCGGGCGGCGGCGGCGCGCGCGCAGGCGGACGCGCCCCCCGCGGGCGGCTTCGGCGGCTTCGGCGGCGCGGGCGGCTTCGGCGGCATGGGCGGCGGCATGGGCGGCGGCGCTGGCGGCATGGGCGGCGGCTTTAACGCCTCCGAGTTCGGCAACTTGCTGTTCGACCAGGAGATCATGGCTGCTTTCCAGGTATACTTTACCACAACATGGTAAATTAACAGACAACGTCATTCGCCACGAGGCCTCATTCTTGAAAGAATTGCATTGGATCAGCCTTAAGGATATTCGAACATGAAATAAAAATCCCTTATTGCAAAATACATACATACATACATACCATCACGCCTTTTTCCCAACGGGGTAGGCAGAGACCACATCTTTCCACTTGCTACGGTCCTGACACACCTCTTGCGCTTCTTCCACTCTCATTAATCCTTTCATACATTCTCGTCGATTATGGGTACTCCTGACCTGACCTTTTCTGAGCACGTCTTGGACTTGTCCTAAGAACGTCTTGGACTTGTCCTAAGTACGTCTTGGACTTGTCCTAAGTACGTCTTGGACTTGTCCTAAGTACGTCCGTCTAGGCCTTCCCCTTTCAACAGCTCCATCCACCCTCGCCTTGTAAATTTGTTTCGTTAATCTGCTTTCATCCATCCTTTCCATATACCCAAACCATCTTAGCATTCCCATCTCAATTTTTGTGACAACATCCTCTTTCACACCACATCGCTCTCTTATTATGCTATTCCTTACTTTATCACTCAATGTCACACCTGCCAAACTTCGCAATGCTCTCATTTCCACTGCATTTATCCTACTTTCATCCTTCTTTTGCCATACCCAACTCTCACTTCCGTACATAAGCGTCGGCACTAACACCCCCGCATGAACAGCCAGTCGCGCCTTCTCTGACACCTCCTGGCTCTTCATAAAGGCATGCAGCGCTCCATTTAACATATTCCCTGCATGCACTCTTCTATCAATATCGCCCTCATGCCTTCCATCCCTCGTGAACCTAGTCCTCACACAAATTCTTTCACTTGTTCTACCTTTTCACCTCCAATTAAAACATCGCATTCTGTCATATCCTCATCTCGTTTAAAAACCATGGTTTTTGTCTTACTTACCTCTCGCTTCAAAATTCAAAAAATTCAAATCATTTATTGCATGTCACATTACAGTTTAGGTATGGTGGTAGTACAGGTAAGGTTTACATGTGACGCCCTGCAAGGGCATGGCAATACATGTGAGGCAAGTTAATGCTTCTAACGACGCATTCATTAATGTTACCATTACCTGTGACTCGTCGGCAGACGACGCCAGTATTACTTGGTCATCAGCGTAGAGAAGGCTTTTTTTTTTAACAAGCTCTTCTATCTCAGTCCATATTCACTGTCTTTCAGATCTGTCAAACATTCATTCATGAATAGGTTGAACAGCCATGTGGACGCTACACAACCCTGTCTAACCCCTTTATGGATGTCAAACCAGTCAGTGTACGCCCCGTTTATTCTGACGTAAGCACTGGAACACTCACAGAGAGATTTCAGCGCTCGTATCAAACAACTGCTCAGCCCATGCTCGAAAAAAGACAACCACAACTCATTCCTTTTCACCCGATCATAGGCTTTTTCCAGGTCCAAGAAAATGCAATAGACTTTTTGCAAAATAAATTTCTAAAAATCGCACAGCTATTTTTTTTTCAGTGCAAATGAAAAAAAATATAGTTATGCAAACGTACATGTTTCCGCGCTCGATACTTACTCACTTGGAATCATTTAACCACAGTGGTTTTAAATCTTAGATTTCGTCCCAGATGACGATTTTGCCTTGGTCAAAGCTGGGAACTACATCTAGTTGCCTTTGCCTTGGTTAGCCTTGGTGTCTTCAAGGCCAAAGTGAATAGGCATTTTCTAGGTAAGCGTGCACCACCATCGGCCTCGTCATCGCTTACCACCAGGCGAGACTGAGGCCAAACGCAAACGTGAATAAAAAAAAGGTTATTAATAATTTCTTTATGATGTAGGATCCTGAAGTGGCTGCAGCATTCCAAGACGTGTCGTCGAACCCGGGCAACTTTGCCAAATACCAGAGCAATCCTAAAGTCGCCGCAGTTATCGAAAAACTGCAAAGCAAGCTGGGGAAAGGTGGCGCAGGTGGTTTTCCAGGTATATATTTTTCATGTTTATTACTTCATATCTCCAGTCTACAACATCATTTAGGGTTAAAAAGCTTCCCGATTTGCGCCGAAAGCACTATGAGCGCGATTTTGACAGATGGTGCGACGTCATAAATGACGTCACCAACTCCGCCTTCTTGCACTTACGGTGCATCTGCTCCTTGGCGTTAGCACTGTAAACGTTATGTCAAATTCTTAGTTATAAGTCTCAGTGATACTCAGAATAAACTTGTAAGTGTCAAAAACTTCCCCGGCATGGATAACAAGATAACTTTTCATTCATAAAGTGACAATATCTTGCGAAATAATTGATCCTTAAATTGTGTGGTTATGTGACCACAATTTTGGCGTCCAATTTGATTTCAACGCTGATAGCAACGTTAGCGCTTTTTAATTTGGACCAGGCAATAGTGCTAAAAGTACTTTCGGCGTAAATAGGATCGCAACCTTAGTATGTTCCGTCCAACTGCTCTTTTTTTATTATTTACTATATATTGATTAAGCTAATACCCATCCATTGTGTAGCGATGACTTGATTTCAATAATGGAGGCCTTTGCCCAGCAGTGGGGCAGTATATAGGCTAATTACTCACTACTATATTGTTCCCATAAATAAGGAGATATTGTATTCAATGGAATAATTAAAACTGCTACTACTGCGCTAATGTAAAGCATCGTTAAAAACCCAAGCAAAGATTTTACAAACAAATATGCTGGGTCACCAATACACTGCACTGACCAGTTCAAATCATAAATAATCTGCAGCATTCTATTATTAGTATGTTACAATCGTACAAAAATTGCAGAAAATGGTGTTATGCTTTAGCATGAAACAATACATTATTTTCTAAATCTCTTTTCAGGCTTTGGAGGCGCTGGCGCTCCTGGTGGCGGCAAGCCCTCTGATGAGGATGTTGGTCTTGACTAAACTATATTGCCTTATTTCACGTTGCTACAGAGCAACTATTATATCTCATGCAATGTGTTGTAAGCAAAATTCACATAGCCATAATTCAGTAATAAGCCTACATTATCATATCTGCAAATATTAGTAACGGCTTACCTTGTATTTTAGCTGATTTTATGTATGAGAAACATAAAATATCCTGAATGTATGTAGGAGTAATATTTGTCTTCAACTAAATTTATTTTTGATGCATTTATTTTCAAATAAGTATTTCTATTTCGTTCTTAAACAATGCTAGAGTTAAAGTGAACTGAATCTTAAAATTAAAGAATATAGAAGTCATGAAATGTATGTAGTTATTCATGTAATATGTATGTGCATACTGAGCTCATAGAGCTGTATATCTTCTATATTTTGTTTTTTTATACAATGGAGTTTTGTTTTTTATCTGAATTGTTACTGAAGGTGCTAGCACATTGTTAATCGGAACAAACTGTACATTAGCCAGTCTCAATAATCTTGTGTATCTGTCATGTCATTAATAATAAGGTGCCTGGTGTTTCAAATAATTATTCATAAAACGGCCAAATTATATTTTTCATTTAAAAATGATTTACCTTTATTTTATGCACTAAACCATTAATAAAAATAAAAGTAATATTGTTAGAAAAAAGGCCATTCTTTTGTTTAATTTATTATTTTTAGAATACATTTCTGGCAAAATTTAATGTAATTACTGATGGTACATATATTATTATTAGGTTTTGTCTGATTACGCTAGTTTTTGTATTTAAATGGTTAATAAAATTGTAAAAGCAAATAATTGTGTTTAAATAGTCTAGGTACCTAATTTGTCTTTTTATGGTTGGCTATTCGTAATATGTAACCCTAGCTTCTGCTCACGACTGCGTCCTCGTAAAAATGCCGAAAGGCGCAATCTATAGTCGATTTACAATTTCAAGGCATATGATGTAAACAAAGATCACACCGAAACAAAATCGCTAATTTCCGCATTGATCTCACACTAAGTCGCACATAAACGTCTTGTGTTGTAAAAAAGAAAAAGAACATGAAGTTCATGCAAAACTTAAAATTAAGCATTCTTAAACGATTATTTTATCAAGAACGAAATAATGAAATAATTATGAAATCTGCTTAACAGCAATTTCATAGACTAATATATATAACTGAGCAATTTGACAACTTTTTCCTCTTACTTAAAATAAGTTGTATTTGGACCGTAGTCACAGAATAAAATAAATCTGTAGTGAAAGGAACGTTTCATGAATCAGAATCATTTATTTCGAATGCAAGTAAAACAAATACAATGTTGTCGATTTTCGGTTCCTACTATCAAATTAAGAATATAAAGTTAAGTTTGAATTATTTTGTATTTGTTATTTAATCCGTAAAAATTGAAATATTTTTTGTTAACGACAACGACACGGCGCAGGCCCCTATAAAAACTGCCTGTCAAACACAGATTACCACAGATTACAGAAGAAGACCCAGATTATCGGATCGGAGCATAGACAAGAAAGATTTCGGTCGTTTCGGGTTGCTAACATTAAAAGCATACCAGCTTTTAATATTTTCTACTATTTGGTAGTTTCTCCGTTTGTTTTGGTAACAACGTTCTGATATCATTTAATGTCAAGACATCATTTTATCATAAAAAATTGACCCTTATAACGTGATCACAAGCATAATTAACATTGACATTGTGTAGTAAACAGTAGTTTTTTGTGTAACTTTTTATTCGTCAATAATATGTACTCAAGATGAGTCAATCAATGTTAGCTCATTATGAAACAAAACGCAACTTAGCTCACAAGCGGTTAGAGTCTTTCCCAACGTGGGCGATAACGCCCCCTTGTGAGCGCTGCAGGCCTAAAGGGGGGCGGTAAGAGACCCAGAAAAAAAAGGGGGCATTGTGTAGGGCTTTGGGGTCGATTTATAATTTCATCTACCTAGCTAGGAAGACTCTTAGACACCGACTGAGCTCTCGACTCTCGACTACATCTTGTGAACATCAACTTATATTAATTAAGATATAGCTATATAAAAGACCGCGGGCAATCATGTTTTAACAAGTTTATGTTAAATAATCCGAATTGTACATTCCTATACCAATCGGCTGGTTCTATAATACTTGTTCTTGCTTGTCGAGTACGATTGGGCGTCGAATGAGATAAACGAGTTTATGCACGTTTGTCTTATTCCTGTTGGTGCGTGCTGCTTATGCAATCCTATTTAAGCGACGTAAATTTATTTTATTTTCATTTGCGGTTTCGCGCATAATAGATAAGCAGTACTTGATTTCAACACTTACGTATTTCTTAAAACAAAACAATGTCGGAAGTAAAAAAGAAGAGACGGCAATACTCTGCGGAATATATTAAATTCGGATTTATTGAAAATCCCACAAACCCGTCGTCGCCTTTGTGTCTTCTATGTCTAAAAACATTTTCGAACGAAGCAATGAAGCCTTCAAGACTGCAAGATCATTTGAATAAAATGCATCCAGATAAGACAGAAAAGAATGTAGCATATTTTCAAGACCTAGAGAAGAAGCATAATACGCAGCCAAGTGTATCAAAACTATTTTCGGCGGCTGCTAAGCAAGATGACGACGGACTTCGAGCTTCGTACAATATCTCTTTGTTATTTGCTCAAAAAGGCAAACCACACAACATCGGAGAAGAGTTAATTTTGCCAGCAATAAAGGAAGTAATAACTACTGTGCTTCATAAACCGGCCGCAGATATTATCCGAAAAATTCCTTTGAGTAATAATTCTGTGCAAAGACGAATTGATGAAATGGCTGAAAACATTGAAGAATCATTGTGCAACCATCTGAGGACTAGTCAATTCTCAATTCAGCTCGATGAGTCCACTTTACCAACTAATGAAGCGTTGTTGCTATCTTACGTGAGGTTTATTAAAGATGAGAAAATACGTGAAGAACTATTGTTTGCCAGAAATTTGGAGACAGATACAAAAGGCGAAACCATATTCAATACATTGGAAAAGTTTTGTGAAGAGAAAGAGATTCCTTTGAAAAATATTATATCAGTTGCTACGGATGGCGCTCCGGCTATGACAGGGCGCCATAAAGGCTTCATAGCATACTTAAAGAATAAAATTCCAGATGTCCTTGCTATACATTGCGTTATTCATAGACAACATTTGGTTGCTAGAAACTTAAGTGAACGACTATTTCAATCACTGCCATATGTCATCAAAGCAGTCAATAAAATCCGTAGCAGCTCTTTGAATGATAGATTATTTCATCAGCTTTGTGTTACTAATGACGAAGATTTCAACCGTTTGTTGCTTCATACTGAAGTTCGTTGGCTGTCAAGAGGCAATTGTCTGATTCGATTTTACAACCTGTTTGACTCTATGATAGAGTTCTTGGAAACTAAAGATACAGAACTGCGCAACAAGCTCATAACATCAAAGAATGATATAGCTTACATGACAGACCTGTATAAAATGTTTAACGACATGAACCTCCAACTGCAAGGCGATGAACTAAATTTAATTAAAACAAAAAATGTCGTTGCTGCTTTCGCAGCTAAACTGCTTCTGCACAAAAAGAATATGGGCAGACGTGAGTTTCACAATTTTCCGAATGTATCAGTATACTGCAGTAACGACGACTTGTTTGCCTACTGCCAACATTTGGAAAACCTCCACATTGACTTCACCGAACGATACCAGGACATTTTAAACTTGGAAATACCAGACTGGGTGTTGGATCCGTTTTCAAATGTCAACACAGCAATGTCACCTCAGCTGGAAGAAGAACTTATAGAATTGACAACAAACGAAGAAATAAAAATCAAGTTCAAAAATGGATATCAAGAATTTTGGCTACAACAACCGATCCCGCAATTGTACCCTGGATTGTGGTCAATTGTTCAACGATTTTTGATAGCATTCCCATCGTCATATTTGTGTGAACGTGGATTTAGTGCTGTGGCAACGCTGCTTACTAAAAAGAGAAATCGTTTGCGTGTTACCGAACGTGGCGACTTGCGGCTGTTTTTGAGTAAATTGGAACCTGATATCAACAAACTTATTGAACAGCATCAGATTCAACCTTCACATTAGTTTTCATATAAGAATTGATTATGTTTGTTTTATTTTCAATAAAAGATACTCTGTCCGAATACTATAAACTTGCGTTTCAATAATCAGTTAAAAGTACTTAGCGGTTTTTAAGTATGTTTAAAAAGGGGGGCGTTAAAAAATAATTTATTCTTAAAGTGGGCAGTAGACAAAAAAAGGTTGGGAATCCCTTATTAGAAGATGCTGTGACGTGTTCACGGAAGTGTTTGAAAGATTCGTGTACTTTGCCGCGTTTTGAAGTTTGGTGTTCGCGTCTAGATGTTATCATGGATTCATTTAACAAAGCTCATACGAGTTTAATATCTGAGCTGAAGAACAGTAAGGCCACAGAAGAGAGAATTGATCAGGAAACAGTATTTCAAGAACAAGCAGAGGACATGTATTTTGAAGTTTTGGAAACTAAACGTAAATTGTTGCCGGAAGAAAAACCTACATCTAAATTGACATCAAATCAGTCTGATTTATATTCAAATAGTAAACTTCCACCCATCAAGTTGCCTACTTTTTCTGGTAGTTTTAAAGATTTTCCCGGTTATATAGATTTGTTCAACACTCTAGTTCACGATAGAAAGGATTTACAAATGTGAAGAAATTTCAGTATCTTCAAACATCTCTCTCTGGGGAACCTATTAATATCATATGAGCATATCCTATTTGTGAAGCAAATTTGTAACATGAAACCTATGAACAGTGGTTCAGCCGCATAACATGCGGAAGTTGCTTGATACTTTCAATGAAAAATTGTCACTGCTTAGTGGTTTGGGGCTACCTTTAAAGCTTTTATACAATATGTAACGATTTAAGAACGTGTCATTATTAGGTATCGAGATTAGGTTCTTTTTATGTCATAATTTTAGCTAAATATAGGAAAAAAAATATATCCTAGTAAAAAAATGACACATTCAAAGCAACATGGGATATCGTATCGAAATCGATACCCATCGTCGTGATCGTGAACGACAATACAAGTTATTGATTTGAAAGGTGAAGCGCGCAAAAGCATGCTTGTTTCTATTTTTATGCCTTATCAATGTTGTCTTTTGATTATTGTGCTACGGACCCTGAGCATTATAGTTATTCTGTTTTTTTGATTTTATGCGTTTTAATACGTATGAACGCCAAACAAGTTTAGGCTACACTATTATGCTTTTTGGAAATATGCCACTCAATATGAAAATCGTGACGATTAGAAAAATCAGAAATATGGAACACGATATTATGAAAATGAACATTAGCTTAGGATTGGTGAGCCTTTATAAATACTTAATAAAAATCGATAGATTGTCTTTCAAAATTTGTATTTCAGTAAACTAAGGCCAATTTCGGGAGATCCACTGAATTGAATCAACAACTTTAAAGTTGATAGCCTTACCTAAAATTATAGGGCGAAGTCACACACGCACAGTTTTGTCCATCCGACACCCGTCGGGCAAACCACGTGTATGGTAGGCTAATGACTATGATTCATTCGATGATTTCCCAACACTATTGTCAATACTCAATACGCCATGTTTTTTAGAAATAAGACATGTAAGATGAAACAGACTATAGTTTTGCAATGAAGAATAAGAATTAGAAGAATTAAGAATAAATAAGCTCAAACTCAAATTAACTTTACAACGAATAACTTAACGTGGGCAGTTCGGCATAGTCATAGCCCTCTAGATGGCGCTGTATCAAAAATCATAGAATTATTTTATGGTACCTACCTTTTGTTGAGGTGTAATTAAAAGACCTCAAAAATATAAACATTTGTAAAAAAGATATTTATAAAGCACCGTAACTCCCCGAGATATAGCAACTTTAAGTCATATTTTAGGACGTCATTTGCTGTCTTATTTCTTTGCGTTTTGCAAAATTTGTTCGGCAGCTATATTAACTTTTGCGTTATGAATTATGGTTTCTTAACAAAAGTTGCTATAAATTGTGTTACCGAATGGTATAGTTATTTAGTTTGAAGGGCCATAAGAATTTTACTTAAGTAAATAAACTAAAAGTTGTCACAGGGCCTTTTTTAAATGTATTTTTGAACGAAATAACAAATTAAATGATGTTATCGAATTCCCTATTTTAAAGTTTTCATATAATATGCATTCGACTTATTTTCTATGGTTACTTTGACATTAAAGTCAATTAAAAAAACTAATTTAAGGCCTGCGCAGACGACGTACGCGGAGAAAAAGTACGCTCCGCGAATACAAATTCCCCCGCATACTCAACGCACCCGGTGTGCGATCATTTGTTGTCCGAGAGTATTTAAATATTTTGAGATTATGTTGTGCTGTAACCTGTAACATACATGAAGTTTAAGCAAAAGAGAAGACGTTTTGCAAGAGAATACTGTGCCGGTTACTTTAATCCGCTACGCTACGCTCCGCGGGCGTCCGCGGAGTTTCGGCGGATTTTTGGTTCGGCGTACTTTTAGTCGGTCGTGTGCGTTGCTCGATACAGTTTGTAAGGGATCTATTTCGACGGAGAAAAAACTACGCCGCGGATAATACGTCGTCTGCGCAGGCCTTTACACTTGTATAGCTACTACATCCTAAACCATGTCGTTTTTGTAAGTCTTTTGATAATCACCCAGTATTTATTTATCAGACAAGCATAAAGCTTATTTTATGTTGCAGCCGGACATTTTTATTAGGGTTCCTCATAACTGGCAGAAAGTTGATGCTCCGAAACTTACATACGTACACAACTTTATCCCAACCGGGGTCAACAGAGGTAGTGACTGTTGCCGTGGTTACAAAAGAAAGAGTTAACAGAAGGACCACTCGCGCTTGCGTGACTGCCCAGGGTTACTACTATTCGCTCTGAATTTTTAAAAATTAAGTGGTCAGGTTATACCTACTTGACAGAACCGGCTAAAAATATATATTATATTGTTTGGATGTAGTTCCTTTATTTGGTCAATGATGACTTTAATAAATGAGTAGGTACGTTTTGTTTAATAGGGTAACAAAATTTGGTGAGTTACTAATTTTTGGGTTACAAAAAATTTGGATGTCACTTTTATTCAAATTTGGTGAACAGTTAAACTTAAGCCATTCAAATCAAACTTTATTTGTTTGCAATATGGAACTTGCAAAAGCTATTAACTGAAGGCAGATTTTTTTTCTTATTTCGCCTCTAGCGGCTTGATATTTGATAATTCTATTTACTAAATGGCCACTGGTGGCAGACTAGACACTTCCAAAACAAAATTCATCATGTGAAAAATTGCACCAAGTTCGGCAAAAACAGAAACACTCACGACAGTGTGACGTACATATTCTTATTTATGAGTGAGTCTTGCCGCGACACTGATGCTCACCGGTATTGCCTCTATAAAATGACTGGTTTGTTCTAAGCTTAATATTTGTCAGAGGCGCGACGCTGCGCTGAGCCTCGCGAAGCAAAGGCTCTCGGTGTGAATTGACCTAATAGGACTAAAAGAATCTTAGTAAGATTTGTCCATCACTTAGGGCCCTTACACATTGCGACATTTTGCAGCGATACAAACGCGATTCAGTATCACTCAATACATACCTTACCTTTACACACACACGTTACAAAAAGCAGCGATAGAATCGCGATGCATTCGCGATTGAATTAGCTGGCCGCTGCGGCGCTGTGCTGTGATACATTCGCGATATAGCATCGATGTAAACGCGATACAGGATCGATACAAATGCAACGACACAAAACGTTCAATTTTGCAACGACAGCCACGCTACAATCGTGCAAAACGTGCGTGTGCTTGGATGCAAATCATCATTTCAGCCGAACGACGCCCACTGCTGGGCATAGGCCTCCCCCAAGGATCTCCACAACGATCGGTCCTGCGCTGTCCGCATCCAGCGGCTTCCCGATGCAAATACAATGTAGCAAATGCTACAAACGCGCGTTTCCATCGATTCAAATGCGCGTTTGAATCGATACAAATACATGTTGATCGCCGGGGTGGCGATGCAGTCGCGCGACTGTCAAACACAGATCAGAATTATGCTGTCAAACGCGCGTACATATTGCTGCAAAAAGTCTCTATGTACTCGTACAAAGGCCCATAATTTGAAATCAAACATAACATTATTGTACCTTGTCATTACACATACACGGAAAGAACGCTTGAAGTTGCCTGAGCATAGGGTTGAAAGCTTCACTTTCAGCCCATAATCCCTTTTCTAGCCCTAAGTTTTTTTCAGCCCTAGGGCTGAAATAAAATAACTGTCAAATGTCACCTTCTATTTTGACATTCCTTTTGCGGCAAGTCGATGTATTCTATTCAGCCACAGCTGTATTTGAAATTTCTATAACTTGATTCAAATGAATATTTAAACAATCGAAGCAGGAATATACGCAATAATGTATGTTTCACATTATGTAATTAGTATTCAATTGAATAAATTTGAGCTAAGCATTTACGATAGAAATGAAAAAAAAAAACATTTTCTTTAAATAAAATAAGGCGGGGAATTCCATCATCATTGTCTAAGTAGTTATCTTTTTTACAAATATTTAAAAAAAAATGGTTGAATTCCACAGACAAAAAAAAGGTGGGTTTGCAACTATTCGAAATTCATTCAGTTGTTTCGTAAATCGAGTGAGAAGTTTATTTGGTTGAACTTATGTATCTGATTTTTATTTACTTTCCTTATTTTCGTAATGAAAAGCAGAGTGTTTACCTTGGAAGAAAGACCTTTTCAATGCCCTCGAACTATTAGCGCTCTCGCTACGCTCGCGCGCCAAACCATCTCGTGCATTGAAAAGGTAACTTTCTCACCTTGTGTAACAATCTACTATTACATTATTGTAAATCATTCATACCTGTGTTAAACACTCCATCCATTATTTTGGCACATATTTGGCAACCTATTCAACTATGCCAGTGGTGATCTTTAACGTGGTTCATGAAAAAGAAATCAACAATTATTAGCATGAAAGTTTTTGACCAAGAAACTAAATTTCATGAAAAAGGGAAAAAAACAAAATTACTAGATTTGATTACATAGCTATGTCCTTTATTGAACTTAAACCTCATTTATTCTTCCCCAACCCATTCTTATCTTCTTTTCGTGAAGTTTCAGCCATGATGGCATACCCTTGGGGAAGGAGTGAGCATTAGGAAATCTTAGCGGTGGTGGTGGTTTCTCAAATGGATCTTCGTTTTGCAGCTTACGCAGCAGATATTCCTTATTTATTTGCTTAGGATCACGGTATTTATCCATGTAAAGATTAAATGGTTTTCTTCGTGGAAACCACTCCTGTGGCCGGATGTAAGGGGGTGCAAAGTCATACTCGTAAACTAAAAAAAAAGGTTTTTTATTAATGATGTCTAATGCTTGATCGGGAGACTAACATTCTTATATTTAATCATACATACAGAAAAATACTTACTAGGTTCTTTTAACTTCAATATGTTGTGAAAGAAGTTTCTCACAGAGTTGTCCCAGTCACTCTGATAGAAGGCAAGGCCTGCTGGAGTGATCTGGTCCTGGTATTTTTTATACCAATCTCTTGTTACAAAGGTCCTAGATTCAAGCAATGATGAAGTCACTATAAAATATAAAGAAATACTCAGTAAATCTTATGATTACAGAAATAACTTTAAAAGATGTTGCTATAAAAACTCTAGTTGACTGAAGATTGAATACTCAGTTTTCTATTACACCATCTATAAGTGTTTATTATACTAACTCATACAGTATTTATGTGAAACATTTATTTTAGTATGGGTGACAACACAAAACAACTGACCTTTTGGTAATTCATAGGATACTTTCCCATTCTGCTTATAAAGCACAAACACATATCTATGAAATCCAGTTCCCTTCAATGGAAAAGGCTGTAAATAATCCACAATTGTGTCTCCCTTCTCCACAAAGTCACCAGGGATGTTTGCCACCAGCCAATGGACATACTCTTTCTCACTCTCTGTTAGGTGTCCATCGAGACTTGTCAAGGCCAGAGTCCAAAGACTGTCATTATCAGACTCATAGGCCACTGCAGGCCTTTCTAAAGCCTCAGCAGGTTTGACTACATTCCCTGTACACACAGGCAACAAGTTGCCATCTTTCAGGTTATAATGCACTTCTAAATTTTTGAGGGGTACAAAGTATCCCTCCCCATACAAATGTTCAAAAATACCATAGTGCTCTGCTATTTTATGTTTATGGTGTGGTCCTAAGGTTTTTAACCATTCTTTTTTTGCCTCAGTCAAATCAACTTCCAATTTATGATTGCGGGCTAACTGCTCTAGGGTTTTGTCAGCTTTCAACTGTTTGATGTGCTCTAAGCGGCCATGACGTTCTTTAGATGCTATATCCCTGCAAATTAACACACCATCATAAGTCTTCACCGACAGGAAATTATTTCCATTAGATTTTATTTTATTCCGAAGATTTTGTAGGTTATGCAATGTAAAATGTGCAGGAGATGAAAATACTTACTTGATTCTGGGAAGGCCGATATCTATCCTGGTCGTGTAAACTTCATCCTTATAATTTAGTTCATCTAGTCGTTCTTTTACAGTTCTGCAGTAAATAGGCGCCTTTCCTCTTATTCTATGACCAAGACGGATTTGTTGAAGTTGCACATTAACCGATAATGATTTCTTAAATGTGTTTAACATTTTAGATTGCAATTAAAGTAAATGATGTTGTTTATTTAATCACAACATTCAATTGTAGGTAAAAAGATATTTATTACAAAAGTTAATAAACACAACAACAGCTGCCCTGCCCCCACTCAAAAGTCGAACAAAAGACAACACTGACAGGACAACCAACACACACCGACACCACAGACTACTAACTAGGGAACAAGTTAAGGTCTGTTCAAACCTGCCCCCCGATCAGAAAGTTATCGACCGATTCGGTTATTTTCTTTTATTTTTAATTATTTTTTTAAGTAGGGTAGGTTTTATCTAATTTGGCTCATGAAAACTTAGGGCCTTTGGCTTCAACATATCAAATGATTGCTACCGCTTATCGGATCATCTATAGTTCATACTTTACCGAATCGGTCGATAACTTCGTCCTGAATCTGGGGCTGAGCGGTATTCGCTGCTGCTGTTGTGGGTAGCGGTCTAGAGCCAGACCGGAGACGTCACGCCGATCACGCGAACTTATTTCTATGCAAAAAAGTCTGCCATTTTCTGCGGGGGACGAGGTAACGTGTGTGCGTCTGAGTCAACACTGATGCATTTTTCGTAGACGTCGCCACACATGCACACTATGAAAATATTTAACACTGGCATGAACAAGACGCACACAAATGCATTCTCACACAGTGGCAACCTGTACATGCACGAATCCTATGTCAGATTGAAATGAACAACATAGTGCTTGACGCTATCCATAAATTTTGTCGATTACTTAAGATGCAAATTATTCATTTCACAGGTATTTTTTAATAAACGAGCGGCCCAAACAAACTTCGTTCTGTCAAATGTTTGACAGCTGGTGTCCATTTTGCCCGTTTTACTCCGACTTGAGTTACTTTTACTATTATTTTTCACTGTTTTTTTTTTTCAATCATAATAAAATATATGACTTGCCTGTATAAAGTCGACCCGCCTGATGGTGCGCGGGACGCGGGAGGGGGATGCTTTCGGCTAATCAACTTAGAGTCTGAATGCTCTAAGACAATCAATCACTTCAATCAGTCACCTTAAACACAGGTTTGGTGTAAAGTGTAAACCTATTTCAGGTACCAGCCTCTCACACCTTAGGATTATTCTTTTAATTTGTTAAATACCTACATTTAATTTGTTATATACATTACTCACGTAATAATATATCTAAGTGCTATATTTAAGTTCATATTGTTAAGAGGAAATAAATATTTCATTCATTCATTTATTCATTCACCTGTCGGCTACCGACGGCGATAGATGTTTAACGTCAAAGCTTGCGCGGTTGCAGCCTTGTGTCTGCTCCACATAAGATGAATAAATTGCCGAGTCTACACAGTAAAATTAGGAGGTCAATGCTTTAAAACGTGGCGACTTATTTTCAACCGACTTCAAAAAAAGGAGGAGGTTCTCAATTCGACTGTATGTTTCTCTTTTTTTTTTATGTTTGTTACCTCATAACTTTCGACTGGGTTAACCGATTTTGATCATTCTTTTTTTATTCGAAAGCTGGTGCTTTCCGAATGGTCTCATTTTAATTTGGTCTGGTTTTGACAGTAACATCCATGAGAAAACCATATAAGTCTTAAATCTAGATAGACAAAATGGACGACAATTGAACGAATAACTTAATATTACGCCAACTGATTTTGATCTTCTTTATTTATTTGAAAGCTGATGGTGCCCGTGTGGTCCCATTTTAATTCGGTCCAGTTCTGACAGTGGCATCCATGGGAAATCCATGTAAGTCTTAAATCTAGATAGGCAAAATACGCGACAAATGGACGGGTAAGTCAATATTACGCCAACCGATTTTGATATTTCTTTTTTTATTTGAAAGCTGATGCTGCCCGTGTGGTCCTATTTTAATTTGGTCCAGTTCTGATAGTGGCATCCATGGGAAATCCATATAAGTCGTAAATCTAGATAAACCATATGCGCGACAAATGGACGAATAACTCATTATCACGCCAACCGATTTCGATGCTTCTTTTTTTATTGGAAAGTATATACTTCAAGGGCAGTTTGATGAGTGTTAGGTTCTGATTATGGGATCCATGACAAAGTAACGGAATTCTTCAATTCTTAGGAGCAATTGGAAGATACTTTTTCGATGTATAAAATAAATAAGAACTATTTACTGAAAATCAAGAAATAAACAAAAAATTTAACAAAAAAAAAACCAACTTCAAAAAAAACTATGCCAAAACAAAGCACTAAAAAGAAAGAAATAATAAACAAACAAACAAAAATATCTTTATTTAAATAGACCTGTTACAAGTACTTTTAAATCGTCATTACAAGGAAAAAAAAAACTAAGTAATAGACTTAAATACTATAATAATATGAATACATAAATACACTGTATACAAACATAATGTTTCTCTACCACCGCATCGGAAGTTGATCTTATGTAGGTTTGTAACTGCCTACATACGTAAACGTGATATGTAAGAAATAGGTATATTGGGGTAGGTACTTATATTGTAGTGTTTCCTTGGCTGACACCGACTCCAACAATAGCAATAATTGTACCTACATTATATTAACGTATAAGTTTTAGAAGAATACGCAATTATTTCTTCACTTTTTAGTGCTTTGTTTTGGAATAGTTTTTTTTGAAGTTGGTTTTTTTTTGTTGAAATTTTCAAAGAAAAACATTGCAACAAGCGTCTCCTTCAGGTGTGCATTCATTTTGTTTTCAACATTGTGTTAATAAAGTTTTCCTAGTACTTTCAATGTGTTTTGATTATTTTACATTGTTATTGCTATTTCGTTGGTATTATGGATTCATGATTTTTCCAGGTGAAGACATAAATGTAAATATTACAATTTCAGAGGCTACTGGCGTGTCTATGTAAACTATTAAAAAGTAAAGTAAAAGCGGCCGTATTTGGTCCCACGTCTAATAAATAAATGGTATTTAATTAGTTTATTTTTATTTATAATACTAAAACAAACACTAACACATCTGAAGTTATAAATTTCCTAAATAACAACACGGAGATTTTATTAATCGTGTGTTGAGATATCTCGTCGCGGCGTAATGCCGTGTGTGTGCGTGCGCTAACCCCCGCCCCGCGTTCCGCGGACCATCAGGAGGGTCGACTTTATGGCGGTTAACCTATACCTTTCTGTTTGAAAGAATTTTCACGATCGAATCAGTAGTTTTGAACCTATTTAATACTAACAAACAATCATGTCTTTACTCTTTAAAGTAATAGTATAGATAACACCTGACACATTCATTTAGTAAAATTTACGGAATATTCATTAGGTTAAAGTCAAAAACTAAATATTCTATTTACGGATCACGTAAAAAAATACTTGGCTGACTAACCTAAAAACCAATAGAGATCAATTAATATTTCATTTGATGATTCAAGAATTCAGATCAGTCTTTTTATGTGGGTAACTAAAGGAAGACCACAAAAATAATAGAACAGGATGTTGCTTTATCCACATATAACTGGTTCCAATATCATTACAGGCAGGAGATTTTTGAGATATCTGAATGCAGGTTTTTTCATCTCAGTATAATATGAAGAAAAAAACGAAAATAAATAATTATTATAATAGTAAATAAACATCAAAACTTAAAATTTAACTAATAATTTTTAGGATGAGTTTCTTTTTCGGACATAGTGGCGCGACTAGGCCTTTACGCCTAATTTTTTCTTCACCATTAAATAAATACCAAACCTAGTTGATTCAGAAACATTTACATCCATAGTGCTAATTCAAGCTCCACTTATAACGCAAGCTTGACGTTTTTTCTGAAAAAGTGAGAAACACAGTTTTTTCTTAAAGTTTTGAATGCCGTTTTAAAAAAGCTATTTTTTTTTTATTCAAATCCTTTTCAATAACTTAACTTTCAATATCTATCAACTATTTAACATGCTGATTACAAGTGGTAATTCAAAGACATCATCCTTTAGCCTCCATTTAAAGTATCAGAAAGAGTAAAAACCAGTTTTAGGGTATCAAATAAATCTTAGTTATACGTAAACTAAATGAATTTAAATATAAAAAATATCACTAAAAAAAATTAATTTGGCGACTATTAAAGTAAATCCACCTAACTAATCGTTTTGTAGCCTATATTGATTGGTAAAACGATTTTAGATCTATAAAATACCTTATTTCCGAATAAAAAGCCGTGCAGATAGAAGAAAAAAAAATCAAATGTCACAGTTAAACGCTTCAACATTTGACGTTATTTTGCTTTTATTTTATCCAAGCCACAGAAAAACAGAGAAACGTAAAAATACGAAAGAGTTCTAGTAAATGAAGGATTATACTACTTAAGTACGAATACGTTATCTTTTTAGAGCATTATGACCGGAGACGCCACGCGAACTTATTTCTATGCAAAAGTCTGCCATTTTCTGCGGGGGACGAGGTAACGTGTGTGCGTCAGAGTCAATACAGCTGCATTTTGTTGGAGATGTCGCTACACACGCACATTATGAAAATATTTAACACTGGTATGAACAACAACATTTTCACACAGGGGCAACCTGTACATGCACGAATCCTATGTCAGATTAAAATGAACAACATAGTGCTTGACTTGACACTATCGATAAATATTGTCGATTACTTTTATTGCAATTATTTCACAGGTGTTTTTTGGTAAACGAGCCGCCCAAACAAACTGCGTTCTGTCAAATATTTGACAGGTGGTGTCCATTTTGCCCGCTTTTCTCCGACTTGATTTACATTTACTATTATTTTACACTCAATTTTTGGTTAATCATAATAAAATATAGCTTATATCACTCCAGATAAATATTTATATTGCTTTCGGCCAATCAACTTAGAGCCTGAATGCTCTAAGCCAACCAATCACTTCAATAAGTCACCTGTCGGCTACCGACAGCGATAGACGTTCAACGTCAAAGCTTGCGCGGTCGCTTGCAGCCTTATGTCTGCTCCACATGAGATAAATACAAAAATGGAATTGCCGAGTCTACGTAATAAAAAAATATGAAGTCAAAAGTACTTTCGATGTGTTTTGATTATTTCACATTGTTATTGCTTTTTGTTAGTTTGTATTCATGATTTTTCCAGGTGAAGATATAAATGTAAGTAAATAAGACAATTCCAGAGGCTACTGGCGTGTCTATGACAACTATTAAAAAGCCAACGTATTCGGTCACACGTCTTATAAATAATTGATATTTAATTAGTATTTATTTATAATACTAAAACAAATACTAACACATCTGAAGTTTTAAATTTCCTAAATAAAAACATTATACCGTGTGTACCCGTGCCCCGCGTTCCGCGGACCATCAGTAGGGTCGACTTTACGGCGGTTAACCTATAGCTTTCTGTCAGTGAAATAATTTTCACGATCGGATCAGTAGTTTTGGAGCCTCTTCAATACTAACAAACAAACAATCAATCAAGTTTCCTCTTTATAGTAATAGTATAGATAACACATGACACATGTATTCAGGAAAATTTACGAATATTTATCAGGTTAAAGTCGAAAACTAAATTTCTATTACCGGATCATGTAAAAAAATACTTGGCAGACTAACCTAAAAACTATAACATTTCATTTGATGATTCAAGAATTCAGATCAGTCTTTCTATGTAGGAACTTAACTAAGGAAGACCATAAAAATAATAGAACAGGATGCTCCTTTATCCGCATTTAACTGGATCCAATCTCATTTCAGGCAGGAGATTTTTGACATATCTGAATGTAGGTTTTTTCATCTCAATAGATAGAGAAAAAAACGAAACTAAATAATTATTATAATAGTAAATAAACATTAAAACTTAAAATTTAACTAATAATTTTTCAGATGAGTCTCTTTTTCGGACTTAGTGGCGCGACTAGGCCTTTACGCCTGATTTTTCCTTCACCATTAAATAAATACCAGGCCTAGTTGATTCTGAAACATCTATATCCATAGGGTAAGTCGACGCATGCTTGACTTTTTTTCGAAAAAGTGAGAAACAGTGATTTTCTCAAAGTTCTGAATGCCGTTTAAAAAAGCTTAAATGTTTTTTCATTCATTGACTGGCTTGTTGGCGCAATGGCAGCGATCCTGCCTTTAGCGCCAGAGGTCGTGGGTTCGATCCCTACCCATGACAAATATTTGTGTGACGAACATTTGTATTTGTTGTGTGTCTGGGTGTTATTATCTATTTAAGTATGTATTTAGAAATATTTAAGTATGTTTATCAGTCTTTGACGCCCATATTACAAGCTCAGCTTAGTTTTGGGGTCAGATGATCTTGGTGTGAATTGTCCCAGATATTTATTATTTATTTATTTATTATTCAAATCTTTTTCAATAACTTAACTTTCAAAACCCAACAACTATTTAACATGCTGATTTCAAGTGGTAATTCAACGACATAATCCTTAAGCCTCCATTTATAGTATTAGAAAGAGTTCCCTAATAAGGTATCAAATAAATCTTAGTTAAAGGTAAATTAAATGAATTTAGCAAAAAAAAATATCACAAAATGTTTTTCATTTGGCAACTATTTAAGAAAATCCACCTAACCAATCTTTTGTAGCCTTATTAGACGTGAATGCGACTTAAGGTGGAATTCATTTTGGTAGCTTCACATTCTTGAGTATTAGGTTGCTGGATGTCTTCAAAGGTTTCATATTTTATTGTTGTGGTGTTGACGTTTCTGGTTCAGTCTAAAACAATATTTCAATATTGATTAGTAAAAAGATTTTAGATTTATAAAATACCTTATTTCCGTATAATTGTAAGATGTTAAAAAGCCGTGAAGATAGAAGGACAAAATTCAAGTCACTGTTAAACGTTTCCAAATTTGACGTTATTTTTATTTTATCCAAGCAACAGAAAAACAGGGAAACGTTAAAATGCGAAAGAGTTCTAATAAATGAAGGTTTATACTACTTTAGTACGAAATTACGAACACCTTATCTTCTAGTTAAGCCGGTTCTGGTTTGCTAAAAAGTTCCAAAAGCCGGAATAACGTCGACAATAATAGCTATGGCAAGAACAAAAGCAAAGGTGAATTTTAACTGTCATACCTGCCAATAAAAAAACTTACCTTTGTTTGATAAATTCAAAGTTGGTGCAGCCCAATGTTCTAATCTCTTCTTAATATTAGCTTGCATGATAAAAGCTAACCTTTCAGAATGCAGTGAGCAAATTGTGCTCGTGCGTTTAGGAGTCCACGATACATAATTTGCACAAGCTTGGTACGTACCAAACGTACCAAAAAATCCTATATCGATCAGAATCAGAATCAGAATCATTTATTTGCCTTTGAATATGGTACATGTCAGATCACAAATAATTACGCCAAAAAGTTCATACATATTCAGCTATATAAATAGCATGCAAATATAACAAAAATCATAATATTAGGTCATCCATTACTCATAATTCGAAATAAATTTTCATAGTGCAGAACAAAAATTCAAATAGAAATTAAAATCAATACAATACAAATTAAATGTCATTATTACTGATCAAATGTCAATCTTAGAGTTAAGGTATTCATCAACTGAGTAAAAACATTTAACCCTCAGTCAGTCAAATAGTCGACTTGTAAATACATTCAATGGAAGCTTAGTCAGTGAATAAGGTAGTTTGTTAAAAAAAAAAATACAACTTGGGTAACTGTTTCTTTTATAATATTGGGTCTGCATTGTGGGCAGCAATAGTTTCCCTTGATGTCTTATTTTTTTAATTGAATAGTCATCTTTATGCAAAAACAATTGTGGGTGAGATTTGACAAAAACACAACACTCCATTCTAGGTAAGTTCAGGGGAGGAAACAGTTCCTTGCACGATGTTACGGGTGGGGCGTTACATATGGCACGAACGCAGCGCTTTTGCGCGATGAACGCTGCATTCATATCTACAGAGTTACCCCAAAGTATTATGCCGTATTTAAGGTTCGATGCTACATATCCATGGTATGCCATTAAAGCAGCCCTTCGATGTACCTGGGTGCTTAGGCGCCATAAAGCATAAGAAAATCGGTTGATTTTTTTTTGCAGACTTTTTCTACGTGCTGTTTCCACGAGCACTGATTGTCTATAATAAAGCCTAAGAAGTTAACTGTACTTGACTCGACTAGTAGTTCACCATTAATTTGTACATCCAGATTATCTTCTTTAGGCTTTCTGTTAAAAAACCGTACGTATTTGGTTTTGCCTATGTTTACGCATAAGTTATTTTTGTCTAGCCAATTTGCTATACTCGTTATGGTATTGTTAATATCTACGTCATAATTTTCAGATTCCTTTGTAATTACTAGTGATATGTCATCGGCGAATAGATGACATTGATGATTGGTTACCAATGGCAAGTCATTAATATAAATTATAAATAGTAATGGTCCTATAATTTTTCCCTGTGGTACACCTACATTATTTACAGAAACCATGGATTTGAAGGTTGTTTCTTCTTTAAGAGTATTTAAGCATTTTATTTGTACATATTGGCGTCGATTTTGAAATAAGATTTAAGCCAATCAAGTGATGTACCTCTCAAGCCATATATTTCACACTTTTTGAGAAGTATTTCATGAGATACAAAATCAAATGCTTTGCTCATGTCAAAGAAAATACCTGTCGTTTCTTTTCCTTTGTCAACAGATTCAGTTACCTTTTTATTAATTGAAATGCTGTGTGTAACGAAGTGGACTTCCCTTTGCGAAATCCACTTTGATTATTTGTCAAAATTTTATGCTTCTCAAGAAATTCAGAGATCCTTGTATGCAGAGCTTTTTCAAATACTTTGGCTAACAATCCATTTTGTCTTTTTCATCTTTTTTGTGTATAGGGTATATGACAGATATTTTGAATTTTTCAGGAAATTTACCTTGTGCCATTGACTTATTCACCAAATGGCAAATGACGTCAGCTAAGATTGTGACACAGTACTTAAGAATGTTTGTAGGAAATTAATCGTATCCCACTGAATTGGTATTTGTAAGTGAATTTATTATTCGGAATATTTCAGTATTTTTGACTGGATGAAGAAAAATGCTATTACTTATACGACTAGTTATGCTAGGAGAATTTGATGTCATTTTAGTTTTTGGTATTTTATTTGTAATGTCTATAAAGAATTTATTAAAGCAATTGCATATGTCAATGGGGTTAGATATTTGAGTATTATTTTGTTTTATACACACATCAAAAGTGTCTAGGGATCAAGCATTTTTATGCGGATTTCTTGAGATTGAGATGTGGCTTTGTAATAAATTTATGATTTTATAAATTTATATGGATCCTTTTTGGTGCATTTCATAATTTGAAACAGGAACTGTCAATCAAATTCGAGTAAAGGATGAAAATCAGCTGTCAATATTTTCCCTATAAAAACATACAACGCATTGAAGACATTATTAGTGCTACTGTTTCCCTACTACTGATTAAAACCAACGTTATTATGGAGCGGCGACGTCATTTAAGCAGGGAAGAAATGCTCAGAGCCGTGGGAATGATAGAAGCTGGTTCCCGGCAACGTACTGTGGCTTTAGCTCTGAATACAAGTCAGAGTGTTATTAGTCGACTTTGGACACGTTACCGAAGCACTGGTACCGTGGCTGAGCGCCATGGAGGACGGTATCGCTGCACCACACGGAGACAAGACCGATACATTCAAATCACAACTCGAAGAGCTCCAACAATAACCGCCATGATGTTAGCCGTGAGGCTTCATCACTCTTCAGGGAACTTAATTATCGACCAAACAGTCAGAAACCGCTTGCATGAAGTGAACCTTCATTCCCGAAGACCGCTAAGGGTACCACCTATAGCAATGCACAATCGTAGGATTCGATATCAATGGCGTTTCGTGTGCTTTTCTGATGAGTCTCGTTTTGGTATGAGACCGGATACAAGACGTATACGACACTGGAGAACCCCTGGACGCCAACAGCGATTAAAATCCTGCCAGGAAGTCCATCCTTATAGTGGTGGAACAATCATGGTATGGGCGGGTATTTGAATCGGCGGAAGAACTGAGTTGATTTGGATCAGAGGCAACCTCAACGCTCAAATTTATGCTGAGACGATTGTATCAGACGTCATCGTTCCTCTACAAGTGCAAATCGGTCCCTTATTTCAGTTAATGCATGATAATGCACGACCGCACACCGCAAGAGTTGTAAGACAGACTCTCGCCGCAGCTAACATCAATGTCCTGCCTTGGCCTGCTCAGTCGCCAGACTTGAACCCGATTGAGCATGCATGGGATATGCTACAGAGAAGAGCTCTGCCGAATATGGAGGGTATCCAGTCGCAAGAAGACCTCTTTTTGTTGTTGCAACGAACATGGGCGGCCATTCTACAGCGTGATTTGGATGAACTCATTTTGAGTATGCCAAACCGATGTTCTTGTGTTGTTAGTGTTCGCGGTAGAAACACGGATTATTAATTGTTACCCAATAAAATTTTAAAGAAAACTGTTATTTCAGTCTTTTTTTCAAACTTGAATGTTAGTGGTTTAAATGTCAAAAATCCCTTTATTAGGAAAATGGCAAATTTCTTTATTAATGCAAAGGTGACTTGGTTTATCGTTACTGTAGACAAACGAAAACACTTTATTTGATGAATCCTTAAAGAAAATTTTAATTAATATCAATCAGGAGAAAAGTTATTGCAAAAATATATGTTGATCCCTAGACACTTTTGATGTGTGAATTATCAATAGATTGGTCACTATAATCAGTGTCTGTATGTTCAAATGATTTAATTAAGTTCCATGTTGCCCTGCATATATTTTTACTTTGGCTTAGATATGTTTCATTTGTTAATTTTTGTGATTTACTTATACATTTTTTCAGAATGGAAGAATACTTGTGATATGACATTTAATTATATGGATTGGAGTTAGTGTTATATCTAAAACGTAGTTTTCTTTTTGAGATACATGATTTTTTTATGCCTCTAGTAATCCACTTATCATGAACCTTCTTTTTATGATCAATTTTTATTTTGACATTGGGAAAACATAGTTCAAAGAATAGGATTAAAGTTTCATGAAAAAGGTCAAATTTTGAAAATATATGAGTTGAGAGTAAATTAAGGATTTGGCAAGTATCATGATCAGAAAGGCCCAATGGATGAGTTTTTCTAGTAGCCGTGGAAACAGTGATCATGTGGTCCATGCAGGCTTTTTGACGAGTAGGTTCTTTGATATGTATTGTAATGCCATAATGCTGACATATTTTTAAGTATTTATCCTGCATGTCGCCTTCCTTTAGAATGTCTATATTAAAATCACCAACGAGGACAATGTTTTTATTTAGTCTGCGACTTAATTTTGATATTAAGGTCTCGAAACAATCTAAAAATTTATATGGATTAGAATCCGGAGTTCGGTAAATGCAAATAATTATACATTTTGCTTGAAGAAGCTCTATACCACAGTATTCAAAAACCTTTAAAATTGCAAGATCCTCCATTAGCGGCAATCTTCTATACCTTAGGTCAGACTTGCACAGGATGCAAACTCCTCCACGCCTTTTATTAGGTCTAGAGTAAAAGTCCGCGAGAATAAAGTTATTAATGTGAAGGTTTTTCTCGTCGCCAGATTTAAGAAAAGTCTCAGTCAGACAGATGATATCCGTTTCCTGTCCACCGATCCCTAGCTCTTCCAAAGCTACAATAAGAAAACTTGTTTTACTTAATACGCCTGCAATATTTTGATGAAACGTTGCTAGAGAGTTACTCGGTTTAGGGACGAAAAAATGATTTTTGCGAGCTATGACCTTCTGTAGTTTTATTTTGTTTTGCAGATGACGTACATGGCAAAGGTTGTGTATTATTTCTCTTTTTAAAGGAGACTTGGGAAAAAATCACCTAGAGCCGTTTGTGTCATTTTGCGAGGATTCTTGTTATGATTGCTACCCAAGATACTGCCACTACTAACAGAAAGGTTACATTGTTCAGTTAAATTATTTCTTAGCCTACGACTATTAAAAGTCAAGAATTTATAATTGTAGACATAGGAGTCAATAACAAAATTATTATTTTTAGCAGTTTCTTCGATGTAGTTCTTAGTAACCGGGGGAACAGTTACGAAAATACAATTTTTGAAATTATTACAAATCATTTGGATATTTCTGTTTAACAATTTCACGTTATGATGTTTATTATTTATTACATTTAATACAATAACCATAACATTGGTCGGATTTTTTTCTAATGCAATAGACAATAAAAATAAAAAAAAACGTATTTTAAATAAATAAATATGCGCCAGACAACACACCTCTTCTCGTGGTCTCGAAGTAGGGATAAATATCCCTGTGTTACGAGGGACCAGACAAGGAATTAAGCCAGGGGCGTCTCCCAGCACACCCAGACCCAGGCCAATTTAGAAAAGATCATTTCCTGAATTGACCTGACCGGGGATCGAACCCGGGACACTACGGAATTTGATGCAAACGTTCGTAGGATTACAGTCATTTTCACCAATACACAAAATAACCTTATCGTTAGGATTATAGTTTGGACTAGTTTCGCATCTTTTCAGGACTTCCTCAGTAATTGCGTTTGGCTTGATAAATGCTGATGTATGGTACTTTTCGTAGGAGGTATTCTCTCTTAATTTGATAATTTTTGTAGCCAGGCCGGAGCACTGTTGCGTTCCCAATATGTTTATCTTTCGAGATGTAGACAATTCGAACTGAGTGTTTGAGGATAGCCTACGGAGTTCTATATGCTGTTCAGATGAATAGGATTTTCTTTCTAGCAGGTTAATTTGTTTTGTCAAGTTAAGAATTTCATTTTCAGCCTTTTTAAAAAAAAAATCCAGGTCAGTTATTTTTTTTTGGAGGGATAATATAATACTGAACTCTGAGTGGTTATTTGTGGATATGACACTTGTTCTTGATAATATCTTCGTAGAACCTCTGTTTTTCTTTTTACTACTATGTCTGGTTGTGTCATTTTCAAGTAGTGTTGATTGACAGAGTAATTTAAGAGTGTTGTTCTCCATTGATAACTGTTTATTAATTCTTTGCAAGTCGTTGTTTTGTAATACAGTTTCGTCAAATTCATTTTGTAAACTAGCCAGTTGTGATGTTAGTTTCTCGATTGTATCTTGCATTTCTTGCCCAGATGTCGAATCGGTTAATTCGCAGTCAACACTTGTAGATAAGCGATCGGGTGACTCAAAAATTTCATAGGATAAGTCCGATGTGGTGGTCATGTGAGAGTTATTTTGCTGGGTGACTGGTGAAAAGGAAGTTTGTGGACACTGTGGTAAATCAATTGTGCCTGTGGGTTTTGGGGACTGCACCCTTTTCCTTACGGTTACATTTGATGTTTCTTTAATGTGCTTGTGAGTACACATCTTACATTTCCAGTTTTTCTTGTTATAAAAATAAATAAATTAATATATCCCTGGACATTATTCCACACAGCGCCATCTAGCCCCAAAGTAAGCTAATTAAAGCTTGTGTTATGGGCTACTAGACAACGGATAAACATACTTAAATACATTTTCTTTTGTAAATACATACTTATTATACATAGGAGACACCCAGACCAGTACAAACAGACATGTTCATGCACACAAATGTTTGTACTGTGCGGGGATCGAACCCGCGACCTCTGGTGTAGTAGCCAACTTCTTAACCATTACACCAAGTCGGTCGTCAACAACATTTAACAAGCCACCCATCCATCCTCAGTCCATAATCACTGTCTTTCAGATCTGTCATCCATGAATAGGTTGAACAGCCATGGGGACGCTACACAACCCTGTCTAACCTCTTTATGGATGTCAAACCAGTCAGTGTACGCCCCGTTTATTCTGACGCAAGCACCGGAACACTCACAGAGAGATTTCAGCGCTCTTAACAGACAGCTGCTCACCCCATGCGCGGATAAAGACAACCACAACTCATTCCTATTCACCCGATCATAGGCTTTTTGCAGATTCACGAAAATGCATTAGACATTTTGTTTTTGGCTAAAACATTTTCCGCTACGCAACGAAAAAACCTGGTCCGTACATCCCATTCCCTTTTTGAATCCCGCTTGCACATCCCAAACCTTTTCTTCCGTCTCTTTCACAACCCTATTAACTTGTTAACTAAAATTGTTATCAGGTTCCAATGCGATAAAGTTTCTCAGACAAACCCTCGCAGTCGAATTCATATCGTTTTTTGCAGAATGAGCATTGCAGTGTTCTTTTTAAATCGACTTCTGATTTACATTTAAAGCACTTCACTAGCGTCGTCGTGCCTGCCATCTCACGCCCACTGTTGGTACTAATGGATGAATTTTTGTTTTTAACATTTACTTTGCCTCTGGTAGACATTCATATTTGAGTAAATTTAATATTTTAAAAGCACAAATAAGTGTAATCTCGTAGGGCCGTTCGGTGATTTGAACTCGGGACCGTCGGATCGAAGTCGCACAGTAACCACGTTGGGCTATGGTGACTTAAGGAAACACGCCGAAATAAGGGCACAGCATTTGGAACTATGCTGGTAAATTCTTTATAGACGGTTAATAAGACTCAGGCCAATGGAACTTTTCACTGTTCGGGTCCATAAGGTAAACAAGCGCAACTTACACTAAACAACACTTGAACGAAGCACAGGCGGCTATCCAGTTCGTCTAAACGCTGCACGGGCCAGCCGATCGCTCTGGTTGGTGTCGGCAGCGGTGACGGCTGACTCATCGGCGCGCGCTTGTGTTGTTGTTGCACAGAAGCTTGAAGTTGCCGTTTTAAAAATATTTAAACTTAATTTTGCTATTACTCCGCAACGACATTGAATATTGACAAGCAGTTTTCTTCATTCGACGAGTCACTTCACTGGCAGTATTTTGGTTATAAATTAAGCGTTTAGTGATCACTTTTTACTACAACTTTGAATTAAAAACCGCGGAGAATTGAAAATTCCTTGAACAAGTTTCGCACACATACTGTTCATATATTTTGTTTGATTATGTGTGCCCTCAGCACTAACTTTGATGGATGTGGCCATGTTTTTAAATTAAAAGTTATTATTTTCGGAATATGGCAGACTGCGAAAGAATAACTTTTAATTAAAATATAATTATGACGGATCTATAAATATAATTATAGCATTAAAATTTAAAGAGTATTTATGTAGTTTGAAAATATGTTGAAAAACTCAATAAAATTGACTAATTTTCAAACAGTAATCTCTCGCTAATTCATTAGGTACCTATTGCTGTAAATGCTATAATAATAATAAATGACAATAGCTAATGTGAAAAACAAGTTTAAATTATGTTAGTTTATTCCACTTTAAATGTTACGCAAAATAAATCATATACGATTAATCGTAACTAAAGTGGCAACACTTATTGATTGACATTTTTTGTGAGTTTTTCCTAAATTTTGATAAATGATTGATAGTATTTAGACGAAATTATATTAAAAAATGGAAAGAAACGCCATCCTTTTGTACGCTGGATGTTTCTGATCTCTTTTTGCTAGAAACCACGCTGCAAATCGGCATTTTTTGCTCTTGGCGTACCGCGTGTACCGTGACATGCAGAATGACTTGCGATCGCGCGTCAACTAGTGTTACATAACCAGCATGAACGGCGGTCATGTGCGGTTGGCAGAGGGGAAAGCCTGCCAGTGGCGCCTCCAGTCTAAATGCTCTAAGGTTATCTTCTAGTTAAGCTGGTTCTGGTTGATAAAAAGTTCCGAAAGCCGGAATAACGTCGTTAATGTCTGTGGCAAGAACAAAAGCAAAGGTGAATTTTAACTGTCATTAACTGTTATTATATAGAAAAACTTACCTTCGATAAATTCAAAGTCTTTGCAGCCCACTGTTCTAATCTCTTCTTGCTATTAACTTGCATGATAAAAGCTAAACTTTCAAAATGCAGTGAGCAAATGGTGCTCGTGCGTTTAGGAGTCCACGATACATGATTTGCACAAGCTTGGTAAGTACGTACCAAAAAATCCGATATCGATATTTTGTTTGATTCTGTACTGCCCTCAGCACTAACTTTGATGGATGTGGCCATGTTTTTAAATTAAAAGTTTTTGTTTTCGGAATATGGCAGACTGCGAAACAGTAACTTCAATGAAGACTTTTTCATTAAATTATAATTATGACGGATCTTTAAAATACAATTAGAAAATTAACATATTAAGAGTATTTATGTAGTTTGCAAATATGTTAAAAACATTATTAAGTTTTTCAACTGTCTGCCATATTCCGAAAACAATAATTTTGAATTTAAAAACACGGCCACATCCACCAAAGTTAGTACTTATGTACTCAAACAAAATATCGATATCGGATTTTTTGGTCCGTTTGGTACGTACCAAGCTTGTGCAAATCATGTGTCGTGGACTCCTAAACGCACGGGCACAATTTGCTCACTGCATTTTGAAAGTTTAGCCTTTATCATGCAAGCTAATAACAAGAAGAGATTAGAACAGTGGGCTGCATCCACTTTGAATTATTTATCAAAGGTAAGTTATTGTTAGCAGATAATGACAGTTTCACCTTTGCTTTTGTTCTTGCCACAGACCAAGAAGGCTAGAAACTAAGGAGAGATAACTCCCTGGAAAGGGTTGGACTAAATCCGTATCCCACAGTGACGCATGCGCATTACGCTTCTTTGCCGCGATCCTCGCGAAGTGTCAAAATGATCCTCGCGAAGTGTCAAAATTGGTCAACACAACCTCGAAAAACAACAACTGTCGCACGTGACACCGTTCAAAACAAAACCATGTGACCATGAAATGACAAATAGCTGCCGCTGCACATGCGCAATACAGCGTTTTGCCCGGCACAGAGTATACGACTTTCGGCCCTCGAAAGCTTACCCCCACTTCGGGAGTTATCTCTCCTTAGTCTCTAGCCTTCTTGCCACAGACATTGTCAACGTTATTCCGGCTTATGGATTTCTTTATCAACCAGAACCAGCTTAACTAGAAGATAACGTAATCGTACTTAAGTAGTATAAACCTTCATTTATTAGAACTCTTTCGCATTTTTACGTTTTCTGTTGCTTGAATAAAATAAAAGTAAAATAACGTCAAATATGGAAGCGTTTAACTGTAACTTTTGAATTTTTGTATCTTCACGGCTTTTTAACGTCTCACAATAATTCGTAAATAAGGTATTTTAGAGATCTACAATCTCTTTACCAATCAATATTGAACTATTGTTTAAGACTGAATCAGAAACGTCATACTCATCACCCAAAAAAAGAAAATATGAAACCTTTGAAAACATATAACAACCTAATACTCAAGGTGCACTCAAGGCATACGGAGGAATCTGACATAAGATTCGTGCATGTAAAGTTTGCGACTGTGTGAGAATGTATTTGTGTACGTCTTGTTCATATAAATAACGCTAGTTATTATATCTTATTTGATGCCAGTGTTAATATTTTCATAGTGTGCGTGTGTATTGATGTCTCCGAAAAATGCATCTGTGTTGTCTCTGACGTTACGACGTTTACTATATTATTTATACCTTAGATATCCTGTTATTTAGTTGAATTGGCTATTGGAACGAAAGACCCAAGCCCAAAGCTTCGGAAATATGGTATTCCGTTGTAAAAAGAGATAATACGTATGTACTTTAGTTTAGGTGCATTGAATAATAAATAAATGATATAACAAAATAGGTGCCCGTGGCCTAGTGGCGACAGCGGATTGGCAACGAATACCGATGTTAAGCCACGTTCTGCTAGGTCAGGTCCAGGTGTGATAGGGGTGCAACGCCAAGTTACCTCCTCGCGTGTGCAGGGTTCGCTTGTCCGTGGTAATATATTACTGCGGCCATAAGTCGGCTCGATAGTGTTTGACAGTAAGGTTTATCTCTAGCCTTACATACAATACACCTCTCCAACAATCCGCACTGAGCCCGCCTGTTGGAGTATTATGACTCGTACCACCTCATAGTTGAGGTGAGGCACAGGCCCAGCAGTGGGACATTTATGGGCTGATGATAATGACGATGATGATGATATAGTAATGAGAGAAGGTGTAAACAAATGTTGGTGAATCAAATAACTGAATAAAAAAAGATAACTATTATTTAGTAAGACCTAAAGATTACTAATATGTACCTGAGTACAGTCAGCCTCAGAAGTAGCTTAACATTATAGTACTTTGGAATAGTAACTGTATCGACGGTTTCCTAAATCCATTACAAATGCAAGAAATATAATGTGACAGGTACTAATATGTTAAGCTAGGTACTTCTGATGCTCACCCCCATAAGCCTTCGCCTTGAGGATGGGGAAAGTAACGCAACGCCCGGCGTAACGGCGTTGCGAAACTTTTTAGGGACCGCGCCTCGCGCTGAAGTGTTGAGGTCGAGTACCGTGGGGTTTTAGTCGGTAGAAGTCCGACATAACCTCATCGTTCCCCCTTGCTCCCCCCATGATCCTTCGCCTTGACGTGGCGGGGGGGGGGGGGGGGCTTGGTACTGGTGGCAGATCGAATCACCGGGAAGCTAAGAGGGCTCAGGCGTGGCAGTGCGGTGGACTTCCCACCCACCCACTGCCTGCCACCGGGCGTGGTGGTGGTATGGTGCCTGCCTGCCTACTACTACCCGCCCAGATACGGGGATTTTGCATTCGTGCAAACGTTGGAGATCGTTATTCAGTAGGCAAACAGCTTCCTCAAAACCATTGGCGTCAGATGGTAGGAGCTGCAGAGATTATGTGTGACAAAGTTGATGAATACAGAAAATAGAAGTGGGGATAATATACCTCATTGTGGAACTGCGGAATACAGATTACACCACTGAGAAATTGTATGACCAATACGCACAGCCTGTTGCCGGCCACGGAGATATGACGAAAACCAGTTTTATTCATGTGGGGTGATGCGTAGAAGAAAGAGCATTGCTAAAAGGATGTCATGGTCCACGACGTTGAAAGCGTTGTAGAAGTCCGCTTGTACCAGAAGAGTCAATTTGGAAACGTCACGTAATTTGTGTAAGTATTTTAAATAACTGACATAAAATATGAAAGTGCTGGGCGTGCTGGCACGGGTCTATATTAACTCGCGACTTTTGTCGTAATTTATTCAGGCATAGTGTTTGTGGCGTCAGCACAACAACACTATTGCATGCACGCGTCCATCACTAGAGCGCTGCCTGCGGGGCCTGAGGCGCGGGGCGCGTCAGCGGAACCTGCTCCCACTCGGCCTGCGTCCGCGCCTGTGATCGTCCAAACACTATCAACGCAAGACCTGTGCCGCGCTCCTTACGCTCGCTACCTAACCGCTATCGCGATCTATTTTTCATTTATTTAATTTCATTCTTGCTCTTCATCTATGTATCATCTGTCTATCACTGCTCTATCTTTCATACTTCGCTTTGCCTTGTAACTGAAATTACAACGTTATTAACTGGCACCTAAAAAAGGAAACGGCTGGAGACCTTGTGGAGACTATCGGGCTCTCAATGCACGAACAATTCCTGACAGATATCCAATTCCTCATATCGAAGACTTTTCTCATCAGGAGGAGCCCAGGTGTTCAGCAAAATCGATTTAGTCAAAGCTTTCAATCAGATACCGGTATTTAAGGACGACTTATCTTGAACTACAATAACCACACCACACCGTTTGGAATGTATGAGTTCCCTTTCATGACCGTCGGACTTCGCAATGCATCTCAGACATTCCAAAGATTCCTAGATGAGGTCCTGAGGGAGCTAGATTTCTGTTATTCTTACATCGATGACATTCTGGTTTATTCGAAGAATGAAAGCCTTCACCTGGAACACCTGGAAACTGTATTTCGTCGCCTGGAAGACTTTGGGTTGCACATCAATGAAACCAAGTGCTCCTTTGGTCTTTCTGAGGTAACCTTTCTGGGTTATATCATTTCTGCAAAAGGCACTCGACCGCTTGATGACCGGATAAAGGCAATTCAAGACTACCCTCCACCAAAAACTGTAAGTGGCTTGCGTAGATTTTTGGGAATAATTAACTTTTATAGACGCTTTATACCTCATGCCGCTGAAGATCAGGCGTTACTTCATAGCATGATTTCTGGACCTCACCTTAAAGGCTCACAGCAGCTTACATGGACACCTGAATTGCTGGAAACTTCTGGTAAATGTAAGACTGGTATTAACAAAGCTACATTATTGGCACACCCATTGCCTAACTCACCGCTTGCCCTTGTTACTGATGCATCAAACTCAGCCCTGGGCGCGGTCCTTCAACAGTTAGTTGGCAATGATTGGCAACCTTTGGGTTTCTTTTGTAAGAAGCTAAACAAAACTCAACAGCTGTACAGTGCGTATGACCGTGAACTTTTAGCAATCTATGAGAGTATAAAACATTTCAAATATATGGTTGAAGGTTGGCATTTTATTATACACACATCAAAAGTGTCTAGGGATTAACATATATTTTTGCAATAACTTTTCTCCTGATTGATATTAATTAAAATTTTCTTTAAGGATTCATCAAATAAAGTGTTTTCGTTTGTCTACAGTAACGATAAACCAAGTCACCTTTGCATTAATAAAGAAATTTGTCATTTTCCTAATAAAGGGATTTTTGACATTTGAACCACTAACATTAAAGTTCGAAAAAAAGACTGAAATAACAGTTTTCTTTAAAATTTTATTGGGTAACTTAAACAATTAATAATCCGTGTTTCTACCGCGAACACTAACAACACAAGAACATCGGTTTGGCATACTCAAAATGAGTTCATCCAAATCACGCTGTGGAATGGCCGCCCATGTTCGTTGCAACAACAAAAAAAGGTCTTCTTGCGACTGGATACCCTCTATATTCGGCAGAGCTCTTCTCTGTAGCATATCCCATGCATGCTCAATCGGGTTCAAGTCTGGCGACTGAGCAGGCCAGGGCAGGACATTGATGTTAGCTGCGGCGAGAGTCTGTCTTACAACTCTTGCGGTGTGCGGTCGTGCATTATCATGCATTAACTGAAATAAGGGACCGATTTGCACTTGTAGAGGAACGATGACGTCTGATACAATCGTCTCAGCATAAATTTGAGCGTTGAGGTTGCCTCTGATCCAAATCAACTCAGTTCTTTCGCCGATCCAAATACCCGCCCATACCATGATGGTTCCACCACTATAAGGATGGACTTCCTGGCAGGATTTTAATCGCTGTTGGCGTCCAGGGGTTCTCCAGTGTCGTATACGTCTTGTATCCGGTCTCATACCAAAACGAGACTCATCAGAAAAGCACACGAAACGCCATTGTTCTACTGCCCAATTTCTGTGTTCAAGAGCCCATTGATATCGAATCCTACGATTGTGCATTGCTATAGGTGGTACCCTTAGCGGTCTTCGGGAATGAAGGTTCACTTCATGCAAGCGGTTTCTGACTGTTTGGTCGCTAATTAAGTTCCCTGAAGAGTGATGAAGCCTCACGGCTAACATCATGGCGGTTATTGTTGGAGCTCTTCGAGTTGTGATTTGAATGTATCGGTCTTGTCTCCGTGTGGTGCAGCGATACCGTCCTCCATGGCGCTCAGCCACGGTACCAGTGCTTCGGTAACGTGTCCAAAGTCGACTGATAACACTCTGACTTGTATTCAGAGCTAAAGCCACAGTACGTTGCCGGGAACCAGCTTCTATCATTCCCACGGCTCTGAGCATTTCTTCCCTGCTTAAATGACGTCGCCGCTCCATGATAACGTTGGTTTTAATCAGTTGTAGGGAAACAGTAGCACTAATAATGTCTTCAATGCGTTGTATGTTTTTATAGGGAAAAAATTGACAGCTGATTTTCATCTTTTACTCGAATTTGATTGACAGTTCCTGTTTCAAATTATGAAATGCACCAAAAAGGATCCATATAAATTTATAAAATCATAAATTTATTACAAAGCCACATCTCAATCTCAAGAAATCCGCATAAAAATGCTTGATCCCTAGACACTTTTTATGTTTGTATATACAGATCACAAACCTCTGACTTATGCATTTGAGAAGAAACTTCATCAATGTTCACCTAGGCAGTTTAATCACTTGGAATCAATTTCGCAGTTCACAACTGATATAAGGCATATTACAGGGAAGGATAATATTACTGCTGATGCTTTGACACGCATTGAAGGTATCCAAGCATCACCAGATTTTGAAACGATTGCTCAGGCTCAACAAAACAGTGAAGAATTGCAGCGGTTTGTCAAGGATGGTTCTTCTTCTCTGAAGCTAGCTAAAGTTCCAGTGCCAGGTACAAAACTCTTTATATTTTGCGACGTGTCAACTACAAGGCTACGCCCGTTCATACCTGAGGATCTACGAAATCGAATATTCAATTCAGTACACAGTATGAGTCATCCAGGAGTAAAAGCATCTGACAAACTGGTAACTGAACGTTTTATTTGGCCCTCTGTACGGAGAGATTGCCGAACTTGGGCTCAAGCTTGTATCTCTTGCCAACGAAGTAAGGTCCATCGACATACTTCAGCTCCTTTGGGTAATTTTCTACTACCTCCTGCACGCTTTTGTCATGTGCATATAGATTTGATTGGACCATTACCACCTTCAGAAGACTACAAATATTGTCTTACAGCAATAGACCGCTTCACCAGATGGCCTGAGGTCACTCCACTGCGTGATATTACTGCTGAATCCGTGGCCAAGGCATTTTTTACTATGTGGATAGCTAGGTTTGGTTGCCCCCAAACAGTCACTACAGATTAAGGAAGACAGTTTAACTCACAACTTTTTAAATCCTTGACAGGTCTATGTGGTATACGACTTCATCATACTACAGCTTATCATCCGGCATCGAACGGCATCGTCGAGAGACTGCACAGAACGCTCAAAGCCGCGATAATGGCTAACGAAGAAGGCAGATGGACAGAAGTGTTACCAGTCGTACTCTTGGGCCTCAGATCCGCCTGGAAACCGGACATCAAAGCTACCGCCGCTGAATTGGTATATGGTGAGACTCTGAGGATACCTGGTGAGTTATTTCATTCTTCTAACACTGCACTAAACACCACTGAGTTCGTTTCTCAGCTTAAAGAACACATGTCCCGGTTAAAGCCTCAACCAGCTGCTCGACATGCCAATAAATCAATATTTGTACATGAAGATCTCAAAACAGTATCACATGTGTTTTTACGAACAGACGCACTCAGAGGCGCATTGCAGCCACCCTACACAGGACCACATAAAATATCATCCCGTACTGACAAAACAGTAACTTTAAATTTAGCCAGAGGACCTGTCACAGTTTCTATTGACAGAGTTAAGCCTGCTTACATGGTAGCAGCAAATTATCAGGAGGCGACCTCTAGTCGCATTCAGACTGACGTACCACAGTCACGAACGACACGTTCTGGACGTCGTGTTAATTTTCCTCATTATTTCCAGGTCCAACCTTAGTTCTCCCAGGGGGGTGGTATGGCGTCAGCACAACAACACTATTGCATGCACGCGTCCATCACTAGAGCGCTGCCTGCGGGGCCTGAGGCGCGGGGCGCGTCAGCGGAACCTGCTCCCACTCGGCCTGCGTCCGCGCCTGTGATCGTCCAAACCACAAAGGTCCAAACACTATCATCGCAAGACCTGTGCCGCGCTCCTTACGCTCGCTACCTAACCGCTATCGTGATCTATTTTTCATTTATTTAATTTCATTCTTGCTCTTCATCTATGTATCATCTGTCTATCACTGCTCTCTCTCTCTCATACTTCGCTTTGCCTTGTGACCGAAATTACAACGTTATTTATATGTGAGTTGTGCTTTTATTTATAACACTCCATATGTTTTTAGGAATAATGATATTAAGGCATAACAACTATACGCATAATTTGTTTTGCTTATTTTTTAAAAGCATATTCAGATATGGCATAAAGATATATATGAAATGAGAAACGCATAACATTAACTTAGCATAATGATCATCGGCATACTAATACTAATCTTCTTAAATCTTAAAAATTACTCTCTAGAAACACAATAATGAACCTGATACACTCCGAGAAAAGGTAGTATTAGAGTAAGTAAGTAGTAAACCTGAATAATTTTAGTCCGTAGGTTATCCAAATTAATGACATGTTGCCCCAAGGGCCACCCCACCGCACCTTAACCTATAGACCCAACTCATTAAGCCTTGTTTGTTATGCTAAATTATCATTAGGAGAGTAATAAAAATTGCTAAAGACTATAATGCGTCTCCTCAATAGTCCAATTAAATTTAGCCCAACAGATCGTGAACGTGATGTCACGGTTTATTATTTTAAGTGATAATAAAACGCTACAATAAGTCAGAAAAAAAATATATATTAAAGAAAAAAAAAACAAGATTGGTTAAGGTCTCGGGCAGGGTCTGGTCACAATAATGATCGGCCGTTAAACTTATTACACCAGTGCACTCCCCTGGGCTATCCACTAGCGCGAAGACCGGCACCAGTCCTTCTTCATCCGTAGGCCAGTCCTCAACCCGTAGGGTGATCCCAGTATGGGGAACGTATAGAACACTTGTAATTATTCCACAACACAATTGGAGTTCAGTATCCTTATTTCCATAAGCACCAATACAGAACAGATGACAACAATTGAGGATATTACTACGCAGCCGATAGGTATCGAGATGTCAGGCGAATGCCTCGTAGGATCGGTGCGTCCAGCTACTCCGTGCGCGCTACGTCACAACGACCGGTTCCTTATCTGCGCCTGCGCACCGCGCCGGCCGCGGCGTTCTAAACTCATTATTGAAAATAAATATTGCGTTGTCTGTTTGTAGCGTTAAGATTAGTTAGTTTAAATGTTTTATTGTATTAAGTTATTTTTAAGAGTGTTATAAGTACTAAGACTAGTTTTTAAATTTAATTTTAGGTTTATCAGTGTAAATAGAAATATATAGGTAAATGTAATTTGGTAACCTACGTTACAGTGAGTATGCTTGAACCTCATTATGCCAAAATATCATTATGCCAAAATATAAAGTTTCACTAAGACAGTAATGATTATGCAACATTTATGACGCCTAAGAAAATTAGTTAAAAAAATTATGCGAGTAAAATTTAACCCTGCTGGCACTGGCACCGACCTCAAAAAAATTATAGGGCCCTAATTTTATCATATCATATTTTTTTGTCTTTACCTAGCTAGTCAGCTTATTTATTTTTCACTAGCTTTCCGCCCGCAGCTTCGCCCGCGTTTTCGTTATTATGTATACCATGGCCAAATCAAAAAAAAACTTTATAAATTTTATTGTAGCTTAGGTGGTATTCTGATGTAAAAGCTGTATACTTAACTGTAAAGTTTCATATAAATCCGTTCAGTCGTTTTTGCGTAAAAGAGTAACAAACATACACACATACATACTCACAAACTTTCGCATTGATAATATACACAACAACATGGTCTAGGGATATATAAAACTTTTTTAAATAACTTATAAAGTACTGGCCTTACAAAAAAACGATTAATGACAGATTATAAAAACTTAAGTTCCTTTTTTAAATTCAAATTTGTATATAAAAGGTTTTGTTTTAAGATGGAATTCGCACTATTGAATTTCTTCCAAAGAAGTAAATCTTCACGAACTTCTAACTTGATTAAAACTCCATAAATTTCTATAAATCTTTGTCAAACGCATCTCATGCCACGTAGACACTTGACCAGGAACGAAATGTTAAGAGCAGTGGGCATGATTCAAGCTGGCGCTACCCAAATTGCGGTCTCTAAAGCCATGAGGACCAGTCAGAGCGTTATATCCAGGCTTTGGTCACGTTATCGTGTCACGGGGGAAGTGGTGGAACGGCACCGAGGACCTCAACGCATTACAACACATGTACAGGACCGATTCATAGTAAATGCTGCACGAAGTCAACCAAATGTAACGGCGATGCAATTGGTTCAAAGGCTACAGAGAGAGTATGGTTTGCTGGTAAGCGGTCAAACTTTGAGAAGACGACTGCATGAAGTCAACCTTCGTGCTCGTAGGCCACTTCGGGTACCAGCGCTAAAGAGAGGCAATCGAGGAATAAGATTACAATGGGCTATTGCACACGAAAACTGGAACCATTCTCAATGGTCACTTGTGCTTTTCACTGATGAATCCAAGTTTGGATTTCATCCTGATTCGCGAAGAGTAAGCGTTTGGAGAGAACCTGGACGTTGGAAATTTGGAATCGACTGCAGCACCCACAATAAGTTCATGCATATCAAGGTGGCACGATTAAGATTTGGGCAGGAATTGGTCTCGGCGGTAGAACGGACCTCGTTTGAATACAAGGCAATATGACTGCTCTAAAATACCGAGATGAGGTGCTAGAGCCTGTAATCTTGCCCCACAGACAGCAAATGGAACAAAATTTCCAGCTAATGCAAGACAATGCCCGTCCACATATGGCGCGTATCGTCACAAATTGGTGACAACAGCATGATATCCAAGCTTTAGACTGGCCTGCACAATCCCCTGACTTAAATCCTATTGAGCATGCCTGGGATATTATGCTTCAGAGAAGAGCTCTTACGAATTTCCCTGAAGATATTCTGCATGAAACCAGCTTTTCTTGCATCTCAGCAGGACTTGGGACAGTAATCCACAACAGGATATGGACACCCTTGTTTTGAGTATGCAGAACCGCTGCAGATGTGTCAGGAGAGTCTTAGGGTGGATCCACGGATTATTAATTTTAAGTTTTCAACAATTTTTATGAAAAAAAGTTGTTTTGTTTAGGTTTTGATGTTTCAAAAATAAAGTTTAGATTGAAATTTCGTCTGAGTTTTTCCTCTTATTCTAAGTTTTTTTTAAATTTAACTTCATCTAAAAGTTTATTTATCAGATTAGATAGGCTATTAAACAAGGTTTATTTTAATGTGTGTCTTAACAAAAAGTTAATAGAATTTTAGTTATTTAGGTTCAATTGAAATATCCCTAGACCATGTTGATGTGTGTACTAGCTTTCCGCCCGCGGCTTCGCCCGCATTATCGTTATGTATTGCGACCAAATTAAATGAAATCCATCTAAATTGTAGCCCATGTGTTATTCTGATGTGTAAGCTGTATAACTATAAAGTTCCATTTCAATCCGTTCAGTAGTTTTTGCGTGAAAGAGTAACAAACATACACACACGCATACATACATCCTTACAAACTATCGCATTTATAATATTAGTAAGATTATTAGGTAAGATATTTTCTTTTAAAAAAAAAAACTGTTATTCAATAAATATTTTTTTTCTAGAATAAAAAGTGATTGCAAGTGGTTGCCCCCTTGCGACTTCATGGCCTTATCAAGGCTATAAGGAGGGTGACCTAGGAGTTTGACTGGTGTCATGGTGTGCTGTCTAGGAAGTCTCTCGTTTTGAGCGCTGATTGTGCGGGCACGTTGTCACAGAATAAATCATGGTGAAACTACAACTGTCGATACATAAACAAACAAATATACCGTGGCGTAAACGAGTAGGGTCATCATCGGGTAAGCGGTGGTTCACTTTTTCGTATCATCCACATTAACTGTCAATTTTTTGTATTGAACTGTGGCGGTTCATTTTAAATTTGCAGGACGACGACGCCTATTGGATCGGCTAGATTGATAATAAAAATCGTCTTCTTCCGTAGGTATTAAACACATTGATCAAACAATTGACAAAACAAGGGGAGGCAAATCGAGCGACTCACCACCATGGACTTAACTTAAAGCTCACCACGTAATCATTTAAAGTCATTGTCATAATAAATAGCCACCTCAACTACAGCTTAGGAAATGTCCTCGCTTGAAAAAAACACAACCACAATAACTTCTAGGATAGATTCTACGTATTTGGCTTTTTTGGCGTTAATTAATTTAATTACTCCAATGATGAGTTAATGAAACATTGTAAAGATTCAAATCTGAATCATAAAGATTCAAGCATTAAATCTGACATTCACGGCATTAGTTTGTTTGATTTTCATTGCAATGGTCATGAATTTTTGTGGTGCTGATTTCTCATTTCATTAAAGTTGCGTTTTGCAGAAAACCAGTCCAATGATCAACAACCCCTATTCCTAATGCTATATATTTTTACCAGTGACTTAATTTCAACATTTCCGAATACAGCAATAGCCATGCAATAGCGCTAAGAAAATACCTTTTAAGAATTTGTAATAAACGAGCAACTTTTTTCAATACTGCGACAACTTTCACTAGTACATATTTTTGTCGCGACATCTGCTTGAACATAAAGTAATTTCTTAAAAAGATTTTTTCTTGCAATATTTCAGCTTTTTAAATTGACTTGGAATTGAATGGGGATTCTAGCTCAATAAAATAACAAGTCAAAGTAAGACATTCTACCTACTAATCTTTTGGCAAAAAATAAGTTGGTTGGTACCTTTGATACATTTTTTTCAATAATTATTTTTGTATGGATACACAATATGGACATAGGCGATTTTCTGAAAAAAACTAAAATTAATCTTAACTTTTTAACGGTTAGAAATCGGACCAATGAACTGAAATAAATAACCCCAGCTCAGCTATGCGCTATTTCGATTTGTTGATCCTTACTTCCAGGGACGTCCTGTAAAACTCTGTATGTAGATACGGAGGAAGCAGGTCAACCTTTACGAATCTATCTATTGCAAAATGGGTCTCATGTCCAGCAGGTCATGGTCATGTGAAGCCTGATGTAAGTAATTTCGTTTGTGTGTAGGTACAGATTTTTTTTAAACAAAATGGCAGCCTGCCTGGAGTGCCTGGACTCATAAAAAGAACAAACAAATTTACTTGATAATCTGTCTGTGTATGAAACAAGATTGGATATTTGGAGCAGAGTTTGTGAAGAGGCTGTAGGTCGAGAAAACACTCGTAAAATGACCTATCTATTTATTTAGTGCACTCACAAATAATATTGAAAATATAACACTGTAGAATGATTATGTATCAATCTTGAATTTTAGGTGACGATCGATACGTGATTGCATCCCCATAGAGCTGTGTGAGTGAGTGAACGCAAGATATCACTGTGGTTCGTGAACGAACAAACGACCACACACGAGACGAACTGAGTGAGACGAACTATCAAAAACTGATGGCTTTTGTGAATGTAAGTAAAGTGAAGTAATAGCCAGCCGGAAAATCAATAATAATAAAATATCGTTTGCCGTACTTAACTTGAACATTTAATTCGAAAGAAAATATTTGAGGAGGAAGCAAAAAACATTGTAGGAGTGACATTAAATTATTGTCAATTGTTTGATTCTGTGTGTGTACGATTTGCGATCTTAATCCTAGGGAGCCATTTACACATGGCGAGAAGTCACGTAGACTTTTGTGTTGTTGATAAAATGTGCCTCTTGTTAGCCTCAGCCTGAGGTTTGTGAAATTAATTAAACTATCCGTTCAGTGTTATTACCGCTTTGTCATGGATTGCAAAAACATACAGAAAAATGCTATGCAGAGAAGCGCGGAGTTTTCTTTCAATCCGCCACCTGAGGCTCCTGTTTTTGAACCTACGCCTGAAGAATTCATGGACCCGCTGGGCTACATCGCAAAGATTCGCCCCGCTGCAGAATTGACTGGCATTTGTAGAATAAAGCCACCAGCGCGATGGCAGCCTCCGTTTTCGTTGGATGTTGATAAATTAAAATTCGTTCCACGAATACAGAAAGTGAACGAACTGGAGGCCATAACACGCTTGAAACTTTTGTTTCTCGAAAAAATACTAAAGTTTTGGGATCTACAAGGCTCTCCTTTAAAAATACCTATGATAGAAAATAAGACACTGGACCTTTATTGCCTCAAGTTTTGGATTGATGAAGAAGGAGGATTTGAAAATTGTAATCATCCTAAAAAATGGCGTAAGATTGCAAATGCAATGGGGTACAGTCAAAATGCTAACACTATGAATTTTCTAAAGAGTAATTATGAAAAAATATTACTTCCCTACGAAATCTTTGAGAAAAGTAAAGCTGATATACTGAAAACAGTTAAGAAGACTGAAAGCAAAATTGAAATAAAAGATGAGAGTGATGTTGGCAAATCATTATTCAAAGAAATATCAATAGATTCCATTACTAAAATCAAACCTAAAAGTGATTTAAAAGAAGAGAAACATAATTATATAAAGAAAGCTAAAACAGGTTCCGAAATTAAAATTGATAGTAATTGCAGTAAAACTATCATTGATACAGAAGAAATGAAGCGTAACAGAGAATTGAGGCGTTTAGCTTGTTATGGGCCAGGGCCTAAGATGCCTGGCCTGAATGATGAGGAGTTTGATATTACTAAATGTAGAAAAAGACCTAGGTATGAGTTGGATCCTTTAGCTGTATATGTGTGTGCAATTTGCCAAAAAGACAACAGAGATGACCACCTTCTGATTTGTAATGGTTGCAATGATACCTATCACACATTTTGTCTCAAACCTCCTCTTAACAATGTGCCAGAAGGTGACTGGCGCTGTCCATGCTGCATTGCAGAAGAAGTGCATAAACCAGCTGAAGCATTCGGTTTTGCTCAGGCAGAAAGAGAATATACTCTTCAACAGTTTGGCGAAATGGCAGATAAGTTCAAGTCTGACTACTTTGGAATGTCTGGCCATTTAGTACCAACCACAGTAGCTGAAAAAGAATTTTGGAGGATTATATCATCAGTAGAAGAGGATGTTACCGTGGAGTATGGAGCAGATCTTCATTCTATGGATCACGGTTCAGGTTTTCCTACTAAGTCTTCACTTAACCTTTTCCCAGGAGATCAGGAATATGTTGATTCAGGATGGAATCTGAATAACCTTCCTGTTTTAGATGGCTCAGTTTTAAGATTCATAAATGCAGATATTTCTGGAATGACTGTGCCTTGGATGTATGTTGGTATGTGCTTTTCTGCCTTCTGTTGGCACAATGAAGATCACTGGAGTTATTCTATTAATTACTTGCATTGGGGGGAGGCCAAGACTTGGTATGGTGTTCCAGGAACTGGAGCTGAACTGTTAGAGAATGCTATGAAGGCAGCAGCACCTGACCTTTTCAAATCTCAACCAGATTTATTGCATCAGCTTGTAACAATAATGAACCCAAACATACTGATGAACGCTGGGGTACCTCTTTACAGGACCGATCAAAATGCTGGTGAATTTGTTGTTACTTTTCCTAGAGCATACCATGCAGGTTTCAACCAGGGATATAATTTTGCTGAGGCTGTTAACTTTGCACCACCAGATTGGCTAAGAATTGGAAGAGAATGCATAATTCACTACAAAAATTTAAAAAGGTTTTGTGTTTTCTCACATGATGAACTCATTTGCAAAATGGCACTAGAAGGTGATCGCTTGGACCTGGAAACAGCATTAGAAACACAGAAGGAACTAGTCCGTGCAACTGATGAAGAGAGTACATTACGGAAACACATTGCTGTTAAAGGTTTGACAAAGATGAAGCGAACTGCATTTGAGTTGCTTGGAGATGACGAGAGACTATGTGAAGTTTGTAAAACTACTTGCTTCCTGTCTTCTGTGTTGTGCCCTGACTGCAAACACATGGCATGCCTCCAGCATGCAGATAAATTTTGTCAATGCCCTATGAAACATAAAATTTTAAATTTCCGTTATGATATGGATGAGTTGCTGATTATGTTGCAGACAATAGATTTTAGAGTGAATAGTTTTCATAAATGGATGTCTGATGCAAAGAATATATTGCTACCAACAGCCCCAGATATTGGTAGACTTCATAAGTTAAAAGTTCTGATTGATGAAGCAGATGAACTTAAGATACCGAAATCAAACATGTTAGCACAGTTGAAAGAAGAATATACAAAAGCTACAGAAAATGTGGAACCCATTGTAATAGAGTTAGATGATGATTGAACCCATAAGATAGACTTGGGGTTAGTACAAACTAATTTCATTAAAGAATGTGCACATTATTTATACTACTGTAGTTTTGATGCAAGATTTAATATTATTACATTATGGCAGCAAGGAGACTATTGAGTAAATATTATTTCCTTTTATTGGTAAAGTAATTGATGTCAATTTGCTATAACTTGATGTTAAAAATAAAGAATAATTTACCTGCAAAGTGGCCAATATATTATGATTGATGGTTCCATAAAATTACATCTTTATTTTTTGTACTAGCTTTAACAATAAAAAATTACAAATTTAAGTTTTTATTAGTGAATGACTGAACATTCTAGAGGATAAGTAAATGTAAATATTCTTCTTTAAGTAAATTATTGTGGTATTACATACTTTAAAGATTTATTATAGGAACCAGTGTGTGTTAAATGTTTAGTTATTTTTTTTAGTTTGAAGGTTAATGTAAAAGAACCCACCGTACCACAATAAAGTTTAAGATTGGAGTTATTTGTATAATTTGCAAGAAAAATTATCTGGTGTAGTACACCTACCAAATAAGACCAGAAACATTAAATGTAGGTAAAAATGCTGCTTTTATAGTAAATTCTTCTAGTGTAGGAAATAAGACAAGCCTTTGAATCAACAATATGAAAATTCCTCAGTTGCATTTCAATACATTGCCTTCATCATTGCAGTGAAGGTAAAGAAAGAAAAGAATTTCTATATTTATACTTGGTCATAATAATACAATGTAAAAAGCCACTGAAGATTTTTTAGGGTAATCAAAATATAATTCATTTTAATACTAAGTAGCTGCGTCTGCACTTGGTATTTATAAAACATTGGTATTGTCTCTTATTAAAATATTGATAAACAAAATTGCATGGTGTACTAGTAATATTTTATACATCTGATCTCACTACATTTATTTAATGTTGTAAATGTATCTAACATAATAATTATTAAACCTACTATTTTCTTTTGATTTGATAATGTAATTTGGCAAATTGAGGCAGATCAGAAGATTGGTTTTAATCACAGCAGTAGTAAGGCTTGATGCTGGCAGTTGGTACGCCACGAGCGGCCGCTTTCAAATATTTTCTGGAACTCCAAGAATCCTGCCTGTTCGCTTTAATAATAAAAAAAAGGCATTGCTAAACCTGGCAACACTAATGCGAAAAAAGCCCTTTTTCTTGAATTAGAGCTATTGATTGACTATATGTACTCCATTCATTATATTTATATCATTAGACATATAAAAAGGGTTCTTTTTAGGGTACACTTTGTGGTAAAAGTACAAACATTACTTTTAAGATTTATGCCGAATTTATTAAAATCTACTTAAATAGCAACTATCACTCTTAATAGTTCTTATTTAAAGTAAAGTAACTTCAGAATTTATGAGGCTTTTGCCTAAATACATTATTTTGTCTTGGCATCAAACTATAGTATTGATGTAAAAACCTAAAAGAAGCAGGCATCCGAACACATTTTCATCGGTAACAGTTTTACATAACAACACACAACATAACATTTTAGATTTGGTAGAGTTAAAGTGATATAATTCTACCAAATCTAAAATGTTACATCATCCCTTCATACGTTGTGGCGGAAGGGGTTTTCAATTTTGCCAGGTTATACTCATGTATGTCATCGTCATGGCAACGTCAAATGCAAATTGGCATTCATTTTAGCACCCCTGCTTCATATTTCTAATGTTAAAAAATGAATGAAGTATAGGTCGGAGAAAAGAATGCCAAGCCCTCCCCAGCTATCATCATAACGAACGCTTTCAATCATATTGGTGTTTTAGTTCTGAATGATTTGACAATTCTTGACTTTGGTGACCTCGCCCAATACAAATTAACGTGTATCTATCTACTCATGTCTCATGTACCAAATCCGCATATATGGTCTCTTGCACTCAAAAGTGTGTGTGTGCGTGTGTGTACCTACTAATCATCACATTATAATCTGGATGTGGATTTGAATTTTTACTATGATGATCACGACAAGCTTGTCGGAAGCATTCTTAAGGCTATGAAATGTGTTTAACTTTTAAGATGTAAGTACTTATTTACATCTTCCTAGATCTTAGCCAGATAATAGCCTATCTACTTCATGTAAGTATTAGGTAGGTAATGTATTAAGAGTAAATATTATAATTAACAGAATCTATGTTTGGATTAGTTTTTAAAAGAACTAGTATTAATTTGGATTATGCCATTATTTGACTGAATGATTTTTATTTGTATTATTCTTAAGGCACAGTTGGGTATATTTTTTATCATTATTTTGCACTGTGATTAAAACTATTTTGTAACTTGCGACTGCAAGCGATGTATGAAGACAAATAAGTATACCTATGTACCTACAATGAAATTTAATGAGTGAATTATAATGGAAAACTACGTGTTAAAATGAATAATTAAAATCTTATAGTCATAAATTTCATTGTTTTATTAAATTTGCACAAGTACCTACCTAACATGTTGCTACCAAACAGAGAAACGGGGAAAACAGTTCAAAAAAAATTGCATAATTAAACTCGTGCACTTTATTGTTAAAAGAAAGTGAAACTTAATATTATTTATTGCCATAAATATATTTGGTGTTATCATTTGTGATTAAATCACAATGCAATACATTACCTTATCTAGTACATCATTGTTCAGCAGTTCATTAGTACACAATCTATCACAAACTATGAATACCTACGTATTAAAAAGGTTGAACTGAGGACGCTGCTGTAACCAGAGTGATCTAAAGGCTTGCGCAGACGACGGATTTGTCTCAAAAAGTACGCTCCGCGAATAAAAAGTCCGCCGCGGATAATCGCGGACTCAACGCAAACAGTGTGCGATCATTTGTTTTTAGAGTATTTAAAAATTCTGAGATTACGTTATGCTGTAATTAACATCAAGTTTTAGCAAAAGAACGAACAAGACGTTTTAAAAGAGAATTCTGGGTCAATCCCTTTATTTCGAATCGATTATTAACGCGGACCAAAGTCCGCCGTGTGCGTTGGCTGCTCATAGTTCGTTCACTCTAGTCTTTCGCGGACACCAGCGTACCTTAATCCGCTACGCTCCGTGGGCGTCCGCAGAGTTTCGGCGGACTTATCGTTCGGCGTACTTTTAGTCGTCCGTGTTGTTGCTCGATACAGTTTGTAAGGGATCTTTTTCGACGGACAAAAAAGTACGCCGCGGATAATCCGTCGTCTGCGCAGGCCACAAGTGACATGCCCTAGATCACTCTTGTTCCAGAGTTGTCTGTAAAGACAGTGTTAGCAATACTATAGTAATAATGTGTCTCAAAGACAGTGTCAAGCGGACTAGCCGCAGAAGATCCCTAGATCTAGCTAAATAACCTCTTGTGTTACACGCTTTTTATTAGTTTTTGGGTGATAAAGAATTACAACGTCAACTGCTACCCTACCTAAAATTACAGATTATCAGAAATTCAAGATCGATGTTATAAATAAAAATATGACAAGACAGCTCATCTTGGCACGCAAGGCGCTTTTTGGACCTTCGTTTGACACTATTTTTAAAGCAAACTATATCAACACTAATATGATTTTTGCTAGCGCGACTTGGCTGCAAAAAAATACAGTAGGGGAAACACAAATCAGCTCTTGAAGGCTCACTATAATTGAATCAAATGCACTTTCGTCAATATTTTATTGTAACAACACACCCTGGGGGCAATAAAAGGAAGCAACTTTCATGTCTTTGCGCCATTCCCCATTAGTGTTGTTGCGATAGCGATAGTTGACCTTGAAAATCAGTCATACTATCGATAGTATCGACCCGTGACGATACTATCGATCTATCGATAGTGAGAATTAAGCGATACTATTGATCTTTTTCGATACTATCGATAATATCGCGCCATTAAAGTCGATACTATCTATAGTACTGCGCCTATCGATAGTTTTGCTTTAGTAACTATCGAGGTATTTTCGATACTATCTACTGGGAATAAAAAGAAAACTTTTAAGAACTTGCAATATTATCGTTAAATGTTCGACTTTCGATAGTCATTATACTGAGACTATTGATAGTATCGAAAAAGGTCAACAGTATCACTTAAATCTCAGTATCGATAAATAAATAAATAAAAAAAACGTTTAAATAAAAACGTTTTCGATCGTTTCTGTCGATACTATCGATAGTATCGACGGTATCGTCACAGGTAGTTAGTTTCGATAGGACTATCGATAGTACAACTAATTTTCGAAGTCACGATACTATCGATAGACTATCGCTATCGCAACAACGCTATTCCCCATTAAACATTAGCTTTATAACTATTTACAAAATAACAATATGTAGCTACTTAATCATTGTTTCAGTTGTTATATTATAATATTGATCTTCATTATAACATAGCATCGGGTGGTCAAGTTAGCTCCTCACCTACAAATTTAAACTCACACATTAAAATAAAGTGGATGTAAAAGTCCCTCTTGACTAAAAGCTCATACACTAAATTAATAAAAAAGCTTTGTTCGATGGAAGTAAGTACCTATAAAAGCTAAGCAAATAACAATAACTATTAAATATCATACACAGCGCTGCCGGTTTACAGTAAAAACTACGAGATTCTTGAATATCTTTAAAAAAATTAGTTGACAAATTTACAATACTCCCTCTAATCTTATATATTTAGCACCTTTACGAGTAAGTACATAACGTTTTATCACAACCGTTTTAATATCTGAAATTCTAGTGTAATTTTAAAATATTCATAAATTATTACAAAACGTATCTAAGTAAAAAATATCTAAGTCTTAGAGTGCTTTTCCACCATGGTGTGCTATGCAGCTATGCTGTGAAAATGTGTGAGCCAAGCTACGAAAATGTTTGACCGTCTCCACCGATATAAATGTAACGGAGTGAGTCAGATGAGCTGAGATGCGCCGCCGCCGTAAGGAAGCTGTACGAGGAAGATGCGCAGCGCAGCTCGAGCTACTCACTCTACTGGTCACTTCTCCGCGTCCTCAGCACACATCCATTCATACAAAAAAAATACCTTAGAAGAACCCGTCTCCACTAGTGCTATGCTATGTGGACCAATAAATATGATTGAATAAAAAGATGCGTTTGGTATCTACACCAAACGCATCTACAACAGCGTAGCATGGCACATCTCTGGTGGAAGCGCACCCCACCCTAAGACGTAGATAATTTTCAAAAAGTCCGCAAAGGGCGGGTAACAACGAGTATTTTAAAACAAGTTAGTATCGACGAAGATTTGTTTTATACAGTTACAGATTACGCAAAATGGCGTAAAAATTGGAAGACCAAATTCGATTATCGATACGATAAGAAGATATAATAGGACGGATTTGCACTTAATACTAAGCACTCATAATAAATCATATCTATAAAATACAATAACTTAAAATAATATTAGATCAACGAGATTATCCGGTAAGAAGCAATAGCTTCTAAAATAGTTATTCATACAAGAAATAAATGCGAGAAGCAGTCTTAAATAAAATAAATTGCTTTGGATGCGATAAATTAATTAATACCTTTTATCAGATTTAAACTCCGTTTTTTTAATACTCAATCACGGGTCGCAGACATGTATTTTCATTTAAATCTACATAAGACTGTTAATAACGTAACTTCCTGTGTTATTAAGCAGAATCCTATAACGATCATTATTTCAGGACGGCGTAAAATTGTTTAATAAAACGACAATACTTATAGAAATAGAAATAGAAAAAAGTTTACTTATCACCAAACTTGTTACACCTTATTATCAGATATTCATACGATGATTATTCAATTATATTGTTGTTGATAATGACAAATGCGGATTTAATTAACAATTACGTATGCAAGTAAATCGTATCAGAATATGAGTTGGTATCAGGAGGTTTTTAATAAGAAAGCAATTGTAGCATTCGACAACTGGTCAGGTCAGGGTTTCTAATTTACCTAATCGAATTTCACCTGTACCATGAGTTTACGCCGAAGATAGCCGCTTGCGTCTGTTTCAACGTAGTTATGCGATTTCGGTACAGGGCCTCTACTAAATAGAAATGGAAATGAAATTTTCATACAATTTGCTTTTGGTTGAGCTTGTTCAAGCTGAAATGACGAGCCTTTCCACCGCATTCACGTACGAATATAAATTTTAAATATGGACGCAATATATAAACATGCTACGTTATTGGGTAGATGACAATTTCATACAATTTAAAAAAATATTTCAAATAGGTAATCAAAAATACACTAAAAGAGGGGCATATGAAAACTTTTAGTTCATTTACTTAGTTATCATTAATTTTGTGGCTCTTCAAACACGGGTAGGCATTGGGCAAGTCTATTTTTAAAAGTGTTTAATAAATAAAAATAAGTATATCATCCGATAATCCACCCAATTTATAGTAACTTTTGCATAAACGCAAAATGTTATATGCTTAACTGCCGAACAAGTGATAGAAATAGGCGGTCTGTGACGTCACCATCTTGTGACAGTTTTGTAGGGAGCGTTTTGGGGAAGTCCAAAATTGAAATTGCCATATCGCGGAGTTTAAGTGTTTTCGAAATATTTATTTTACCATCGTTTCTATTTTTGAGAGGTATTTCTTATTTTATAACACCTCAACAAAAAAAAGTCAACTACCCTATTGGTCGCTAAGCAGCCGGTTGGACGCGAACCTAGGAGCGTCGTTTGTATGCAAAAGTACACTCGGAACATCTGAATCAACTAAAAACGTACCGGCGCGTCATTTCAAATTGGACAAGCTCTAGTAAAGTCTTTGTTTACGTGATGGTAGAAGTACTATTCTACCCGGTCGCAGTGACGGAGTCCCGCATCTCGCGGCCCTTGGTCTCGATGGGCAGCGCCAGGCACGCGGCCGCCGCCAGCAGCGCGGCCAGCGCGTACACGCCCGTCGCTATCACTATGGAGTTCTTTAGCAGAACCTGGAATTAAAAAAACATATTAAACAAGTGTTAAGTGAAAGCAATTGGCTTGAGAGCGTTTGCTGGGGGTGGATCGAAAACGTTGCATTTTTGTAAGATTTTAGTGATTATTTTATTGATGTGAATTGAAACTTGAATTTTTGCTCAATTATTGTGTGCATAATACTATATAAAAACACATTGAATCGTACAAAATTAGGTGGTCGCCAATTATTTGAGAATTAAATAAAAAACGTTTTTTTTTAATAATTGTTAAGAAACGTAAAAAATCATTGTACACAGCTAAAGTTATAATTATTAAATTAAAAGGTGCAGACAATATCATCATCATCCGTGCGGTCTATCCCGGTTGTGAACCCACACTAGTGTGTGGGGTCCCAGGGTCTGCCTTTCTTATTCGCGCGGTCTTGTGCATCCTCAGTGGTGAGTTTCTTGGCACGCATGTCACCCTTGACGACGTCGAGCCACCGCGTCTTGGGTCGCCCACTTCTGCCGGTCCCCGGCGGGGGCAACATGGCCAGACATTTATTGCCCACGTAGTTTGCCGATCTCCGTGAGACATGACCATACCAATGAAGGCGGCACTCTTGTAGCTTGTCTGCGATGTCACGAACACGAAGGCTGCCGCGGATGTGGCTACTCCGCACGCGATCTTTGCGTGAGACTCCACATATCCACCGCAGCATCTTCATTTCCGTGACGCGCAGCTCCTGCTTGTGTCGCTCTAGTAACGGCCATGTTTCACTGCCATATAAAAAAAAGGACAGGCCTAATGATGGTTTTATAGACCTGCCCCTTCAGCTTGATCGGCATTTTGGGGTCACAAATGACACCAGTCACCTCACGCCATTTGGCCCAAGTAGCGGAAATTCGGGCTCTGACGTCACGGTCGATGTCCCCGGACGCGGTGAAAAGGTGCAGACAATAATAGAAAGATAATTTATACTTAAATTTGAATTCATCACGAAAATCTTAAAAAAATGCGACCTTTACAATCTACCCCCAGCAAACGCTCTTGAGGTGCTCCCTCATCTGGAACTCCACATTTCCCAGTAATTTAACGTTACAGAGTCCAGCATTACATCAGTAAGGGAGAACCGCACATTACAGTATGCAAACTGTAATGTTACAAATTAGAGCATTACATCAATGAGGGAGGAGCACCACGCATTACAGTGCGCAACTTCATGTTACAGTGTGTAATATTTTGATACAACTTCCCTGAAGTTTTGTAAGGCAGTACTGGAATGTAATGCTCAAAAGCGAATTTGAAACGTTGCATTACAGGCAAATGCTCTAGGTGAGGGACTACCTTTATAATGTTCAACTACTGAGCAAAGGCCTATATCATTGAAATCAAGTGGCAAATTTTGCCAAAGCTGGGATTTGAATCCAGGACCTCCGGACTGCGGGTCGAGCTCTGCAACCACTCGGTCACAGAGGCGTCAGTACAAGTACCTTCAAGTAAGTAGTCCATAAAAATCCACCAAAATCATGTTCATGTAAAATGTTGCCGAGACAAGACCACCCCTCCTTACTCTACACCTTAGTCAAAATATACCGGATGATTATCAAAAGACTTAGCGTAAAGCATACTCAGGCTCGTATTCTAAAACAAAATCTGTACTTGAGTATAGATCTGAATGACGTTTTTGTATGAACTGACGTTTTGTAATCTCTACTCAAGTACATATTAGTGCTGAGTACGATTCTAAAATACGGGCCTCAGTAAGTGATGTAGTAACTAAGTATGTAAGGTTTGTAAATCGTTTATTAATCACCCGGTATAATTTGTTTGTATTATAATGTTTTATAATCCCACTATGTTTGAAATAAACTTTACGGATACTACTCGCAGAATTGATATTTTTAAATTTTTCTAACCTGACGTTACAGGAGTCGTGATCACGGGATGACTCAGATGTTACGTCTACAAAGTAATTATATTCATAGCAACCGTCACTCAACTACCGGCATTGTTCCTATTCACGCAGAAAGAACAAACCGTATCTTGAAGTCTTGCAGTATTGTGGTGCCCCCTAGGCTTGATGAGTTTAATTACCGGATCCCATGCAAGTGGTGGATTTTAACCATCCTCCCCATTGAAATTTGGATGTTTCTTAATTCCAATGGTCTTCCGTAGCATCCTAGGAACATACCGCTTCTCCCTAGCGAGGACCTGGGGCTTATCAAATCTGATATGATGATTGGGTTTATCAAGGGCATGTTCACAAACCGCTGACTTATTACTTCTGCGGTTTTTTACATCACCGATATGCTCTTTAATTCGTGTACCGATGCTCCTCTTGGTCTGTCCAATGAAATGTACAATGGATCCTCTATGTTTGATTACATTCTTTATCTCGTTTTTCTGGCTTTACTATAGACACAAAATATAGAGTTTACAGAAGGACCGCTCGCGCCTTTTTCCTAAACTTGCGTGACCGGCCAGGGTTACTACATACTATATTCGCTCTGATTTCTTAAAATGAAGTAGGTAGGGCCTACTTAACAGAACCGGCGAAAAACAAATTCATCGTGTGAAAAATTGCACCAAGTTCGACAAAAACACTCGCAACATGCTCACCGGTATAGCCTGTAAACTATGTAACTATGTATTAGGTTAAGAAAAAAATATTTTCGCATATAGTATGTAAGAACTTGTAATAAAATCTCTTTGGCTATCCTATTTGTGTCTGGCTGGTTTTGGTGGGAGTGATCAAAATGGCGGGTTTGTTCTAAGCGGCCTATCAGTCTGAGGCGCCGCGCCGCAGCGGCATCAGCGCTATAGCTGTGGGAGCCTCACCTGCGCCACGTACGGCGTCACCATGGCGCCGAGACGCGCCACGCCGCTGCACGCGCCCACCGCCGTCGAGCGCAGCGCGGTCGGGTACACCTGCAAACAGGGAGGTTGACACATGTTACCAATTCATATAAAGTCATGTTTTATACATTAAAGACAGTATTTAAAAACCTATAATAACATTTTAAGAATATATTTATTCGTCATAAATTAAAGAAAATTAATTCAAATCCCGTTATTTAATTTAATTTTTTATATTGTTCGTCAAGATGACCTCACTCCACCCGATGGAAAGCGGTCGTGAGGTCCAGATATGATTGACAAGCCCAGTCATTCAAACGAATGACTGGGCTGGCCATCCTCACCTTGAAGGTCTGCAGAAATGCCTTTTCACGCCCCGCTTGAAGAGCCCGGGACTATAAGAGGAAGGAAACACATGTGCTGGAAGAGCGTTCCACGTCTGGATGGTACGACAAAGAAACGAGTCACCAAACCTTTTAGTACCCTTATTACGTGGCTGCGAACGCCCATGAAAGCACGTTGACGTCATTGACCGGCATACCAGCTGACAAAACTGTCATACCCAATCAGGTTATGACAGTAATCATGTTAACTTTGACAGAGCGCGAGATTTTTTATCTGTCTGTGACATAATTATCTGACTGTCACGTGACGACAGTTTGGAGCGTTTTGACAGGAATTCTAAAAACTGATTTTAATTACGTATTTTTTATTGAACTTTAACGTATTTCTTCATGAAATTATTATTTTCGTGTTTAAATACACACAATCTATGAAACACAATCAAATTCCAAAAATTAGTCAACATTCCTATTATACTTATTGGTCAATTCGCCAACCAAAGGACAACATGAACAAAAGTTCACACTCAAGGTTTGCCGAAAGGCAATGAAACGTAGCATCTTACGCGGTGCCCTACGTGCGTGACTGTGAGCGACAAACGCGACGCGGCAGGCACGATTAACCAACGGTGGCCTATATCCGCAAGCAATGTTTTTCTAAAATGTTTGAGTCCTTAGTTTATCCACATATTCGCAACCTAGTAGAAAGTAGCTTATCAATATCGCAACATGGGTTCAGAATGGGACGCTCGGTGGACACGAATCTGGCTTCCATGATTTCTGAAATCTCTGTAGATGTTGATGCTGGCAGGCAGGTTGACGCGATATACACAGATTTCAGCAGTGCATTTGATAAAGTAAGTCATGCCATCCTTCTTTCGAAATTAAAGAGCTACGGCATCGGCGGATCACTGCTGTTCTGGTTTAACTCATACCTAGCCAAGAGACCTCAGGTTGTGTCTGTTGCAGGATATGACTCTAAAGTCTACTATGCTCGATCTGGTGTACCGCAGGGCTCCCACCTTGGTCCAATTTTATTTTTGATATTTATTAATGATATAACCAAATGCATCAAACACAGTTACATCTCGCTGTTTGCTGATGATTTAAAAATGTACATGTCTGTTAGCGATGTTGCCGATGTCTCACTTTTACAGTCAGACCTCGATAGCGTCAAGCTTTGGTGCACAAGCAATGGCATGTCCATGAACCCGGTAAAATGTTTTCACATAAGTTTTACGAAAAAAAAACAATAAAATAGACTCGGCTTACACGCTGAATGATAGGATCCTATCGAAGGTCGAAAGGGTAAGGGATCTTGGAGTTGTCATTCATAGACAGTAAATTAAAATTCAATTTTTACATTGACGCCATTGTGAAAAAATCGGCTCAAATGTTAGGCTTCCTAAAGCGCAACTTACAAGGATTCCATCAACGCGAAACACGAATTATCAATCAATCAATCAATTTTATTTCATCAAAATATGTACAGAGTATACCAGTTACAAATTAGACAAGTTATTACAGTAATGGCAAGCATGAACAGAATTATAAATTAGTATACAATTGTAATATCAATTTTTATATAAATACTATATAACAGTCTAGTTCGAAGCAGACTTGAGTTTGCGTCCGTTGCTTGGAACCCTGTCTATGCTAACTCATCACAAAGGGTTGAGAGTATTCAACGGGCTTTCACAAGACATCTTGCATATAACACTCCGGGTATCTATCATAAGGTACCATACAGTGTGCGTTTATCGTTCTTTGGCATGATTTCGCTAAAAAACCGTCGCACATGGCTGGACTTGATGTTCCTCTATAAAATTATCAATCATAATGTTTCGTGTCCAGATCTGCTTGCCTCTATCAACTTGACTCTATCAACTTGACTGTGCCTCGTAGATGCCCTAGGAGGCCTCTCACAAAAACTTTTACTATGAATCCACACAGAACGAATCTTGGTCTTCATTATCCCTTGGCTAGAATTTGTAACACTTACAATAATTTTAATTTAAAGTCACCTGATCTGGATGTTTTCTGCGTTTCTGGTAGTCTTTGAAAGTAATTTGTTGAAGGTGCTCGAGTCTCTTAAAAGCTTACATTTAAATAAAATTGTAAAAGCATTTTTTCATTATTTTATGTTTAACTGTAAATTTTAGTAGGTATACCTGTCACTTTATTTTCAAAAATGTTGTGTATGCTTGTAAAGGCTTACATGTATGTCCTAGATATTAAGTGGATCTATATAAATGCTGTACATGTTTAGCTGTAAGCAAACCTAAATAAATAAATAAATGTAATCCGTTGGTTGAACGCGCTTGCCGCGTTGCATTGCTTTAATCGTGAACGTAGGACACCGCGTTATTAATACAACTAATACGAGTAGACCACGTCACTAACACAGATACGTTTCAAAACCTAAGTAGCTGAGGTGGGACAAGATTTAGTCAGGACACCATTGTATTGTTATGTGTATACTGAAATCCTTAAATAATTTGCTAACTTTTAAACTTTTTTAATAACTTGTGGGCACTTAAACATTTATTGTGTCACTCTTGCCACATATCAACAATTTATTTACAAACAAATTAGAAAAACTTTATTTACAATTAATATTTGTTTACATAAATTTACCTATTTAAATCTTATTTATTAATTAAACTTATACAACTAATATATACAACATTATCATAATATTAATTATTTACATCTTATTTACACACGTCATTCGTGACGGTCGAATGTGTTGATAATTGTAACGCGGTGCCGTGCAAACGCGCACTAACTTTCAAAAATCATACGCAGGGTACCTTACAATTTTACACACAGCGCATCGGCGCCAAGCAGTCTGAGATTAGCAGGCAACTCAACGGTCATTGTTTATTACCAAATGTACCTATCGTGCGTAGTTAAGGGTGCACGCCCACGTCAGACTTTTTGTGGGACCGATAATCGGGCCGATTTCATATTTTACTTTATTTCAGACCTACTTTTTGTAGAACGTGTGCGTTGCTCCATTGCTATCAGTACGTTTTATTTTTCTCCTACAAAAAATCGGTCACCGATTATCGGACGTGGGCGAGCAGCCTAAATGTTGTGAAAAGTTATTGTGCTACATTAACTATAGTGAAACGCCTTCTGGCTAAAAACAGTATAATTTCAAAGTGTGTATACCGACTGGAAATATTGTATAATGTGGGACTGAAAATGCAGGCAAGTCCATAGTGAATTGACTATATTTATTTGTCTACCTATCATCACGACCCCACAAACTTGCTTGAATGACAATATTAACTATAGCGAAGAAGGGTCATCTGTGACCTATGCCGCAGACTAGACACAAACGAAACAATATCGCACTTATTTCGTATGTTTAATTAAATCATAACCTGTGATCCTGCGTCAAGAAGAGAGAAAAACAATGAAAAATAATCACACTGGACTTCCGAATGAAAAAGTTTTTAGAACAATGCTGAGCTTACCATACATGAAAAATTACAAGCAAAGATTCGTTTCGTTTGCGCCTAAACTGGGTGAATTCTGCACAAATTGCGACTGTTTTTTAAAATCTTTTTAATGCACAACGTGTTTATGCACAATAACTACTTATGTAAAATTTGTAATTGTGGGTTACCTCTGGGGTGTAAACGTAGGCAGCTTGAAACAGTCCAGCGATGATTCCTCGCGCCACGAACAGAACGCATGTCAAGAAAGTTCGACTGTGAAAGAAAATAATAAATATAAATATGAATGAATATGCGCCAGACAACACACCTCTTAAAATGGTCTCGAAGTAGGGATTAATATCCCTGTGTTAAGGGGTACCACACAAGGAAATAAGCTAGGGGCGTCTCCTAGCACACCCAGACCCGAGTCAATTCAGAAAAGATCGTTTCCTGAATTGACCCGACCGGGAATCGAACCCGGGACGCTACGGAAATCGAGGCGAGAAACCGTGCTACAGCGCACTACGCCAATCGATTCGTCGGAAAATGCATTATTAATGTAACTGTGTAAACTTGTAAAGTAATTAGCCTGTATGCTGACCCAATACTGGGCGAATGACTCGATCATTGAGATTCCATCAAATTATGTCAATAATAAACTGTTTAGTGTTAAATAATATTTTAAACTTTCTTGTTGCATTTTAACTAACTCTAATAAAAACGGGTTTAGTGTTGTTGTATTGTTTGTGCATTTCCATACAATTTGTAAATTGAATTGGTTGATTGATGACTGTGACTGTAGAATTTTTATATTGATATAATAATTACATGTAATATAGGTGAAATATGCCTGAAATAAATGACCAATTTTATTTAATTAACACTTACTTTCCATCGTATATCAGCACACAAATACACATGGCGAAGATCACAAACTGCACCGCCATTGTCTTCTTTCGTCCAAACTTCTCGATTATAAATATCGTTGCAAATATACCTGAAAGGAAATGTTTCGTTGATAATACACCAGCACTATATCTTTAGTCTAAGCGAATATCAAACATGTCGATCGTATGTATCAGACACTTATCACTTTGTCAAATATACACGGTGTGGTCCAAACGAAAACCATCGATAGAGGGGTCCAGGGGCTACTCTAAGGACCCCCATGTATGTTCCGCGAAAATTTGTAGTTTTCGATAAAACAGCATTTTTCTAAATTTTTTCTTAGTACCCAAAATGACGCATTTTTTTTAATGATTTCTCCTAAAGTATTATTACTAGAACCTTGATTTTTTTTGTGAACGTGAACAATTAATAGGCCTTTCATTACACCACTACAGTTGTACTCAGGCTAATTATCTTCTGCAAAAAAAAAAAAACAGTGAACTTTTTTTATTTGGATGATTTTTTACTTCTTTCTTTAGGGTGGTGTAACTCCGCAAAAGCACATAACATAAAACTTCAGGACCCATTTCAAAAACTTGCCTACTATGTGGACCCACTACTTGTAAAATTTCAATAAGCTACGGCAAGAGCTCCTATCAAAAAAAAAAATTTTGAAATGGGAGGATTTTAATATTAAATTGAATTTCTTCAGTCATGAACTCAATTGATTTCCAATGGCATTAAAAAAGTTTACTTTGAGATAATCTGTCATAAGACATCAGACGTCATTACAGATACCAGTTTTGATCGCTTTGTTCAAGTTTACAAACTGTTTTGTTAGTCTTCCCTTGGCTGCTCTCACGTTCGTACATTGTTCATACTATCCCTTTTTAACTACTGGCGTGTTAACGGACTTTTCGATTGCTTATTTACTTTTATTTTGACGACTCTGGAACGAAGACTTGGCACGATTACTGGACTAGATTTTGCCCTTAATACGTACTGTGTGTTTGTGGGTTCGTTCAAAGCATAATGCCTTACACGGCACGAGAATATGCAGAAATGCATTATTATTATGGATATGCCAGAGGAAACGCTCGACTTGCGGCACGTCTGTATCAACAGCGGCTGTTACAACGAGGTGGACCACAACCTGAAACATATCCAGATCATCGTGTTTTCATCCGTGTGCATAATGCATTCATTGAAGGCCGCCGTCCAGGAGCACCGTATAATGAAGGTGTTTTAAGAGAAGATCCCTATTTGGTGGAAAACGTTTTGGAAGAAATTGCTAGGGAACCTGCAGCTAGTACGCGGTCAATCGGTCGGCGTCTCGGTGTTCCCCATCAAAGAGTTAACATAATTTTGCGGAAGGAAAGCTACCATCCATTCCACCTACGAAAAGTCCAAGACTTGCTACCTACAGACTATGACCGACGTGTGGCTTTCTGTCAAGAGATGATTAGGAGAGATAGCATCCAGGTTTTTTTGACTCGATTTTGTGGACTGATGAATCAAAATTCACTAGGAGTGGTGTTTTTAACATGCATAACACTCACGTATGGTCGCGAACAAATCCAAGGCTGGTGCGCCGCCACAGCTTCCAGCACCAATTTTCTGTTAATTTGTGGACTGGAGTTTTTAACCGACAACTAATCGGCCCATTTGTTCTACCAGAAAGATTAAATGGTGCCACATACCTCAGTTTTTTGAGGGAGAATCTGCCCGACCTTATGCTGGATGCTCTGCTCAATGTTAATTTGGAGTTGCGCTAGCGAGTATTTTTCCAAATTGATGGAGCTCCGTGCCATTTCGCTAGAGTAGTTAGAAATCATTTGGACCAAACATACCCAGACAGATGGATCGGACGCGGTGGACCCATCGCCTGGCCACCAAGGTCCCCCGACTTAAACCCTGTCGATTTTTTTTATCTGGGGATTCTACAAAGAGTTTTAAGAGTTTATTACAAAGAATACAATACTATCGAAGAATTAAACACTAAACTAAGAGAAGCACAAGAGACAATAAGACAAAAAGACGACTCCTTTCAACGTCTAAGAAGACAGTTTATTAAACGTTGTCGTATGTGCATAGCTGAAGGTGGACGTCACTTCGAACATTTAGTAGCTGATTGAAATTTTACAAGTAGTGGGTCCACATAGTAGGCAAGTTTTTGAATTGGGTCCTGAAGTTTTATGTTATGTGCTTTTTTGGAGTTACACCACCCTAAAGAAAGAAGTAAAAAATCATCCAAATAATAATAATAATAATAATAAATATCCCTGGACATTATTCCACACAGCGCCATCTAGCCCCAAAGTAAGCTAATTAAAGCTTGTGTTATGGGATACTAGACAACGGATAAACATACTTAAATACATTTTCTTTAGTAAATACATACTTATTATTCATAGGAGACACCCAGACCAGTACAAACAGACATGTTCATGCACACAAATGTTTGTACTGTGCGGGGATCGAACCCGCGACCTCTGGTGTAGTAGCCAACTTCTTAACCATTACACCAAGTTGGTCGGTAAAAAAAGTTCACTGTTTTTTTTTGCAGAAAATAATTAGCCTGAGTTACAACTGTAGTGGTGTAATGAAAGGCCTATTAATTGTTCACGTTCACAAAAAAAATCAAGGATCTAGTAATAATACTTTAGGAGAAATTATTTAAAAAATGCGTTATTTTGGGTACTAAGAAATTTTTTTGAAAAATGCTGTTTTCTCGAAAACTATACATTTTCGCGGAACATACATGGGGGTCCTCAGAGTAGCCCCTGGACCCCCTATCAATGGTTTTCGTTTGGACCACATGAAACCCGACACCGTGTATAGGTATTTTATGGGCCTTTACATAATAATATAACGATTATGGACTATGTTTTCTGAATGAAGTTTTTTTAAGGAATATTTCAACCTTCATGAAATCTATAGGGGAGGATTATGTTTAAAAGGCGTATTGTGGTTGAGAATTATGTTCAGAAACTTCAGTAACATACATAAGCATATGAAAGCGTGCAATACTAGAAGTATTACTCCTGGATTGCTGACCATGTGAGGCCTCAACCTATTTTAGGGTTCTTTGGTATAGACAGCAAGTAGAAATAAGATCATCCAGCTGAAAATACAACAGCTACCCAATGTGGTCTGGCTATCTTACTCACCAACAGAAACACAACACTGCCAAGGTGGTCTGCGGGTCTATGCTGGATGTATTGGCATATAGGGCAGCAGAATTATAAGCGGAGGAATCTGCTGACCCTACCTTTCTTGAAACGAACATTAACAATATCTAACAATAGCCCTAACTATTTTTTTATTTATAAAAGATGCGGTCGCTTCGAAACTCTATGGACTCGGAACAGCCTATGCAAGATAGTAGACGTCTTTTGATCGCAAATAATTATGAAGATAATAAACGGAACACCATTAGTATGATGTACGCAGCTGGTGTGTAGTGTATACTGTACCAGGGAACTCGGCGAGCGTGGTCCACAGCAGGTCCATGTAGTCCGTGGTCTGCAGCAGGCGCAGCTGGGGTGTAGTGTATACTGTACCCGGGAACTCGGCGAGCGTGGTCCACAGCAGGTCCATGTAGTCCGTTGTCTGCAGCAGGCGCAGCTGGGGTGTAGTGTATACTGTACCCGGGAACTCGGCGAGCGTGGTCCACAGCAGGTCCATGTAGTCCGTTGTCTGCAGCAGGCGCAGCTGGGGTGTAGTGTATACTGTACCCGGGAACTCGGCGAGCGTGGTCCACAGCAGGTCCATGTAGTCCGTTGTCTGCAGCAGGCGCAGCTGGGGTGTAGTGTATACTGTACCCGGGAACTCGGCGAGCGTGGTCCACAGCAGGTCCATGTAGTCCGTTGTCTGCAGCAGGCGCAGCTGGGGTGTAGTGTATACTGTACCCGGGAACTCGGCGAGCGTGGTCCACAGCAGGTCCATGTAGTCCGTTGTCTGCAGCAGGCGCAGCTGGGGTGTAGTGTATACTGTACCCGGGAACTCGGCGAGCGTGGTCCACAGCAGGTCCATGTAGTCCGTTGTCTGCAGCAGGCGCAGCTGGGGTGTAGTGTATACTGTACCCGGGAACTCGGCGAGCGTGGTCCACAGCAGGTCCATGCAGTCCGTTGTCTGCAGCAGGCGCAGCTGGGGTGTAGTGTATACTGTACCCGGGAACTCGGCGAGCGTGGTCCACAGCAGGTCCATGTAGTCCGTTGTCTGCAGCAGGCGCAGCTGGGGTGTAGTGTATACTGTACCCGGGAACTCGGCGAGCGTGGTCCACAGCAGGTCCATGTAGTCCGTTGTCTGCAGCAGGCGCAGCTGGGGTGTAGTGTATACTGTACCCGGGAACTCGGCGAGCGTGGTCCACAGCAGGTCCATGTAGTCCGTTGTCTGCAGCAGGCGCAGCTGGGGTGTAGTGTATACTGTACCCGGGAACTCGGCGAGCGTGGTCCACAGCAGGTCCATGTAGTCCGTTGTCTGCAGCAGGCGCAGCTGGGGTGTAGTGTATACTGTACCCGGGAACTCGGCGAGCGTGGTCCACAGCAGGTCCATGTAGTCCGTTGTCTGCAGCAGGCGCAGCTGGGGTGTAGTGTATACTGTACCCGGGAACTCGGCGAGCGTGGTCCACAGCAGGTCCATGTAGTCCGTTGTCTGCAGCAGGCGCAGCTGGGGTGTAGTGTATACTGTACCCGGGAACTCGGCGAGCGTGGTCCACAGCAGGTCCATGTAGTCCGTTGTCTGCAGCAGGCGCAGCTGGGGTGTAGTGTATACTGTACCCGGGAACTCGGCGAGCGTGGTCCACAGCAGGTCCATGTAGTCCGTTGTCTGCAGCAGGCGCAGCTGGGGTGTAGTGTATACTGTACCCGGGAACTCGGCGAGCGTGGTCCACAGCAGGTCCATGTAGTCCGTTGTCTGCAGCAGGCGCAGCTGGGGTGTAGTGTATACTGTACCCGGGAACTCGGCGAGCGTGGTCCACAGCAGGTCCATGTAGTCCGTTGTCTGCAGCAGGCGCAGCTGGGGTGTAGTGTATACTGTACCCGGGAACTCGGCGAGCGTGGTCCACAGCAGGTCCATGCAGTCCGTTGTCTGCAGCAGGCGCAGCTGGGGTGTAGTGTATACTGTACCCGGGAACTCGGCGAGCGTGGTCCACAGCAGGTCCATGTAGTCCGTTGTCTGCAGCAGGCGCAGCTGGGGTGTAGTGTATACTGTACCCGGGAACTCGGCGAGCGTGGTCCACAGCAGGTCCATGTAGTCCGTTGTCTGCAGCAGGCGCAGCTGGGGTGTAGTGTATACTGTACCCGGGAACTCGGCGAGCGTGGTCCACAGCAGGTCCATGCAGTCCGTTGTCTGCAGCAGGCGCAGCTGGGGTGTAGTGTATACTGTACCCGGGAACTCGGCGAGCGTGGTCCACAGCAGGTCCATGTAGTCCGTTGTCTGCAGCGGGCGGCAGCTGGCGGCGCAGGCCTCGTCCACGCGGTCCGACTCGAACAACTCCGTCGTCATCAGCACTAGGCCGTAGTAGCAGAACGCGCACGACATCCTACATGGAAAGGAATAATAGGAGTTATGAATTAATAAATAAAGGGTAGTTCCCTTACAAAATGAGGGGTAGAAAGAATCTATACTATATTATTAATATAATAAAGAGGAAAGAGTTGATTGTTTCCTTGTTTTTTGTTTGTTTGTTTGTCCATCTAAACTGGACACCTGCCACTCTCTTTGAATTCAGAATACGCCATTTCAATTGTCAAGCTGTAACTCGTAAACAGGGGGAGGTGATAAATTAATGTACTAGTACATTAGACGCTTGCGATAATAAAACACACATTAAATTGTAATTGTTGACAAGCGAGTCGACCCAACGATATCATTTATTCAATAGGCTCCGAAACTACTTAACCGATTTGAAAAATTCTTTCACTACTATGAAGCTACATTATCAGGGAGTGACATAGGCTATATTTTATTATGATTGAACAAAACATTCAGTGAAAAATAATAGTATATGTAAATCAAGTCGGAGAAACGTGGGCGGGATGTGCTGCTTTACCGACGACGCGACGTGAAATTACTTTTGAGAGAACGAAGTCTGTCGAAGCAGCTATAATTCATTCAATAAAACATTAGAATTAAGATTCTGAAGTTACTTTACTTTTAAATGAGACAATTAAGTATGACAGGCTATATAAGTAGATTTTAATAAATTCGGCATAAATCTTAAAAGTAATAATGTTTATTGTACTTTTACCACAAAGTGTACCCTAAAAAGAACCTTTTTTACCTCTGTCTAATCCTTTGATGAATGGAGTATAGTTAAGAAATATGTTGTTTAAGTTGTTTACTCCTATGAAAAATACAGGTTTCCGACATTGGGAGGGTAAGCGCCAACGGACCCATCGTTTATCAAAGATGCGAAAAAAGTTTTTTAGAAAGTAGGTCGATAACACTTTATTTCAAATGAATGGTAAAATCTTCTTCGGTGACAATATCTTGCGAGGGGCATAAAACTATTTTGAATTATTTAGGAGGGTCGCGTTTATGTAATAATTAGCAGATAATTTAGCAGTCCGATTTGATTTAAAAACTAATAGCGTAAGCGGTTTTAGTCCAGCTTTCAGACGGGCAAAATAATATTAAACCAGAACTTGGTGGTGAAGATACTTACCAAATAAACCACAGCAGTAAGCTTGTATTCCGCAAGTGCGGTATAAGAAGGTGTTTGAGTCGCCCTCGCTGGCCGATGCCGACGGAATCGTCGCATACCAGCCGCCCCAGGAGCATAGGTCTTCCGTTGTCTTGAGCTATCTAAAATCAGGTATAATAGTCTAGGTGTACTAATCTTACTATTAGTATAAATGCGAAAGTCTGTGAGGATGTATGTATATAATAATATGTTTGTTACTCTTTCACGCAAAATTTACTTAACGGATTTGAATGAAACTTTATTGTAATACAGCTTAATAATTATGCATCAGAATAACACATAGGCTACAATTTATAAAGATTTTATTTATCCATGTTACAGAAATGAAGTTCACGCGGACGAAGCCGCAGGTGGAAGGCTAGTATTATAAAAAGGAAATATTTGATTGATTGTTTGCTTGTATTTAATAGGCTCCGCAACTCCTGGCCGGATTTTGAAAATGCTTTCACCAAAGCTGCATTTTTAGCGAACAACATGCTATATTTTTTAGCCTTTATTTCACTCAACTTCATTCAAGTACTCGAAATAGTACAGAGGCTAGAGCTAGTAGCTGCTTACCATTATGTGAGGTTCGTATTATTGTATGCAAAAAAGAAGTAGGAAAGAAAAACCGTTATCAAAAAAAAATCAGTCAGATTAAGCGTATTAAATTGTGCAATTACCTGTTCCAATGTTTCTAATGCTTTGTCTGGTTGTCCACTCGCGACGTGGAATCTCGCCGACTCAGGCAACCACTGTTAATGAAAATTAAAATAAATAAACATGATGAAAGTTTATTATAAGTGGAAGGCGGGATATAATAGGTTAGGATAAAAGTTTCTTCGCATTTTTTAAGAAAATTGAAACCATTTTTTAATATAGTTTATTTACATTTAACTGAAGTATGTAGGTGCGATTTTGTTCGATTATTTTTTGCCATCTGGTAGGTAGGGACATGATAACATTGATATAGGAATTTTGAGGCTTCTGATCGAAATACCGAGACAAGTGGTTTTGGCAGTCCTCTCGTGATGTTAACCTGACACTTCCTAAAGAATTCTGAAGAGACCGAAACAATGTGAACACCGTGGAAATCTGAAGGTGCAAGGTCAGGACTATACGGCGGATGCATTATCACCTCCCAGCTAAACTCTCTTAATTTTTGCTGAGTGGCTAAAGATGTGTGATGTTGATTAATTCCGGCCGCTTTCTCTCAACTTCTTGCTTTAATCTCATCAGTTGTTCGCAGTAGAGTTCAGAATCGATGGTCCTGCCTGGGGGTAACAGCTCATAATGAATAATGCCCTTCCAATCCTACCACACACACAGCAACCTTGTTGCGAGTTAACCCGGGTTTCGCCAGTCTGCGAAGCCTGGCCGGCATCACAAAAGAGTACATGGTTCATTAGGTTTCTTTCAGTGAGCTCGTGAGGTACCCAAATATCGTCCTTTTTGGTGTACCCAGTTTAATTCAAATGCACCAAAACTATTTTGTGGTCAATTCCCAGTTCTTCAGCTACGTCCTAACTACTGATATGCCGATCTCACTCCACTTTTTTAAAACTGGCATCCATTTTATCCGTAATAGGGCGACCAGAGCGACGTGCATCTTTGACATCAAAATTTCCGGATTGAAGACGCTTAAACCAAATTTGTGCTACTCTCACAGACACTGCACTAGGTCCATAAACATCGTAATTTTTTTTTGCGGCTTGCGTTGCATTTTAAGCTTTTTTGTAGTAAAATTTTAAAATGTATCGATATCTCTTCATTAGACTCACTCATCTTGACAGTAAGAAAAACAAATGAAAATCACACATTTTCCTAATTTGAATTTGGAATTATCTTCTTTGAAACTTAAACTTGAATTTCCCCAACCTAATATATAATGAGGCACATAACAAAAATAGTAAAAACTATTCGAGTTTCTACTAACGGACATGTAACGTAATGTTAGCTTTTCCCTGCTACTCCAAAACCAATAAACCAAATAAACCATTTTTCTATTCTATTCTACTCCAAAAATCATTATTGTAAAATCCCGGATTTTTTATTTTGATTGATAAAAATAGAAGTTTTCCCGCTACTGACTGACAGACAATTCTCTAGTTGTAACTAGACATAGTAAGATGAAGTCGGGCTCGTAGGTTCCTTAGTGGGTGTAGGGGAGCACTAAGAGAGAAGTTTCTGAAATTCCGAGGTAACGGGAAATAACACCAGTTTTTCGAACAAAGCGTTGTGCGCACGAAGCCTTATTTAAAGCTAGTATTTTTATGAAATCATTAACAAATCATCTTTTTTGTATTTTTCGCTAAGGAGCCTTACCGGGCAGATAAGCGCGAATATGAGCAGCGGAATGGTAGAGAGCGCGAGCAGCCAGTGCACTCCCAGGGTGGGCATCACCACCAACGCCAGCGCCACTTCCAGGCACGCGCCCAAAGCCCAGAAACACTGAAATATAGACCAAAATTAAAAGTCACTGGAGAAATCTGGAACGTTTTCCTGTAATGTAACGGTACAGAGTCGAGCATTACATCAGTGAGCGAGGAGAACCGAGCATTACAGTGAGCACATTGTAATGTTACAGATTCGAGCATTACGTTGGTGAAGGAAAAGCACCGAGCATTACAGTGTGCAACTTGATGATACAATGTGTAATATTTACAACTTCCCTGAAGTTTTGTGAGGCAGTATTGTAATGTAATGTTCAAAATCGAATCTGAGACAGTGCATTACAAGCAGTTGCTCCAAATGAGGGAGCACCTTAACATATACATTTTACATACATACCATCACAACTATATCCTAAATGGGGAAGTCAGAGGCAATTTGCCTGATGCCGTCATGGTAAACAGGTAACATAACACTCAGAACTCCACTTTTCACCAAGCATATTAAAACCCAGCGTGGCAGGTGGTGAGCCTTCCACAGTTATCCGGGTTGCTTTGGTTTTTTATTTCCATCCACCACTGAAGAGTTGGTCGTATTTTGTAAAAGAATGAACACAAAGATAGTTCTGGACAGATTTGAACTGAAGACCACATAGGCTGCGAGCTGAAGTACTAAACCCCCAGGCCACGACGATTTAGTATTACTGCAACTAGTTTGATATAAAATCAGCCATATATGAAGAAAGTTATTTTTTTCGCTAGCTATAACATTTACTAGTTAGGCAAGAGCCTTACTAATAAATTTTGCTGCAGTATATCAATAAGGAGTTAACTAAAATAACAATTAGAATAATAAAATGATACGTTTTAAATGATAATCACAAAATTCTGAATTATATACAGAAATCTCTTAACAACAATACAATTATATCAAGGTTTTTTTAAAGGAAAGCTTTCTTTTTGAAATGAAACGAGGTTATTATAGTGTTGAAGAATTTGTGGTCATCTTAGGTATAATCTGCTCCTCTGCACACTTTTTTGTTATGACTTTACTCTGTTAATTCAATTTCTGTGTATAAAACAAGACTGAAAAGAGTAACCATCGAGTTTCTTGCCGGAGTCTTCTCGATCGGAAACAACCTCCGAACCGGTGGTATTTTTATTCAGTATAGTTTTGCTACAATTTTTTTTTGTATATGACTTGTCATAAGTACTTTTTATAAGTCTATATAAATAAAGAAATTTTTTACTTTACTTTACTTTTAGAAATTAACTATGAACGATATTGAAAAAAAAAAACATGGCTCCACTTACATCAAGTAGAACAACACACTTTGCTCTTTGCTTAGTTGGTAAGAACTCAGCATACAATGTAACTCTGAAAAACAAACAAAATAATGACATTTTAAATAAAATGTAATCCTAACATTGCGCTTCACTTCAGAGCATAATACCCGGTGATCATTTATATGTTTAGGTAAGATTTATTATGAGGTTTTCAAACAGAGTCAGACACTTGTATTTTTTGAATAAAAAACCTTAAAATAACAGTAATAAAAAAAATCTCACTATCTACTGAAAATGACATATCATTTTTCTGAACATATAAATGATCACTCGGTATTTAAAATTGGTGCAGCCAATAGAAGTATAAAACCCACAATTGATTATATCAACCCTCAATTGAATATGTATTTGAATTTGAATATTACGGTACTGCTTGGTATAAATCGCGTCATTTTCGTTTTTTATAGGACTACCCACATTCTAGTAAGATTCATGTTTTATTATATTATACATGTAGCAATGTGAAGCAAATTAATGGTTTGTCTATGATAAGATGAAGAAAAAAAATGTACTTACGATTGTGGTACACAGCCTATTGCAAATCCGACTAGACCTCTCAAGAATAGCAGCCAGAGGAAGTTTGGTGCAATTGCACTTAGTAGTCCATAATAAAACAGCAACACACCACACATACTTAGGGCCTGCCAACAAAAACATTAATAAATACGTACATACATACCATAACACCTTTTTATTTAAATAAATATAATTGGTAAACGTTAAAGGCAAGTCAATGAATCCCATCAGAGGTCCCAACAATTTTGGTATTAAGTTATAGTCACACCACACATTTAGGTACATAATAACTTTTCTCTGTTGTTTTTTAATAATTTCACTGAATTTTTTGTTTTTTCTTTTTTTAATTATACTTTGTGGTAAAAACCAAAAAGGTGTTTATTCTATTCAATAGTGCCATAGGTGACCGGGTCGCGGGCGAATGAGACCAGAAACAGACACACGAGAAAACCCACACGAAGTCTCAAAAACAAGTAAAATGAAAGTAAAAAAATATTTATTCATTTAGAGTTTAGACTTATAAAAAGTACTTCTGAGAAGTCAAATTATTTACTAGCAAAAATATACTAAATAAAATAATACCACAAATTACGCATGCTGCGCGACGCGCGGCGCACCACTACAGAAAGTCCGCTTATAACAAGACGCAATTTTGATCACGCACACAGACACAGTGAGTTTACAGGCGATATCGGTGAGAATCGGTGTCGTGGCCAGTCGCAAGAGTTTTCGTTTTTGTCGTACTTGATGCAATTTTTCACATGTTGTATTTTGTTTTTGGTGGGTTCTGTTTTGTCCAATTGGGCTTATATACCTACGTACTGCATTTTAAAAATTCAGCGATTGCTAGGCGGCCAAGAAAGTTTAAAAAGGCGAGAGTAGTCTTTCTGTACTCTTTATTTAGCGATAATACTATGATAGTAAATATCATAAATAAACATAATGTGACTCTACCACCGGCTCAGAAGATGTTTCCAATCGAGAAGAACCCAGCAAGAAAATGGTTACTCTTTTTGATCTGGTTTTCACAGAAATTTAATTGACAGAGAAAAGTTATAAATGTAGTATCAATGGAAATTGTACTTCCAGAGACTGGATATTATTTTTTAGATCACAATGAATTTTTGCTGGTTGATTAAATGTAGTGAGTTCTTATAAGACTAAGGTACATAGTACTTACAGTTTTTCTTCCATAACGGTCACTAATGTTGCCCCAGAAAGTAGAGCTCAACATCATACCCATGAACACAACTGTTGTAGTCAATGCTTGCTGATATCTGTAATGAAAACCACCATGTAACTTTGTTTAGTCTAATTCAACAAAGATGAACAGAATGGAAAAAGTGATACAGCTCCTTTGACCAGCAAGCTCCCAGGGTAATATCTGGCGACCTTAGATCCTATGCACACCACGTTTTATAAGCGCGCCGTAGACGCTCGTTTGTAGTGATACATAAGCAAGTCTGACCCAGCCTGTAGACCTTTTACACTGCTCTGCAGGATAAAAACGCGCCGTTGCGACGACGTTTGGGGAACGCGCGTTTGAAAAGCGCGGTGTGCATAGGCAAATAATGTAATTGTACTACTAAAAAAACTAACTTATAATAATTAAGAATTGTTACTAACATATTAATTGTATTATGGATGGACATCTAAAATAAATGTTTTTTTTTTTATAGTAAAGTAAAGTAAAAAAATCATTTATTCATTTAAGCTTGCATATAGAAATAATAATAATAAACGTTAATAAAATAGTACAATATTAATACACATCGTGAATATACATAATGTGAATCTACCACCGGTTCGGACGTTGCTTCTTATCGAGAAGACTCCGGCAAGAAACTCAATAGTTACTCTTTTCAACTTTGTTTGTTTTACAAAAAATAAATTCAGAGTACAGTCAATGCGAGTAGAAAAAAGAACACAATATTGAACAGAGGAGCAGATTATTCCTACTTTGAACACAAACTTTTGTCGTTCCAGTAATCCTCTACATTATAATAACCTTGTTTCATTAACTTTGCTTTAATTGCAGATTTAAACTTGTGAAGAGGTGGATCAACAAGACTGAGGTATTTTGTTAAAGTATTTATTTTTTATAGGCCCTTACTCATCAGAAGTCACACAACATTACCTAAGTATTGTTTATTTAGCTGTGAATTTCTGTAAGGTGAAGTGAAGGTAAAGCTAAATTTCTGGCAAAGGTATCTACTGTGGCCTGTCACCTTACAAATATATTTTACAAAGTACACACAATCAAACTTTTCATATGGGCACCTTATGCTGCCAACCTACGACCTATTTTGCAAAGGTTGGTTTTGATGATTGAAGTGCTTTGTTTATTAGTTAATTAGTTAGTTCAAATGTTGTTGTTACTTACTTGCTGATGTTCCATTCACAATGCAGTGCAGGTGACAGAATGCTCAATATTGTCATCTCCATGGAGTCAGCCATCCAGCACAGCCCAGTGCAGAGAGATAGCTTCACTTGGAACCAGCCAAAGCCGAGAGCATTCACTGCTTGTGTCACTGTAAATGTATCTGAAACAAAATATTAATTTTGCAGAATTGTACTTGAGATTGCATTTAAAATTGAATTGAGAAGTGTAATCTGCCCTACCAAAGGATAATGGATATTATTATACAGAATTATAAGCCTAACTTGAACCAGCACCTTACACTTTGCAGGCAGATGTCATGGCCATTTTAACACAAAAATCAAGCATATTAGGTTTTATTAAATGAGTGCGATTGCACACAAACATGAATGATGATTCACTTTGGGAACACCATGAAATTAATGATTGTGTGTGATCTTTAATGCATACTGCCTGCCGTTAAGTGGTTTAGTTGAGTTTGTCCTCATCATAGATCTATTGTGTGACCCTCAAGCTTGTTAGCTAACAATCTTTTATAGAAAAAAAGCGACCTACGCTCCCTTTCGACATCACTATTGTCCCTGAGATTGTCAGTGACCCAGTGACCTAAGTACCTAAATATTGTCACTGAGCTCAAAGAACCACCACAGAGCGAGACTCCAGGGACATCAGAGTAGTTGATGGATTCCGATTTAAACATCATAAGCTCACTTTTTTTGACATTGTACTTAAGCCCATGAGTCACTGCAAAAGACTCACAGATAGCAACGAGTCGCCTAAGACCCCCAACTGATGGGCTCACCAGAACCATATTGTCTGTGTAGCTCACATTATTCAAGCAAACTCCATCAATATGACAGCCTACATGTGTACCGCTGAGCTCATCAATCAGGCTATTCATGTAGATTAAATAGGAAGGGCGAGCTTAATCCTCCTTGCCTTACCCTGCACTCCATCCTGTACACGTCAGATTGAGCTCCTGCCCACCTCACACTATTCACCTGATTGCCATACTAATACTGGAACAAGGATATAACTTCCGGTGGTAGTGCAGTCTCCTTACAGTACTCTCTTTAAATTGCTTTCAAATCAAAAGTAGGTAATGAATAATTTAACCAATTTTACCGTCAGGAACTACTGAGACAGAAGCCATTTCGATTTCTTGAGGTGGCGGCATCGGTGGTGCTGGTGGCCGAGGTCCCACCGCACTATCGTCCAAATCTTGGTAGCCTTTAGCCCGCCGCATTTTATGATGTTCAGTGTTCACTTTTTACTTTGCGTTTACTGACGTGGAATACCGTAACTAACGGTAGTAAAATTCTTCGGAGTTCTCTCCGACAACGGTTCTTGTTATATTCGGTTACATTCTCATTATAATTACGTCAATAGATAAATTACTGTTTTTGCTATAATATTTTCCATTCATATGTAAAATACGAGTAAAACTAAAAAAAAACAAAACAGCGTAAAAATATTTGGAAAACTTTCTGTTTACAGTTTACAGATCTGTCAAACTCAAGTCAAGATTTTTGTCAAGTCAAGAAGCGCCTATCTCTTTACGACCAATCCGAGCAGGCAGCTCAAAATTTACAGCCAGTAAGAAACATGCATTTTGATCTCTGTCCATGATTGGTTATTGGTAAGCTGTCACATTGATTTCAGGCTGCGTTCCATCGTGTGCAAAAAAGTTTTTCTTGAAGTGACCAAGCACTTCGTCATGGAGCGAACACGAAACTTCACGTTCAAGTCTGGCCGTAGCATATTATTTTTTTAATTATTAGAATAGAATTCAAATGCATCAACCATGTTGGTAAACAGGGGCCTTACTCTGGAACAGATTTAAAATGAGAAATAAGTGAAAAAATTAATAAGTAGGTAAGTACAGTTTTCTGTTTTATTCAGTATTTTGAATGTTTATGTTGTCCTTAAGTTGTAAGTTAATTGGTTACTAATTTAGATAAGTTGATTAGTTTTTGGACTGAGTTGTCATCATCATCATCATTTCAGCCGAACGACGCCCACTGCTGGGCATAGGCCTCCCCCAACTGAACGCATAGGCCTCCCCCAACGACTGAGTTGTAAAACCTGTCAATGGCGTACATACAAGAAAATGATTCACGATTACCATTTTGTTGAAATGTGATATGAATCATATCATGATGTATTTTTTTAAATATTGCCCGTCAAGATGACCTCACTCCACCCGATGGAAAGTCGTCGAGAGATCCAGATATGAGGCTGACAAGCCTAGTCATGCAAACAAAGCACTGGGCTGGCCATCATCACCTTGAAGGCCTGCAGAAATGCCTTTTCACGCCCCGGGACTTTATGAGGAAGGCAACACATGCGCTGGAAGCAGGGCCGGATTAACCCTGTCAGGGGCTCTAGGCAATGCTTTTCTGGGGCCCTTTTCTTTACCCTTTTATTACTCTGACTGACAGAATAGTGTGGTTAAAATCTTCGCCTTCTGTTTTAACGTGAAACTTTTTAGTAGATTTTTTTACCAAAAAACAGGGTACCTAATATTACCAAAAAACAGGTAAACTTTATTATTTTGAGCACTTTCCCATGCACACTCCATAAAAATGCGCTAATACACACTTAACCAACGGTTTCAATCTCCTGAAATCTACTATTTGTTATTAAAATAACATGAAAAGCCACATAATTAGTAGATTTTTAATGAATGTGTTCTTTTCTTATCGATCTTTACCTTCAAATAACTCTGAAACGTGACACTTTAGGACGTGACATATTTTCAGATATTTTTTATTTGTTAATGTCTCCTCTATCCATATAACTAGTCTGGCCAAAAATACTGCTACATGAAACCTTTTATTGTTTCGATTTCGCGCCATTTCACATATTTTTTTGTGTTCATTTTCCAATTACAATATGGAAAAGGGTGTTGAAGAAAATAGGTTTGCAGTGATCGCTTTGCACAAGTGGGTATGGAGCCGTCGGTAATATTCCAGACACTTCAAAAGCTTGGTATCAGCCGTATGTTCGTTTAACGTACTATCAACAGATACAACAACACTTCCTCTAACGAAGACCATAAAATCGGGGCGGCTGCGTGCTGTCAGAACTACATAATTATGCTGTTAATGCTTTAAAGCCGAAATTCGTCGAAACCCCATTGGGAAGCAAAAAATTCTATCACGAGAAAGTAAAAGTAAAAAAACATTTATTCAGCTAAGCTTTTACAAAGAAGCACTTATGAAATGTCAAAAGTCACAAAAAATAGATATAAATAATAATAAACGTAAATTAAAATAATACAATTATAGTACGTTTCGTAAATAAACATAATGCGAATCTACCACCATTAGATGTATGCAAGAAACTCGATAGTTACTCTTTTAAACTTTGTTTTGTTTTACAACAAATACATTCAGAGTACAGTCAAAATAACAATAAAAATACATTATTTGAGCAGAGAAGCAGATTATTCCAACTATGACCACAAAATCTTGTCGTTCAAGTAATCCTCCACATTATAATAACCTTGTTTTATCAACAAGACTTTCAGATATTTTGTTAAAGTATTTTACAGATTTACCCACAAAGGAATTTCCTACCTTACATATGTAGCCTAAGACTTGGAGTAATAAGTTTGTTTCTATTTCTAGTATTGTGTTCACGAGTATCACTGTTTTTTTTGAACGGATGCAAGTTTTTGCGCACATACATTTTGTTATCGAAAATATACTGAGCGTGCACAGTTAAAATATCAATCTTCTTTGACTTTATTACTTCTCTGAGCGAGTCGCGTGGCCTAAGGTTGTATATCGAACGAATAACTCTTTTATGGAGTACAAAAATGGTGTTAAGGTCTGCAGCTGAGCCTCACAACGGTAGACCATACGACATAACGCTATGAAAGTAACGCTATACACTAGTCTTGCTGTTTCAATATCAGTCAGTAGTCAAATTTTTCTGACAGCACAAGCGGCCGAACTAAGTCTCCCTGCCTCTGGTTCGTTATAAGCGAACCCCACTGTAACTTAGAATCTAGAGTAATTCCTAAACATACTGTAAAGTTCGTAATTTCTAATGTCTCATCATTCATGTTGATAATGGTATCAACCTGTTTCACATTAGGCATAGTGAATTTCTTATTTATTATTTTAATTATTACTTGTGAACCAACATAATATTTTTGAAATAGTGTTATTTGCATCGTCAATGCTTGCTTACCTCTGTTGATTTTAAAAATTATATAAATAGAAAAAAGCAGTAGGCCCAATATCGATCACTGGGGCACTCCCATGGTAATGGTGGCACCGGAAGAGGTGGTTCCGTTAATACTCACTTTTTGTGTTGTGTCTGTGAGTTATGATTGTATAAGTTTAGGCGAAATATCTGAAACACCGTAATGTCTCAACTTAATCAGTAGGATTTCATAATCCACGCCATCAATCGCTTTCGAAAGATTAGAAAATATTACTATTGCATCTTGCTTGCTTTCCCAAACATCAAATTTGTGTTTGATAAGTGCTACACCTGCATAAGTAGTGCTCCTATGTTTAGTAAAACCAAGTTGTTTCTCATGTAGTATTTTATTCAAAGTAAAGTGTGAAAGTAGCTGATTTAATATAATGGTCTATAATGAGATGGGTCACTTTTGCTACCAGATTTAAAAAGCGGGATGACTTTACTAAATTTCATTAGGTTGGCACACTGACCTTCGTCAATGCAGTTATTAAAAAGTACTGCTAAGTGGGGTGAGATGATATTTATGATTGATTCAAGTATACTTATCGAAAAACCCCACAGATCTTCGGTTTTTTTTCTTATTAAGTTCCTTAAACACCTTCCTGTCATGAGAATTTATATAAACAAAGAAAAACTGAAATGAGCACTCATCAATATTACTAGATGTGAGCGGGGACCTAGCTAGCGGTGCACAAGAATTTAAGGTACTTGTAGTTACAATGTTTATATTTAGAAAAAAATGTTTCAAATGTATTAGCTATGTCAATCTCAGACTCAATTAAATTGTCTTGAATTTTAAGAGCCAATGAGTGATATTCCAAGTAGTTTTAATTTTATTTTTTGCCTGTTTTATTTTGTCACGCAAAAAGATTCCCGCTAGGACTCTGTCGCGTATTATAAAACCAGACATGAAGTTCGGTGCTCATCGTTAATATACAGGACATACCCTAAATCAATCTTTACAATTAAAGAGAGTAGATCCATCAAAACGCCTTCTGCCGCTATACGCAGGTGAAAGGCACAGAAATATCCTCTTTACCGATGAAAAAGAATTCACGATTGAAGAGCACTATAATAAGCAAAATGGTAAAGTTTACGCTCAAAGTTCTAAAGAAGCTGCTCAAGTGGTCGGAAAGCTACAACATGGTCAGCATCCTGCGTCAGTGATGATTTGGTGGGGCGTGTCTTATTAAAGAGACACAAAGCTAAATTTTTGTGACAAAGGAGTGAAAACTTCATCTAAAGTGTATCAAGAGACAATCTTCGATCGTGTTGTGAAACCTCTTAGCAAGTAACTTTTTAAGAATGTACCATGGACTTTCCAGCAGAACTCTGCAGCAGGTCACTAGGCACAAGCCTGGCTTGAAACCAACGTACCGGACTTTATAACAGCTGAAGAAGACTTGCCCTCATTGAGCCCAGACCTCAACGCTTTAGACTACAAATTTCGGTCAGTTTTAGAGGACATGGCCTGCTCTAAACGACACGGCGCCATTGAGTCTTATAAACAATCTCTGTAGCAAGCAGTGGCGAAATTTCCCACGGAAACAGTGCGTGAATCCATAGATTCTTGGCCAGGCAGATTAAAGGCCTGTATAAAAGCCAAAGGTGGCCAGGTCAAATTCTAGAGACAACTCCGCTGCACATTTCTTCATGTATGTTATTCTGTTGTGTTGGTGTTCCTGAATAAATAAATAAACAAGAAAAACGAAACTTTATTACATTCACAACAAAACCCGTTTTAAAATCGTCAGAATACGTATAGGGATTTAATATTTAATTAAATTTTATAGGGAGGCAAAGTATCTTCTCAGACAGACGGTTCAAAGTCGTTTGTCAGCCAAAGATCGTCGACAATCCTGGTCGTACGGTTCTTGCTGCACGGTTTTTATTATATCTTCGCAATCATTTGACTGGCGGAATGTCAGAATCCAGCAACATTTGTTTCAGAACAAAATATATTCACTTTTAATATTTATAAAAAATAAAGAGTGTTCCCGAATACCAGAATACCGAAAAAATTAACCAGGATTTGCTTTATATTTTTGGAATATTATTTTAAAAAGCTAGCGGTGTGAGAATCAGACCCTGAGCTGCGGTCAACTTTGACCTTTTACCAGTAGATTCACGAGTAACAAGTAGGTGTGTTACTACCAACCTACTTGTTTTACGCCCACATTTTCTTCGACTTTCGTCTTTTTCTTATAAAGATGTTAGCTATTGCTCATTAGCAATTCACATCTAAGTATTTTTTTGTGTTTTTCCAAAGACAAATATAAGTTAAAGATAAATTTATATTTTTTATAAAACTTAGGTAACTAATTAAAGGAATTACAAATTACTTAGTGACTTAATTATTTACTTATATTTTACGAAACAATAGGGCTGAAATTACAGAATAAATTTTGTGACGCATTTACTCGTGTTTTCGAAGTGATGCGCCACGCGCATCTTAGACTAGTCCACCTGGTTTTAACGACAAATACTTATTTGCACTTGATTAATCTAGCGAGTAACATAATGGTTCAGCCTACGAGCGGCTAGTAGTTAGTTGTTACTTTGGGTCCCCTGGCCACAGTCACCGTGATCTGAAAGACCTGAGGTTGTGATAGGTACTTGCAGGTGTGTTCCATGCGGTTAGGGGTGTAGAATACTGCCGAGGTAGGGATACTACCTGTCGTAAGAGGAGACTAAAAGGGCCTTTTGCGACCCGCAAAGCGCACGTGGGGTGCGTGTGTTTCGGTTTGCGATCCCTAGGAAGACGTTAACACGTGTCTTCGGACACAGTGGTCCGTGTTATCGTGCACTGGCTTGCTCCACCCGAGGCTGGCTGCCAGGCGGCCTTGCGTGCCGAAGGGTCCTGCGAGGAGTCTCTTCCTTGTTGGGGATCCCGGGTCCCTTCCATTCTGTGTTTTCCCAGAAGTTCCGAGTCCCACATATCCCAGGTGTCCCGAACCCTGGGCTTTGGGAATGCCTAAATGCATTTCCTGACGCAAAAAAAAGGTACTTGCAGGTAAGAAGAGCGGCGTATTTAATTGTACTTGGCTACAAGCACAAAAATACACTTACAAAACATTTTTGAGACGTTGAGTGTTAAACGTCACATGAAATAACTATAGGAAGGCTTATATTTGCGAGGTAGGGCAATCCCCCGTGCGTGATGGAATCGTATCTTATTTGTTGTGCCTTATAAAAGAACTTGCTTACATTACTTTAGAATCCTCCGCTATTATTTATTTATTTATTAAAATATAGCCCATGTACAGGATTACTTTCACAACAAAAATCATGTATCACTGTGATGGACTGAATATCTTCCCAATATTATTGGCCGTTCTTTAAATTTAATATTTTTGAGTTTTCTAGAAATATGATAATTTTATAAATATTCATTCGTTTATTACGTTAGTCTAATAAGGCTCAGATAACTTCCTATAATTAAACATTATTCAAAAGGATGTTTCGTCCCAATTAAAGCTAGTTAGAAATTAAAGCTAGAGAGGAAGAAAAACATTATATTAACAATAAAAAAAAATATTTTTGATGTGGTCCTTTAAATCTTGACTAAGCCGCCTAGGTGTAGTATCTAAGAGCGACAAAGAGGACAAAGAGGGATTTACAAAAAAAATATTTGTCTTTTAGTTTTATAGAGGCAAATCTGTTGTTTTTTATCGTCTCTTCTGCTTGCCTCAATTTTATTCGTAATTCAGCTACGTTGCTGATGTCCTTGGCGTAAACCAATTCCTTGTAAAATCCCCAGACGAAGAAATCAATTGTACATTTTTGGTTTTATACCAACATTTTCATAATTTTGGTCAAAGTTATGAAACTGATTATTTTATGCATCAAAGTACAATTAAGGATAATTCAGTTGGGCAAAGAAAAAATTTGAAAAGTCTTCTACTTTTTAAAAAATAAAAAATTTAAACTTTTAGGTCCGAAATTCTCAGAAATTCAGAAAAAAAATCATAACTCGAAAACTATGAACAATCGCGGAACATACATGGGGGTGATTCGGGTACCCCAAGGGGTGCTCTTTCTGTGGGCTTCCGCTTGACACTTCTTTTTGGGGCACCCTGTATATATATAAGTATGTCAGTTTAAAGCGCATTTCTTTAGCTGAAAGCAAGTATGGTGAATTCGTGTATTTAGGCCTAACAACACCATTTATCATAACATTTTTAAAAGTTAGAACAATGACCTGATCCTTGTACTTACCCTTTTTATTTGACTTACCTGTTATCAAAAGTTATTAATTTGCAAATTTTTGTTTTTTAAGAAGAATGAAAGGAGGCCTATAAAATTTTCAACACTCGACCCTTTTGTGGCAATTGTGGCTGTAAATAAATGATGAAAAAACCGTTCTAGGGCTAAATATGAGGTATGAAAATATAAAGGAAGCCATTTAAAAATAAAACGCGGACTGGTAACAAAAGAAAAGTAAACAAAAAATGAAAGTCCCTGTTTAATAAACAAAGCGCACAAAAGGAACATTGCAGTTATTAGTCATCATACCCATTGTACCTACCTACGCCTTAATTGGCTATGAGGAAAAAAAACAAACATGGCTTAAATTTCGAGTTATTTGTCTTGTAAACGAAATTTCAACATTTAACACTTTCAAAGGCAGAGGCAGAGGTTCTAGGATATTTTTAATTATATTTATATATATATATATATATATATATATATTTGACCTTCAAATGACCCCAGATAGGCAACGTACGCAAAGAGTACATTAATAACATTTTTAGGTTCTTAATGTGCTCTTACTTCTTTGTCGGTACGTTCTCGCCAGAGCGGTCGTAGTCGTCATGAACTTGTCGTGTTCCGAGCAGTTGTGATCGCTTTGACAATTTCTGGTCATTTCTGCCTGTTAGCGGTCATCTGGAACACTTATGCAAAGGGCCACCCACAGCAAGCTAATTTTGGTCGGTCCATCTTATGGCCGACTTACCGCGTGGCCTGGTCCTTTAAATTTTGCCTTGGATAACGAGGCGTTCGATTTAATCCTTGTCCCGCCTAGAGACGTTTTCGAAGAACTTAAGGATGCGAGATCGTACTTGGGCTGCTAGACGCTGTTTCGTGCGTAGTTCTGCAAAGATGGATGCATTAGTGCGGATCTCGGTCCATGATACCCCGAGCATTCTTATCCAGCAACACATTGTCAATCTTTATCTTCTCTATCTCTCGCAGCGTCCACGTCTCCGTAGAAAAATGGGAAACACAAGTGTCCGGACTAGCCGGGTTTTAATGGCTTTGGTAAGGTTTCGGTTCTATCATATTATATTTTGCGCATCCCATCCATTGCAGTTCTCGTAATTGCCATACGTCTCTTCACCTCATCGATGCATCCGCCATTTTTTCAGTTTGAGATCAAAGAGCCAACGTAAACATTAGGTCTGGACCACCTCACGCTCGGATGAAAGTTGCTCGACAGCATGTCGTCTGTTCTCACTGAGGCTGTTCCGTCTTCATATACATAGACCAAGAAGGCTAGAAACTAAGGAGAGATAACTCCCGAAGTGGGGGTAAGCTTTCGAGGGCCGAAAGTCGTATACTCTGTGCCGGGCAAAACGCTGTATTGCGCATGTGCAGCGGCAGCTATTTGTCATTTCATGGTCACATGGTTTTGTTTTGAACGGTGTCACGTGCGACAGTTGTTGTTTTTTGTTGACATTTTCGAGGTTGTGTTGACCAATTTTGACACTTCGCGAGGATCGCGGCAAAGAAGCGTAATGCGCATGCGTCACTGTGGGATACGGATTTAGTCCAACCCTTTCCAGGGAGTTATCTCTCCTTAGTCTCTAGCCTTCTTGACATAGACAATCAATCAATGTGCTCTTGACCGTATTCAAAGTGACATCTCAAAATTGAAAACTATTGGATCACCTTGGCTTGTATAAACTGTCTTCAACGGGATTGGTTGATAATCTATCCATCAACCAATCAAATGACGCGATCTGTATCAAACAAATGTGAGATTTTTGGCTAAAGACCCAGAGATTGAGTAGGTTATTCCACTGCATGGTATTAATGGTATTTCCAGATAACTGATTGTGAATTCCCCCAGATAAAAAAAAAATCTACAAGGTCAAATTAGTGCCTTGCAAAGTTATCTTTAAATATAATACATACATTTTACATTAACGCTCATTGCCTAGACGGGTAGGCAGGACTCCAAATACTCATTCGTTATAATCTCAACCTTTCAGGTAGGGCTTGGTTTCAGAACTTAGTAAACTAAATTGTATCTGAAGTCTACTTTTCACATTCTCGTGAGATGCCACATGCATGACGAACGGCAAGCTCTGTTTCAGCCGTTAGTGCAGTAAATCAGTACACCTCATTATTCATTTTCTACGAATCGGGGAAAAATTTATGATATTATATTTATTTATGACGTCATGGGTTTGCAGTGTTTAAAAATTAATAAAAAAATAAGTCACTAGATCAAAAAATATTCAAATCAGTTCCTTAAAATAGGAAAAGGTATAAGATAAAAAGATAAATAAGATAAGATAAATTTTCTTAATTGCGGGGGACTAACTTTTCGCATAACCGCCATTATCCTAGGCAAAACTCATTAGGCATAACATTAACTTCCCATAATTATGCTTGGCATAACTTTTATGAAGCACTATATATAGCATAACAGTCTAAATGCATATTATTACATAGCATAAGAAGAGAAAGCCTTAATTACTTTTGGCATAGTATAGTTATTCGAATAATAAGTTGACATCATATTTAGCATAATATAATCTTAACTTATTATTTGTTTTAATTATTATGTAAAAAAAATATGCGTTTAGTTATTATTCGTTTTGATTATTAAGCTTTGAAACATTATGCATTATATTTATTCTGCCCTTCGAGTTTGTGCGTTTTAATACTTATGCCTAACAGTTTTAGCCCTCACTAGGTATATTATGATATCTGAAAATCAAAAATATGGAAAATGATATTATGACTATGAACAATTTGCTTGGAATAAGTGAGCCTTTCATTGCACATCAAAAATAAAAATACAGATTGATTAACATGAGATGATACGATGACACGACTAGGCGGTCTTACTGCTAAAAATCAATCTCTTCCAGACAACCTAAGAAGAGTAAAATGTTGAGGAGGGGAGAGTAAGTGCACAAAAAAAGCAAGATGTACGAGTATATTCATTCAAAACAAACACTAAAAGTTATGAACATACATAAAATACATTTAAAATATTTACAAATTTAGTAGAGTAAAATGTTTAGGAGGGGAGAGTAAGTGCACAAAAAAAGCAAGATGTATTGCATTCAAAACAAACACTAAAAGTTATGAACATACATAAAATACATTTAAAATATTACCAAATTTTAAAAATAAATATAAAACTAAGCACACCTTGAACAATTATATATAAATAAATACACACATCAACATGGTCTAGGGATATTTCAATTAAACCTAAATAACTAAAATTCTATTAACTTTTTGTTAAGACACCTACACATTAAAATAAACCTTGTTTAATAGCCTATCTAATCTGATAAATAAACTTTTAGATAAAGATAAATTTAAAAAAACGTAGAAGAAGAGAAAAACTCAGATAAAATTTCAATCCTAACTTTATTTTTGAAGCATCAAAACCTAAACAAAACAACTACTTTTTTATAAAAATTGTTTAAAAAATTAAAATTGATAATCCGTGGATCCACCTAAGACTCTCCTGATACATCTGCAGGGGTTCTGCATACTTAAAACAAGGGTGTCAATATCCTGTTGTGGAATACTGTCCCAAGTCCTGCTAAGATGCAAGAAAAGCTGGTTTTCATGCACAATATCTTCAGGGAAATTCCTAAGAGCTCTTCTCTGAAGCATATCCCAGGCATGCTCAATAGGATTTAAGTCAGCGAATTGTGCAGGCCAGTCTAAAGCTTGGATATCATGCTGTTGTAACCAACTTGTAACGATACGCGCCGTATGTGGACGGGCATTAGCTGGAAATTTTGTCCCATTTGCTGTCTGTGGGGCAAGATTACAGGCTCTAGCACCTCATCTCGGTATTTAGAGCAGTCATATTGCCTTGTATCCAAACGAGGTCCGTTCTACCGCCGAGACGAGTTCCTGCCCAAACCATAATCGTGCCACCTTGATATGCATGAACTTGTTGTGGGTGCTGCAGTCGATTCCAACGTCCAGGTTCTCTCCAAACGCGTACTCTTCGCGAATCAGGATGAAACCCAAACCTGGATTCATCAGTGAAAAGCACAAGTGACCATTGAGAATGGTTCCAGTAATCTTCTTCCTCGATTGCCTCTCCTTAGCGCTGGTACCCGAAGTGGCCTACGAGGTTGACTTTATGCAGTCGTCTTCTCAAAGTTTGACTGCATACTAGCAAACCATACTCTCTCTGTAGCCTTTAAACCAATTGCATCGCCGTTACACTTGGTTGACTTCGTATAGCATTTACTATGAATCGGTCCTGTACATGTGTTGTAATGCGTTGAGGTCCTCGGTGCCGTTCCACCACTTCCCCCGTGACACGATAACATGACCAAAGTCTGGATATAACGCTCTGACTGGTCCTCATGGCTTCAGAAACCGCAATTTGATTTCTGAAGCCATGAGATGCGTTTGAAAAAGATTTATAGAAATTTATGGAGTTTTAATCAAGTTAGAAGTTCGTGAAGATTTACTTCTTTGGAAGAAATTCAATGAATGCGAATTTCATCTTAAAACGAAACCTTTTATGTACATATTTGAATTTAAAAAAGTAACTTAATAATGTTTTTATCATCTGTCATTAATAGTTTTTTTTGTAAGGCCAGTACTTGTTAAGTTTTTTCCAAAAAGTTTTTCATATCCCTAGACCATGTTGTTGTGTGTATATAAATTAGAAATAACAATACAGGATACGTACCTACCTACTAGCCTACCAATAACCAAAGAGATTAGGATAGGAAAATAAGAATGAAATGAATAGACCAGGAGCAGGAGAAGTAAAAGGAGGAAGGTAATAAGGAGACGAAGCATGACAGAAATAATAAGTGAGTTTCTTCAGTAAGAACATTGCTGTCAAACGCCGATAGTAGAGTCAAAAATAGATGCACTCTACTTAGTACAGTCAACGTCACAATCGTCTAAGGGTGCGTTTCCACTAGAGATGTGCGAGGATGCGTTGCGAGGAATGTGTTTGTTAAGAACCAATACAAACGCAAAGCTAGGTGAATGAAACAATTCTATTGGTTGTTAACATATTCCTCGCAACGCATCCTCGCACATCTCTGGTGGAAACGCACCCTTTATTTATTATTTATTTATTTATTATTCACCCTTAGACGATAACTAACAGTACTTGCTGTCAAAGTTGCGATTATTTTACAATGGTGGGTAATCTACCCTGCTCCTCCCTAAATCAAAGAGTATATAGATACTACGTCCCTAGATTATTCCTTCTCTTCTCAGCAAGAAACAACTACGACGCGGTGGTAGAGTCGCATTAAGTCTGTATACTGTGTAATTATATATCTTTATTATTATAGTATTCATGTCTACTATTTAATATCTTGCTTTAAATTTGACGATTTAGAAGTACTTACTGTGAAAGTCTTTTTGAATAAAGTTATTTGAGTTTGAGTTTTGAGTTTGATTATAGACTATATTTTCCATAATTAGTTCGTGCATTCGCAACCCTAAGTTTGTATTTGTTTCTAGCGGTGCGTAAACGAATGCTCATTCTATCCCCTCTTTCTCAAATTCTGTTTGTGTAAACAGAGACAGACAAAGAACATTTCATAGAGTTGGTATAGAATGAGCATTCGCTCGTTTGGTGTTCACGCACCGTAACATTGTGTGTTTACTCTTTTATTTATTCGGATATTACACTGAATCGAATTTGTGGAAACATTTTGTATCAGTATACAAGTATAATGTAGTATCTCTAAAGCTGCGTGAGATTAAATATTTTAGTGCCATTATATACTTGGGTCGTAGGAGTAAGGTAATAGTGGTTAGCTGATATATCCACCTTGTGACCAGTCAAGGACTGCGTTACGCCAACTGGTCAAGAATCTCATTTACTTATTAAAACAACCAAGATGCTTTCATTCGTCTTTAATTTTTATTAGTTTTTTCTATAATTAGGTACGTAGGTAGATACAACATCTTTACAGTTCGCTAAGATACAACGTGTATCCAATAGGTACAACTATATTTATGAGTAATTAGTAATTGAAAATAAAAGATCTATGTGTATTAAAATACAGTAACGTCCTCTCTAAAAAATATAAATGGATTGCACACTCGTGAATCCTGTATATCTGAGCAATAGTTTAGGTAGATTTACAAACATTGAGGATTAAGTTTTCTTTCATTTTACAGACATATTTTGCACATTTTATCGGCCCCTATTAGAAATTCATCATCTTTATTTGTAATACCATAGTTTTTGAAGAAAAGAAGACAGTTTTTTACCAAAGTTTAGTACTTAATGATGTACATCATATTACATGAATATAATTTAATATCGACAATTAACATCAACTAGTAATACTTTACAGGCAGTTCTAATTACACTATGAAGTACAAACTAATTCATTTAGGTAGACTTTTTTTATAAACACTGAAGGTTACATAATTTGACTTTATTTTAAACAGATATGTACTTTGAAAGATAATGTTATCTACATATTTTAATGGTGAATCTAATAATTTCAAAAATGTAAGGTAGCAAATTCGAGAAATCTCTTAGTCACTAGTTAAAAAAGCTAAAGCTGTTTGTTCCTAGATGAAACAGATTCAAGGACGCAATTAGTACAATTTTTCCATTTCAAGGTCTTTGACCAGTTACTCGTCCAAATAGTTGTGGAGCAGTAAAGCTAATACATCACGTGAATCCTCCGCTCCTTGAGAGAATCCTTCTTATAAATAAATAGGATGTACACAGATAGTTTATTTTGCTTTGCAAAAACATCTTCATGGTATTGTCTGCGTAAACTTATAAGTTAATCAATCCATAGCACCTAAGCCAAAGTTAGGCCAAGAAAGTGAAAAATTTAATACGCATTAAGAAAAGTAAAAAATCTAAATTTAAAGTAATGCAAAAGATGTGTAACAATATTTTAATGGAAATGAATGTTTGCGTATAATATTCGGTTAATATAATACCCAATTTATTTAAGTTCGTAAAGATAGTAAAAATATCACAGAATTAGAATGTTACAATATACAAAAAGAACATTTGAAATTACGATTACACTCTACAAAATTTCAAATTAAAACATTTCCTACAATGTGCCACTGGCATTTCATAGAAGTGGAGTTGATTGATGGTATTTCCTCAGTTTTATTTAATTAATTTCTATCTAAACAATAGCTAAGTCTTACAATGAATACCTACGAATATTTACAGTTGCACACAATCTTGTGCGGTTATAGCTGCCAATCGAAGGGAGCAACATTTTCCTTAAAAAACTATCATTCTTAAACAATCAACAACACATACTTCGAATGGAAATTATGGTCACATTTTGTACGATCATTTTCATCCTCACTATGCCTCGTCGCAGATCCATGTTTAAATGCTATTCTATGTCAAAGTTAATAAATACCGGTAACTTTATTCGAAAGAGATTTCAATGAAATGCTAGAAGTTGACACATGTTGCTTACCGGTGAGAAGTGGCATAAACATTTATATTATGATAAGTATTCTATTTTTTTTAAATTTAAATTGATGTGTTGCGACTTTCGTTGCGGTCGCCGTTGTCGTTATCTATTAAAGTCTACATAATACTCAGTCTCATAGGTTGTTGGCGGTAGTCGGCGGCGTCGGTTTAGGTCGCGATGCGGTGCTTGAGGCCCCGGAGCTCCAGCACGAGGTCGTTGTCTCCCGCCACGAACCGTTTATCGATCCTCCTCGCTTTCGGTTCCTGCATTAAAAAAACATAATATCTATTAATAAACGAAAGTGAGAAATACATATCCATATAGAGAAAGTACGGATTTAGGTGGCAATTAGTTCTTGTGTTCGCCCCCACTGCGATTGACCCGGCCTCAGAGCCCGCTGTGTCACCCGCCACCCCAAACCCGGCCACGCTATTTTTAGACTTGGGGGTTTCCAAGGACTTGCAAGTTTAAAAACAATTCATGTTATTACTTAAAATGGACTGGACGTTAAATTTAATATGTTAAATTGAAAGTTACGAGCATATCTTACCTGAGCTTGAGTGAGTTCTGAATTCTTTGCCAATAATTTTGTGAGTGTGTCGTAAAATGCAGAGTCTCTTTTGTTTTGAGCTTGACGGTGGTGTTGGTGTGTGTTTTGAGTTGACACAGGTAAAGCTACTTCTTTTTGGCTTTTTTCAGATGATGTTGTGGTCGTTACAGGTGAAGGAGTAGAGACGCTCCTCTTGTTGCCGTTCCAGTTGATGAAGCCATCGTCGAATGCGTAGTCTTCTTCCTCGATTCTTGGTGCAGTTTTCGGTGAGTGGTAAAGGGGCTTGCCGGCTAAGGCTTTGAGCTCGCGAACATCCTCGTCAGTGTCCGTGTCGACGTCACGTTCTTCGTAATCAACAGGCGGGAACGCTGCGCGGGCATTTTCGCGCCGCCTCTGTGCGTCCTGAGCCATTTGAGTTAGGATCAAATTATCTAAGAAGGCCGCGCTGACGTCATCGACGTCATTTGACTGCCAACGGGGGGCGGAGTCGCTCTCAAACCATGTTTCTTGTCCGATAGGCAATGCGGCGAGTCTCTCCTCTTGTCCTTTTGGGGCCTCATTTTCCGATAAATGGCCATATGGATCATAAAAGTACGGGTAGTGGGGTGCTCCGTAAACTTCAGGCATGCTCATCGCTGGGGCGTCATAGTAATATTGTATTTTTGGGGCGTAATAGTATTCGTCATCTGGGTATTCTCTGGCCGTTTGAGGATACATTGGCCAGCTTTGCATGGGGTATGTCTTGGCTTGTGCTACCAAGTAGCTAAGCAAGATCACTATTTTCCTATAACAAAAAATCAAGAATTTTATTTATGGCTGACTGCATTAAGCAGTTTCAGTTTCTCACTGCAAGGTTTCATTTTCGTAATGCATTAAAAAAATTATCACTCTTATTGTGAAAATTTAAAATTATCAAAGAAATTTGGTTTATGATTCAAATGAGCTTAAAACAATTCTCACTTAGTTTCTAAATTTTTGAGTAACGCAAATTTTAATGATTGAATTAAATATCCTCATACTAGAAGATCACAAAGCAATTAATTTCACCAAACCTACCTTAAACTCGTGAAGTACATGTTGCACATATTCACTGATCGTTGTCTATCCACGGTGGTCACAAGACTGCGTGGGGCGGCCGCCCTGCGGGCTATATAAGCGCGTCGCCCACGCGCGCCGCCCACACGTTGAATGAACAGTCTCCCCGGCCGCCCGTACTACCCCCACGCCTCCCCGCCCGCCCAACCCCAGCCATTCGCTATCGATCGAGCCCACAGATTATTCATCTTGCAAAACTGTGACACTCCTCGCTCAGACTTTGGTTAACCTGCCGAATATGACGACACATTTAGGTATATTGCTTCCCGTAACTATTTGGGTAGTATTCAATTTGTGTTGCTTTACACTACTCTTTGAGGCTCCGTCCAGTGCAGTCACCACTGCTAGTTTAGATGAGATGGGGAGCTAGTTAGATTATGTTAATTGCGCACTACCGAGTTTTTCCTAGACACATTTTAACACTATCTCCGATATACTCGTACTACGAGTATAAGTAGCAGCGCTTCAAGCTGTTTTTCGCAACTTACTACACTACGAATCATATGAATTATTACTTTTTCATTGAAGTATACATCTTTAGGGTTTTTGCATGCATCAATGCTATTTTATCCTTTCTGTAACACCAAAGATAAGCTTAAAACTTGATTTCATGGTAACATCAATATTTGTAAACGCCGAAACCATTATAATATGGTTATTTGCGTAATACACTTTTGTTTTGGAAAAATTTATAAAATAATATGTATTGACACTTTCATCGTCATTATCAACATATAGTTTTTCCGATAAACGCCTTATCGCTCTATTTTTGTTACCCCCTTAAGCTAGCAATCTTTTGCGAGTTATATCTCCACATGCCGGAGGAAACCTACAATGCTGTTCACCGAGACGCGGTTTCCACACATAAAATTACTATTAATAAATATTACAATGATAGGTACTCATTTAATTACAAGTACTTTTTCTATTTAATATTTTACAGATTTGCTGTGCTGTAATTTTCAGTTCTTAATACATGTTTTCATAATGGTGTGTATTTTTTAGTTCTTATAACATATTTCACAGAAACGCCACTGAATCTACATATTTCCCGTGTTTAGGTTAGATCACATTGTCGATATTTTTAGTTGAAAAACTTAAAATGAATAAGTGAGATGAATTTTTAGAAAAGGGGAGGAGGGGGCCTAATAGGAGATATATCAGGGTTATATTCACTGATAATTTATTCGTGTCTAATCTTATAATAGCCGACATACGTCAGCGATCAATGCGATAGGCGATAGTCATACGAGTAAACTCAAGCATTAGGCTTCGATCAGCAGCTGTTGAATTTAGATTTGCTTTTGGTAGTATTACTGTATTAAATTGATGTAATATACGGACGTTGTTCGCAAATATTAACGTGACTATGTTACTTCATAAGTATCTTCAGTATTTCTTTCAAAACACGATGCCTCTAAAACTGTCTAAATAACACTAACTACTGTTTTTTTTTAAAATACTATTTTATTTATTCTAGAATGTTACTTTCCCACAGTTTGTGTGGTCTGTGTTTATTTCATAATCTAGATAATTATTACAAAATCTGCTCAGTTACAAACAAAAAAATCTTTGTTTATCTTGGGTATCTATTGATTTTAAGTACTAGTACTACTGTTATCTTTTAAATTCATTAAATATTTATCGCTTTGCTCATCAACATCTTTAAGGTGAAAAGCATTAAAGTTATCTTTTCAAATTATCTCCGGTTCTTAGGTGCTCACCCTTGTCCTCTGTCAGATCATTTCAGATAGGTTTGAGTTATTCAAGACAGTGAATATTGTATTGTTAGATAAGAAAATAACTCTTTTAGGTCTAAAGATGGGAAACTTCTGAGGTTGGCCCTAGATATCGACCAGGATTAGAACCCGCGTCCACCTCAAACCATCAGTGGTAAACATACATACATGCATACATACATACCATCACGCCTTTTTCCCAACGGGGTAGGCAGAGACCACATCTTTCCACTTGCTACGGTCCTGACACACCTCTTGCGCTTCTTCCACTCTCATTAATCCTTTCATACATGCTCGTCGATTATGGGTACTCCTGACCTGACCTTTTCTGAACACGTCTTGGACTTGTCCTAAGTACGTCCGTCTAGGCCTTCCCCTTTCAACAGCTCCATCCACCCTCGCCTTGTAAATTTGTTTCGTTAATCGCCTTTCATCCATCCTTTCCATATGCCCAAACCATCTTAGCATTCCCATCTCAATTTTTGTGACAACATCCTCTTTCACACCTCATCGCTCTCTTATTATGCTATTCCTTACTTTATCACTCAATGTCACTCCTGCCAAACTTCGCAATGCTCCTATTTCCACTGCATTTATCCTACTTTCATCCTTCTTTTGCCATACCCAACTCTCACTTCCGTACATAAGCGTCGGCACTAACACCCCTGCATGAACAGCCAGTCGCGCCTTCTCTGACACCTTCTGGCTGTTCATAAAGGCATGCAGCGCTCTATTTAACATATTCCCTGCATTCACTCTTCTATCAATATCACCCTCATGCCTTCCATCCCTCGTGAACCTAGTCCCCAGATACACAAATTCTTCCACTTGTTCTACCTTTTCACCACCAATTAAAACGTCACATTCTGTCATATCCTCATCTCTTTCAGAAACCATGGTTTTTGTCTTACTTACGTTCACTTTCATACCTCTCTCTTCTAACGACGCATTCATTATGGTTACCATTACCTGCAACTCGTCGGCCAACGTCGCCAGTATGACTTGGTCATCAGCGTAAAAAAAGCATTTAACAAGCAACCCATCCATTCTCAGTCCATAATCACTGTCTTTCAGATCTGTCAATCATTCATCCATGAATAGGTTGAACAGCCATGGGGACGCTACACAACCCTGTCTAACCCCTTTATGGATGTCAAACCAGTCAGTTTACGCCCCGTTTATTCTGACGCAAGCACTGAAACACTCATAGAGAGATTTCAGCGCTCGTATCAGACAGCTGCTCACCCCATGCGCGGATAAAGACAACCACTTTTTGAACAAAATTAAGCTCTTTTGGAATTAGTCGAGCGGCGACGCGTTTTATGCCTAAAATGTCAATGAGAATGTTGTGGACGGACATAAAAGATATGTTCACCTCACCAGCCAACTCTCTCAGACTCATACGTCGATTTTCGAGCACTAGCTTCTTGATTCTGTCGATGTTTTCTTTGGTCGTAGCGGTTGAAGGTCTACCAGAACGAGGCAAGTCTACTACTACTTCTCGGCCTTCTTTAAAAGCCTTATACCATTCATAAGCCCTTGTTTTCGATATACACGACTCGCTGTAGGTATTTCGCAACATTTATAGTGATTCACCACATGAAATATCATTCGAAACACAAAATTTAAGGCACGCTCTTTGTTCTACAATATTTTCCATTGTAAAAATCGCCGAGGACTCAAAACTATCACCAACAAAAAGTGTAGTTTAAAACAAATTAAATGACAGATCCCGCTCAAATTTTGCGCGCTTAATCAGTACAGTGCTACCAACATGCAGTAAAAAAATTGGAACGACCTTTTTTACGCGGGTCTTTTTATTGACAGATTCCCGATACTTTTTACACAGAGTAGTACAGTTTGCCGACAACACTGAGAAGGCTGATTTCGCGGTAATTTTTGCAGTCCTGTTGTGAACCTTTCCCTTTGAAAAGCGGCACGATCACAGCCTTGCACCAATTTTCTGGTACCCGGCCGGCCCTCCAACACAAATTAAAAAGGCGGTACAACTGACTAGCAGCTATGCCTCGCCCGGCCCTCAGCATCTCAACAGAAACTTTAGCATACCCTGCAGCCTTACCAGCTTTCATACTTTTTAACACTGTCACTATCTCATCCATACGAATCTCACCCTCATCTCCATTTTCTTCCATGTATGGCTCAGCTATTTCTGCCAAAGCATCATCTCTTTCAAACAAACTTTCAAAGTACTCTTCCCATCTCCCTAAGATACACTCTTCCTCTTTTAAAATCCTTCCATCATCGCCTCTGATTTTTGTAAGCTATGCTACGGTCGATGCTCCCCAGCAGAACGTACTGACTTCCAGAAAAACTTGACATTTGTCCGAAAGTCTTCAGTAACCTCTTATCAAACTCATCCTTTTGTTCTTCCTTACGTTTGTTCACTACACACCAAACATACACATCCTTCACAATTCCTTTCAATCTTTTATACTCCTTTTTCGCTTCAACCACATCTCCATCTTTCGCCGTTGATTAGCTCTTATAGCTAGCCAATCCAACCACGCTTTCTTCTTTTCATCTACTGCCACCTGTACACTCTTGTCCATCCACTTACTCTTTATCTTACCACCTTTCCTTTTTCTCGTAGTTCCACAAATACTCACAGCCGTACTCACTAATCCATCTTTAACACAATCCCACAGATCTTCAATCCCTTGCAGCTTTTCTGAACCTTCAAATCGCTCTAGTAACCCATTCACATACTCATCTTCCACACCTTTCTCTTGCAGCTTCTCCACCCTGCGATTCACCCGGGTGTCCAGAACATTCCTCCTCAATCGTTCATCCACAGTCATATAGTCAATAATGCTCCTCGACACCCCTTCTTCTCTTGTGTACATATGAATCCTTTTATGCTCGATCATGGTATTCATCACACACAAATCCCATTCCATGCAAATCTCTAATAAACTCCTACTATTGTCATTCACTCTATCGTCACCATGTACACCAAGAACCTTTTCATACCCATCTCGTTTTCTACCTACCCACCCATTAAAGTCTCCTTATATAATCACTCCCTCATTTTGCGAACATTTTCGTAAAGTCTCTCTCACACTATCCCAAAACTCTTCCCTTTCTTTTTGGGCTTTTACAGTGGCGTTGGGACCCGTATCTGTGGGTGCATACACGCCAAGAACAAAGATACGAGTCAACCCTACTTTTAGCCGCACCCACACTTAGATACTCATACTCATTTACACATTCGGCCATTCGCTCGGAGACAATAAGGCCAACTCCTTGAGACCCTCGGCTGTTGGCAGAAGCTCCGGACCAGTAAGCCGTATAGGGTTCATGCCTCGATATGCCACATCCTTTCCGCTTAGTCTCCTTCACACAAAGAACATCAATATGCCTTTCATCCATCATGTGACATACTTCATCCATTTTGTCATTCATTCCACCCCTTACATTCAACGTAGTGAAGCGGCTCTCCGTGGGCCGCTTTTCGCCCCCGAGGAGAACGAGACGTGATGGGTTGCGAACCACACCGCCGCCAACTGGATTAATAACAATTGTGTCCATTGCGTTCCCACGAGTAGCAAGGGATATAAACTGTCAGTCCCAGCAGAGCCCCGCGTGCCAGGATAAGGCTAGCCTGATTCTAACTGCATGAATATGTTTAACCCAGTTAATTTACGTGTCATGTAATTCTATAAAGATTTGCCTTTATTGCTTCTGTTAGCTAGGTAAGCAGTGTGCCAAGATTTTACATAGTGGGTGCCCTAACGTAGGAGTTGGTATAGTTTCAGCCCGAGTGAGTGGGCGATCGTGGAACAAGCTGGACTGGTATGAATGGCATGAATGGCAAAAGGGGGGTTGAAGATACCTTTTTTGAGTAGTCAGATGTGGGATAGCTTTCTGGTTGTTCAAAGATTACCAAATTGCCAGAAATATTCTGAAATAAATATCAATTTATGAGAAAAATAAACTTAAACGATGAATACCGAACTACTTAGTCATTTTGTTGGACTGTCCGCAGCAATGCACTAGCACTTAATAAAAATTAAACAAACTGGGTGATTTACTAAGATCCTCGCAAACGCAGTAACTTCTTGGCAGAGGGTATAATTGAGAAATTATTGCTCTATGCGGAGTCCGTTAAAGTCGAGAGCTATTTCCTGTTTGCTAACGTTAATTTCGTTTAAATATTGAGCGAGGATGTTGGTTCATTACGTAATACCTATGCACATTGACATTCTAAAGCGTCGACGGAAGTAGAGTTTGCCGTGGCGCAGCCGCGGGCTAGCGGGGGGCGATAGCTCAATGGGGTAGGTCGGGAGACGGGTGACACCAGGGCTGCACTCGTGCACCCCTGGAATATTATAAGCATATTCATAAGTAGGCTTCAGAAGATAGTACGCAATGCAAGACGTCTATTTAAAGACGATCACAAAAAAATACATTATCGTACCGAACAGACATTTCGATAATCTTATGTGGTAATTTAAAGCAAGAACAGGTACTCTCATGCTTTATAGAATCACCGAATAAACAATTCATTGTCTCACTTTTTGTTTAGAAGGAATAAAGTTTTTTTCAATAATCTTGAGGATCATTAATTTTAGACATAAAAAAATTACCTAGTGGAATTAACACATGCACTTATTAGCCCACTCAACGAAGACGAAAAACTGCCAAATAGGGGAAATAATTCGTGTAGAGGGGAATTTTGGCACAATGTAGGGAATGGTGTCTGAAGCAACATACTCAAAGTACTAATGGATGGGGGTGGGGCTAACGAGTAGGTACTTTTTTTGTCATTGAAGCGTTCAAGAAGAGATCGTATTCCTATTTAAAAGGCGGTGACCTTCCAGCAGTTCCCGCTCGTTTGCTCCCTATTACAGAGAAAAAAAAATCGTAAACGGTGGCTCATAGCAAAAAAAATCTTTTAATCAAGTAATCTACATAAAATTTCCTACAATAAAGGTTCATCTTTTTTTCGCTGGGATCAAGATTCAACCACATATTAAAGCAGATGTCGACTTGATGGTCCTCCTTATGGGATTGTCTTCACCAAATATCAACACGTTCTTTCTGGAACCAGGTCGTGGAAAAGTGGAGACCAAATGGTTTTCAGTGTAACAACTATAATAGCTTCCATTTTTCAAGACGTTACTCCTCCTCCACAGCATCTCCGGATGCAAATCCACCACCACCTTTACGATCTACGGAAAAAGCAAAGTGGGAATTGCTAAGCTGCTCACGGCTAAACCAGAATTGACCCAAAAAATCTCAGACATTTGGGTTGTGGGGTGTGATGCGGCTGCCGGAAAGCAGGCATCGCCTGCTCCTAGTGTCTGCGTAGTATGCTCCAGCTCATGCACTAACAGAGCCACCATCAACGATGATTTTGATGATGATATTTTGATTTAGAAGATAGTTAGAATTGTTTTAATACATAAGTTTATTTTATTATTGTCTTGGAACCTTTTTTGTAGAAATTTTTATGTAGATTACTTGCTTAATTTTTTTTGCTAGGAGCCACCGTTTACGAGTTATTTAAGAAAAACTTTTAAAAAGCACCCCCATACCCGTTAGCATCACCCCCATCCATCATTACTTTGAGTATGTTGCTTCAGACACCATTCCCTACATTTGTGCCAACACGATGTACACGAATTATTTCCCCTATTTTTGCTTCATTGAGTGGCGTATATAAATAAACGCAAAGAATAAAGACAGAACAACGTTGATGTTAGGTAACGAACATCACACTTGTTTCCATTTTGTGCTATTATGTAAATGAATTAATGAATGAAGAATTTACTTGGAACACAGAAATTGAATTATAAATATAAGAACACATTGATAGGTTTGTATTCATTCAATAAGGTATCCGCTCAGAATGTACATAAACGATTTAAGTAAATTATAATTTCAAAGCTTCAACAAGTGTTTGTTACGAGACTCTCATGATACTGATTTATTTTTATCAGTTCATGATATGTCATGACCTATACCTAAGTACGAACTCTGCTCGGTTAATGGTCTGTAAGGTAGACAGCGGGACTAAAGCAATCCGGCAGCTGCTGTGTGTTTTGCTGTGGAACACAAGGCACATGCGTGAATAAACGGAACAAAGAAGAAGCTTCAACATCTACGCTGGTACAGTTACACTGTTACACCGTTTGTGAGCAGTGGTGGTCTCGTCGCGTACAGAGAGAAACCAGTTTATACCGGCGCACGCACACATGCTTAAAAACAGTTCTAATAGGGTATTTGACAACATAATCCGATGCAAAAAATATATTAATATAATCATTCAAATTAGTAGATAAATGACCTATGCCCAAAAAAAAGAAAAAAGTCCTGTTCTTGGAATGACTTATTCTTCAAATGACCTGTTTTCATAATACCTCATTCTGGCAAAGACTCATTCGTATTCTGACGACTCCTTTTTTATATACTGGCCTGCTTTAACGTTAACAGCTAATAATTGGTAGTTATCATGAATTGATGGGTAAAACTTGCGAGTCATAGCCATTTTATAACAATTCAATCCGTCCACTGAGTTATATTGATCTAAATTTAAAAATATGACTATTTGTTGCCGAATTCCATTTACGAATATTGTTTATGATTAGGTACTTAATGTTAAATCAATGTCTTTATGCTTAATTAACATATTTTATCATAAAAAATATCTTACATTAAATCAATATCTTTAAACAAACTTATTTTTTTGGATTTTGAAATAATCATCATTCTCTATTTATTGTTTTTCTTGAGTGCAAACTATTGATGATTTTTAAGTTTTTTCTTATCTATCATATCCTACATATATATGTTTTGGTTTTATTAACAATATTACATTCATAGTTTCACTAACAAACACTTTGGATAAATAAGGCATTTCGAGAATAGGTCATTCTAAGAATAAGTCCTTCAGCGAATGAGCCCAAAGTAAAATAGGGCATTTCAAGAATAGCGCGTTCATAGAATGTAGCATATCGCGAATAAGTCATTTATTTCGCGAATAGGTCATTTATCTACTAAGCCATGGTTTAACAGTACTTACGAGTATGTACAATTAATTTTATGGTTCTTCAAACTCAGTTGGGAACAATACATTTTAGAAAGTGTAAAGTAAATAAAAAAGTTGTAGCATTCGATAATCTTCACAATTTATTTATAGCAACTTTTGTTATGAAACCATATTTATAAACGCAAAATTGTAAATACAAATGTTTTGCAGAATGCACAGAAATAGATCGCAAATGACGTCATTTGCCGGCGGCAGTTTGTATGGAGCGTTTTGGGCGAGACCAAAAATATAATTTTAGAATTGCTATATCTCGGAGAGTTTTGGTGCTTTCTAAATATATTTTTCAACAATGTTTCTATATTTGAGAGGTCTTTCGATAACACCACAACAAAAAATAGTTACTTCTTGCTACTCATTCTTGCTTGCTGTAGTTGTTGTTCATTTGATAATGTCCCAGAGAAATGTTGCTTGCTTAGCTCTCCACTAACATCGGCAACCCTGAGTTACGCGATCGTGGCAATTCGGTGCAGTCGAAACGCATCAGTTTTCGTGGCGGAAGTTCTCGCAAACAACAGGTCGACGACCGACTGGCGCCTGGTTGTCCCTGCAAGTCAATACGTCGGTTGTTACGTAACACGCATAGCCCAGGAATCGTATTAGCGATAACAAAAACGCCATGCTGTGTGACTGACCACCTGCGAGGCCTTTTGTTAAAAAATCAGCATGCGAAGTATGGCTGGCCGTTGAGTTGATTTTATGTGTGGTTTTTTTTTTTTTATTCGCGTTTTTTCCCCTGTGGGTATTGCTTCTATCTACACTGTTTGAAAACGAGAGTTTAATATTTCCCTTTCATCCCTATTGAACACGAAATGATCAAAATTCTAATAAATACCATAAAATACTTGGGGATTACTTTTATGAATCCGATGAAAACTACTTCAAAGATACATCTTATTTCCTATCCCGAAACTCACTTTGAAAATTGATGCATTTTTCAAAACTAATGATAGAATTGTGCACAATAACATGCAAAAAAAAAAGTTGCTAAGTGGAGCAAAGTTTTGGGGGTATGAAAAAATTTACAAAGATGCTCTCAAATTAAATGAATAAACATACAAAACCACCTCCTTTCACCGAAAACCTGATCTTGAAGGTATCTTCCTTAAAGGTCCCTTCGAACGTGCTCTATGATCTGCTGTCGTGCGTTGCACGTCCTCGTAGCGCGCTCGTAGCCCGCTCGTAGCTTGCTTGTAGCCGGGCCTAAAGCCAAGTGTTGCATCGCTGGCCTTGCTTTGTGTTGCAAACTCACAGCGAGTGCCCTTTTTTCTCCCTTCATTGAAGTCAGCTCTCGTTTTGTAAAGTTACATGTTTGGTGTATTCCACTATATGCTTTGGGTTTCTCGATATGCTGGGACTGTTTGTCTTACCCATTGTGAAATATCGCAACAGGAACTGCATACTGGTTATGTTTTTAAAAGATACAGTTGCTTTAAATTATTTTTCAAAATAAAACTTTATGCGAGTTTAGTATCCAAATGATTTTAGGAAATAACATTAATTAGTTTTATTTTATTAGTAAATGCAAGTACATTCCATATAAACAATTATTATTGTGAGTTAATGTAGCATGACTTTTTTCTGAACACTTTTAACATATTTGTTCCATTTATGATTATTTGTCGTCAGTGGATAAAGTGAGACATAATTTGAACAATATCTTGTCCCATTAAATCAATCCTGTATATCCATGGATAAAGTGGAATCCACCCGACATGTTAAGGTGGCATTCTAACGGTGAGTATTTTCGTGTGATGTAGCAATCCAGAAGTAGATTAAAATCATTTCATTAAGCAGACGCCCCTCATGACATTTTCATTGTTGTTAGTCTTATTTTACGAGGTGCTGCTCACGGTGCACACATTTACTTGCAAATACACAGTCATGTTAATATAGACGACACGATTGGAGCACGGTTTCTTGCCTCGATTTCCGTTGTGCCCCGGGTTCGATTACCAGTTGGGTCAATTCAGGAAACGATCTTTTCTGAATTGACTCGGGTCTGGGTGTGCTGGGAGACACTCCTGGCTTATTTCCTTGTGTGGTAACTCATAACACAGGATATTAACCCCTTCTTCGAGACCATTACAAGAGGTGTGATCTGGTTGACTGTTTTTAAAATATGAAGGTAGATTACGAAGCGACATAAGCTGTCTCTTGTAATGTAGGTGCATGCTGTCCGCAGCCAGGGTTTAAAGTGAAATATTTTACGGAAGCTATTCCGGAATTTAATATAAGAGATCAATAAAAACGATGGCGTCAATTACAATACTAATTAGGTGTTACTTTACTTTCAGTAAATTCTTTAGTTACTAAATATTGCCAGGTGGCTTTGTTTGTGTGTTCTTAACAGTTTAATCTTTTTATCCCTTACATGAATAAGAAGTGTTCTTTATTATCAATTTAGCTTCTATAGTATCAAGTGAACAAAGTTTCATCAAATTCCGTGAAGTGGATTCACGTTATGCCAGAACATACAAACAGACTGACATGTGTCTGTATAAAAAAACAGGTCACTGAAAATCACACATTTTCCTAATTTGAAATTGGAATTATCTTCTTCAAAATTTAAACTTTTAATGATACCAAAACCAGCCAGATACAAATAGTATAGCCAAAGAGATTTTATTACAAGTTCATACATACTATATGCGAAAAGACTTTTCCCCAACCTATTATTATACTTACATCGCAGTTGATATTCAACAATTTGAATGTACAGTTTTTTTTAGTAAGTGTATTATTATTATTATATAGAATAGGTAGGTAAATGCGTTGTTGCCACAACTCGTGGATTCTCGCACAGAGAAAATCAGAACAGCTTTTATTTGCCATTTCGCATTTGTAACACAATTGAAACTTTCCTAGGCGAGTGCATGAATGAGTATCGATTTGCGCAACAACCGTGGGCTCACACAACTCATATACACGGTATACAGTATACAGTCACATCCAATGGCCTACATCGTTACTGGGAAGTTATTTTTCCAGTATATTACACTTTCATGAAGCCGCCTATTTTATAATTCATAGGTTTAGGTTTTTCTATCATGGCATCATATCGGTAGGCAAGACTTAGACTGATCATACGGTTTCAAAGTCATACGAAACTCTAACGGTTTTCTATGAAGGAAAAACCTAAAATGCCATCAGTAAATAGGTTTAAGAAATCGTTGATTGTTTGTAAAAGTTGCTTGACAAAGACGGGAAATTCCCACCTAAATCTGACTCAACTCTTGCTTCTCCCACTTCCAATATTCTTTTCCTATTATTTTCGCCGGTTGAAAGTACTTTTGACCTGGCATTTTCTAAAAGCCTTTTTTGTAGATAATTGTAACGATTTATCATAAGTAAATGCAACTTAGTTCATTATTAATGTCGAGGTTTGTGATAAAAATATCAACTACTTACTTCATACTCGTAGTTGAATGTAATTATCTCTTCCACCTCTTTCAAAATCACATTTGAATTACCATGTTTGGTCAGGGTGTGATGTGTTGTGAGTAAGGCAATCAGGGCTCATCACGGCCTGCAGTTGATGACAATGTAAAAGTTACTCATTGTTGTCGAGTTATATGACTTCTGGTAGCAGGTGTCCGTCCATAGGCTGTGCTAACCGCTTACCATTAACGCATGCTTGTAAATAACGTCCTATAAATAACACCATTGAAAATGGAACATACCATAAATAATAGCCTGCCTGGCGCAATGATTGATAGAATAATTGATTTTTTGTGTAACTTTACCCTAAAGTAAAGTAGTTAATTAGCCTATACACTGTCTCACTGCTGACCAAAGGCCTCCATCATTGAAATCAAGTCATCGCTACAATGGATGGGAGTCGCCTTAGTCACGACGCTTGCCAAAGTTTACCTTATTTTGTTTTATTTCATTCTAATTTATTTTCTTTGACGATCTAATTGTGAAATTCCATTAATTGACCATATACAAATTGTGTATTATTGCAATACGAAAAATATGGTTCTGAGGTCCTGGGTGGGAGGGAACCCATGAAAAACATTCGTGTTTGTTGTGTGTCTAGCTTAGAGCATGTGGCTAGGTCTCATTCTAATATATTAAATTATTATATATTTATTTAGAAGTATTTAAGTATGTTGAATAGTTCAGTACCTGAGGACCATAGTACAAGCCAATAGTAGTAATAGTCTGCTTAGTTTGGTGACCTGACTGATGGTCTTGATATTATTTGGCCGAGATTTTAATTTACTCATAAATCAAATTATTTACCTGGGAATTAAATTGAAATATTTTATAGTTAAAGCAACTTTACTAGCAGCATCCTGCTTGTTAGCCTCATACCTCTTGACCGCTTTCTATCCGGTGGAGTGATGGTCATCTTGACAGGCAATATAAAATTAATATTACTATCTATAGATTTGGAAAGCTAATGTTAAATCTACTTACTTACCTAGGTTATTTAACCTAAACTCAACACATAAACAAATGATCTTACATTTTTAGCCAGTTACCGATTAACTGTCAATAATGCATCCTTTATGCCAGATATTTACTGACGAAATTGCTCGCTACCCTCAGTTTAGGAAATTAACTTGACTGGCTATAAGAGATCGTAATACGGCCCAAGGTCCAGAATGGAACCCTAGTCCCCTGCCCACTGTGTCAAAGGGACAGTCGAGAAGACAGTTTATAGCAATTTAAGCACCTGACCCTTCGTTGCTTCAAAAGGTAAACGAATAAGTGAAGCTACAACAGAGAAACTAACACAAGAGCCACCTCGACCCGGCGTTGGCATGACGAGGCACATTACAGAAAATGCTACATCACGCGTCAATTTACTATACAATTAATTGAAACATGAAAATCATCGAATTCTCTCGAATCATGTGATGGCTTTATTTAGCAGAAAATAAATTTGTAAACAACATAGCACAGAAAATGAAAACCACTTCGACGAATTTTTCAATTTTAATCTTGTTATCTTAAAGGCCTTAGGCATGAACATAGCGGAGGCTCGCGGTGGGTTTTGAACCTATGCCCTAGTTCGTCGGCCTGACCCAGATTGGTGGAGGACACCACCTGGAGCGTCCTCGACGTCTTCTAGGTCGCCGGGCAAAGCCTAGCTGCGATCAATTTTGTTGCAACGACCTACTTCTGCTTGAAGTTTTTCCAGTCAATAAGGATTATGGGAACTTCCAAATGAAAATAATAAAGCAGTTTATTTTTATCATTTCAGCTTATATGAAGCCATATTTTCAGTTAAAAGTGAAAACTACTATCAACTATTTTATTGAAATACTCTCAAGAGTACGTACTTAATCAGTATTTTTTCCAAAATATCATTAAGAGCCAAACCAGCATCTACCCTACTAAATGTTTCATATATAATAATCACATAGAAGTAGTTATACATGTATGATAGGAAACAAGAATAATGAATGGTTGCAAAATTATTACCTACTTAATGTTTTTTGTTTACAGTTTCTTATTTCCAATCGGGATTTTTTGTAGTGTGTATTACACGTCACCCGTATGTGTGCGTATGCATTGTAGTATATAAGATGGTGTAATGATATATTTGACACAATAAAGTCGCATCTGTTGACATCTTTGTTTTTCATTCCTCTACTACTCTTGGTCCCCACATTGCATGGCGACCTTGCCAGTGCTGCCTTGAGGCAGCGCTGTGCGTGCAAATAAAAAGTGTAGTTAATGAGTTTTGAAAATAAAAAAAGGTGATATTGAACACAAAAAAAACAGTAAGTGAATGTCCGATTGACAATAATGGACAAAAAGTGGAGTGTCCGCCGTTGCGAACAGATTAAATTATGAAGCTGCTGGCAGCCGGGCGTTGATGGTGCCCGATGGAAGTGCAGAATATGCTGGGTGCCGGGAGATGCAGGTGTCTGAGGTCGATGTTGTTTTGTTGCTAGGCGCCGGGAGATATTGGTGTCTGAAGAGGATCCTCGGTGCCGGGAGAAACAGGAAAGGAAGTTTAGTACACTGAATGAAGTCGTAATGAAAGGTCATTTTTATATTAACTACTAAAAACATTAAATTTTTAATAAAACATGTGGCCACCGTTTCGTTAATAAGAATATAATGTATCTTTTTATATTATCAAGCGGACAGGTCTAGGTCTAATCTATAAAAGTGGCAATTTTCTTTTCTAACGATTAACTTACCTAAGTACATGCAAAACATTTTTTTTTCAGTTGTAAACTAAAAAAAAAGTATTTTGTATTAAATTTCTAAGGCATTTTTCTATAAATATATTTTTTAAACCTAATTTTAAACAAATTCGTGCCAAGCTTTTCAAATGTTTAATTATTATTTTTTTTCATTATAAGAATTCCCCAAAATATTGAGTAGGTACCTAACTAAAATTGTAACAGCATTCAATACGTACATAATGCAAGCGTCTTAATTGCACAATGAGTAACATTATCTACGATGTCCCGCGAAGTCACGAGGCAACGATCAGCATTTTTTTTTGACATGAATTATTTTGTGTATTGAATTTTTATAAAAAGTAAAAGTTTATCTTCAAACATTAACTGAGGTCTCAATATCTGGTAATTTTATGTTTACTGAGCATCTTTGTTTTTCATTGCAATAATGACAGTTGACAATTAATTTTATAAACTTTTTCTGTTAATTTGTGATTTATCTAAAAAACGTTGTACACAGCGTACTTCAAATGTATAATAATTTGATTTTATTGAAAATTATGTAACTACTTAAAAAGTAAGTCATTTATGTTTTTAAGTATTAGTTTAATTCCAGACAGAAGTGTGAAGTGTTTTCTTCCAGGCAATCTACGAAGCACCGATGGCTATTTAAGAACATTAATTAATTAAACTGAGTTACGAGGACTGTTAACTTCATGGTTAACATAACGCAAATCAGCTAATAAGAAATGCAATTTTTTTGGTTTGTTTGATTTCCAACATGTCTTATTATCACAAAATATATTACGTTTGATGTTGTAATATATACTTAATTAACTATAATTCCACTTGGATTTAAGAAAAATCAGTAAAAAGGATCGAAGATAATTAAGAATTAATATTCGCTTTCAAAAATAATAATTGGGTGTGATAAATGGAGATAAAGAATTCAATTTCATCAGTGTAAAAGCAACTTCGATTTTTTTTACGTATGTACCTACTACATTTTATTAGCCTACTTGGTATTTTTTTTCGCTTGTTTTCGAATAAGTTTTGTTTTGATTATTTTTTCTCATGTTATTTGTACGTACAGAAAGAAAGTTCGTTTTATGTTTCGTTCGTTCTTTTGATTTTTAATTACTTAATCATTTCTTTATGTTTACTTACAAATACGACGAAGATTACATATTTTAACACCTAGCAATAAATTACAATTAATAGTTTAGATAACGGAAAGTTTTAAAATATTATTTTTCACTGTGTCTTGAAAAGGCAAGTTCTATTTAACAAATCACTTCAAATCCATTACAATCAATTGTACTCTTTCTTTTATTAATAGAATATTAAATCTTTGATTGGCAAACTGTTTCTAAAATTAGCTAAATAATAAAATACATACGAAAGGTTAATTATGGAACGCAATTTGAGATTTTCATTAAAAAAAAACTACTAATGAAGTATTGAAATAATAGACAATTTTCTATGCATATTGGTCAATAGTTGATCAAAAATTCTTATTCCTTCTTAAGTAACTCAGAAGTAAAGTTAATTGTCATGTATTTCAGTATGAAAATGTAATTTTTTTTTTTTAAATATTTGTATCCTTTGACGCACCGTAATACTAACATTACAGTACAACACGTGGTACCGCATCAGCATTATTATTTGTTACCGACAAGTCTCAGACGGAAATACAAAGCTGCCTTTTATGGGAATCCAACAATATCAGGTATCAGGTATCGAAATATCAGAAGTTGTTTTTGGTCATCAACATGTTTGTAATTCGTTAATGTTTTCGAATGTAATATCATATCTTTTCTTATTGGACTGAACCTAATACGTTTGAGTTGCTATACCGAAATAGTGTATACTTAAGACTTTTTCCTGTTTATAAAACATGATATTTGGAAATGATACTTTTGTATTTTGGTCAATTCATGGTCTGTAATTATGAACGAACGTATGGCGAGGTACGGTATGGCGAGTATATTTAGAAAAGCTGGGACTATTTTAGTACGAATGTTTTGTCACGCAATTGGACTGATCACCCAAAAGCAAACAATATCATTTATGCTGAAGTAGTCATAAGCGAGGTGTCTTTTTAAAAATTGATGAGAGCTTTGACAGTTGAAGAGATGTGTAAATGAGAATATACGAGTAGTAAATGGAGATGTATTATGGGCAAATATGACGGTGTAATCCGGTGTCAAATCCTTCAGTTTGATCATGGTGTAAACGAGGTTTCTCTGTGAAAACCGTTGGAGATCAGATAGATCTTAAATGAAGAACCAATCTATTAGGGTATAATAATGGTACAAGGTACAGTTAAGGGTATCAGATCCTTCATTTGATCATGGTGTAGACGAGCTTCTCTCTGTGTAAATGTTTGGAGATCAAGTAATCTTAAAACGTGACCCTGATAAGTAAGACTATGCGCATAGCAAATGTCGTTGTTGTTGTTTGTTATGAAAGTCGACTATAAACAAAATATGTACCTAATGATGATTTATTTTAAAAAAAGGACCGGCCGGCTTATATAAGAAAAATGCCCATAAAAGTAATGATGTACTAAGTTATGATGATGTGATACACGATTGAATATAAAAGTGAGAGTTGACATGAGATTAGATGTTTGATAATGGAAGTAAACTATAAAATTATATTTTTTCTGACAAAATGGAAAAAAAAAAGTGATGAAAAAGTGTTACATGGCTTAATAATTAGAGATAATGTCTATAATCTACGATGGTAATATCTAAATTATGAAATCGATTGAAAAATTAAAATGTATTCTAGCTTAGATATAAGGTATTCACGTCTTATTATGTAAAGTAACATTATATCAAATGGAACAATTTCATCTCTAGATAAGACTTTTCTGTGCATTGTTTTTTTTCTTTTGTCAAGTTAGTTAGACGATTGTATAACTTTTTAAGCCGGAAGTAATCATTATTTTTATAATCAAGATGACAAAATAAGGGTAAATTAACAAACCTGTATTTTTAATTTTGATTGAATAATTTAACCTGTCCGCATATTCATTTTCCGCATAGAATTATTCTCCGCATATTAATTAGTCAACTTATATTCAATTATATAATAATCAACTTATTATATCATTAATATTAAATCAACTTTTGCGATGTTTAAAAAAAAAAATATACATAGTTTTTATTCTGTTTCGAATTTAAATGATTTGAGTGTAGCTTTAGTCAATTTGCTTTTAATATATTTTTTTTGTGGATTTTGTTCCCAGATGTTTTGTTTTCATAATTGAATGAATATTTTCTGTAAGTTATCACATAATTTGGCAAAATTTAAGTATAAAGTTAGTGGTATATTGTTAAAACTTTGAAAATATGTAAGAATAAATTGACCAATCAGTTTCATTAACAAAATTAAATTAGATGTGATTTAAATCAGCTTATATCTGTCATCATCTTTGATTATGAATTTATGTTGCCATTTTTACAAAAACAAAATTATTGAACGAATATAAGATAACGTTCTTCAATAAAATATCAATTTCTATGTCAATTGTTATTTGTAAATTGTGGTAATTTCTGTTTATCAATATGCCTAACTTCATTTTGAAAAATAAAATTCCTTTTTTTCCAAAAAAAAAACGGGGAAGGTGTAGTGTGTGTACACTTCACCCGTATGTGTGCGTATGCATTGTAGTATATAAGATGGTGTAATGATATATTTGACACAATAAAGTCGCATCTGTTGACATCTTTGTTTTTCATTCCTCTACTCTCGGTCCTCACATTTTATTTTATTTTAGATCCATCGGCCTGATGCATTGTCTTTCATATGAGTATCGTCAGTAGTGAGAGAGACGTCTGTAACTACGAGTATTATAAGGGCCTGATTTTTCAGTATTTCACTGACATACACAAACTGTTGAAGGTGACTGAGACCTGATCTTCTCTCAACTTGGCCTATCCAGCGATACCGGGGCGACCCACCGGGAGCTTACCAATCGGCCGACCTAGGTATGCTCTTTTCACAGTCCGAACTGACTTCATTCTTTTAATTGATTGATGATGATCTGTGCAGTAAAGTAATATATCCATGTCAGGTAACATTTGTTTTTCAACTACCATTATGAGGTTCTCTAACAACATCAGACAAACTTTTTTCTATATGAAGACCTTCAAATTAAATTAAATTTCACTTAAATAGTCTGTAAATCACCTGCTGATTACTTACCTGATATCATTTTATATAATATAATTTTATAATTTATCTCCTAGTAAATTCATTTTGAAAGAGAAAAGTAATAGACGTCTGACAGTTTCTCATCCTGACATACTTCTGTACTAGCCAAAAATAATACCCCTGGCCGTTTCATTTGCCCGGATTAAACGCCAACACCCACGGCTCACGGTATGCTGCCCGGGTCTTAGTCCAATAATATAACAGACACATAGCTGCTGTCATGTACCAACACTACAACTTTTATCTACTTCACAATTAATGGGTAAATTGTTTGGGTTTTTTAAGAGCGTTTGCAGGGCAAAAATGCAATATATATGTAATGCGACATTGCATTTTTGCAAGATTTTCGTGATTATTTTATTGAATGAAATAAAACTTAACTTTTTCGCTCTATTATTGTGCATAATACTATATAAAAACACATTGAATCGTCCAAAATAGGTGGTCGCCAATTATTTGCTAAATAAAAAAAAAAGCCTTTTGTTTTGAATAATCTTTAAGAAACGTAAAAATTCACTGTACACAGATTAAGTTATAATCATCAAAAGGTGCTGGCAATAATAGAGAGATAATTTAGACTTATATTTAAATTCAGCTAAATAATCCCGAAAATCTTCAAAAATGCGACGTTGATGATCTAAGCCCAATCCGCAACAACAAACGCTCTTATGCCTAAATACCCACGATGAACGCCTTCCTACAAATCAACAAGCAACTCCACTTTCAAAATAGATGCTTAGCAGTTACTCAAGTAAAGTACAAATACTAAAGAAGCTTGAAATTACCTTAACATTGTTTTCAATGAAAGTGGCTGTAAATATGTGTTGCAAAGCAGAAAGTAAATAGGCTTTTGTAAGGCTCGCAAAACACTCACGCATTCCGGTAAAATATTTGGCAATTTGCGCAAATTTTACAAAGGCCAAAAATCAAACAAAAACGACGATGATGTTAGGTAAGTCGTTTACATACAATCATAAATACGCTCATGTTTTTTTCCACACAAGGTAGTCAGAGGCAAGGTGACTGTTGCCGACCTGGTGCAAGAAACGCTCAGTCAGAAACCAACTTATTTATTTCATTTACTTGCAGGTTGATAGTTATCAGTATTAGAAGCCAACGAGAAGTGGTGAGCCCTCCGCCTTTATCCGGGCTGCTTCGGTTTTAGATTACATCACCGGAGAGTTCGAAATTTTAAAAATGAACTCAAAAATGATTTTTGCCAGAAGTGAACTCGGGACCACACGGGTTCCGAGCTGAAGTGCTTGAGCTAAGCTACGACGATCTAAGCTAGTTAAGTACATAGTTACATTTTACGAATAAAATTGCATAAATAAACAAATTAAATTCATCACGTTTCTATACTATTTGATTATCTGTAAAGTACACGTATTAAAAAGTAGGAAACTATATATTCAATCTTATCGAAGGAAAAAATATTTAAAAACTCTGCATTTAAAAAAAATTCATGGACATTTACAAAAAGCATTTGTAGTTGGGTACTCTTTGCAGAAATAATTTTACAACTTTGGAACTAAATGCCTTATTGCAAAGTTTTTGATAGGACTAACTAATAACAGGCCATGCTCATCAAATGAAAAAAATACGAAAAAATTGTAAATAAATGTTTTTACGTATTTTTTTACAATATTCATAAAATTTCTAAATATTTGCCCTCTTTTCCCAGTTATTTTTTTATTCAAGTTAGTACGTTGTATCAGCTTTCATATGGTATGAATACCATGTTCGTATCACGACTTTATCCCAAACGGGGTAGTCAGAGGCAAGTGACTGTGAAGTCGTCATGGTGAACGAAACACTCAGAAGCCCACTTTTCACCAATGGTATATGTGGTAATGGTATGGTCACGTGGTAGGTGGTGAGCCTTCCGCCGTTATCCGGGTTGTGTTGGTTTTTTATTGATGTTTTCCATCACCGGAGAGTAGGTCAGATGTTTTAACAATGAACACAAAGATTTTGTTTACTTTGTTAGTAAAAGTACTAATCTCAGTTTGATATTCTTAAATGGATTGGTGATAAATAATTGAATCTGAAATGATCTCATTCACTCGTGAACTTAGCACCTCAAGCGTCAATTCATTGGATTCAATATATCTACACAATTAGGCACTTGCAAAGGTTATGAATGAATACGAACACACCCAGCCATGGATCCTAAGGATGTACACGAAGTTGGTATGTACAGGCTGGCCACCTCACCCTCCCCGATACTTGCTCATCTATGTCTAGATCCATCTATGGGTTTAGCTGCGCAGCTCGTCCGTCTCGCTCACTCCCTGGAAGCTCGCGGAGCCAGTCTCTCCATTCCGCTCACGTAGGGGGTAGCTGGATCTATTTTTAGACAAGGCTGGTACGTACCTCTCCGTATTTCAGCCTTTAGAGCATCCAATACTGCAGATGTAAAAATAAACCTTTCTCATTTGAATGGGGAGATCATTTGTTTGGCTCAGCCTTGTTGTTCACTGGAAATGTTTAAACTTGAGTATTATTGAATTCAGTTGAAATTGTCATTGTGTTGCTCGACATCCTCTTCACGAGCTCTGCATGCCTAAGGTTAGACTAAAAAGCCGTAGACGAAAGCAATTACTGAGAGGACTGAGAGGCCGACGGACACTCGCATAAAACTTTGGTCTTCAAAGTAAATAAATAAATATCTGGGACAAATTTACACCAAGATCATCTGGCCCTAAACTAAGCGGAGCTTGTACAGAGGCGTTCACATCAACCTTTACATAAGGGTACCCTATGCTGCCGACATATTAAGACCCATTTTGCAATGGTTTTGTAAAGGTGGATGTGAACGCCTCTGGGTGTCAGAGACTGATAAACATACTTAAATATTACTAAGCACATACTTAAATATATTTTAACACCCAGACACACAACAAACACAAATGTTCGTCACATTAATGTTTGTCATGGGGATCGAACCCACGAAATGTCCACCACCTCCCCAATACATAGCCCCCATTAGACACCTGCCACTAGGGCATCAGCATTCCTGGTAAGTAAAAGTAAGTATGTAAGCTTTATTGCACACAAATAGTACTAACTTAAAGAAAAAAATATACATTGTACAATTTGGGCGGCTGCATCACCGCAACAAGCAAAGGAAAATTGTCAAGAAGGGCAAGTATGCACTTGAAAGAGTAAAAGTAAAAGTAAAAAAAAACATTTATTCATTTAAGCTTGTACAAAGCACTTATGACATGTCAAAAAAAAGTATATAGAAATAATAATAATAAACTTAAATAAAATAGTACAATATAAGTACATATTGTGAATATACATAATGTGAATCTACCACCGGTACGGACGTTGCTTCTTATCGAGAAGACTCCGGCAAGAAACTCGATAGTTACTCTTTTGAACTTTGTTTGTTTTACAAAAAATAAATTCAGAGTACAGTCAATGAGAGTAGAAAAAAGAACACAACATTAAGCAGAGGAGCAGATTATTCCTACTATGACCACAAACTTTTGTCGTTCAAGTAATCCTCTACATTATAATAACCTTGTTTCATTAACTTTGCTTCAATTGCAGACTTGAACTTGTGAAGAGGTAGATCAACAAGACTTTGAGGTATTTTGTTAAAGTATTTTACAGATTGACCCACAAATGAGTTTCCCACCTTGTGTAGCCTAAGACTGGGAGTTTCCAATTTGTTTTTATTTCTGGTATTATGTTTATGAGTACTGTTCTTTTTTGAACAGATGCAAGTTTTTGCGCTCATACATTATGTAATCGAAAATATACTGAGAAAAGTTGAGAATAATTTAAAATTGTACGCAAGGTTTTACTACGCACTAAGACGAGATAAAAATATATATATATATAAAAATTACGTTATTTACGTACATAGCAATCAGCTCAGTTATAACCAAAAAATTACCAGCGGTTGTATTACAATCCCTTATAACTTCGCAAGTTCATTCCCTAAGCTGAGCGTAGCGAGCGATTTCGTTATAAGATCTTTCATTTTCAGCCAGTCAGCGTTTACCTGAAAAAATACAAGAGGAATAAATAAAAGGAATGAAACGAAAAGGAAAGGTAATTTCCTTCCGCAATTAAAATGAAATTAGATATTTACGAGTTTTTCAGGCAGCACGATGTTTAGTTTAAATATTGACCCCGAAACGATGTTAATTCCAGGTAGACCTTTCATTATTATGTACTTCAAGTCACGAGCTTGTAACAACAAATGTTGCCCTTTCTTGGAGAACGGCTTATTTTTCCCATTTTACCTTAAGACGCTGACAAGACCTCAAAACACTGCTATTGAAACTAAGGACGGGTCGGGACCGAAAATAAACGTGTATTTATTTGCTATATTTGCATGTATATAATAAATATAAAAGACACATGTTGTTATGAATGTTCTTATCTAAGTACGCATTAATTAATTATAACAGTCATTGATACTCTTTAATTCATAAATCTCACTGCTGCAATTTTCCGCCATGATCGCGCGCTTTGAAAATTTAAACGTTTCATCTACTAAATAAATCATTATTCTTTTATTCGTACTCAGTAAAGGGTAAATAAGTTGAAATGGCAGTGAGCAGGCAGGGCACATAGGAAGAACTGATGGCCATTGGGGCCGGAAAGTACTAGACTGAAGACCGATCCAAAGTAGACACAGCGTGAGACGCTCGCCTGCTAGGTGGACGGACGACCTGGTAAAGGTGGCAGCATTCCGGTGGATGCAGACCGCCTGCAATCGGTCGCTGTAGCAATCTGTGGGGAAGGCCTATGATCAGCAATGGACGTCTTCTGGCTGCGAATGATAATGATGTACTGAGTAAAAACATTTCTGTTCACATAGTATGAGCTGACTCCATCTTGTATAACATGAACCTTGCGTTCGCCAGCGCCTTAAAGCTTGTTCGTCAAGTTTCCGCGCTTTACGCCCTTGTTTACCTTCCACCCTTGATCTACCGTACCTACTCTAATTATGCTGGATGTCTTTTGTTCAATGTTAAAATTACAGAGGAATAAAAAAAAACAACATCCTTCCGTTTGCTCACTTTTTCTTGACCTTTTTACTATTTGTGAACATAGCACACCTCTTTGAAAGTTTTACGCCCGAATCCAGAAATGACAAATAACGTAGAGGAACTCTGACATGTATTGTTGTCCCTTACTTACATTAAACTCAAAAAACTCCAAACTCGAATAACTTTATTCAAATAGACTTTATCAGTACTTTCAAATCGTTAAGTTTATATCAAAATATACTAAATAATAGACATAAATACCATAATAATATGGATATATAAATACACAGTATCCAGACATAATGCGATTCTAGAGTCTCTTCTCTTGCTGAGAAGACAGCAGTTACTCTTTTAAACTTGTTTTTGGTTTACAACAGGCGTTAGTTAAGCACAAGCGTGTTATTTTGATACGAATAAACCTAAAAGAATATAAAACAAAGAGAAAAAAAACAACCATAAAAGAAAATAGAACAAAAGGTAATTAAAACAATTCAAAATAAAATTGTTTGTCAGTACATACTAGGTACCTATTATATATTACAGTAAAACATCTGTTACAATAGAGTTATCTAATCCCGCATCGAGCAAAGAGCTTACACCCTGGCATTTTTATCTATAAGGTAGTCTTTTGTAGTATAATAGCCCTTTTTAAATGAAGCTGTTTTGATGTGATTTTTGAATCTATGTAGAGGTAACTCACAAATAGTTTTTGGAATTTTGTTGTATTAATGTATACCTTGCCCCATAAAGGATCCTAAAACTTTTTGTAACCTAAAGAGTGGAAGTGCAATTTAATCCTTATTCCTAGTATTTTCGCAATGTATGTCACTGTGTTTAGTAGACCAATATTTTTTCTCACCAAAACAATGCAATTGTAATTATATTAAGAAGCTACAGTGAGAATACCAATTTCCTTTAAAAACTCCTTAAGTGAAGCCCGTGCACGAAGCTTATAGATAGATCGCTCGCTTCTGAAGGATAAAGATGGTTTGTATATCCTTCAGAAGCATTGTTTTGGTGAGAAAAAATATTGGTCTACTGAACACAGTGACATACATTGCGAAAATACTAGGAATAAGGATTAAATTGCACTTCCACTCTTTAGGTTACAAAAATTTTAGGATCCTTTATGGGGCAAGGTATACATTAATACAACAAAATTCCAAAAACTATTTGTGAGTTACCTCTACATAGATTCAAAAATCACATCAAAACAGCTTCATTTAAAAAGGGCTATTATACTACAAAAGACTACCTTATAGATAAAAATGCCAGGGTGTAAGCTCTTTGCTCGATGCGGGATTAGATAACTCTATTGTAACAGATGTTTTACTGTAATATATAATAGGTACCTAGTATGTACTGGCGGATCCTAAAACTTTTTGTAACCTAAAGAGTGGAAGTGCAATTTAATCCTTATTCCTAGTATTTTCGCAATGTATGTCACTGTGTTTAGTAGACCAATATTTTTTCTCATCAAAACAATGCAATTGTAATTATATTAAGAAGCTACAGTGAGAATACCAATTTCCTTTAAAAACTCCTTAAGTGAAGCCCGTGCACGAAGCTTATAGATAGATCGCTCGCTTCTGAAGGATAAAGATGGTTTGTATATCCGCCGCTTGACCCCAAACTACAATGCCGTAAGACATTACACTGTGGAAATAACTAAAATTAACTAAACGAGCAGTATCAACATCTGTTAATAACCTTATTTTTCTCACTGCAAATGCAGTCGAACTGTTATATGAGGGTTCCATTGCAGTTTTGAATCTAATGTGGTTCCAAGAAAAACTGTTGTATCAACAAGCTTCATAGTATTACTATCTCTTTTTAGATTAATGTGGTTATCTTTAATAACTTAAAATTAATCCATTTAGTCTTTTTTGCACTAAGCTGTAGATTATTTACTGTGAACCATTGTAAAACCTTTGAAAGTTACATCATCAAAAAGGTTTTTATTTTTGTCAGTTTTAAAAACTAAAGATGTATCGTCTGCAAACAATACAACATAACAAATATCTTTTAAGGCTATGCTTTCCCAAGATTGCCAATATATGATCGTCTTTGTTTGAAGATAAGTACTAAATTAAAAGCTAATTTAGCAAATAAAAAATTGTTCAAGTAGGTGGTGGTCAAAAAAAACACAAAGAAGTATGTACGACAACGATTTTTTTGTTTTACTCCCAAATATTCGTTATTAACATTTTGTACTTAAATAATAATATAAATAGATGGGTCTTTGTATATTCTAGGGCGACAACTTTTATAATTTTTTAATTAGTCTAATGTTATTTCATAATAAATTATTGACACGAAAACAGAAGGAAGCCGCGGCGTTATTCCGTTCGCGCAGAACTAATCAGTGGCCCACAGAATGCTCTATCGGACGGCGCGCTAAATCCCAGCCTTAAGTAAAAAGGTAAATTAATCATTTATCTGGATCAGGAATAGATTATTACTTACATGTGACAGGACAGCTTCAATTTAAAGTGTGCTCAATTTTGACTATCGTTTCTATATTCGGAAGTTGCAGTCCACAGACATGAAATCTGTTTTACAGTCACTAATATTTGAGTACCTACCCTAAGAACCAGGAAAGAGAATGACCACTCTGACCAGTGGTTGTGATGATCACCAGATCATATTCTATATTATTCATGTTATTATTGTTTAATGTTAGTTAATTATATTTTATCTGTTGTACCTGCTAGTATTCTGGTAAACATATTGTGTAACATTTGGATTTTTCCTAACTTATCCTTCAAGCACTTAGCTGTCCTTGACAATTTTCCTTAGCCTGTGGGTGGCTTGATAGTGATCACTTTTTAGCGTTATAGCCAAATAATAATAACCTACAGAAAGTGTTTTCAATTTCTGTAGGTTAATATTATTCAGCTTTAAACAGTATTTACTTATGTTATACGTTATTGGGACCAGCCAATGATATAGGAATTCGAAGAATCATGTGCATCATGCATTTTATTATTTATTAGCTGTCCGTCAGCGGCATCGCCCGCGTAGACTATTTCAAATACAGCTCAAAAAAGCATAGTCATGTTAATCGCTAATGATGTATCTTTATATTGGTGAAATAATTTTGAAATCGGTCGAGTAGCAAAAAATCAAATCTTTCCTCTCTATATAAGTATTAATAAAGAGTCCTGAAATATCAAGGTCACTCCCACATACATGATAGTCATTCTAAAAATATCCACTATTTGAGACGCAAAAGAGGGTTCGTTTTAGAGTTTCAGTGGGACTGTACTGTAGCGTACGTAAGAGCGCAGGTGCCTGGATTATGTGACCCATTTTACCTTAAGAAACAAAAAAAAAAGTAAGACCGATAAATATTTTATCTCTACACTCACCAAGTTTCTTCCTCAAATAGGTCTATTTGAAAAAGAAACTTGGTAAGTGTAGAGATGACAGGTCTGTCACTTGTACTTTTATGAATTCAAGAAATACTCGTATAAACTTAAATGTATACTACAATTATATTAATCGACCTATCCTCTGGCTTGTAGTTCAACGTTTGAGGTGAACCCTCCTAATAATTTCCTCTGTCTTTTTTGTCTCCTGGTATGGCTAAAACCAGTGAGCAAAAATATTCTGACATTATTAGTATAAATACGCAGTATAAATACGCAGTACACACACATTCAGGAGGGACTGTAAACTATGTAGTAAGCCCCTAAACCAATCGGGCTTTGTACAGTAAACGACACCTCAGGCGTTACACTGTGTGTGAGTTCCCGGCAATGAGACCTCAGCTTACTCGTATGTTCGCAATGTTCAGAGTGCTAAAACAAATAAATAAATATGCGCCAGACATCACACCACTTGTCCTGGTCCCAAAGTAGGGATAAATATCACTGTGTTACCAGGGACCAGACAGGAATTAAGCCAGGGGTTTCTCCTAGCACCCAGCCTGGACCCGAACCAATTTAGAACAGATCTAGTATCGTCAAAACTCCTTGCTATGGCCGGTGGCACAGTCGCCGGTTGTTGGTTGCCGCGCAAGCTGTTTGTTGCCGCGCGAGCTGTTTGTTGCCGCGCGAGCTGTTTGTTGCCGCACGGACATGCCGTTTGATATAAAGCTACCAGGCACAATCGGCAAGCAAGACGGCCTTCGATGGCGTCTCAGCCTCCGGTAACTAATGTTCAAGGACTTATAAACCATTGCGTAGGATTACTAATCCGTTCCTAACGGACCACCTAACCTTACTGTTTAAAAAGTTTAAACTTTCTCAACGATCTATAACTAAATATATAGCCATGTTAATGATATTAAGAAAACATTGTATTATTGTAATTTTCTCGTGACGCATGCTACGATTCCACGAAATTTTCCTACTGGTTAGCCTTGACGTCACTAAAGGCTATAATACTAATGGTAAATTTTACGTGTGGTTTAGCCAAATTTTAAAGGTTTAACCTACACAATATGTATGTCTTAACTAAAATTAATGCTAGATAACTAATAGTCTTTCGTAATAACCGCAACGCTCATGGCAGTTTTGAGTTTCATTTCATTCATGAATGTAAGGGTTTACGTCAGCAGTCGCCACGGTGGGGGCACGTCGCCCCCTGGCGGTGCCAGCACGCAGGCAGTGGGGGGCGGTGGGGAGGGGGGTGACGTCAAACCTTCCATGCAACAAGTGTTTCAATAGGAACTATAATAGGTCTGTACCTAAGTATTGAGCACAGGTCTATTTTTAACCTTTCCGAAAGCTCATACGGATACATTTAGCTGAAAGCCTAAAGAATACAGATAGGTGAGCCAAAGCGAAGTTTAGAATGAACTATTGATTAATACTTGCCTAATATTTACCTTGACTTTTATCTTATCGATGAATCTCCTTAATAATATAATCTTAATAGCACTTTAGCTGGAGTAGAGTTATGTATATTTTTCATAATGCTTTTAGGCACTAGTAACCTTATTAGTAGATAAATATCAACATTGGCAGGTTGGCGCAATGCAAGATCTTGCCTCTAGCACCGAAGACTGTGTTTGCAATCTCAGCTCAGGGCAAAAATGTATGTCATGAACATTGGTGTTTGTTCTTTGTCTGGCTGTTATAGTGTTTTTGTTATTTAGGTATGAAATTAGAACTTTTCAGTAAGTTCTTATGTTAATCCGTTTCAAAGTACAAACTTTGCTTAGTTTGGGGTCAGATGATCTTGGTGAGCGATGTCCCGGCCGTTGGTATATTTTTTTCGTTTATATAACGCAAGGAGCCTTAAAATACTGTTTTACGCTGACATTAACCGCAAGACTGGATGCTAGTACCCCTGTCATGAGTTAAGTTAACACCGATGACAGTCGCTTGCGTCAGTGTTGAATAGTAATGTATCCAAAAATTGCATTTAAGCTGGTGCTGTAGTTAACTATAGTAGTTTACTGTTGAGTTTCTCGCCGGGCTTCTCAGCAAGAAGCAACGCGGTGGAAGAGTCGCATTATGTCTGTATACTGTGTATTTATATATACATATTATTATAGTATTTATGTCTATTATTTAGTATATTTTGCTTTAAATTTTACGATTTAAATGACTGATTGTGTATTTAAACAAAGATATTTGAGTTTGCGTTTACTTGTGGTGAACTCAGGGTACCTATACTCCAATTTAGCATTAGACAGAAGTAAAAAAGGTTCTTTTTAGGGTACACTTTGGGATAAAGTATTTATGCCGAATTTATTAAAAACTACTTTTAGTACACTTAATTGTTTTAATTTAAAGTAAAGTATCTTCAGAATTTATGAGGCTTTTGCTTAAATAATTTATTTTGTCTTGCATTAAGCTATCTTGTTGATGTAAAAACCTAAAATAAGCAGGGGTTTTTATCCGAACACATTTTTACTGTCACTATAACTCTACCAAATCTAAAATGTTACATAAACCCCTCATACGTTGTGGCGGAAGGGGTTGTTAATTTTGCCAGGATAACCTAAACTCAGGTATGTCATCGTCATGGCAACGTCAAATGCAAATTGTCATTCATTTTAGCACCCCTGCTTCTTATTTCTAGTGTTATTATGAATGAAGTATATGTATACAGATTTTTTGACACAAACGTATTCGTTACAGGTAAACGTAGGTAGTATTTCTAGGGCAGATTAAATGACGACCTCTTAGATCTAACAATGCAAGTACTTAGAGTCCTTTAGAAGCTTTTTAAATTGAGCATTATTCGAGAGCTCATCATCCGTGGGAAAGAGGCGTAGGTGGCAACATCCTTTGATCCTACTAAGAGCTACAAAACATATTTTGCTTCTGAGCAATATTAATCTGTTCACGGGTTCATTCGCCAAGGCTTAGTAGCCAAGAGAGAATTACTGGAAGCACTCTGCGAATGTTCGAGGACATCAATCAAGTTACCTACCTAACAAGTGGATCTTACTTAACATAAACACGGACGAGATAAAGGTCATGTCATAGGCGCTTGTACCGCCCACTCCAGTAACTGTTGGGAACTCGATTCACGAAGTTGCCGACGTGTATGGCTACCAAGGAAATGGGATCCAACTGAGCAGGTTAAACTTCAATAGATAAACCCAAAGGTTACGAAATCGGTCTCTAATGAGAGGCGATTGAGCGACGGATGAGACGTAAAGTATCGCAACTTTGATTTTCGTGCCTGCACAATTAGAACTTGTTTATGAAACAGATGTATAGGTCGAGACCGGGTGTTTATGGTACCTTCAATGTTTTGGTTTAAATACTACACAAGAAAACGTTACTTTTGGACCTGGGAAATATGTCTACCTCGGCCTCAATTTAATAATCACCAACACTACACTCACTTACTCACGCATGCTACATTTACGAACACATAATTATACTCGTACACACATATTCATGATCATTAACTAGCTAGAGCGTTGCCTATTCGCCTAGGGGGCTTTTCCACTAGAGATGTGCCATGTGAATGCGTTAGACGAGAATGCGAGTTCATATTGACTGGCCTGTTGGCGCGTATGGCAGCGATCCTGCCTTTAGCGCCGGAGGTCGTGGGTTCGATCCCCACCCATGACAAACATTTATGTGACGAACATTTGTCTTTGTTGTGTGTCTGGGTGTTACTATCTACACACATCAAAAGTGTCTAGGGATCAAGCATTTTTATGCGGATTTCTTGAGATTGAGATGTGGCTTTGTAATAAATTTATGATTTTATAAATTTATATGGATCCTTTTTGGTGTATTTCATAATTTGAAACAGGAACTGTCAATCAAATTCTAGTAAAAGATGAAAATCAGCTGTCAATATTTTCCCTATAAAAACATACAACGCATTGAAGACATTATTAGTGCTACTGTTTCCCTACTACTGATTAAACGACGATAATATGGAGCGGCGACGTCATTTAAGCAGGGAAGAAATGCTCAGAGCCGTGGGAATGATAGAAGCTGGTTCCCCGCAACGTACTGTGGCTTTAGCTCTGAATACAAGTCAGAGTGTTATCAGTCGACTTTGGACACGTTACCGAAGCACTGGTACCGTGGCTGAGCGCCATGGAGGACGGTATCGCTGCACCACACGGAGACAAGACCGATACATTCAAATCACAACTCGAAGAGCTCCAACAATAACCGCCATGATGTTAGCCGTGAGGCTTCATCACTCTTCAGGGAACTTAATTAGCGACCAAACAGTCAGAAACCGCTTGCATGAAGTGAACCTTCATTCCCGAAGACCGCTAAGGGTACCACCTATAGCAATGCACAATCGTAGGGTTCGATATCAATGGGCTCTTGAACACAGAAATTGGGCAGAAGAACAATGGCGTTTCGTGTGCTTTTCTGATGAGTCTCGTTTTGGTATGAGACCGGATACAAGACGTATACAACACTGGAGAACCTCTGGACGCTAACAGCGATTAAAATCCTGCCAGGAAGTCCATCCTTATAGTGGTGTAACCATCATGGTATGGGCGGGTATTTGGATCGGCGGAAGAACTGAGTTGATTTGGATCAGAGGCAACCTCAACGCTCAAATTTATGCTGAGACGATTGTATCAGACGTCATCGTTCCTCTACAAGTGCAAATCGGTCCCTTATTTCAGTTAATGCATGATAATGCACGACCGCACACCGCAAGAGTTGTAAGACAGACTCTCGCCGCAGCTAACATCAATGTCCTGCCCTGGCCTGCTCAGTCGCCAGACTTGAACCCGATTGAGCATGCATGGGATATGCTACAGAGAAGAGCTCTGCCGAATATGGAGGGTATCCAGTCGCAAGAAGACCTTTTTTTGTTGTTGCAACGAACATGGGCGGCCATTCCACAGCGTGATTTGGATGAACTCATTTTGAGTATGCCAAACCGATGTTCTCGTGTTGTTAGTGTTCGCGGTAGAAACACGGATTATTAATTGTTTATGTTACCCAATAAAATTTTAAAGAAAACTGTTATTTCAGTCTTTTTTTCAAACTTTAATGTTAGTGGTTCAAATGTCAAAAATCCCTTTATTAGGAAAATGGCAAATTTCTTTATTAATGCAAAGGTGACTTGGTTTATCGTTACTGTAGACAAACGAAAACACTTTATTTGATGAATCCTTAAAGTAAATTTTAATTAATATCAATCAGGAGAAAAGTTATTGCAAAAATATATGTTGATCCCTAGACACTTTTGATGTGTGTATATAAGTATGTGTTTAGAAATATTTAAGTACGTTTATCAGTCTCTGAAGCCCATAGCACGAGCTCTGCTCTGCTCTCTCGATTCATAAACATAAACTATATAAGCCTTTAGCAAGATTAACACTAGTTTCTAATAATGTATTCATGATGTGTATTAAAATCTTTAATAATTTACCAGATAAATTTTAAGTGTACAAATTTGCAAAATTTAAAAAAGTTATCAAGGCTTGGTTAGTTGAAAAGTCCTTCTATAGTATACAAGAATATTTAAATTATAGATAAGTTACCCATGTATGTTTGTGTTACATGTAGTGGATTAGTTGCAATGGTTCTAGGTGTATACACTTGTAAAAGTAGAAATAAGAGCTCTGGTTTGTTAATTAGCAATAAGATCTGCTATTGTACCTTATTTCTTGCACAATAAAGTATTTCTATTTCTATTTCTATTTCTGCTTATTTTGGGGTCAGATGATCATGGTGTAAATTGTCCCAGATGTTTATTTATTTATTTATTATTTATATTCGTTGATTTACTTTTCTGTTCTATTTAAACACTGTGTCTTCTATAAAATAATTTCAAAAAAAATGATATCAGGGGGCCTAGCCAAGAGCAACACGCCACGATGATTTCTACAATATAAATCGTTCAAATGTATGGGGATGACATAAGCGCCAGTGACAGCTTATGTCATCCCCATACATTTGAACGATTACTATTGTAGAAATCGCCGCGGCGTGTTGCTCTTGGCTAGCCCCCCTGGTCCTGAAGGCCGGTGACCTGTAATACAGGATCTTTATGTACCCTACCTACCTGCTGTAGGCACAAGTCTCTCTCAATGTAGATAATCCAATTTTTGCTTTCATTTTACATTTTGACTCTAATTACTTTTTGAATTGTCGGTAGCTGAAGTAACATAAGAACAAATTTTTGTAGATATAAAATAGATCAAATCTATATCTTGATAGGTAAATAATGTATTTTTGGATCAAAATAGATAGTTTAAAAAATATATATTCCTTTTACGCTGCTTCACCTATTAATGTTGTGTTCATATTAGATACAGGAAAATCACACACTTATCAGGAAAATTACACACTTATTATTGACTGGCCTGTTGGCGCAATGGCAGCGATCCTGTCTTTAGCGCCGGAGGTCGTGGGTTCGATCCCCACCCATGACAAATATTTGTGTGACGAACATTTGTATTTGTTGTGTGTCTGGGTGTTATTATCTATTTAAGTATGTATTTAGAAATATTTAAGTATGTTTATCAGTCTCTGACGCCCATATTACAAGCTCTGCTTAGTTTGGGGTCAGATGATCTTGGTGTGCATTGTCCCAGGTATTTATTTATTTATCTACTGGAAGTATACAAAATACTCTTAATCAGATAAATATCTAGATCACCTTACACCAAGACCATCTTTTGATGTACATCCACCCTCACGTTGCGGATATTCCAGCTTTCTGCACAAAGCGTTTCGCTGATTCTTTTATAATCCGAAAAGGAAAGATGTGGAATTCTCTGCCGGCGCATGTTTTTTCACAATAATACAACCTGGGTCTCGAGACAAGTGTAGGCATTTACTGGTAAAACATGTACCATCTAGACCAGAGCGTCACTTAGCACAATGTGTGATTGTGATCAAATGACTCATATTGGAAAAAGAAAAAAATTACATAACCTGTAGGACTATGCGTGGATATTCTATTTGCTAATTAATAATGCGTAATTAGTAATAATTAATGGATGCGGACAGCGCAGGACCGATCGTTGTGGAGATCCTTGGGGGAGGCCTATGCCCAGCAGTGGGCGTCGTTCGGCTGAAATGATGATGATGATGATAATTAATAATTAAACTATTTTCTTTGTCATACTCCAACGTTCAGTAGATACCTAACTTGCGGCGAATATGTTATAATTTCATTTCGGCGACCGTTAGGGTCAAACACCTACTATACTAAATTTTGTAAGTAGAAAAGTTTTGGAAAATAATCAATGAGTAGACCCACTCTAAAAGTAACACGGACGGACCCCCCCCACGTACACTGTGAACCATTTAAAAGACGCTTTAACCTCTGAGGGATGAAACTAGATCAAAAGGTCTTTTTATCACTAAGCGCCGAAGAGCAAAGAATAAATATTAGGCTGCCACGCGAAGTACAAATCGACCAAAATGTATTTGAATTGTTCTTTTAATGTTTAATTTTTAATTGGTAGAGTGGTCCTTTTGTGAAAGAGTTTCTAAAATAATATAACGTCTAGGTACGCCTATAATCGAATGATGTGTAAGTCTTCAATTAAACACAAAAATATTTTGAGTTAATAATTTATGGCTTACTACTTCAATTTACTCGTTAAATCCTTTCCAAAAAGTGTACCTTTTTAGAAATGTTAAACAAAATAAAAAGTTTTAATAAAATTGAATGTCTGTGCTGTTTACCTTCATTGAATAGGCATGACGAAAGATTTCGAAATCCTCTTGCGTAATGTGGGTACACATTTACTGTTTATGAAAAAATATTTATTTCGGTATTAAACTCAAGTTGACGTCAGAGTCAGACGTCACGCCTATATTTTGTCCAATTTTATTTATAATGATAATTTTAACAGTTCACGCCTATGAAGTATTCCTTTTTTCGGTAAAGTGTACTACAGATAATATCGTACTTTATTGACGGGCACCGCCCACTTAGAAAAGTGTCTTGCAAACGAATAGCAATAGAAAATATAAAATCGGTTGTGAAGTTGAATTAATCTAACATTTATGAGATTAAGGGCGGCTAGCACAACATTTTATTTCAATACAGTTTAATTCTAATTAGTACCTATTAAAGTTATTTGCAATTATCTATATTACGATTATGCTTATAAAATATTGACTTAATAAAATAATGATTATGAACTTAAATGTTATTCGATGTTACTCGAAAGTGAAAGTGATTTAGGGTGTATACCTTAATTTATGTAATAAATTACTTTAAATCCTAATACCAACCTTATTTAATTTACTGATATATTTTTGTTTATTGAATTATTTCTTTATTGCACAATGAAATATTCGAATAACATTTTCTTTGTATACCTAACTATATAAACTACGATTCCAAGTTCCATGAAATAATACATCGATAATCAAATAGATTGACTAACGATTCTAAACTACTCTATCCCTATGGAAAGCTGTCAAAATTATCATCCTAAATTAGTCAAACTATAGGGAAGCAACGTGTCATTGTGTCTATGCATTATGACAGTAATGTTTGTTGAATTACCTAAGCGTGACGTCATGCGCTGTGATTCTTGTTTCAGTCAAAAAGGCCGATTGCAATATTACATTCTTTTATTTTTTTGCAAATCTTATTAATCTCAAATGTTTAAATTAAATTAAAAATTAAATTAAATTAAGTTTATTTCAGACAACAGATCCATACAGGTCCATACAGGCTTACACATTTACATGTCAATTAAATATTATACAATAAAGTTAAAATTAAAATTAGAATGAAACTAAATCATTATTTTAAAACCTTTAATTATATATTTTCTCCTAACATATCTTTAATTATTTGAAACTGTCTTAACGCCTATTCCTTGGTCCGGAGCCAACGCTAGGTGATGCTAGCGGATGAATAAATCCGTATATTCATTTTCATGTCCGTGCATCTTTTTTTTTTTTGCGTCAGGAAATGCATTTAGGCATTCCCAAGGCCCTGGGTTCGGGACACCTGGGATATGTGGGACTCGGAACTCCTGGGAAAACAGAGACCCCAACCCACTAAAACCTGACGGTGGTCATCTTCGGCGCAGAATGGAAGGGACCCGGGATCCCCAACGAGGGAGAGACTCCTCGCAGGATCCTTCGGCGCGCAAGGCCGCCTGGCAGCCAGCCTCGGGAGGATGTCCGTGCATCTGCCTCAACCTCACTGGATCGGTGCGTTTTCGTTTCGGTACATGCACTGAATCTGTGCTGAAAAACTATTCCTGACAGGCTCTGGATGTTTTCGATAAGGTATTGCTCTGGTGTTGAGATTGGTGTGAGTGAGGCGCGCAGCGGAGCTGGCGGGGGTGCGACGGGGGAGGCCAGTCCTGTACAGATTCTATGCAGAGGCGCGCGTAACTATGCGCTCGATAAAAAATCTGTACCGAAACGAGACGAGTCAGTCTGTAAACTCTCATTTGATTACATGCGCTCTGTAAACAATCTGTACAGATTCGGTGCAGTAAAGTAAAGTAAAGTAAGTAAAGTAAAAAATCATTTATTCATTTAAGCTTGTATAAAGCACTTATGACATGTCAAAAAAAGTATACAGAAATAATAATAATAAACGTAAATAAAATAGTACAATATTAGTACACATCGTGAATATACATAATGTGAATCTACCACCGGTTCGGACGTTGCTTCTTATCGAGAAGACTCCGGCAAGAAACTCGATAGTTACTCTTTTCAACTTTGTTTGTTTTACAAAAAATAAATTCAGAGTACAGTCAATGCGAGTAGAAAAAAGAACACAATATTGAGCAGAGGAGCAGATTATTCCTACTATGACCACAAACTTTTGTCGTTCAAGTAATCCTCTACATTATAATAACCTTGTTTCATTAACTTTGCTTTAATTGCAGACTTAAACTTGTGAAGAGGTAGATCAACAAGACTTTGAGGTATTTTGTTAAAGTATTTTACAGATTGACCCACAAATGAGTTTCCCACCTTGTGTAGCCTAAGACTGGGAGTTTTCAATTTGTTTTTATTTCTGGTATTATGTTTATGAGTGTCACTGTTTTTTTTGAACAGATGCAAGTTTTTGCGCACATACATTATGTTATCTAAAATATACTGAGCATGCACAGTTAAAATATCGATCTTCTTAAATACTTCCCTAAGCGAGTCGCGTGGTCTAAGTTTGTAAATGGAGCGGATGGCTCTTTTTTGAAGTACAAAAATGGTGTTCAAGTCTGCAGCTGAACCCCACAACAGTAGACCATACGACATAACACTATGAAAGTAGCTAAAATATACTAGTCTTGCTGTTTCAATATCAGTCAAGAGTCGTATTTTTCTAACAGCACAAGCAGCGGAACTGAGTCTCCCTGCCAGGGCCGTTATATGCGGACCCCATTGCAACTTAGAATCTAAAGTTATTCCTAAAAATACAGTAGAATTTGTTAATTCTAATGGCTCGTCATTCATAGTTACAATAGTATCAACCTGTCTCACATTGGGCATAGAGAATTTGATGCACTTTGTTTTTTTTGCATTAAGTAATAAATTATTACTAGTGAACCAACATAGTACTTTTGAGAGAGTATTATTTACATCGTCAAATGCTTGCTTACCTCTGTCGACTTTAAAAATCAACGAGGTATCGTCAGCAAATAATACTATCTCACAAATATCTTTGACATAGGTAGGAAGATCATTTATATAAATAAGAAAAAGCAAAGGTCCTAATATAGATCCCTGGGGCACTCCCATACGTATGGTGGCACCGGAAGATGCAGTTCCGTTGATACTAACTTTTTGAGTTCTATCTGTAAGATAGGATTGTATTAATTGAGATGAGATACCTGAAACACCGTAATGTCTTAGCTTAATCAGTAATATTTCATGATCCACGCAATCAAATGCTTTTGAAAGGTCACAAAATATTCCTACTGCATCTTGCTTGTTTTCCCAAGCATCAAATATGTGTTTGATAAGTGCTACACCTGCATCAGTTGTGCTCTTGTGTTTAGTAAAACCAAATTGTTTCTCATGTAGTAAGTTATTTAAATCAAAGTGTGAAAGCAGCTGGTTCAATATAATTTTTTCAAAGATTTTACTGAGAGCTGGTAGTATAGAAATGGGTCTATAATTAGATGGGTCACTTTTGCTACCAGATTTAAAAAGCGGGATGACCTTACTAAATTTCATCAAGTTGGGAAACTGACCTTGGTCTATGCAATTATTAAAAAGTTTAGCTAAGTGGGGTGATATCGTATTAATGATTGATTTGAGTAGATTAATCGAAATACCCCACAAATCTTCTGTATTTTTCATATTAAGTTCCTTAAATACCTTGAGGATGTCATGAGAATCAACATGATCAAAGCAGAACTGATTTGTGCACCCATCAACACTAGATGTTAGCAGGGACTCAGCTATATGTGGACTAGAATTTAACGTGCTTGTAGTTACAATAGGTATATTAGAAAAAAAAGTTTCAAATGTATTTGCTATTTCAATCTCAGACTCAATAACATTATTTTGAATTTTGAGAGAGAATGAGTGATCGCGAGGTTTAGATTTACAGGTTTCTTTATTAATTATGTTCCAAGTGGCTTTGATTTTATTTTTAGCCAGTTTTATTTTGTCTCTCAAAAAAATGGACTTTGCAATATGACATGATTTCTTGAATGTTTTTGAATATAATTTAACATGCTCAACTAGTTTTTGACAGTTTGAGTTAGCTTTTAATCCATATAATTCGTATAATTTATTTCTACTTTTATGGATGCCTGGAGTGGCCCAATCACTAAATTTAAACTTAAAATTATCAACAGTTACTTTCTTCTTAGGAAAAATATGGTTATGTTCATGCAATATTATCTCAAAGAGATGCCTATACTGATCATCTATGTTATGATGACCTTGGGGCAGTAGGTTAGAAATATTTTTATTTATATTCGTTTGAAACTTTTTTACTCGACTCTTGGTAACTGGTCTATAACTAATATCCACTGATTGAGAGACATGACGGTGCTCAAATTTGGTCAATAGACCACAGTGATCTGATTTCAAACAGTTTATAATTGATTTCTCAATAGAGATATTTTCACAAAAAATATTGTCTAAGCAGGTGGCTGTTAACTCGGTGATCCTGGTTGGTTGATCAAAAAGATTAAGTAAATCAAATGATTTAAAAAGATTTAAAAATCTTACAGAGGTCTGAGAAGAATCTAAAATGTTAACATTAAAATCCCCACATACAACCACCTTCTTGTTTGATTTACAAACCTTTTTCAGTACTTCTTCCATGGTCTCTTCGAACTGACAATAATCAGCAGAAGGGGGTCTATACACACACACAATAATAATCTGCTCTAACTCTGCGCATGCAAGTTCAATAGTTCGCTCAATTGAGAGTGCTACTATGTCTTTACGCTCTCTAGATTTAAACTTATTGTGAATTAATATCAGTGACCCACCGCGAATAAAGAAACTTCTCAAGAACGAACTAATGATACTATAATTATCAATGCTAATCATGCATTCATTTTTTTTCAGCCAGTGTTCAGTTAAACATAAGACATGTATATCCATACAGTCTAAAAATAAACCTACTTCTAATTCTTTGCCAGAGAAGCCTTGCATGTTTTGATGCACAAAGTTTATAAAATTATTTTGGGGCTTCTCTTTTGTCAACAATGTGCAAGAGTTTACCTCTATTGTCTCTGAATCTAATTTAAATTATTTGGAACAAGTTCCAAAGTCTGTGGTACAATGGTATCATTCTGCTCAATAAAAGCAGAGCGTTTAGCCAAATAATTGGCTGAAATGTTAAAAAAATAAGATAGCGACATAGCTATCTGTCGTTTATAATAATTAGATAAATGAAATCTACCTTTTGTCAGGTACATATTATTATTAATAATAGGATTAATGTCAATGAGATTTATTAAATTATTTGAAAATGTCACAGTATCAAATGTCAAATTGATTCTATGTCTTTTTTCATTTTCTGCTTGTGACAGACCCCTACTGTAAGGCAATGTGAACATCACAATTTTACTGACATTAACTAATGAACATAAAGTATTGCAATGTATTTTCATTTGGTTCTTGTTCACAGTACCTCTGTTTGCAATTAAAATAATAAGGGTTGAATTGGGGCTGAAACTATATTCAGCAATTTTCTGAATGATATCACAGTATGAGGCACCCGGTGAACAGTGATTTATAACTGACTTTCCAAAACTATTATACAAAATGTGGCCTATACTTTTTCCAATGTCGTCACTAAACATTACAATGTTACAACCTGGATTTTTATCAGTGTTACTGACAGGGCAGGTATCAGAGATGGAAATGTTGGTGGCTGATTGTGAAGTAAGGGTGTTAAGAAGAGAGGAATCACATTCTGACTGAATAACAGTATGGCCATCATTACTGCTGGAAACTGAGTCCGGGTTGCACAAGAGTTTGGTCAGGGCCAAAATATGCTCCTCATTTTCTTTTTTGGTGATTGTGTATCTGTCAGTTAAACGCCTCAGATTTTCTTTAAGACTACATATTTCTGCTTGTAATACTTAGTAGCGGTACCAAAACGAAAACGCACCGATGTGATGAGCAAGAGGCCTAAGTAATGTAAATAATAAGTGGCTTGACAATGTTTACCAAAGAAACCAGCTAATATTTTAAACGGTATATTTCACAATCCAAAGAGCAAATTAACCGTGAAACTTTTAGAAGTAAATTAAAAAATATTTTATACATCTAACGCAAGAAATCTTACAACTCTAAAGAAGTAATTGCTTAATTTAGTAATACTGTTCTTTTTCCTGAAAGGTTTTCCCTTTAGGTAAGGTTGCGCACTTCACTTTCATGAAAATATTTTCCTCCTTCTCGCAAGCGCCAGTACCTTTCAATATTGCAAGTACGTCGTTAGTCTATTTTTAGCTGCAACACGGGTCCTTGTTACATTATTCAGGGCATAAAGTACTGTTGCTACTGGTTGAGGTAGTACAACGCCATCTTCACGAAGGTACCTAAAACAGTAGGGGATAAAATGTAAAAAATACTCTGTAGATGGCGCTATAGTACTCAGCTGAGCATGGTACGAGTTGTTTCGCTGCCTTAATTTTCTTGTTACGAGCTTTTGAGAAAGCACTTGGAATTGAGTTTGACTTGTAGGTGCTTCCCTACAGATGGCACTACAATACCAAAATGGTAGTTGGAAAAGCTCTCTTTTTACTACATGTCCCGTGTCGAAGCAAGTTTAAATAATGACTGGCCGACCCCGGCCGTGCGTTCCTAAACGTTGATTTTGAGCATTTAAAAAAACTATTTTCACTTTGGAGATGTGATCTTATTTTGGAAATCTTACCACGTTTATATATTTTTTTTTTTATATTGCCCGTCAAGCTGACCTCACTCTACCTGATGGAAAGTGGTCGTGAGGTCCAGATATGAGGTTAACAAGCCCAGTCATTTAAACGAATCACTAGGCTGTCCATCCTCACCTTGAAGGCCTGCAGAAATGCCTTTTCACGCCCCGCTTAAAGAACCCAGGACTATACGAGGAAGGAAACACATGTGCAGGAAGAGCGTTCCACGTCTGGATGGTACGCCAAAGAAACGAGTCACCGAACGTTTTAGTTCGGGCCAACAAATGTTGAGTTGATCTCCGTTCCTCTAATTTTGAGATTTAGAAAGGATTTAATAAACTGATTGACCCGGTGCGTTTGCGTGATGGTTAGTTACTTACTATGGTCGTATAGGTTCGATTCCCGCCTTGTTATACTTACGTAATAAACATTTGAGTTTGTTCCCGTGCCATAAGTTTATGCCGATGATAGTCGCTAGCGTCTGTTGTCAAATTTTTGTATGGGTTTTTGGTACATCGCCTTTAGTAATAATGTACTCGTATCTGAGAATGGCATAGATTTGCTGTAGCAAACTATTGTAGTTTGCTTGAGGTAAACTCATTATGCGGGCACATCCAAAGCACCCATAGGCTTTTCTTTAAGATAGATTAGATTAGATTAATTTATTTCATAACACAAAATTACAATATACATTAGATAAGATGTCACTTAAAAGCATTTGCATCAAGATCGTCAATATGATAGAGATCACTATTTTCTTTTATATTTCATCCTGTTTATTATGAAGATTTTGTTAATGAGAGCCGTAAAATACAGGGTTTTTGTGTTCTATCAATTTGTTTGAGTATGTAAACTTTTCTGACGGTCCATGTCTTCGGTCAAATAGTGCTAGCTTTCAAAAATAGTCCTTGATATTTTATTAATTCTGAACAATATGTTCACACCCCAACGCCTGTGTGGTTAAAGGATTCTGACATATTTGCATGGGTTTAATTGCTAATTTGGGTGCGAATATTTTTATAACCACAGCGGGGCTACAACACTATAACTGCACAGATTATAAAACTGCGTTTTCGGCACCCATTATTGCTTTTTACGCCAAATACTGTAAGTAAAAGTAAGTAAGTAAGTAAAATATTTATTTGGTACAGGTACATACAATAAAAAATAAATACAAATTACAATTTAATAAAATCTATGGTCTCCGCTCAGCATGATGTTAGGGCAAGAACTGAAAGGCCATGCTCTAACACTGATTTTCTGCGGTACCTTGCAATTGAAAACAATAATAATTAAAAAGTTCACAAAATATTAAATAAAAATTTAAGGAAGGCGGTGGCACTGCGTGACAGACAAAACAACACAACGAATCACATATAAAAATGCATCATCTGCATCATCTCTGCATCATCACTGGTCAACATCACCGTCCCCCAACCTGCGATTGCCAATCCAATGATTAATGATTTTGAGATTGAAGCAAGCAAAAGCTTTAGACTTGACAGACTAGACATAGTAGTGGTATTTTTCATAAAATATAATATAATATTATGATTTTATAACTTGTTTCGTTGAACTAATACCGTATATTTGTCAATCTAAAAGCATTTAGATTGACAAATATACAGTACAGCACGACTGCGTTTCGTGGAAGCTTTCGTTATGCTGCCACGAAATGCTGGAATATTAGAACACCTCCCATAAGAAACTCAAAAACCGCTAAATCTTTCAAAATTAAATTTAAAGAGCATTTATTGAATTTGCAAAAATGGTAGTTATCTTAGTCGTGTAACTTTAATGTCCGTATTTCATGTGTCACAGCTTCTTTTGTTCTGATTTATACATGGGGTGCACTAAAAGTTTTGCACGTCCAGCTAATCGGAACTATTTGAATTTCGAATGTTATATTTTTTTGAACGTTGCAACTTTCTTAGTAATAAAAATAAACAATTGGCGGGAAATCATTTGTCAATTGTTTTTTATAACACATCAAAATTCTACGTACGCAACGAAAATGGAATTAAGTCGAAAAGGTTTAAGAGCGATGATTTTTTAAAATTTTAAAAGTGCTCTCTCTCCGCAAGACTGTGCCGCTCGTCTTCAAAATGCTTTTGGGAGAGAAGCACCTTGTTTGAGCACCGTGAGGCGATGCTTTGCTGAATTTGAGAGAGGTCGAGTTTCTTTACATGACGAATTTCGTGAAGTGCGGCCTTCAACTGCCGTCAAAGAAAATAATGTGGCTACTGTTAAGCGGCTAATTAAAGAAAACCCACCGATTACCTATGAGACAATTTGAGGACTATTGGGGATTGGTATGAGCCAAATTTAGAAAATTTTACACGACGAATTGAAAGTTCGGAGACTTTGTTGTCGTTGGATCCCTCATGAACTGACAGCGGCGCAGAAGCGGGCTCGCGTGTAATGGTGCTTACAGATGCTACTGAAGTACGACCACGGACATTCTAGTGCCGTTTATGACATTGTCACAGGAGATTAAACGTGGATTTATTGTTTTGAACCCAAAAAACCGCAATCTTGTGAATGGGTGTTTGAAAATGAGAACAAGCTAACAAAAGTGAGGTAGGCGAGAAACGTTGGTAAAAAATGATCGCGTTTTTTTTCTCAGCTACGGGTCCCATCTGTACAATTCCACTTGAAGATCAAAAGAGTGTTAATGCCGAGTGGTATTCTACCATTTGTTTACCCAGAGTGTTAGAATGAGTTTGCGAAAGGCGACCCAAAAGCCGCGTTCTCTTACATCATGACAACGCTTCTTCACACACGGCCAACAAAACAAAGTCATTTTTAGCTTCCGAAAAAGTACAACTCGTCACCCATCCTGCGCATAGTTCCGACCTAGCACCCTGTGATTTCTGTATTTTCCCCAAAATCAAAGATTTGATCAGAGGCTTCACTTGTACCAACTCCGAAGAGGCAGTGATGGCGTTCAATCAGCACGTAGAAAACATGCCTTCAGATCTGTGGTCCTCCTGTTTTAAAAAATGGTTCGATCGCATGAAAAAATGTTTAAAATGTAAAGGAGATTATTTTGAAAAGCAATAATAATATTTTGGTTATAACATGTTGTTTTTTTAAGTTATGAAAAACTTATAGTGTGACCTACGTACAACCTTTATCGTAAATTATACATATTTGTAATTCTGTAATTGTACCGCTTCTCCCTTGTAATTGTGTACCGCTTCTCCCTCTTCACTTAGGTGACCACTGAAAACCAGCGTCGTTGTGCTATTTCACTGCGGCACATGCTGAGTGGTAGCCTTTTTGACAGTTTTTGTAAGGTTTTTTGTCTTTGTTTGGAACTGTATATTTTGTGTCAAAAAAATTATATCTATTTCTATAATACCAGCTACTTGTGTTTTTAACACAAATAAAATATATGTCAAATACATCTAACTCATAAAGCTATCCCGGAGATAAAAACGCTATTATCCTAATGTACTTACCCAATAACTGCGCACAGACCTAGCTTTACTAACAATTGAAAGATTTTAAAGCTCATTAATATTCACTATGTAAATCATAACGTTATCATAGGAACGGAGCCAGGACCAATCTAGGATAAGGCCGCTCCGGGCTAACATGATCGAAGCGTCCTTTTAAGGCGCGAACCGGTACAAAATCACTGTTTTACTTAGCACGGAATTCGATTTGGTATTATAAGGATGGGGGCGGTATAACAGTAGGTGATAAAACGGTATAATCACAGTCAAGCCCTAGTTAGGGGCTTTAAATATTATCATATTTGGAAGAGTATTTCAGAAAAATACATAGGTTAGGTCCTATAGCAGACCTAACGGGTTGCAAAAGAATGCAAACTGACATTGAAGCAGTCGTTGAATAGACTGTTGATAACATAATGTCGTTCATTGCCTCAAAGTGTGCTTTAATAATATTCACTCGATGTCGAACACCCATATGATGTGGCTGGAGTGCCTCTGAACCGAGTGAATGAAATTCTAGACCTTGGAATTTTAAACTTGATACTAAACTTCAGTTCAAAGATATTTATTCTCATAAAAACATAATGTCACTTACATGAGAACTTATACTGATTGAAATTAAAAAGGTTAGGTACAGTATTCGCCTTAGAATTTCAGTGTGAGAGATCCAACGGTTTATAGTAATAAATGATTATTTTTTATACATTTCAGTAGTTTTGATTTAAAAATACTAAAAGATTCCGCATTTTTTATGTCTGAAGGTAGTTTGTTGTAAATTTGAACTCCTTATGTGATTGACTTTTTGCCATAATTGGTTCTTATTGTAGGTAGTATTATGTGGTCTTCGACGTATGTAGTTATGTGTTTGGTTTTTTTTTGTAAATGATATTTATGTATGAATATTCTTATGTAGTATTTTTCTAATTAATATGCATGTCGTGAAGTTCTATAGTTGCTTGATGTTCATTTGGGATGTTTCTTTGTAGAGCTTTACTGTGGGCGTCAAATGTGGATAGAGCTTTAATTACTTTGTTTAGCAAAATAACTTGAGCTATTAAAAGCCACATTATAGCAATTTCTAAACAAGCTAACAGAACTTTGGGATTTATTATGCGTACGGCGTCGCAATTCCCAAATATCCACATTGCAATCCTGCTCTGTGACGCATTTGTTCGCAGCAAGTTGGAATACGGGTCCATCGTTTGGGAAATAAATAGGGGGATGCAATTATTTCTCAACGAGTTCAGGCGCGTATCTTACGGAAGTGATATTATTGCGTGCTCGTTTTGTTTTTTCATTACTACGAATATTAAGTAAAGTTTTTATTGGCTTTTAGCATAAAAAAAAAGTTTAGAGCAGGACAGCTTGCGCCTTTTTCCTAATCTTGCGTGGCAACGCAGGGTTACTACTTTATTCGATCGGAATTTTTAAAATGAAGTAGGTAGGTTGAACCTACTTGACAAAACCGGTCAAAAACAAAATTTATCACGTGAATAATTGCACCGAGTCCGACAAAAACAAAAACACTCGCGAAAGTGCGACTGGTCGCGACCGACACTGATGCTCACTGGTATCGCCTGTAAACTAACTGTGTCTGTGTGCGTGCGCAAAATGGTGGGTTTGTTCTAAGCGGACTATCTGTCGGAGGCGCCACGCCGCATGCGTAATTTGTGCTTCCAGTCCGTGTTCATGTGTCATTTATGATGGATTCAGTGATAAAGGGGCAGAAAATACCTTGTCGCCACATTGACCATTTAGACAGAAAACTTCTCTCCTACCTTTCATTAGTTTGTACGACACACGTGGCTCGCCTATTGCCAATCTAGCTAGCTATGTCCTAAACCTTGGTTCTCTTCCGGATCAATTCGTTCCGGATCATATCCTAAACAGACACTTAAAACATAGCTTTGTGTTATAATACACTGATCGAATTATTTTGTCTTAAGGATTTAAAATAGACGCTGCAATGACTCGAAGAGCTTACCAAATGCTGCTCGGCCCAACTGTATTTTACGGTTTGAAAAAATCCGTCTAAATAATTGCTGAATTATCAGTCATTCAAAAAAAAAAAAACTCTATTAATATATAAAAGTTAGCCATGTTTGAAAGAGCTTTTTTAATTTTGCTTCCATAATGCTTTACTCTTATCTACTTCTTATATTAAATATCAGTACATGTAAACAAATTACTAGAAGAGTTTCACTTTCCAGTTCAGTACGTCTACCACGAGCTACTTTAAATTTACGCTATCGTTCGCGTAAAAAAATTGTATTGGCATTTGACATTGTCATGTCATGTCATGTCATGTCACGTCATATCAAATTACAATACATTTTTTTACGCGAACGAAAACGTAAAGGATCATGTCCATCATAGTAGCACAGTACAAAGTAGCATTAAAACCAAAATCGTTTTAAACGGTACATAAAATTACCCTCTACATTAGGCAGTTTTTTGTTTGGAATCAAATCCGGGTTTTGATGCTTTTATTGAAAACGAACAAACCTCAAAACAAAGAAAAATACACAAACCAAGCCAAAAATGTATACCTATTGCGCCAGTTACTTCCACTTGCCATTAACAAGCATGTAGGCTACTGTTACGTTTTACAGGCACGTGTATCGCCGGTTCAAAGCAAGAGTCAAAGATCAAAAATCAATATTTTAAAGGTATGAAAGATAACAATTTATTTGTTATTGTTACCGAAAAAATATTGATCGTAGTTCTCGATGTATGTATTAATTTATCATGGCAACATCTCCTTACAACCAAAATGACATACGGTGATGCAATTTCATATCTTTTTAAGATTAAAAAAAAACCCCGGTTCAAGAAATGATCTCCAAAGGTACGATGGCTTAAAAAATAGGGAAAATAATTTTAACATAGTTTTTATCTTGAAGCCAGAGACAAACCTGTACCACAAATGGGCATTCTCCTTTAAAGTGGCACTCGTGGTAGACGTACAGTTCTCGGTAGCTCAATGCTTAGAGCAGTCGCTTGGTTAGAAAGTTGCAGGTTTGATCCCGCCCGATTTTTTGGCCAATTTTATTTTTTAGTATTTTTCTATTTTTTGATTTTGTGACATTCTCACCATCATCTACAAAAAAAAGATGACGCCATAACTCCTCCCCTTTTTTTTCTTTTTACCATGCTACGGGTCAATTCGACGATCATTGTCCCGATAGTGGTTTCGGCAAAAGGCTTAATAGCAAAGAGCCTCGAGCAACACCTCGAGAGGCTCTCGCTTAGCGGCTGGACCAAGGGTCAGATACAGAAGGCGGTACTTTTGGACACGGCACGTATGCAGCCTGTAGCCCTAACCATCGGTAGTCTCGACCTTGCCTGCACTGCTGCCGGTGGCACCCTAGGTTAAGGTTTTATAGTATCTTTATAAATCATTGTTTTTATAACTTTAATTTAAGCTTAGGTTTTATAATTGTAATTAAAAGTTGTTTTTATAATTATCATTCAAAAGTTGTATTATTGTTGTAAATCTTTGTTTTATATAAATACTGTACAAATTTTATACTTAAGTTAAATAATGAATAAAGAGAATAATAATAAATTGAATAATGGAATTGTTAAAAATCACCGAGATTTTTAGCAACGACATCAAGATGGAGTTTGGTGTTGATAAGTGTGCGGTCATGCATGTACAGGATGGAAGGGTTGTAGATTCACCGAGTTTACAGCTCTCTGAGACAATGACACTTAGATCCCTCTCTGAAACCTAAACCTACAAATATCTTGGTATGTCAGAGTCATTGGGTATATCAGTAGGAGACGTCAAGCAATCGGTGAGGGAGCGCTTCTTTAGTCGCCTTACAAAGGTACTTAAGAGTTCTTCGTCAGGTGGCAACAAGGTGCGCGCCTTCAACGGTTGGGTGATGCCCTTATTGATGTACTCCTTTGGCATACTGAGATGGACTCAGACTGAGCTGGGCGCTCTGGATACACGAGTCCGAAAACTGCTCACAAAGCATCGCATGCTTCACCCACGCTCTTCTGCTATGAGATTGTACATCCCACGGAAGGTGGGGGGTCGTGGCTTCTTAAATACCAAGGACCTTCACAACCGTGAGGTGTGCAATCTTAGGAGGTTTTTTCTCAGCAACGAGTGTGAGATTCATCGCGACGTTGTGGCAGTAGACAAGGGGCTAACGCCACTCTCCTTGGCAAACGAGAACTGGCGTCAACTACCAGTGCTCACCACCGACGACCGCAGGGAAATATGGAAGAGCAAGGAGCTGCATGGGAGGTTCTATCGGGCCTTAACAGGGTCCGATGTGGACCTCTCCGCATCGGTGAACTGGCTACGCTTCGGGGACTTCTTTGGGGAAACCGAGGGTTTTGTCTGTGCAATTGCTGATGAAGTTATCAAGGTGAATAACTACCGGAAATACATCATGAAAGACGGTACGTTCGACATTTGTCGGGCATGCCGCCGTCATGGCGAGTCTATTCGCCATGTTATTTCCGGTTGTTCTCACCTTGCTAACGGAGAGTACTTGCACAGGCACAACCTAGTAGCCAAGATCATCCACCAGCCACTTGCTCTTCGGTATGGCCTTGTCGAGTCGGAGGTACCGTACTATAAGTACGCACCGGTACCAGTTCTCGAAAATAGTCGTGCATTGCTCTATTGGGATCGCTCTATCATCACGGACAGGACTATTGTAGCCAATAAGCCTGATATCATGCTGGAAGACCGATCCTAACGCCAGGCAGTGATCATCGACATCACCATTCCACATGACAATAACCCCGTGAAAGCTGAGTAGGACAAACTCAGCGAGTATCTTAACTTGGCTCACGAGGTGACCGCCATGTGGAATGTTGATTCGACGATCATCGTCCCGATAGTCGTATCGGCAAACGGCTTAATAGCGAAGAGCCTCGACCAACACTTTGAGAGGCTCTCGCTCAGCGGTTGGGTCAAGGGTCAGATGCAGAAGGCGGTGCTCCTGGACACGGCTCGCATTGTCAGGAGGTTCCTCTCTCTGGAGCCCTAACCACCGGTAGTTTGGGCCTTGCCTGCCCTGCTGCCGGCGGCACCCTAGGTTAAGGTTTTTATAGTATTTTTATTATTCAATGTTTTCAACTTTAATTCAAGTTTGGGTTTCATAATTGTAATTATGTATTTTGTTTTTATAATTATAATTCATAAGTTGTTTTATTGTTATAAATCTTTTTTTTGTAGAAATACTGTACAAATTTTATATCTAAGTTTTATGTTAAATAAAGAGAATAATAATAATATGAATTGCGGACCAATACAGGACAATCATACGAAATAAGCTATTGTCAGATACCACACTAGACCAAATGAAATGTGAAGTAAGAGAAAAACTAGAATCAGAACAGGTAGATAGAACCAACTTATCCACACAAAGTCCTCATACTTCCAATAATGTATCTCATAACTCTAGTTTTGAAGACAACCTTCCGTTAAGTATCATCAGCTCAATCCCTGCCACCCATATGGCGCCATTAACAAATACACTCTCACATGTAACAACTCAAATAAATACATTTGATGCCCAATCTGACACACATCCACCCAATTCACCTGAACCTGAATCGAACACTTTTATTTTGGAACTAACAGAAAAACTACAAGTCGTCGAATATACTGGTAGAGATCCTGCATCAAGACCTAGGCTTCCGCTAATACGAGAAGACAAAAAACTGTATCAGCTAGTAGGTCTATTTAACATATTAGAAAAATTATTTTTGGAAGATTCGGACTTAGTTCATATTCACACGATAATATATTGTAGCGCACTAGTGATAAGTGAAGAATTGGGCTACAGGATACAGAGAGGCTTTCAAAACCTCACTAACAAGCGGCATCATGAAAAACCAAGGTGGCAAATCAGACTTGAAAAGAAACGTACGTAGAAAAGTTAAGAAAAGACATAGGCAGATTAACACTATATATCACAAGTAATAACAGATCAGAAAAACTTAATAAGCATGTAGAACTGATATTTAAACAGAACCAAGTACATTCAGTACACAAAAAAAAATAGAAGGCCATTTTTAGACCCTTTAAAGCAGAAATTATCCTTGAAGAGCCAAAGGTTAAAACGTTACAAGAAGGCATTACAACGTAAAGAAGATTTGCGAAAAATGAAAAAGTATTTTATAGAAATCTAGGTCGGACATGATCAATACAGGAAAACGGTCAGATGGAGAGAGCAACACCTACAGCCGAAGCACTTAAAGATTATTGGGCCAATATCTGGAGAAAGCAGGCAGATCATAATCAAGATGGTAATTGGATTAAACAAGAGGAAAATAGATGTCGAAATTTTGAAGAAATGGAATTTAATGACATAAGTAGAGAAGATATAGAGCAAGTTACAAAGAAGATGAAAATGGGAGAGCTGCTGGCGTAGATGGAATACATAGCTTTTGGTACAAAAAACTTTATAGACTTCATGGTATACTAGGAAATACCATCACTGATCTGATTAGAGGAACCACTCAGATACCAAAATTTTTAACCAAAGTTATTATTTACATGCTCCCAAAAACTCACAACACAGAAGATCCATCACAATACCGCCCAACCACATGTTTGCCCACACTCTACAAATTAATCACGTCATGCATTACTAACAGAAAGGCAACGCCCAGATAGAACATCACAACATCTTATATGAGGAACAAAAAGACTGCAGGAGAAACCATTTAGGCTGCAAAGAACAGTCGATTTTTTTTTTTTTAAATATCCCTGGACATTATTCCACACAGCGCCATCTAGCCCCAAAGTAAGCTAATTAAAGCTTGTGTTATGGGATACTAGACAACGGATAAACATACTTAAATACATTTTTTTTTGTAAATACATACTTATTATACATAGGAGACACCCAGACCAGTACAAACAGACATGTTCATGCACACAAATGTTTGTACTGTGCGGGGATCGAACCCGCGACCTCTGGTGTAGTAGCCAACTTCTTAACCATTACACCAAGTCGGTCGTCAATATTGACTCTACAATCGTTGAAACACGCACAAAAACCCAGAAAAAACATAAATATCATATACATAGATTTAAAAAAAGCCTTTGACAGTATTCCCCACACCTGGTTAATACACATCTTACAAATTTACAAAATCAACCTAACTATAATTGCCTTTTTAGAAAAGAGTATGTTAGATTTGAGAACAACCCTCCATCTTACAACGAACGGTAACAATATCAACACCGACGAAATCTCCATCAATAATGGTAATTTCCAGGGAGATTACCTTAGCCCGCTATGGTTTTGCCTATCTATGAACCCGTTATCAAATCAACTCAATAATTTTAATTTAGGATACTAATTGTCTGCTTCAACATCCATAAGCCATCTTATGTACATGGATCATATTAAGCTTTATACACCATCTGAAAAAAACATGAAAAAACTAATGGAAGTTACTCAAACATTTAGCAACGATGTTAATATGACTTTTGGTTTGGAAAAATGCAGAACGCTTAAAATAGTTTAAGGAAAAGTTGTAGTAAACGAAACCGACGAGGAACCAACTTTCAAGATAATGGAGCCTGGACGAGACCTACAAATATCTTGGAACTCAGCAGAATAAAGGAATCCATCACGCAAAAATCAAATCTGATAACTGAAGAGTATTTTCGGCGCTTAAACTTAATTTGCAGAAGACATCTGTATTCTAAAAACCTTTTTAAAGCTATAAACACCTTTGCCATCCCAATTTTGACATATACACTTGGAGTAGTTAAATGGACCAAGACAGATATCAATAAATTATAAATAAAAACTAGAACTACATTCCTCGTCCTCCTCGCGTCGGTCTCCTTAATGCTGAGGGTCGTGATTATCCTTATGGAGTATCTTATAGCGAATTATTTGTCGCCATCTGCCTCTGTCCGAAGCAGAGTGAAGGGCATCCTGCAAGGTGGTTTCAAGGGTGGTGCGAATCTGGTCGCTCCATCGCATAGGGTTCCTTCCTCCTACTCTTCTACCCTCAATTTTGCCAGTGATCACAAGTCTCTCCAGGTTGTTGACATTTCTTGCAATATGGCCGAAGTACTCCAGGATTCTACGTTGGCAGGTGGTGGAGAGCCTTGTTTTTATATCCAATTGTCGTAGGATCGACACATTGGTACGGCGTGCTGTCCATGGTATGCCCAGCATTCTCCTCCAGCACCACATTTCGAAAGCATCTTTGCGATTTCGGTCGGCTTTCTTCGAAGTCCATGTCTCTGAGCCATACATGAAGATGGAGAACACTAGGGTACGCATGAGGTTGGTCTTTGTCTTCATGCCGATGGATCTGTTCATCCATATCTTCTCTAATTGAGACATGGCGCCTTTTGCCATACCAGTCCTCCGACGAATTTCTCCTTCGCAACAATCCCTGTTACAGATTTCAGAGCCTTATATGAATTTATCTAATACTTCTGATTTTAGTGTCCCGTTGAGCTCTAACTTGCCAGTGCGATCCACGACCATGACATTGGTTTTGGGCCTGTTAATGGTGAGACCCAACTCGGCACTGACGCATTCCATTCTAAATAGTAATTCGTGTATTTCTGCCTCGTTGGCTGCCAACAGAGTTGTATTGTCGGCATAGCGCAAGTTAGTGAGTCTACGCCCGCCAACATTAACCCCACCGTTCCAGTCATCGCAAGTCTTCCTTACGATATACTCGCCATACACGTTGAACAGGATTGGCGAGAGAATACAGCCCTGTCGAACCCCCTTTTCAAATCCAAACGAACCAGATGTAGCTTGGTCAATCTTCACGATGCCCTGACTGTTATAATACAGTGTTTGAATTAGTGCTGTGAGGTGATTAGGCACCCCAAGCTCGCTTAGCACCCTCCACAGACAGCTCCATTCCACGTAGTCGAAAGCCTTGGTCTTGGCCTTGGTTGTAGTCCACGAAACACATTACCATTGGGGTGTCCAACTCATAGCACTTTTCCACCAGTTGTCGGACGTTAAATATTTGTTTAAGATTTGCTCTCTGGTGCCCTTTCCCTTCACAAACCCAGCCTGCTCCTGTGCGATTTGCCAGTCGAGATGGTACCGAATCCGGTTGTTGATCACATGTAACAAACCTCGCAATAGGACTACATTAAAGTAAGTAAAAAGTAAAAAATAATTTAATCACTTAAGCTTTTACAAAGAAGCACTTATGATTTGTCAAAATTCACAAAAAAAATATGTAAACGATAATAGACGTAAATTAAATAATACAATAATAGTACATATTCTAAATAAACATAATGCGAATCTACCGCCGGTTTGGAAGTTGCTTCTTATCGAGAAGACTCCGGCAAGAAACTCGATAGTTACTCTTTTGTACTTTGTTTTGTTTTACAACAAATAAATTCAGAGTACAGTCAAAAGAACAATAAAAATACATTATTTGAGCAGAGGAGCAGATTATTCCTACTATGACCACACATTCTTGTCGTTCAAGTAATCCTCCTTATAATAACCTTGTTCTATCAACTTTGTTTTAATTGTAGACTTGAACTTGTGAAGAGTTAGATCAACAAGACTTTGAGGTATTTTGTTAAAGTATTTTACAGATTGACGGAAAGATTCAGAAATAATTTCCTACCTTATGTAGCCTAAGACTTGGAGTAATAAGTTTGTTTTTATTTCTAGTATTGTGTGTATGAGTATCACTGTTTTTTTTGAACATATGCAAGTTTTTGCGCACGTACATTATGTTATCGAAAATATACTGAGCGTGCACGGTTAAAATATCAATCTTCTTAAATACTTCTCTGAGCGAGTCGCGTGGCCTAAGGTTGTATATCGACCGAAAGGCTCTTTTTTGGAGTACAAAAATGGTGTTGAGGTCTGCAGCTGGGCCCACAACAGTAGACCATACGACATAACGCTATGAAAGTAACTAAAATACACTAGTCTTGCTGTTTTAATATCAGTCAGGAGTCTAATTTTTCTGACAGCTTGTGCTGTCACTAACGTCGGCCGAACTAAGTCTCCCTGCCAGAGCCGTTATATGTGGACCCCACTGTAACTTAGAATCTAGAGTAAGTCCTAAAAATACCGTAGAGTTTGTAATTTCTAATGTCTCATTATTCATGTTGATAATGGTATCATCCTGTTTAACATTAGGCATAGTGAATTTAATACACTTTGTTTTCTTTGCTAATAAATTGTTACTTGTGAACCAACATAGTACTTTTGAAAGGGTATTATTTACATCGTCAAATGCTTGCTTACCTCTGTAGATTTTAAAAATCAACGAGGTATAATCGGCAAATAATACTATTTCACAAATGTCTTTGACAAAGTAAGGAAGGTCATTTATATAAATAAGAAAAAGCAGTGGGCCCAATATCGATCCCTGGGGCACTCCCATGCTAATGGTGGCACCGGAAGAGGTGGTTCCGTTTATACTCACTTTTTGTGTTCTGTCTGTGAGATAAGATTGTATAAGTTTAGACGAAATATCTGAAACACCGTAATGTCTTAATCAGTAGGATTTCATAATCCACGCAATCAAACGCTTTCGAAAGATCACAAAATGTTCCTATTGCATCTTGCTGGCTTTACCAAGCATCAAATATGTGTTTGATGAGTGCTACACCAGCATCAGTAGTGCTTCTATGTTTAGTAAAACCAAATTGTTTCTCATGTAGTAATTTATTTAAAGTAAAGTGTGAAAGCAGCTGATTTAATATAATTTTTTCAAAGATTTTACTAAGAGCTGGTAGTATAGAAATGGGTCTATAATTAGATGGGTCACTTTTGCTAACAGATTTAAAAAGCGGGATGACTTTACTTAATTTCATTAAGTTGGGAAACTGACCTTCGTCAATGCAGTTATTAAAAAGTACTGCTAAGTAGGGTGAGATGATATTTATGATTGATTTAAGTAGACTTATCGATATACCCCACAGATCTTCGGTGTTTTTCATATTAAGTTCCATAAACACCTTGATTATGTCATGAGAATTTATATGAACAAAGTTGAACTGAAATGAGCACTCATCAACACTAGATGTGAGCAGGGACCTAGCTAGCGGTGCACTAGAATTTAAGGTAATTGTAGTTACAATGGGTATATTAGAAAAAAATGTTTCAAATGTAGTAGATATGTCAATTTAAGACTCAATTAAATTATCTTGAATTTTAGGAGCCAATGAGTGATCTCGAGGTTTTGATTTACAAGTTTCCTTATTAATTATGTTCCAAGTAGTTTTGATTTTATTTTTGCTTGTTTTATTTTGTCACGCAAAAAGATAGACTTAGCCATATGACATGATTTCTTGAAGATTATTGAGTATAATTTGACATGATCTAATAGTTTTTGACACTCAGAATTAGCTTTTAAACCATATAATTCGTAAAATGTATATCTATTTTTATGGATGCCTGGCGTAGCCCAATCACTAAACTTAAACTTAAAATTATCGACCTTTAATTTCTTCTTAGGAAAAATAAAATTATGTTCCTGTTTAATTATCTCAAAAAGATGCATATACTGATCATCAATGTTGTGGCATTGGGTTAGTAGATTAGAAAGGTAGGGAAAGGTAGGGATTAGGGAATTAACAAAACATAATTACTTACACCCAAAATCTGCAATAGAGAGGACAACTATAAAAAGAGGGAAAGGGGGAAGAGGGCTGATTGATCTTAAAATTTTATGGGAAGGACAATTGAAAGGTATGAGACATTTTTTTTACAACAAAGCCGAAACCAGTCCTATTCACGCAACAGTGGTTAATACCGACGATAACTACACTCCACTTTACCTAGAAAATAGGGATCATATGTTCAAACCCAGACAGCAACATGAAGATGAGAAAGTAGCTACGTGGCGGCGCAAAGAGCTTCACGGTCGGCACCTCCACGACCTAGAACAGCCTCATATTGGTCCAATAGCTTCTAATAAATGGTTAAAGTTCGGTTCTCTGTTCCCGGAAATTGAAGGTTTTTAATAGCCATACAAGATCAAGTCATCAACGCAAGAAACTATAAAAAATATATTTTGAAAGACCCCAACCTCATAGTTAGTGATAAATGTAGAAAATGTCACCGTCAATCTGAAACCATTCCACATATAACCAGCGCTTGCCCAAATCTTACCCAAACTGACTACACACACCACCATAACCAGATTTGCAATATAGTTCATCAAAAATTAGGAATAAAACCCAAGCTCATAACAGAGAAACTTCAGCAATATTACCAATACACACCAGAACCAGTGCTTGAAAGCGACAGCTACAAGATGTATTTTGACAGAGCCATACTAACAGATCGAACTATACATAATAACAGACCAGACATTATATTTAATAAACAAACGTAACAAAACAGTACATCTGATCGACGTAGCAGTCCCAAACACACACACTCTCTATAAAACGGTAACTGAAAAAATACATAAATACACTGATTTAAAAGAAGAAATACTCAAAATCTGGCAAATGGACAAACTTTACATCGTGCCGCTGGTGCTTTCCAGTACTGGAGTTATCCCAAAACACCTACTTACCTCACTGCGAACCATCGATTTACCTGAGAGCACCTTTATGACAATGCGGAAGGCTGCCATTTTGAATACATGCCGCACTGTCCGTTGTTACAGGAAGTTTCTACTTTATCTACAAACCAACCTAGTATAGTAAGTGAGACGCACTTGGTGTAGACCCGTGAGTTTCATTTTAAATTTACCGAAATATTTATGTTTCGAGAAGAAAAAATCTTTTGAAAAAAAATAAAAATATTTATTTATTTATACAAAAAATACATTATTTCACATTTACAGTGCCACATACACCAATTTTGGTTTTACCGGACACTGGTATCCGTCGCCTTCACTCAGTTAACAATTAATGCCCGTCTAACTAACCAAACAATATTCACTATGGTCTTATAAAAGTACCCTCCCCGCCCATTGCCTATCGCAACACCGCGCTGCCGGCCGGTCAACACGAAAATCTCATACAGAAAAAACATCTATGAAGTGTTAATAGACACGGGTGATAAATAAAGAGATTTGAGATTATTTTAACATTTGTTTTATGAATATGCTGTTTAACTGCAATCGGTAAGTCGTTAATCAAATTGGGTACTTGATAAATATAAATAAATAAATAAATTGCCATAGAAATTGTTATACCGCGGAATATTTAAAGTAATTTTTGATGCACTACGTGTTAACTTTGTGTTTTGCTTGATATTTTGAAAGTCTTTGTTAAAAAAGTTATCTACAAGTATATTGAGCTTCACCTGCTCATGGATGGGTAGAATGTTACTAGGAAAGAATAAAAAATTGGCATTAACTTTACATTTTCATTTTTTATAATAATCATGGAACAGCCGCACGTAGACTCTATAGCATCTAACAAATGGCTTTTACTAGGATACCTGTTCCCAAAGACTAAGGGTTTCATGATAGCTATCCAAGACCAAATCATAAACACCAAAAATTACAGGAAACATATAATTAAAGACCATACATTAACGAATGATAAATGCCGAAAATGCCACATCCGTTCTGAGACTATTCAACACGTAACCCGGAGCATGCCCTAACCTTACACAAACAGATTACACTCACAGACACAACCAGGTAGCAAATATAATCCATCAAAAACTTGCGGTCAAACATAAACTCAAACTAAACTCACACACGCCCTATTACAAATACACACCTAATCCTATTTTAGAAAACCGTACACATAAAATGTACTTTAACCGAGCAATACTGACAGACATGACCATACATTATAACCGCCCAGACATTACATTACAGGATACAAATAATAAAACAACCTACTTGATTGATATCGCAGTCCCCAATACCCATAATATCCGCAAAACAAACGGAAAAGATTCACAAGTACTCGGATCTTAAGGATGAAGTCACTAGGATCTAGAAACAGGAGAAAGTGTATATCGTTCCTATAGTTCTGTCCACGACCGGCGTAATCCCAAACCACCTTCACCACAGTTTACGACTCATTGACCTCACACCTAACACTTACATACCATTACAAAAAGCCGCCATACTGAACATGTCGCATAGCTAGAAAGTTTCTACAAAGCAGCGAAGAGGACAACAGGAATGAAGAACAAACAGACCTTAGGATTTAAACTTTTTAAATTTAATTTACTTGGCCCAGGCCCGTAAATTACACCCCCCCATGAGCCTTCGCCTTGTCGTGGCGGGGGGGCTTAGTACTGGTGGCAGGTGGAACCACCGGGAAGCTAAGAGGGCTCAGACATGGCAGTGCAGTGGACTTCCGCCGGGCGTGGTGGTGGTATGGTGCTTATCACTGCCCGCCTAAAGGGGCGCCCACGGGCGCAGCGCCTTAGGGCGCGAGGTGGGAGCCGCGGTGCACAACCGTTTGGAGGAGGTTAGTGATCCGCGGCTGGCCCTCCCTGTGCACTGCGGCTCGGCGGGGCCGCACCGCCAGATGCGGCAGCGGATCCACCTTTTAGGCGGATCGTGGTTGCTGACCTAGTAGGGTCCGCGTACGGTGAGAGCCAGCGGACTTGAGTACGGGGGTGCTTTTGCCCGCAATGCACAGCTTTGACCGCGACGACGGAAGTACCTGTGTGCTCCAGGTACTTCTGTGGCCTCCCCTCTTCATTGGGGGGTCGGCTGCAGGGGGCCCAATACGGGGAGGCACTGGCGGCGGGGCGTTGCGAGACTTTTTAGGGACCCCGCCTCGCTGCTGAAGTGTTGAGGTCGAGTATCGTGGGGTTTTCGTCGGTAGAAGTCCGACATAACCTCGTCGTTCCCCCGGGCGGCGAGGTATCCATGAGAATTTCCCCACGTTAGTAAAAAAAAAAGGCCCGTAAATTACATAAATTTGCCAGTTTCGGCTGAGAAAATGTACCTTTAAGAAAATAATAATCATTCATTTTCAGGCAACAAATTACATTTATAGATCTTAACTAAACATAATCGGCCCATAGATAAATAGCTTATAACTAACATACATATAACACTATATTTAATTCACACACGTATGGTTCATCGGCGACGTGCGATGTATCATCGTGTCCGGTAACCGACCTCGAAAGCGCCGATAAATGACACCTTTTGGCCAAAACTCCTCTTTTATGTAGGTCGATAGATCTTCAGTCGGCACTCTCACCACAAATGAATTAAAACTTACATTATGGCGGGATACCAACCGCTCGACCCTCACGGTGAAGTTGGCTTTGGTGGTGACCTTGATATACTCTGCGATTTCCTCAGCCTTCGTAGAGTAATGGAGGCGGGAAACGTACAGCAGCGTCGTCGGTATTGCAGCACGCAACAGCAGCTTCGGTCCGGCCGGCGCAACACCACACAGATTGCGAAGCGAACGGGCTTCTTCTTCATCCTTTCTACTTTCTGGAACCCCTAATCGTCGCAAAGATGTGATCGTGGCTCGACAGGCACACCAACCAGCACAACATCCAGGCTTCCTTCTTTCCTCTCGATCGGCTGCCGCTTAGGCTGTGGGGAGGTGGTGGCAGATCGGCTGGCGGCTGCAGCGGCGCAGGCACGTTGAGGTGTTGACGTGCAAACGCGTGATTTCTCCGGTGAAGCAGAGAAATAGAGCTAAAGTTCAGTTCTTCGTGCTGTATGCCTTGCTCAGTACCACTTTGACTTACTTACCCGCAAGAGACCTTTCAATTTCCATTTCACTATACCTTGCACTTCAAACGCAAACGCAGTGTTCCTTCACTATTCGGCCGCAATGTAGTAAGCTCTTGTTTTTTAACCAGCACCGTAATTATTATTAAATATATTGATGTTAAATAATTAGTTGAAACATGTAAAAAAGTTAAATTTTAGACACTGAGGATGATAAATACTGATGCGCGAGGAGTTTTTAGTTATGTTAGATCCATGTATTCAATACAGATTTTTTTCCCATACAAAAAAAAGATGACGCCATAACTCCTCTCCTTTTTTTTATTTTTTCCGTGCTACAGGTCAAATTGAATCGTATGGCCTAAAGATCAATAGTTTCGATTTCACCTTTTGAACCTTTGATTTCCTTTAACACGATTTGTAGATTTTGACTGAAGGGGTTTGAGTAACTTTGTATAGACCCGTGGCGTCATTTTTTTTGTTAGTGGCCAGCAATAATTTTACCACTTTTTTATAGAACCCTAAGAAAGAAACATCTGAGTGGTCAGAATTGTTCCAAGTGATATCGGAGCCGAGATATAATTTCTCAAAGTATTATTTTTTGCCTTGGTTTCACTAAAATAAAAGTTCTGAAATATTACTTTATCGAGCTAATCTCACCTAACAGCTGTTAAAAAGGATGCAGCAATGGGAGAGTAAGGTTTTCTTTTCAAGATGTGTTGAGTATATTTTTCTGATAAAAGTACATCTAGCAATACTTTAACTTAGATGACCATAGTTGTAATGTTGTCTATTTATCAGTAAATGTTAAGTATTTGGCATTAGAAAGTGGAACACAAGCTATCACGAAAAACAACCCTAACGTCAATGACATCAAAAAGACATTTTCTAATAGTCAATACCAAAGAGTAAATGTGAATAGGAGCTATTGGTTCCTAACCGTCGACATTAGAGACATCACATGGGAAAAACACCTGAAAGTCTTTTTACCCACAATACATGAACAACAATGGCCTAATATTGCACATCATCACCATCATCATCCGTACGGTCTATCCCGATCCCAGGGTCCGACTTTCTTATTTTCTTGGCCCACTTCGCGTGGTCTTGTACATCCTCAGTGGTGAGTCTGTTGGCACGCATGTCACCCTTGACGACGTCCAGCCATCGCTTCTCGGGTCGACCTCTACTGCCGGTACCTGGCGGGGGTGGCATAGCCAGACATTTGTGGCCCACGTAGTTTGCCGATCTCTGTGAGACATGACCATACCAACGAAAGCGGCACTCCTGCAGCTTGTCTGCGATGTCACGAACACGAAGGCTGCCGCGAATGTGGGTGTTCCGCACGCGATCTTTGCGTGAGACTCCACACATCCACCACAGCATCTTCATTTCCGTGACGCGCAGCTCCTGCTTTTGTCGCTTTGTAACGGCCATGTTTCACTGCCATATAGAAGGAAAGGCCTAATGATGGTTTTATAGACCTGCCCCTTCGGCTTCATCGGCATTTTGGGGTCACAAATGACACCAGTCACCTCCCGCTATTTGGCCCAAGCCGCGGAAATTCGGGCTCTGACGTCGCATATGGCCATTGAAAACTAGCCCTCTTCTTTAACACTCTTAAATCCTAATTGCGTCGCATGTTTATGAGGATTATAAACCCGATTATAATAATGCCGCTTCTTTACCTTTTCCTTGGTATGGATCAAGTTCAATTAAGTAGTTAGTCAAAAATCCGATATACTTTAGCTATATGTGCTCCATATAAAGTTTGTTCCCCTCGATATGTTCTTTCATAAAAGTAAGGTTTGATGAGTTGCCGCAAAATTTCAAAAATAACGCCAACGTTACCTATACCCCTTCTGGGATGAACTAGCGGTTCTAAAAAAAATCAAGACTCACTGACTTAAATCTAAAGGGCTTGCTAGCTGGCTGATGGGTTGTGAAAATATATATTTTGGGTTCGATCCCCACCTAGGAAACACAACTGAATGATGATCATTTATGTCAGTACATTATTTGTACCATCAGTTTATTTGAGCACCTTTGATGGCGATTATACATTATTATTAAGTCTACGACACCCAATTTTTGCTTGGTATGAAGTCAGATGGTCAGCATATTAAGCTATTATATAAAGAGATAGGTTTACCTATAAACTAATGACATTATCATTAGGCTTATAATTTTTTATACATATTTAGTGCACATACAGCAGAAAAAACCCTGCTCATCAAGGTCTATATAGTGAAAACTAGCTACGTGTAGAATAAAAAAAGCATAAATTAAAATTATCAGGACAATCATTTTTATTTTATTCCAAAAGATTGTAGTGAACGTGCTGTGTGCCGAAGGGATTTAATCTTACTAGTGTGTATAAGGTTATGCAATCATTATAAACTATGTGTAATTATGCATAATAACTATGATGCTTAGGGGACATTATAAAGTCATCGACCATCGGTATGTATGTTTATTAATCCTGGGCTTATCGCCGAGGACATTTATCACTGCAACTTAGCTGCATTTAAACAGATGAGCTAACGTCACAATAAAGCCATAGAACTTGTTAAAGTACGTAATAAACAATGCTCTCTGCAGTATTATGTCCGTCACCGAGCATGCGCGACTGGGACCGCATATCACTCATATTAAAGACTTCAACGCAATACGACTACGAGTACGATCGTAATATTTAAATGCTTTAAAGCCTGTTCATGCAAAATAGATAATATTTGCGTAGTTATTCATTTTGAAACTTGTTCATTTATAATTTATTTTTACACTTAAACTATTTGTTTACGATCATGTGTTTCACTTGTACAAGTTACTTACAAAGTATTTAAAAATCTACCTGTGCACCCGGGAGCCTTTCTTGGAATAATGGTGAGTGACTCGCATCGAACAATAAATAGTAGAATCGTTCGGCGGCCATTATCTTGGCATCATCATCACGCAGCCACAGTGGGAGCTTTCAAAGCTGCGGGGAGGGTCGCCGGCGGGAGAGGGGCGCGGGGCGGCGTGAAAGCCTCCGCCTGCCAGTGCCGCGTTGACTGCGACGCAGCCCGCATGCCGCATCTACCGCGCGTCAGCCGCTAGTACTACAACAAAAACATAACTGAAAAGTGCTATCCGATCGTGCTCCGGCTGTAGTGATACCGAACAACGGATTACACTGTGTGTGCAACTAGGATTAAGACGTACAGTGACAGACCGGTGCGAATAGTGAGTGTCACGTGTGTTTACGAATGAATGTGACGGCGTAGGCGCAGCGGCGGTCGCACTCTCCGTGAGATATTCGTGCGCGCGCAGGTCGTCGCGGCCATGCTGCATACCTGAGGCGAGCGAGCGCGCGAGTCTGCGCGAACGGGACACAGCGAGCGCTCCCGGCGCACGGTAACTTTCGCTGACGAGGAACCAACCCTGCGATGTTTTTGTCAGCGACATGACGAGGATGGGGCGATGGCACGTGGCGCTGGTCGCGCTGGCGGTGCTGGCTGGCGCGCGACCTCCCGCCGCCGCCGAGCAGATGCAGTCCCGCGCCGTCGACACCGGCGTCGACCTTCGCGTACCTGAGGATCAGCCGGCCGGCACCATCGTTGGCAGGATCCCAACCAAACCTGGCTTCACGTACCGATTCAACGAACCACCGAAAGAGTTCGTTCTAGATCCCGTCTCCGGAGAAATTAGGACTAGTGTGGTTCTTGACAGGGAAAATGTGGACCGTTATGCTTTCGTTGTGCTGTCGAGTCAACCGACCTACCCTATTGAAGTGAGATTACGAGTGTCCGATGTGAATGACAACTATCCCGAGTTTCCGGAACCTAGCATCGCTGTATACTTTTCGGAAAGTGCAGCGGCCGGAACAAAGCTGTTGCTCGATGCCGCAACTGATAATGATTTGGGAGATAATGGGATCACTAATGACTACAGAATAATTGATGGCGATAATGAAGGAAAGTTCCGTTTGAATGTTACCGTTAATCCGAGTGGCCAAACGTCGTACCTTCATTTAGAAACAACGGGGAAGTTGGACAGAGAGACTACAGATTTTTATGTTCTGAACATCTCAGCACGTGATGGGGGTAACCCACCAAAATATGGGTATTTACAAGTGAATGTTACTATTTTAGATGTGAATGACAATCCACCAATATTCGATCAGAGTGATTTTTCAGTGTCTTTGAATGAAAGTGTTCCACTTGGGACAACTGTATTAAAAGTGACAGCCACAGACAGTGATTTAGGTGATAACAGCAAGATTACTTATGAAGTGACTGACACGGAAAAACAATTCGCTGTGGATCCAGAATCTGGAGTAATAACCACTACTAAGAAGCTAAGCTGCCCTAAGTATTGCACAAATACAACATGTAATATGACGTGTGTTCTGACAGTAATTGCGAAAGACCATGGCGTTCCGCGTCAAGATGCGCGAACTTACGTTACTGTCAATCTTATTGATGCTAACGATCACGATCCCGTGATTACCTTTACTTATGTACCCCCAACGGCAAACTTTGCTACAGTTGATGAAAATGCTAAAAATGGATCATTGGTAGCAGCCATTACAGTGACAGATTTGGATGCTGGATTAAACGGTATAACTAGTATAAGTATTGTGTCTGGGAATGAATTAAGTCATTTTCGTTTGGAAAACTCTTCAAGCGTATACATAGTCTATGTAAATGGTATTCTGGATAGAGAAGAAATAAGCAAATATAATTTGACAGTTGTTGCAAAAGATCAGGGAACGCCTTCAAGAACTTCTACCTCATATTTAGTGATTCATGTTAACGATGTTAATGACCACGAACCCGTTTTTGAAAAATCAGAATATTCTTCTGTTCTAAGTGAACTTGCTCCACCTGGTACCTACGTTGCTAGCATAACCGCAACTGATGAGGATACTGGTGTGAATGCTGAAATATTTTATGATTTTTACGATGGCAACCAACAACAGTGGTTTACTATTGATCATTTGACAGGATTAGTTACGACAAAGTCTATTTTAGATCGAGAAACACAGGGCACAGTTGAGCTGAATGTTTCAGCCAGAGATGGTGGGCCGAATCCGAAATGGGCGTATACAAGATTAAAGGTTACAATATTAGATGAAAATGACAAAGCGCCATCGTTTCCCCAAACACAGATAAACACAACTCTGTATGAAAACATAAAGCCCATAAAAGAAATTTTAATATTAACTGCCTCAGACAATGATCAGGGAACTAATGGATCGGTATCGTATTATTTACCATCTAGCATTGAAAGGAAATACCCTAACACATTTATTTTGGATCCTATAACTGGTCAGTTGAGTACAGTTATTGAATTAGATAGAGAAAAAATTTCGATGTATGAGCTCCAAGTTTTAGCTAAAGATCAAGGTTTTCCGCCTCAATCGTCTACTGCTACAATATTCCTAAAAGTTCTGGATATTAATGACAACAACCCTGTTTTCTATCCCCAACTGTACATAGAAAGTATTAGCGATGATATACCCCCTGGAACAAATATTCTGCAAATTAAAGCTTTTGACTTGGACGAAGGCGATAATGCTAAGATTATCTATAAACTTGAAAGTGGCGGTGATGGATATTTTGATGTCGAACCACTGACTGGGCATGTAGTTCTACAAAAAGATTTTCGCAAGGCTCCACAGTCTTCATATTCATTGAAAGTATCTTGTAAGGATAAAGGAAATAAACGAGCTAATAATGATGCTATTGTGGAAATTTTAAAGTTATCCCATCGTAAAAACCTTAATTTTGATGAATACAACGGTTATAGATTCAAAATTCAAGAAGATGAAGGAACATCCAAACCTGAAATAGGTCGCGTAGTTGGTAAAGTGAGCGCAAAAATATCCAGTGATACATTATCTTATTACATTTTAGAAGGTGATCCTAAACATATCTTCAAAATAGATGAAAAAAGTGGGACTATTACAACAAATGCCAATGTTGATCGCGAAGACAGAATGACGTATCGTTTGACAATATTAGCAAAAAGTGGTGTAGCATTTGGTTTCACAACCGTAAACATTTCAGTTCTTGACGTCAATGACAATTATCCAATATTTATAGAAGATAAGGACGAAATTCACATTCCTGAAAATATGGCAGTAGGGCAAGAAGTTTACTTTGCTAGAGCTGTAGACCGTGATTCAGGATCGAATAGAACTATATTTTACACGTTGAGTAACCTTGATAGTAGCTTTCGTATTTCAGAAACTACAGGGGTAATTTATTTGAACAAACCCATTTCAGGAGAACCTGGCTATGTAATGAATATTGACGTAACTGCTACTGATAATGGAAATCCATCTCTTGCAACAAAGCACTCAATTTCGGTTATTATTGACGATGTCAATGATCACACTCCAGTTTTTGATCACACGTCCTACGAAACATCTTTATTAGAGTCCACTCTTGTGAATACGAGATTTTTTGCTATTTCAGCTTCCGATGCGGATCTTGGCGATAACGGCAAAATCTCCTATTCTATATTTGAAGGTAACACTGATGGCAAATTTGGAGTATTTCCTGATGGATTTCTTTACGTCAAAAGCCCGCTTGATAGAGAAGAAAAAGATTATTACTCACTGACACTAGTGGCATCCGATCACGGAAATCCACCAAGGTCTTCTCAAGTCCCTGTGGTAATACATGTTTTAGATGAAAATGATGACAGCCCACAGTTTACGAATACTACTTTTATTTTCAAAATAAAAGAGAACGAGCCTCAAGACACTTTTGTTGGTAAACTTACCGCTACAGACAGAGATATTGGCCGAAACGCAGAACTCACGTTTAGTCTACCAGTAGCTCAAAATGACTTTAGAATAGACTCAAGAAATGGTTTTATAAAGACATTAAAATCTTTTGACAGAGAAAGTTTAGCTCGTAACACTGGTCAAAACTACATCACACTAACAGTTACTGTTAGCGATAATGGAAAAGTCAAGTTGTCAGATTCCGTAAGAGTTACAATTTACATAACTGATGTCAATGATAATGCTCCTATATTTACCCGAACACCTTACAAAGTGGAAGTTTCTGAAGGAGCAGCAGTTGGTGCATCCATTTTACGTGTTTATTCATCAGATGCTGATGAAGGGTTAAATGGTGACATATATTACAAATTAATTGGAGGCGACGATATGGGACAATTTTCTTTGGATGAAGCGACCGGCCAGCTTCTTATAAATAAACCTCTTGATCGTGAAACTATTGATCGTTATCATCTTTCAGTACTGGCACACGATTCTGGTCAATCTGTGCGTCTTTCTGCTACCACGACCATAACAGTAGACGTCCTTGATGAAAATGATAACGCACCAATTTTTACTCAAACACATTTGAAAGTGTCAGTTTTAGAAACGGAACCAGTTAACAAGAAAATAATTCAATTTCATGCAACTGATGCTGATCTAGGGGTCAACAGTGAACTACAGTTCTCTGTTACATCTGGAAACAGAAAGGAAGCTTTCTTTATTGATAGCTACTCTGGAGAGTTGTTTTTGCATAAACAGTTGGATTATGAAGACTTGACATCATATGTTCTGGTTATAACTGCGACAGATAATGGTAATCCAAGTTTACACTCAAGTATTTCTTTCACTGTCAATGTGATTGACGCAAACGATAATGCACCAGTATTCACTAATACAGCTATTGTGCGCCAGATTCGAGAGGGTATTCCTAAGCATACTCCAATTGTAACTGTAACGGCAGAGGATCCTGATTCGGGTTTGAATGGAAAAGTATATTATTCGATTAAAAGACAGGATCCAAACAACAACAAGCGTCATTTCGCTATAAATAATGTAACAGGGGTCATACACACTTTACTACCTATTGACAGAGAAAGTATTGATACTTTTAGAATAACTGTTGTCGCTTACGACAGAGCTGAGCCAGCTTCAGCAAGATTGTCAGCAGAGAAATTAGTCACTGTAATAGTGGAAGATATAAACGATAACGCTCCAGTATTTGTGTCAATGAACGCGGCTGTAATAAGTTCAGATAGAATGGGAAGAAGTCTTAACAGAGGGATATTTATAATAAATGTTTTAGCCCGAGACTTGGACTCTGGAACGAATGGGCTGGTCACTTATAAACTCATACACGGTGGGAGCGATTTATTTGATCTGCATAGAAGTAACGGTGCATTGACACTGCGGTATCCCCCGTCAGTGCTCGAGGCTCGGTGGAACCTCGTCATAAAGGCGACGGATGAAGCTGTGTTGAGTGAACAGAGAAGTACAGAGACATACCTTAGTGTTATAATGGGTGGAACAGAGTTGAAGGGTGTGACTTGGACAAATGTAAAGTCTGTTTCTGTGGCTGAAAATGAACCAGCTGGAACAGCAGTGTTAAATTTAACTAATAACTATAAATCCGGATTAGAATATTACATAGTAAATGTGACAGGTGAAGGTAAACAAGTGGACAGGTTATTTGACATAGATTCTTCGTTAGGGATTTTATCAACGGCTGTGCCCTTGGATCGTGAAACTGGAGTGGACCGCTATGAAGTCGAGATCTGCGCCGTGTCTTCAGGAACACCGCTCAAGACCACTAAAACTAAGGTACATGCATGCATGTAATTTATCTTCTTTTGCTTTATATATTATTTAAAAGAATTTTTCTATAGAAATAGGTTGCAGGTTTAAGAAAAAACGTTAGAATGATGGATAATATCCAAATTTTTAAATAGTTAATTAACTTTCTTTTTACCACATTTTAGAGTCATTTTCGCAGTAGTACTTTGTAAACATTTTATTCGCGTGTTATAATGATTAGAGACAGATTGAGCGATCAAATCAAATGACTGTACCAATGTACTGCCCACACCTAACAATTCTGAGCGGACAATCCAATTAACTTGGCACAATCGCTGGTAGAAGACAAAACATCGGCAGCGTACTGTTGTTAAATAAAAATAAATTGAAACCAATGCTCGTTAGTGAATGTCGGCCGTGCAGTCTAATCGGGGGCTCTAAATTACGATAAGTCGCTCCTCGCCAACGATATCTCAACACTCGCTCTCAAACTTTCCGGAGATTATATACATGAAACATGACTTTTGTTTGTAATACATTTTAACAGTTAATTAGGTGTTTAAACGTTTGTGTTACAAGACATCACTTCAAACCCCAAAGCTGGCAGCACAGGTTGACACATCAAAGAAATTATTAAATTGAATTAAATTGAAAAGTTATCTGTGATAAAATAGCCAAATAGTATTATGTGTGTACGGTCCCTACTGGTTAAAAAACCAGTAGGAACCGTATTGCCAAAAGAAAGCAGTGTCACAACCTTACCTTCCTACTCGAAGATCTTTAGCCTTACAATGTAATAATAACTCCGCAATACATACATACGCCTTTTTCCCAACGGGGTAGACAGAGACCACATCTTTCCACTTGCTACGGTCCTGACACACCTCTTGCGCTTCTTCCACTCTCATTAATCCTTTCATACATGCTCGTTGATTATGGGTACTCCTGACCAGACCTTTTCTGAGCACGTCTTGGACTTGTCCTAACTCTGCAATTACAATATTTAATTTATCAAACAATTAAATACTACGAGTACCTATTCTTTTTCTAACATTAAGCTAAGTTATTGTGTAATAGTAATACAAACCATAATATGACCTCAGTCGGTCAAATAAACGTTTTTAAATTTAATTATACCAACTTCTTTGATTTTTGGTACAGCTAACACAAATATGTGTGAAAATTGGTAATGTTTTTGGGTTTTACATAAAGTAATCCAGCGACACACTTGCAATACTTGTAATAACATTTAATTAGCAACTAAAGGTAACTTAGTTAGACATTATTTTTATTGTTATGAGCTGCCTACAGGATGTCATTAGATGTATTTACTTGGAACTTAATATGACTGTAACGTATTTTCATTATTATTTCTTATGTACTCGTATATTTGAATTTTTTAATGAAAATGAAAATATGAAAAAAGTTCCATCTCCAGGGATGAAATGTAGCTATCCGGTTTTACGTAGCGTTCCGAACATTTGTACACCCGTATCCTACAACAAACTCTCAAGGGATTAAAATTTGATTTTTTGAATTTGTGCATTTAATTTTGTTTAAATCAGTATTTTTATTATTCTTCGTCCCAAAACCATTCAACCTTTGAACCGATACAGTCAAATGAGAGTCGAGTTTCAAACTTCATTTTTGTGTCTGCGAAAAGGAACAAATGTGTCCAAAGCTGGTCTCCTGCTCGTAAAAGATCTCGTCACATTACCATTACGATACTGTCACTCGGCTCTTGCATGAACGTAAATTGTTTTGTTTTAGTTTTTATTTCACAGCGATCGATCGTAGGTACTTAGTACTTGCTTAATTTTATCAATGCGACAATAACCCTAGTCACCTACCCAGGTAACTATTTTTATTGTTCAGGTGTTATCGAAAGACCCCTCAATAATAGAAACTGTGATAAAAGATATATTTCGAAAACACAAAACTCCCCGAAAAATGGCAATTTAAAAAATCATATTTTTGGACTTGCCATTGGCTCCCTATAAACTATCGCAAGATGGTGACGTCACAGTATTCCTATTTCTATGCGTTCTGCAAGACACTTGTTCGGCAGCTATCTTGAATTTTGCGTTGATTATGGTTTCTTAAGTTTGAAGAGCCATAAAAATAATAATACCTAAGTAATCGAACTAAAAAATTTAATATGCCCCGCCCCTTTTTGGTGTATTTAAAGATAAATTTGAATATATTTTAGAATTTGACGATGTTGTCAACTACCCAATTTTATTCCTAAGCAATTTAAGTTATAATGAACATAAAGTAGGTATTTGGCCTGATTTGGATCCGGGATCAAAAAGCTCTGAACTGTAGTGTTGGGCTCCCTCACTAAAAATAATATAACAACTTAATTTTAGTATTTAAAAACATATTTTTTTTGCAACTGTATGCACCCAATTATCAACAAACCTGTGTTGAGTGTGTGCATTAATATTACTAAAATTAAATTGTTATATTATTTTAGTGAGGGAGCCAAACACTTCAGTTCGGAGCTTTTTGTTCCCGGATCCAAACCAGGCCAAATACCTACTTTATGTTCATTATAAAAATTAGCGGCTGACTCTACGGTGCAGTGATGGAAAATCAATTAAGTACGCTTCTGAATAGACCACCTATCACCGATTAGCTTCGGTATATTTTAATTTGATTGGATAATCTGCTGATTCGTGTGTACATCATGATCTTGCTTAACAGTTTTTAAATTCACTTCAAAGCAGTCACGTTATTGGTAGTGATTTTAGAATAGATGTTAACAAAGTGTATGTATGTAAATATAATAAGTTTGGTAGAAGGATTTCTTACATATCTTAAGTAATTTCAACCAAAACCCAAAGGTTGCCTGGAAGAAATCGCTCTCTAGCGATAAGGCCGCCTAAATTGTACAAATTGCTTGTTTTATGTAATACAACTGTTTTTATTCCCATTTTGTGCAATAAAGTATATCTATCTATCTACGAGTATCGATCTAATATTGCCGTACAAAAGTAGGCTTATTTGCTATAATCAGTTTTATAATCATACGTGTTTAAAATTGTTCTTTATGAAGTCCATGGAGAATGAGAATTAAGAAATTCAAAGTAAAAATGATACTGATCATTTAGTTATTTTTGTGTGACATCACATCATACATCTAAAACTAAGAAAAATAAAACTCATTATATTTCCTTTTAACTCTAAAGCTTTTTATTTCGTTATTGGATATTTTGGTGCAGCAGATATTGTATCAATTGCGTCACAAATGCATATCTTTTGGGTTATTGTGTGTACAGCGTTGTCGTAACGTTGCACAAATTATTAAGTTTGACACCACCGTTATCTTTAACTACCGGCCGAGCCAACCGCGCGCCCGCTTCGGACCTTTAAAACCGAGACAAATAATAAAAGTGTGTATTAAAACTCGAAACTCGCTTATTTGAATACATGAATCGAATATCTTATTTAAACTGCGGAAGGCGATTGGCCGAGCAAGTGAGAAATGTCACATTTACTACGTAATATCTTTTCATAAAACAGTTCTCATTTAACAGCGTTGGGAATTTTACGGTAAGAGGAATGCTGATCAGCTCATTGATTTGCATTTGGGACATCTTAATGTGTTGCCGATTTAATTCGGAGCGATATTATTGTTATTAAATTGCCTAATCGGGTGATGTACATTGATTGGGTATTATAATTGTATGCACGTGGATTTTAAATTAACCTCACTTAATCCTAACCTACTCGTACTTATCGACTGAACTAAACTGTGTTTTCTTCATTTGCATGAATGACGAGCCATTAGAGATTGCGAATTCCACTGTACTTTTAGGAATTACTCTCGATTCCAAGTTACAGTGGGGTCCGCATATTTCGGCGCTGGCAGGAAGACTTAGTTCGGCGGCTTATGCTGTTAGAAAAATAAGGCTTCTGACTGATATCGCAACAGCAAGATTATTGTACTTCAGTTATTTTCACAGTGTTATGTCGTATGGTCTACAGTTGTGGGGCTCGGCAGCGTATCTCAACACCATCTTTGTTCTTCAAAAAAGAGCCATCCGCTCCATTTACAACCTTAGACCGCGCGACTCGCTTCGTGAAGTATTCAAAGAGATTGATATTTTAACTGTGTACTATCAATTTATTTATGATAATGTACTATTTGTCCGTAAAAACTTCCATCTCTTCAAGAAAAACAGTGATGTTTATAAACTCAATACTAGAAATAAAAATAAGCTCGTAACTCCCAGTCTAAGATTGCATAAGGTAGGGAAATCATTTGTTGGTCAATGTGTAAAATATTTTAATAAGATTTCGCAAACTCTTGTTGAACTGCCTCTTCACAAGTTTAAGTCACAAATCAAAGCTAAGTTAATGAAGCGAGGTTATCATAGTGTTGAGGATTTTTTAAATGAAAAGAATTTGTGGTCATCTTAGGTATAACCTGCTCTTCTGCACATTTTTTGTTATAACTTTACCCTGTCAATTCAATTTTGGTGTAAAAAAACAAGACTGAAAAGAGTAACTATCGAGTTTCTTGCCGGAGTCTTCTCGATCGGAAACAACCCCCGAACCGCGGTGGTAGAGTCACATTATGTTTAATTATGAAATTTACGATCATAGTATTATTTTATGTAAGTTTATTTGTATTTAGTATAATATTTTTCCTTCTATTTTTTTTATTTGACTTGTCATAGGTACTTTTTCTATAGTCTATATGAATAAATATATTTTTAATTTTACATTTTACTTTACTATTTTGATCATCGAAAGAGCTAGCTATGTAAGAATGTATTTTTACTTTGTATTGCGCTCCGTGATCGAATTGATATGAAGGAAACAGCATTGAAAAGTTCTGGAATAGAATGAACCACTCGAGCAATGATGAGTTAATGTCCAATTGCACCATCCTCCAAGTTGCACTGATGAATTAACGATGAAGCTACGTAGGTCTCGGTGATCATCGTTGTTAGGAATAACTTTCAGAAATTGAATTTATCATACACTCCCGACTAAATATCAAAAGTAGTCGGAGGCAAGTTGACTGTTGTTGTCCTGGTAAACGGAACCAATCGGAACAAATCAAACCATCCGCTGTTGTCCAGGTTGCTTTGATTTTTCAAAAATTTTCAGTACCTTCAATGAGACGGAAGTTTCATAGTGAACACAAGGAAGGTTCTGGCCAGATTTGAACTCGGGACCAAATGGGCTCCGGCATGTGTGTTTATCCCCTAGTTCACGACGTGTATATGATATATCATAGTTATATATTAATCTATTTACATAAATTTTATAATAATGGCTGCTGTTACTCATTTTTAGCAAACCAACATAGGTATATTGGCGACTGGCCTGTTGGCGCAATGGCAGCGATCCTGCCTTTAGCGCCGGAGGTTGTGGGTTCGATCCCCACACATGAAAAATATTTGTGTGACGAACATTTGTATTTGTTGTGTGTCTGGGTGTTATTATCTATTTAAGTATGTATTTAGAAATATTCAAGTATGTTTATCAGTCTCTGACTCCCATATTACAAGCTCTGCTTAGTTTGGGGTCAGATGATGATCTTGGTGTGAATTTTCCCAGACATTTATTTATTTATTATTTATATACAACAGAATATGTATTCCAGAAATCCTAAGTGCTTTTAGAAGGTAATGTTAAAACATTACTTCGCACATGTTGCTTAACATTTTAGTAAGTGCAAAAACAGAATTATGGGAATGATTTGTCGGTGTCAGTTAGGCAAATGATCTACTCATTTGTTTAGTACAAATACAAAATAACTTTAAGAGGCATTATTTATCATTCTAGTGAGTTTCAACAAGCTAGAACAGGAATTAGGTACAGAAATGGCAGTGCAACAGGTATAATTACTATCTTAAATTAGTTGATATTTTGGTGGACTTTAAAAACAACCCTATATACGAGTATATATATTACTTTCTGCAAATGGTACCATTGTTGTGTTGTTAGAAGTCGAAATAAACATTTCAAAAATAAAACCTTCCTCACAATGATTCTGAACGATTTGAAATCATATTTGTTAGCTGGAGCAGTTACAGATAAAAACAATAAATATCTATATCTGCTCTGAATGAGGATTTAAGCCGCCTGTACGACTGGGCTAACAATTTCGGCATAGCAGTGAATCCTTCGAAGTGTCAAGCTATTATTATAGGTACTCGGCATCTTCTCGCTAGGGTAAATAATGGCGCTGACGCTTTGCTCAAATTTAATGGAACTGTTATTCCCTATTCTGAAAGTGTCAAGAACTTAGGACTATTTATAGATCGCACATTGAGCTGGGACAAACATATTACTGAAACCAGTCGTAAGGTGTCAGCTACCCTTCGAGCCCTGTACCGTTTAAAAAAATTTCTCCCTTCGAGTACTAAAGTGCTTCTGGTTCAGGCGCTGGTTCTACCAATAATCGACTACGCAGACGTCTGTTGCTCAAATTTATCTCAAGGCTCACTGAACAAATTAGACCGTCTCCTCAACGGGTGTGTCTGCGGTTCATTTTTGGAGTACGAAAGTACGACCATATATCTCCGTATCGTAGCTAACTAAAATGGCTCACCATCCGCAAACGCAGAGAACTAAGAACGCTGTGCTCTCTTTTTAGTATCCTCAGAGACCCAAATGCTCCGGAGTACCTTAGGTGCAGATTCATGTTGAAGGGTGAAACTAGTTCCCGCAGACAGCGCCCCTGCAATATGTTCAAACTGGAAATTCCCGCGCATAGGACCGGCCACGTGGGCCATTCCTTTACTCTTACAGCCATCGGACTGTGGAATAAGCTGCCTGACGCTATAAAATTATCACAAACTAGAGCCACTTTTAAAAAATCTGCCCGTGAGCATCTGAGAAATTCTACGTAATTCCTACAGATTCCCCTCCATCATCTTCATTTCTTATGGAAAAGTGAGTATGTTATTTATATATATGTATATATTATTTGGTATGTGTATTTATATATATAAATATATATATTATTATTTGTTGCATTATTATTTATTTATTGATATAGGTATTAGGTATTTTTACTTAGTTAAAGGTTATTTATTGTCTTTTTTTAATATCTTTGTTTCTTTTCTTTTCTTCTCAAACCCAGATACTAGCACCGCCAACAACATTTCTGTCCCGCCCAATGGTTGACTGGTAGAGAATGCTTTTAGCATTAAGTCCGCCTTTTGTACTATTTTGTGCATTAAAGATTAAATAAATAAATAAACGTTAAAATTGTAAATTGGAATAATAATGATCTAAAAACTGCATTTTGCGTTTTTGTGTACTCTTGAATTTTACATTTTTATTTTACTTTGTGAGCTTGAACCAAAAACTAACATTGCTTTCATTTTTTCCAAAACCATAAATCAAAAAAAACTTTCTTATTTTATTTATTCACCATTAAAGACTTAAATGAAATGATCATTATAAGGTCATATACTAAAACCACTAAGGTTTATGACGACAACCACGAAATCCCATACAAACTGGAATATAAACACACTTAAAGTACCGTGCCATCGTCTCAATTAACTCCTAGTTCCGAAACTACAATAAAATAGTTAAACTGGCCTAGGAATGAGTGGAACTCGACCATCGAGTCGTAAAAATGCCATTATTAGCCGGTGTCCAGTTTCTCTCAATTGAGCGTCGCTTTTTGCGACCGGAGACACATTTCCGGAAAAAAGTGAGAGCAATGTTAATCGTGCTCGCACTGAGTCCTGAGTCTGCCATAAAAGTCATCGAATCGTGTGGAAGGAGACGATTTGAGGCGAGGAGGGGGGGGGTGAGCTATCAACCGACACCAAAAGCGCATTAGGACGCGGGCTGCATTCCCGGACTGATTTATGCAAGCTGCACCCGCGGGCACGGGCATCGACACTCGCCTAATGAACGCACAACTTACGTTATACTGTGAAATGGGTTTCATTATTTCACGCCAATACTAATAGTCCTATGTCTCGCTAGTATCCTCGCGGTGCGTTTAGTTCTCAATTAGCGTAATAACTTCTTTCTTCCTTTATATATCGGAACAGCGAATCGCACCATTTCTCACTGAACTGATGGGTATCTTAACTTAATACGACGACGCATTGGATTATGTTCAGGGTAGGTTATTGCAGCTGTATTTAGTTAGTTATGTTTAAGTTATACCCTTACCCTAAGTAATAAAGGTTATATTTACTAAAAAACATGAATTATAGTGAGAACATGCATAGGTTGACTATAATTATGTAAAACTACTGAAATAAAGAGATTAAGAAATACTTGTGAAAAGTGCCCAAGATCGAGCATCTTGGGCACTTTTCATGAGTTTTCCTTTTTATATTATTTTTCTAGGAGAATGCGTTTGGCAGGCTCTGAAAACAAGTAAAAAGCTCCTACAAACGAGGCTTCAATTTAGTATTTTTTTTACTTGGAGCATAAATAGAAACATACAATTGTCTACCGCTCTCTATCAACCATGGTTGTGTTGACATTCAAACTTAGAAATGTCAAGTGAATTTTTATTTTTAGCAATAAACAATGCTCTATTTTTTACACAAAGATAGAAATTAATAAAAATCAACCTGATTTTGGGACTCAAGCGGGATCCGAACCCGCGACCTTTCACAATCCGGGTGACTGCTCTTCCAACTGAGCTACCGAGGCCGTTAATAGAGCTGGCGAATTTATCTAGTGTACTTTACGTTATAAGTCAACGCCAAAGCGCCTTTAACACCCTAAATAAATATTTCTACAAATATTTGACTTCGGACTTTCGGCGGGATCCCGCTTGAGATAAACAGGTCTGTTAACGGCCTCGGTAGATCAGTTGGAAGAGCAGTCACCCGGACTGTGAAAGGTAGCGGGTTCGGATCCCGCATGAGTTCCAGGATCAGGTCGAATTTTTCTAGTTTCTATATTTGTGTTAGAAATGTCAATAACCTGGAATTTATTAAAAAAATAGTGATGATTAGATTACGCATAGTGCTCGAATTAAAACTCGTTTTGTAATTTTATTTTAGCAGAAGTGGTCTGAACCTGTACGCCGGAGTTTATCAACCGGTAATGGATTTGAAGGGGACTTAAGTTTGATAATTCCTTCGTTGTGAAGCGTCCAAAATTGCCGATTTACCTTTACCAGTTTTAACTTATTAGCGTCTCGGTTTTTTATCAATGAATTTATTGGTGGATGAGGTGCGCCGATTGGTAGGAAACTTTAAATGTTTAAATCAACGTATATTTTACCTGGTACCGGGCTAAGTGCGCCTCGGTGATAAGGATTTGGGTGGCGCGTTCCCCAACAGTGATTTTGTTGAGAAAAAAACACTCACGGCGCGCTTTTCAGAGTCGGATAAAGGAGAAATTTAGTTGTATCTCTAAAACACATTAAGTGATTTCCGTTGGCTGTTCTCCGTCATTATTGAGGTGGTCGTTAAATGGTTAGCCGATTTTACGTCTTCGGGTGAATGGCATGTGGTCTCAAATTCCATTTTAATGACACCTCCTCTATTACTAAATAGCTTAAACCAAAATCTTCAAACTGTTTTTGAACTATTTAATGGTTTGATGTTGTCATCATCATCATTCGTAGTCACCCATGATTAACCTTAGTGTTTATGTAGACTGCTAAAAACAGGCTTCGCCAGTACTATTTTAGACCGGCGAGGAAACATGTATCAGGACATCCGTCTGTCCTAAGGGTTGACCTCCCTTACTGCTTTCAAATGGGGGAGTGTGAAGCAGATTTTGGCTATTGCACTGTGCGTTTTTTATATTTTTTATTTATTTTATGTAAAGCAAACGAGCTGGAAGGTCACTTAATGGAAAGTGATCACCTCCGCCCATGGACAACTGCAACATATATGCAATTTTGCAACCTAAGTCTAAATAATCTGGCAGTGCCTTTTAAGCAAGAACATCAGCTTATGCCGGTAGTGTTACTTAGCAGTGTGTACTTACGAGATCAGGAGTTATTGGGCCAACGAATGGCAGAACCGTTACTGTACCCGGGTAATTACATAAAGGCCATGTCACAAGGCAATTAGCACACAGAAATGCTCAGATAGGCTTGACTGACGTGTTGCCGAAACGCGTCGTGACTCGGTCTTAGGTGTGCTCAGGTTCCTAAGCACAATCCTACGCTAAGCCTAGGGTCACCACGTGACAGTTTAGGTAAGAAAATTCTTAAGGGATAGCACTTATGCTCGATTTTGCCAAATGTTAATCTTAAACTGACAGTGCCATATCATTTCAAACATGTGATTTGATGACAGTCAGTCTCTCAAGTATACTGTATTCGGGCTAATTACTTTTACTAGAACAATATTTTCTACGTGATTAAAATTGCTTCTCAATAAACAGTATATTGAGATGAGTTCATATCGCATAGCACTTAACTTATACTTACACAATGATATAAAATGAATATCTGGCACTACTACAACATAGATCATCTGATTAAAACCTGCAGCAGAACAAATTTTATGAATGTTCAAGACTGAAAAATATGCTTAAGTTTTACGCGAATGTATTGTAAAACCCAGACAGAACATACACACATATCGTCTTGACTCAGTAATCAAACCTGCGACTGTCCATACCCTTATGAAAGTCCTAAGCTTTTGACGCAATCGGTAAGATTTCAGTCACTATTTGTACACATAATACAAATAGTTCATAAAGGTCAGATATGTTTTCCTTCAAATTTCAATTTCTAAAGTACCATTAAAGTTTGACCCAAGTGTCGCACTAAGTGGCGACCCTAGTGTAACCACTGAGTTGCGCAAGACCGCGGTCGTGCGATGTTTTCCTTCAATATAATAGATAGATGCCGGTAATAAATTAATGTATTTACTTTGATAATCTTATTATCCTACCTGGTGGTAGGCGCCGAAGAACTAGATTTCTACGATGAATACTATTCAAATCAAATTTGAATTTGCTTACATCGAGTGATTGCTGTACGATGAATTTGTTACACTAGACAAAAACCGATAAACCCACATTTTACTACTTTAAACAGTCCTTCAGTTTCTAGCTGTAGATACCTATATGTTTACTACCCGAGTATAAATAAAAATGAATCGCCAAATGTGTTGCTGAGCGAAGCACTCGAGAAGGCTCGACCAATTGGGCTATTTTTTTAAATATTTTTGTTAAGGCACAAAGAAGGTTTTTATGGAGAGAAAAACACCTAAAAATTACGAGGAATATTAATAAAAACAACACTTTTCTTTTCCCATTCAAACCAATCTGTTCCCAGCTGTCAATAACTTTTGACCGAACGAAGTCTGCCGAGGCAGCATAATAAAAAAAACTAAGTACCAATACATCTTAACGTATGGCCATATAACTAAGCAGAGCTTATTATTTGGGTATTGAAGATAAATAAACATCTTACATTTTTTAAAAACAATACAACACTTAGACACAGAAAAATAAACCGTCACATACAGTAGGTACCTATGTTATCCAAAGAGAAGAAAACTATCAGTGAGTGAGTTAGGCGAGCATGTAGAGACAACATAACATGCACAATTTCTTAAACTTTCACTATTATTTTGACCTCTTACCACTTTAAATTAAAATAAGATTTAAATCTACTGAATGGGGCTTGTAATAACTAGATGTGCTGTTATTTGTTTCACATAACACAACTCACATATACCACCACGACTTTATCCCAAACGGGGTAGTCAGAGGCAAGTGACTGTTGCCGTCATGGTGAACGGAACACTCAGAAGCCCACTTTTCACCAATGGTATTAGAACACAACGTGGTAGGTGGTGAGCCTTCCGCCGCTATCCGGGTTGATTTGGTTTTTTATCGATGTTTTCCATCACCGGAGAGTTAGTCGGAAATGAAATTGGTTCTGGCTAGATTTGAACTTGGGACCACACGATCCGCCATCCGAGTTGGAGTGCATAATCAGCTCTCCGGTATTTGTGTCACTGGATTAAAAATATTTTACCAAAAATTTTGTCAATTAAGTACAAAAAAAAAACTATGCAACTTAAAAGAAGTGGTGTTTTTATTGTTTTGAATTAACATTCTTAATGAGTAAATTTTATTATTATGATCTCAGATTTAAATATTCTGTGACATTTTTTAGAGATACTTCAGCTGCGGATATGGAACCGGAACAAAATCGGACATAGCCCCGACCGTTAAGAACACTTTATTTTACGATAGAAGATGTTTATGTTATCAGTGAAATGACTTTATTCTCATTATTATAGCCAATTAAAAGTCAGGGACTTAATAGAGAAGGCAATGACATTGAATAATGGCAAATAATCAAATTAACCGGCTCGTTAGCCGGTTGATAGCGATCCTGAATACTAAGCCGTGGGTCACGGGTTCAGAAGATTAGCCAATTTTTAGGAACATGTCTAAGACAATGCAAAGTTTTTTATACTGGGTAATGTGTTGAGGTATTTATACTGGGTAATGTGTTGAGGTATTTATACTGGGTAATGTGTTGAGGTATTTATACTGGGTAATGTGTTGAGGTATTTATACTGGGTAATGTGTTGAGGTATTTATACTGGGTAATGTGTTGATGTATTTATACTGGGTAATGTGTTGAGGTATTTGTTACAAATAAAAACGACATACTAGCACGAGCTAGTATGTCGTTTTAGTAACGACGCATACTAGCAAAAATCTATCTTTAGATAAAAAAATAGGTAAGCTAGCCAAAAACTTTTTCACTTCTAAAAGAAACAAAAAGTTTAAGAACAAAGAACAATCTTATAGTTTAGATAATATCGCCATTTATGTAACTCCTTTCTTTACTCGACAGTGAAGACTTGGTGTATTATGACGTTTTTACTAGAACTAATAGTTTTAATTTGATGCTAAAAATTAAATTTACGATTACGAATCCATAACTTAAAACCTTGTAATAGGTTGAAGGCGTGAGATCTAATTAGAAAATCTTTTCGTTCGCGTAATGAGAGAGCAAGCGCGAGCTACGGAGTGCTAATTTATTAGCACGGGAAACTTCTTGTACAGGCAGTCACTCATGAGGCGTTCCATAGCACATAGACAATTATCTTTATTGCGTTGATGATAAAAACTACCAAAAGCCCAAGGTATGGGGCCTGTGGACTGTGAATTGAAGTAGAACGTTTTTTTCGACTCACAGCGACAGCTCTTATTTTTGCCTTCATCCAATTTTTTGACGCCTCCGTGGAGGAGTGCTTTCAGAGCTCAGCCCGAAACCTGGAGGTGCCGGGTTCAACTCCCAGGTCGGGAAAACCAACCCGCATTTGGCAAGCTTGGTGATTAAGCCAATACCCGTCCATTGTAGCGATGACTTGATTTCAATGATAAAGGCCTTTCCCTAGCAGTGGGACAGTGTATAGGCTAATTACTACTACTACCTATTTTGTAGACTAAATAAATATTTGTCAAAAATATAATAAAGATTATTAACAAAAAATTTTATTTGATTCAGTGTTCAGTTTTTTAAATCTTTTTACTAATATGAGTCGTATAAGTTTGTGAGGGTGTAAGTATGTGTGTATGTTTGTTACTCATTCCCGCAAAAACTACTGAACGGATTTAGATGAAACTTTACAGTAATACAGCTTAGACATCAGAACATAGGCTACAATTTATGAAGATTTTATGTAGTTTGGCCATAATATACAATAACGATAAGTTGACGCGGGCGAAGCCGCGGGCGGAAAGCTAGTCAAAAAAAATCATTTAATTATTATTAATAAAAAACTGTAATCGTGCTTCTTCTAAAGGAGTTACTTTTTTTGATTATTTGGCTACATCCAATAATTGGACACCTGTGAAAAAGCTCGGCTTGTGGTTAATTGGCTTGTGGCAATATATTTCCAAACTGAACCTAAAATAATCGGGATATATTTTTTTTTTTAATAGAATTTCTTTCAGCATCATACTTTCAAAAGCCTATCACTGTGACATTCATTACTAAAAGTATTTGTAGGATATTCGTTTTAACCAATACTTAACTGAGAACTTACTCGTATTACCGTTACATGTGTTGTTTCCACTTTATTTAATGAATTCCGATGAATAGTCTTCCGGCTGATATATCAGCGGTTATTTATGAAAGTATATGATAAAGTTCAAACTCTCAGATTCTTTTTTAATGTGTTAATAAATTATTATCAAAAGCTTTTAAACATTGACAAATTGTTTTGGACATGGAAAAGTATCGTATTCCTCGATGGACTTATTAAATTGTCAATTTGAATGGCCCTATGTGGTCGAAAATGAATTTGTAATGAGCTTGAAATCAAATACACCTTGATTTGATTGCGAAATGTGGCTTTAGAACTCACCTACGATATGCTTTGATAAAAAAATATCACATTTTTATGCCTTCTTAATAAATTAACTATAATAATATATACTTGATTTTCTACTTTTGAAGCCAGTTTGGAGTTTTAAGTAAGAGTAGCTGCACAGATTATTCAATTTATTGCTGGACATTATGAGATGTAACCTTTAATTTTTTTGTTTTAATTAGTATAATATTTGGTAATCGGTTTGCCTATTTTAGTTTTATTCAAACAATGCAATGGTTAGATTTGTACTTGAAACAAAAAGGTATTTTCAGTATTAACCCATTAGTAAATTGCTTGTTTGATTCCTTAATAATCCGAAAGCTGACCAAATTCCCCTGATCTTGAGTGAAGATCTGGTCTAGGTCTTTCCATGCTGTGATTCCTGTATCATTCAATATGACCTGACTATTCGATTGTTAATTGTTAGGCACACCATTGGCCGCGGCTGCGGCGTTTTCCATTGCAATTGTAGCAGAGTTCGCACTGAGAGGATTTTCCAATATCAACCCGTAATCATATATAGATTGTTTCTTGACAGTCCCTCGAGTTGGCCAGCTTTCTTATCGCTGTTGACTATAACGACCACTGAAGCGTGATCTGCCCCGCCTCCCGCTGCATTCCTCCACCGAGATCTGAACGGGGACACGGTTCAGGCTGTCACAGGCCTCGCTTAATTGGACACTTTATGTGTGTGCATTCAAGTGAAGTGGAACCGGTTCTATAGTGGGTCTGTTGCTTTCTACGTCATACATCGGCGTTTATGTAGGGGATAGTTATGAGCGCTCTGAGTCTGGGCTCGCATGAAGTTTATTATGATTTGTGTATCATTGGCGGAGGCGTGATGGGAGTTTAGCCGGGCGCGCTTGGAGCTGTCGTTTTTATTGCACTTATATCTTTTGATTGTTGAGGATATAGCGCAACCTATATATCAATATAAATTAGCTCCGGTAGACGCATAGGGATAAGTGTGAAAACCTTTGGACTTTTATTCACATTCCATTTTATCCAATTTCAACTAAATTCGATTACAATAAATAAAAAATATTTTGAGTCAGACGGCGGAGGAAGCAACGAGTACCTAATTTTTATTATTACACCTTAGGCTAGAAATGCTGTATATCTTCCCTGTCAGTTTATTTATAGCTAACATCCTGGGACAGGTCTAATACCCCCAGAGAAGTTGAGATAATATATTCTTTGCAAATTAAATTAATCTTCAATCTATTGGCTTTTATATCACCTTGTCCTCGGGCCTCTCGGATAATGGCGTACGGTAATTGAACGGCTGCCTATTAAGCGCATTGCAAAGAATCCCCGAACGGCAATAGCTTTCAAATCGAAATTGCGGCACATGTAAGTTAAAAGCCGCAAAACCTTACGCCTCCGCGACGTTTCGTTGCAAAATTGATTTCCTGATGCTATCTAACCTCCCGGGGGAACGTTGGATAAATAAATACTTTGCGATAATCTTCGAAGTCTCGAGACAGGCCAGAATTACAGCACGCGGGAGATATTATTGCATTTTAATTCCGCTCTCGACACACCTCCGTCGCATTAAGTTTGATATGATTTAGTGCATTATTGTATATGGCACAGCACACCTTCGCGATGCATAAGTCAAATAAATTTCGGTAAGGCCGAATTGAGCATAGCGATCTGATCTGATATCCCGGCGCAAATACACCTACTAAATTACAATTAGGGAGCGCGTTTTGACACATCGTGTTACACTTATTTCAAAGCTTGTTTTTTATTCGATGACAGAGATTCGAAATGTTTGTGAATGTTTGGTTTTTTATGAATTTAGTGAAGTTGCAATCAGACTGACGCAGTTTCCAGGCTGAGTATCTTACCGTGACAAAGGTTTGATTTTGATTCGATGAAACAATTAAAGTAACATAAAACAAAATACTTTAAGTGTAGGTAAAGCGCGTGCTTTGTTCAGAAAAAGCTACTGATAAAGAAATGAATAGCATTTATTGATTTTTCAGTAAACTGCATTAATTTTCTTGTAGATCAGGGTGTTTTACTTGGTGAACCAAAAATAAAAATTGCCTTTAACTGTATTATGAAGATTATAATGCTGAAATTATTACTGATTGATGGAATATTTGAGAACTTTGTTTTCAGAACACAAAATGTGTATGTTCAGTCAAAAGCATAAATATCATCACGTTTCAAAGGTCTCAAAAATATCTGAGCAAAACATCAGCCACAAATAAAAATACAAGCCAACAAAGAGCTTAAACAAACTTTCGTACAGATATTTATGGCTAATATTTTGCTCAGATATTTCTGAAGCCATGGAAATGTATAGATATTTATGCATTAAACTGTACATACCTATTTCCAGTCAATAACATAACTATGTATATAATTTATGGTTGAGAATGGTAAATCTGTTCAGACGCGACTGCACAAAACATTGCATATGCTATGCAACAAATTGTAAGCCCCTCGTGGGTTTCCGATAATCTTCAAAATGACATTCTGCTCTATTTGATTGATTTTAAAATCACTAGTCTGTGCATTCAGTGGCCCGTAGGCTGAACCGTTTCCTATGCAACTGCGGTGCAGCTCTAATACCGATTAGATAGATTTATGCGAGGAATTTGTATCAAAACTTCGGAGCGGAACAAGCTCTGTATAATGTTATTAACTATCGCGATATGTTGGTTTACAAATATTATTATTTAGAAATGCCTTTATTTTTAGTCTATTTTTTAAACTCAGTCAGCATATTTTTAACGGTTCTTGTCTGTTAAATAACTTTTACTCTACAGGACTGCAACTTGTATTACAAATTATTGAAATAAGTATCTGTTAATTACATATTGATTAGTAATTAAAGGCTACGTAACAAGATGTTCAAAACTTGATAACGAAAATAGGACCAAATTATGTTAGATAGTTACTGATAGCATTCATTAAAGGGAGGCAATAGAATAAAATGAACATTACCGTAATGCCCGATTTAAACCTATACTGCCACTAATCTCTAACAACCTGAGGTTATTAGATAAACTAAGCTGTATGTGAGACGCACTAATTCTCGCCTTCCGCGGCAGAGCCTCGTTTAGTACATCGATAAAAGTTGTAAAATGCAAATGTGGCTAGTGAAATGTTGAGAATGTTCCGCCCACGCCGCCGCGCACCGTTATCCACCTTACACTAGTATTGGTTTAGGTTTTCATACCTACGCCGCGGTTAAAACTGGTTGCAAATTAACTTGCGCGTATTGGTTCCTCTTGGCGAAAATTATTTAATGGAATCAAAAAATGCATTAAAAAAGGGCCTTGTAAAAACTTTAAGCTCGTTTACTTGTGTATACTACTATTCTCCTTGCTATTTAGGGTTCCGAACCTCGAAAGGAAAAAACGGAACCCTCATAGGATCACTTTGTTGTCCGTCTGTCTGTCTGTCTGTCTGTCAAGACCCTTTTTCCCAGGAACGCGTAAAGGTATCAAGCTAGAAGTTATATCAAATACTCAAGTCTACTGTCCTTTGGAGCTGTGAAAAAATCAAACTTCTAAGCCAACGCAATCAAAAGATACAGCCGTTTATGCCGCAAATTTCCGCAAATTTTCGACACTCGCAAGGGAATCAAAACCTACAGGGTACTTCCCGTGTACTCAGAATCTTGAAATTTGGTACGAAGCAACGTCTTATAGCACAGATAAAGGAAAAATTGCGAAAACTGTAAATTTTTAGTTACATCATATAATAAAAATATTTTTAATAAATATATCTACAGGTTTGTACGGAACCCTCGGTGCGCGAGTCCGACTCTCACTTGGCCGGTTTTTTTTCATGAAATATGTCTTGCTGCATATCCACCAGGGGGCTGTCAAGTCAAGACAAGGTACAAAAATTTATTTTCACAGAAAATTCTGCTCATGGTTTTTAATATCTACATTTCTATTTATTACTGTTATTTAAAAAAATACATATTTAGAAAAAAAAAAGAAATATCCGTCATAGATATATTAATTTCATTCCCTCAGGAAAATTCTTTGTAATGCAGGTAATTCTTCAAGATTTGTCTACTAATATTGTTTTTTAAAACAATGTAACGGCGGTGTCATTGCGCCGATTCTGGGGAGACAATAGACAGCGGCCGGCGCTACATTTCATCCGATAATTGCAGAGGGCGCGGCGTGCGCAAGCGCCGCACGGCAGCTAAACGTAGGAATAGAGATGGACGTGCGTATCGATAACATCGATGCCTTAACTCTGATTGTAACAGTCTTCGTTAACGAGAAAAAATAGCTACCTCATTGAGTTGTTGTTGACTAATTTAGTAAGTTTTGTAGTTTTTATACTATTTTACATTATGAGTTCATACATCTCTTTGTAATTGTAATAAAATTAAAGAATCAGTCAGAATCTCTGCTCAGAATCAGGGGGCAACTTCCATAAACCCAGAGTTTTTTGTGTCTGCTGTAAACTTACTTCGTTTTACATAGGAATTTTAAAGTAGTTTGTCTAGGAGCAGTCAAGTACCAAACTATTTAATTTAAATGAGCTGTTTCATGAATAAAACTGCTAAATAGTGCTAAAAAAAATACGAAATTAAAGTTGAACTCTTGGTTGAATTGTTTGGTAGTTTAACATTACGTCTTCTCATGTATGTCTCATGTTGTCTTATTTTTGTTGTATTTTATAACTTAGTGCGTAATTCTCTGTCTGCTGCTTGAAATATAGTAATATTTCCGATAATCTACTCAGCATAACGAACCCAATCAAGTTTTGTAGTGTTATCGACAACAATGAGCGCTTTTTGCTCGTCTGCTTTTTGTGAAATGTTTCGACATACATTGACACATCTCTAATTTTCAAAGGAAATGGCCCGTTAAAATATTTAATTTGGCTGGCGTGTAACCCATAATTACAGACTACATAGACATTCACGATCTACAGGTTGTACGTAAATTTAGTGTGCGATTGGCTTGGAAGGCCTTGTTGATATTTATACGATCGTCTGTAGGTTTGCCGGTAAATTATAGAGGATTATATGTTAACGAAATTGTTAATGAATAGTCGCATGATCGTGAGAGTAGTACTTTAAGGAGATTACGTCATAAATCATGTTATTTATTTTTGTACTATCTTTAAATTGCCTTGCAGATTTTAAATGTTTTAATAGTTGGATCATTTCATTACTGATTCACTTGAATCATTGCTTCATTTTTTGTGGCAACATTACATGTTGAAAGTATCTGCATAAAGTTAAGAGCGATTTTATTTTATTGAGTTATCAGTTTATCGTAATACCATAATTCAAAGTTGCTTAAAACTACAGTATTTTTCGATTGGGGGTCATCAAAATACAATATTCTACATTTTATTTTCCATCAAACTCAGGCGTTAGCCTGTACTGTGTACAGTCAGACTACCAAGTCTGAGGATCGGACTATTATAGACATTACTGAAATGTTACGTTATTTTAAGGGAAAATATCATCTGATTACAGGCCTGGGATAAATGTCCATTCATATGTAAAGCTTGGTAAGCCTTGGTAACAATATCTGCTCTAAATCTCTAAAACTGTAGGGGTGAGTAGTTAACCTTGAGGTTTGAAATCGCCGCATTCACACTATCATCGGAACCCACGCATGCGCAACCACCGTCGAAGATTCTTTGTAATTACCCACGTTTCCCACGCCTTCCCTTGTTACAATTTTAAATTATTTAATTGCCTTAAGCTCGTGTTATGTAATTAGTTATTTAAACGACAAACATTCGGAATTAATTAGTTAATTTATAGAAACAGATACAGTTTACGGTTAGATGAATATTCTCGGTAAGATGATCATTCCGGTCACTACAAATTACACTTATGTCCATTTTGTGAAATTTAGGTGATACTTAAGTTTACAATTTAATGTTTTACATAGGTGAATGTAAGACTATTAATGGGTGTTTTTTAAACCAAAAGTGATCGATAAAAATACACATTTAGTCACTTCACTTCACTTGTGTATTATAACTAAATGTGGATCGCTTTTTTTTGGGTTTTAAATAAATATTAAAAAAAGGAATATGACCGAATTGATTGTTTTTTAACACTTAGCACAAATGGCTCTAAATTTTGTAAATTGCTTTAAATGGCGACATTACCCATTTTGTGTCCTCTTTATTTTTACTATGTGTGTATATTTTTGAATGTAATTGAGTAAAATGATGAATGAGCACACGGAAGAAAGTAACATTCCAGCCATATTACTTTCATAATAAGATCTAAAAAAAAAGAATGGAGCCAAAAAATTATCATTAGAATCTTATAGGACGTTTATGTTAAATAAAGTAAAAGGTTGATTTAGGATCACAGATTGGAAGGATCGGCAACCAAGCGCGGTTGCACAGGTGCCAATTTTGGTCATAAATTTGAGTCCGCTTTTTAATCAAAGGATTTCTATAGAACCCTAATACCATGATGCCAGGTTGTAAAACACAAAATACGGCTCTAATGTTTATAACCTTTATTCAAAGTAAAATAAAGCATTTAACTTGAATTCACATTTCATATGATCTTAATCGACTTGGTCAGATTACACAATACTTGTGCTCAGACAAAAAAAAAAATATTACAAGGTAGCATTGAGGCTGCCAAATTGGTATTTAATTATTCACACCTTGTAGTGCTTGTTGCTAGATATTGCAATTTTGTAAAGTACAGAGAGCAGGGTGTAAAAGTAAAAACGATCGATTTCGAATCTTATGACTTTGAAATGAATATCAAAATTCATTGATGATAACCGTCATGAGCTGTTTTCTGTAATATTTATGTCAGAAGTGTTTGAGGATTTTATAAAGTTTTAATAAAGTTTTTACTCAGAAGTATATTACTCGTAAAGTAACGTAATAGGCTATTACTATCTGCGCCGAGTACATAGAGCTTTATTAGGTTACTTTAGTATAATGAGTAGACTGAAGCGGCAGTGGTATAATCAGGGAGTTCGGTCGCGTGTGTCTCCGACAGTTTATCGTAACTTATTTATTTAATGCGGATTTAAGAAATGAAAAGTTGAATATTTTTTTAAATATTTATCGGTGATGTCATAAAAAATACAGGATTTTATGTTTAAGGAATTGTAAAAAAACTAAGATTTAATCTAAGATTTCGAAAAAATTGATTTCGACTACAGGTGACCCAAGTGGTACATTCCTCGCACAATGTGTGAGTTTTTCTATCCAACAGTTGAATCCACAGTAGATTTTAGTTTTATAATTTCATTTCAAGCTTTTCTTTTAATTTTTTTACTGTACTGTTTATATTTAAATTGTTTAATAGTTCCTAATGAATTAACATTTTACTGGATTTCGATGTAAGCGTTACAGTTCTCTCGGTTTGGATGGGAAATTGAAATTATTTCGGTGACAGCGTGCACGATCGACATGCCAGCTTGTTTATTGGGACACTAGACCCAGACTGGGTTTATATCATTTTATTTTCTACATTCCAAACACACGCAAAAATATGTTATTGATTCATTTATACCGCTAAGGGTGACGAAGTGAAAGAACTAAGGTTATTTAACGTTAGGATTGAAGACATTTTTAAAGACGTTACTCAACTAAAATCAATTTTGAAGTAAAAATCTAGTTAAATTTTTGTATTTAGACTCTAAATACCTACTTATACTTACTTGTATGTCTTAATGTGGCCGTGTTTTATTAAAAAAATATTTATTTACCCAGGGTATTTACCTACTTGTGAATGAGTGTAAAGAATTGCGAAAATTAGTAAACTTGCAGTTATAATTATAATATAACAACGTGCAGAACACACCTAAGAAAAAATGATACATTTATTTTAATTTTTAAAATACGACGTTTGCAATCCGCTCACAGTGCTTTAATAACGCAAGCAAGGCTTAAAAGCCCCAAGGTTTACTTTTCCACAAGACATAATAATAATAATAATAACAACTAACTAATAACATGTCATCCCTAAGCATCATTAAATGGTACCCGCTACCTTTGGTAATATTCAGCATTATAATTCAGTTAACCGAGGGGGAGCTTTTGTGTAGGTCCTTTGTAGACAACTATTAAGATCTTTGTGCAAGTTTTAGTTTTGAAGGGTTTTAATTATACCCTTGAAGGTCAACGACTCCAAGGCCTCGAACTGGGTTTTGCAATGCTAGAGATCGGAATTTTATTGATTGTACGATCGCCCTACGGGCATGGCATTCTAAGTCTCTTTAGTTAGTCAGCTCAGTCAATAAACTTAAATCTAGAAAATCATTTTGCCTGCTGCAAGTCGATTGGTATCTAAGTCTACTTGGTACCTGCCAGATAGTAATGCATAATATTAATGAAGGTTAATAATATATTATAGCGCATCACACATATCTTTACATATTTTAACAGGAAAACAAGTGCATTCACATGTTTTAGAATTACGTTACAGAGAAATGCATAAAATAAAAAAACACACATTAGAGAGATAAAAAATCAGGAAAAAAAACACTCGTCCTAGGTATCAGGCCTTTAGATGAAAAATAAATCATTATAAAAATGCTAATGACAAAATTAAATAACTTTGAACTTGTAGTTTAGTTTTTTTTTTTAAACCTGTACGTTACGAATTACGATACGTTGTGCAAGAAAACTTGAACTGAGGATCTCAGGTAAAGTTATGCTTCAATTCGGACGAAGGAAATCTATCTAGTTTATTTAGAGCTCCTTTCAAACTAGTTAGAATGAGAAAGAACGCTGATTTATATCGAACCCAGTGCTTTCTGTTAACTCTACAAAGTGTCCCATTTTTGTGCGAAAAAAGAGGTGATGAAGTGTAGCGACGTGATTTGTGGTGATTGGTAATCTTGAATTATAGTTTGATATAATTGGTGACAGAATTTTAAAGTGACGTAAACTGATATTTTTTGCTTTCGTAATAACTTTTCTAAAAAAAAAGGAAATAAAGGATCCATGATGCAGAGTCTCTTAGGTGTATTAAAGTTCAGATACTCACCAAATCCTTGCTCATAAATTTAGCCTAGCCCCTGTACCTGGGAACATTACCTAGTTTAAGTTTATTTTTTGTTTTTGGTTTGGTTTAACTGGAACATCAATTTATAACAAAATTTAACCTAACTGAAGGTTTGTCTTGAGCCAGCATTCTTAAGATAAAATACTGAAGATTCATTCCAAATACGTAAACCGTTATATTTTATACCAGTTTCATTCACCGACAGAGTAACATTTAATGCCTATTTAAAGTAACGTTTATTACTAGGTTACATTTAGCACTTTCAATCATAATGAGATACTAGTGCTGCCTTTACAGTATTGCATATGTATCAATCATCAGTATCAATCATCATAACTTTATTTGATACAACGCCAACGGCAAGTGAACATGCTAAACGCCTTATGGTAAGCGGGTACCGTAGCCTATGAACACATAAGCCATTAAGGTGCTCCCTCACCTGGAGCATTTTTCTGTAAATGTAAAATTTCAGATTCGATTTTGAGCATTACATTACAATTCTGCCTTACAAAACTTCAGGGAAATTGTATCAAAATATTACACATTGTAACAACAAATTGCGCACTGTAATGCGCGGTTCTCCTCCCTCACCGATGTAATACTCGACTCTGTAACGTTGCATTACAGGAAAATGCTCTAGCTGAGGGAGCACCTTTAAGTGTATTGCACTGAAGATACCTCACAACCACAAAATAAAGAGTTTACAGAAGGACCGCTCGCACATTTTTCCTAAACTTGCGTAAACCGCCTAGGGTTACTACTATATTCGCCTAGGGTTACTACTATATAAAATGAAGTAAGTAGGTTAGACCTACTTGACAGAACCGGCCAAAAACAAAATTCATCGTGTGGAAAATTGCACCAAGTTCGACCAAAACAAAAACACTCGTGACAGTGCGACTTTTCGACTCACTAAAACTCACTGACTTCGCCTGTAAACTCACGTCTCTGTGTGCATGCGTCAAAAATGGCGTATTGTTCTAAGGGGGCTATCTGTCAGAGGCGCCGCGCCGCATGCGTAATTTGTGTCTCAACTGTCCAAACAAAATAAAACAGTTGTCTACAACCCCGAGTTTCCGTCCCGTAAACTATCGACTACTTCAGAAATGTGTATGCCACTTTTGGTTCTATTTCTAATCAATAGAGGATCTGTACCGAAATCCTATACAAAAATGTCAACGCAGTCACTAGCGGCTGTCATTTGGTTAACATGGAGGTGTTTTCATATTACTATCGTTCACTCTTTTTATCGTAAAAACATGTTTTTCTAGTAAATTCTATATCTGTTGCAATCGACGCCAGCGCAGGCTATAAGGCTCCGGCATCCCAGCCAATGGAAATTGCTCATTATTATTTGCCTACTTGTATCCGTAGACGCACCTTTTGGTTCGCCTTAATAACTTTGGCTTCGTAAATAAATCAGTGTGGACGTTTACGACATTGCTTCATTTAAACTATAAATAATTACGAGTTCAAGTGCTTCGTCCGACTCTAAATCAAAACAATTTATGTATGAAAGTCTCTAAATTATCGTAGGAAAACAATACCAGTTTATTACGATTTTAAAATTGCTGCTGTCAGCCGCGGATTGTTAGGAATTGGCGGAAATTAAGGGCATTGTTTTGTTGCTTCAGATAATTTGACTTGCTCGTTGGCTTGTTTATTAGTGGGTTCAAAACCAGCACAAACTGACCAACATTTCTGTTTTTTGTCTGTATTTTTAGGAGCTGTAGACAGGCTCCTGTTCTATCAACGCATGTAAATATAAAAGGAATAGGAATTTACCATATTGAAAGTACTCGTAGGTACCTTATTCTTATTTCAAAATTGCAGCTATAAAATATCCTAAATTTTCACGCTTGTATTGAATCACGTGTAAAATCTCATATAAAAACTGCTATCGTAAAAAAATAATGAACTGTAAAATAAAATTGTCAATTCGGTTTTTATTGCAGATAAACATTTTGTTGAAGGCATAAGACATTAAAATTTGGGTAACTTTATCTTAAAATAGTGGAACCTCTTAACGAGCTCAGCGTAAAAACTAATTTCGTTTCATGTTGTGATCTGACAAGTTTTTGTAGTAGTTCCTCGGGCGGGTTAGATCAGCAGGCCTGATCTAAGAGTAACAATAATGATGCTCTTTCTACGTACCGCTTAATGATAAGTGTTCATTAAAGAGAGTCTTGGCAGCCGCTTTATTTTGTAGATATTTCAGTTCGTTAAAGAAATCTTATCTCGACCCGCTGCGTTCGTTTCACAGGGCTTCCTATTGTTCCACTCCTAATTTTCTATTACGTTAGTTGGTTTTGTGCATGCATAGACGTGGAAGTAAGTTAAATCTATTTGGAGTATTTTGTTTAGTCTTAACACAATAAATATGAAACATACTAAACATCCAAATCATATAAAATCTAAATGAACTGTTTTTTTGTACTACGGCTTGATAGACATGTTACGGGTAATGCCAGAAGATGTAGTATACCAAGGTTTACCCGGGTTTACTTAATAGTGAACTCGGGTAAACCTAAGTTTATTCCAACATCCAACCTTACCCGTAACAGATATACTTACTACTTCAAAATAAAATAAGATTGTAAATATGAGTATCCATTTGTGTTACAGAAGTATATTCTAAAAATAATACTTTATAAAAACACTGAAATACAACCCTTCGTTTTTAAACTGAATAAACCTGGCATAAGTATTCATGAAACCAAAAAACTGCGCTACTTTGCACATTTACATTCGCTTTTTAAATAAAATAAGAGTTTATTAATAGAATGTACAAAGAAATAGTCTACCGACTCGCACACGAAAGTGTCACAAAAAATTTACACCGATCGCACAATCCGTCGTTGGATGCAAGTTTGTAGTGAGTTGGCTGGCACCGCGAACGTTGGACAAACGTTGGCGCCAATAGCCGTGGCATCCGCTCATCGTACGTAGCTCGGGGCTATAAAGGTGCGCCATAAAACGGGTCTCATTTTATGACCATTTGACGAAGTTATATACGTTTTTGAAGCCATTTCTTAGTCGGTCCGACCATTGTGGCTGCGTGACCACTCCGCTGCGTCTTCGCACTATTCTTATTATTTCTAAAGTATTGCGCTATGCGAACGTATGATTTTTTTGTGCACTAAAACCTCCTTAACTGCGGCATAGTCGGTTCTGTTATACGTTTCCCATTCAAAATAAATGTTATATGAAATATGACGTACATTTCATTCCTAATGTTAATTAGAAGTGGTAAAATCTTTTATTTTTATACATAAAACATATTCTAGGTTCTAATATCTTTGAATAATTTAATGAGGTTAATAAAGTGTTGGGATTTTTTTCATATTGAGACAGGCTTATGATTCTGGCCTTAAAGATGAGGTTGAATAGCTCAGTGGTTGCTTTGCATTACTGTTATTGTCAACCTTATATCTAGACATCACGATCGGTTTCCATCAGGTGGAGTCAGGTCAGCTTGACGAGCAATACAAAAATTGCAGCACCTAGGTTGATACCACATTACTATTGATAAGCATGATATGTTTAATAGGGTAGGGTCGATGTTCAATAGCTTCACGGAGCCTACTATTGGTTCGAATAATTAGTTGTTACAACGTTAAAAAACAAAACATCGTGCCTCATCACTTTTTTGGCTTTCCAAAGTTACCGAATCTTAACCAATTCAGCATCAGAGTAGCCCTGATCACCTAATGTGTGCTCAGATAAGCAACACCGATATACCCTGCCCCGTAATCTTAACACTCCCATACAATGGGAGTGCGTGAAGTTAAAGTGCGTCCATTTCCTCTACACATCTACGTAGATCTGAGTCTGTCAGATAATCAGTTAATTCGCTAAGGAATCGTGCCGCGGAGTGCAGGGGCGGCGCTGCTATCGCCCGCAGGATCGCAGAATCGGGGATCTAAAGCCAGTATCAATATTCATGTACCGCGGTCGCGACCCCCACTATTTGCATACCCGCGCACTGCATTCCCTGCAACTGTTCTATTGTTTTATGATCTAAATGACCACGCGAGATATAGTGCCAGTCACGATAAGCTTGTAAACATTGCTGTGTGCCTATTTCAACTACTAATATGCACCGGACTTATAATGTCGATTCGATCGCTAAATGCTTCTTATTCGCTATGTGAAGGATATTTATGCCCCATTTAAATTACTGCACAGTAATATCCGGTTTTAGGTTGTAAATGCTTAACAATACATTAATTTTGAATGCACAGTTCGACTGGTTTTCAATATTGAATACTATTGTCTAAGTTTCATGTCCATGTTTAAGTCGTGCAGCTTGATGAAAAATTGCTGTCTACTGTTAGGCTAGGTAGCTTGTATTAATATTCATTCGTGCCAACAAACTTGACATTAATCTAAGTATAAGTGGTAGGATTTTATGTTTAGAAAACTGTTCTAGTCAGGGTGTTAGTCCGACGCTTTAAATTTTGATAAAAGATTAAGTTTAAATACTGACCTAATATTTAGTCATACTGTTTTATTTTTACAACAAAAGGAACTATCGAGCAAAAAATTATGCTTGCTCAAAAGTTCAAGACCCAATTGAATTCAATAATCAAACTATAATTATTTCACATGATGTAACAAACAAAGTCATCATCATCCAATGCTGAACATAGGCCTCTTCCATCGATTTCCAAAGTGACCGGTTGAAGGCGGTCTGCATCCACCAGAATCCCGCCACTTTTATTAGGTCGTCCGTCCACCTTGCAGGCGGGCGTCCCACGCTGCGTCTGCCCTGAAACGGTCTCCAGTCCAGAACTTTCCTGCCCCACCGGCCATCAGTTCTGCGCACTATGTGCCCTGCCTTCAACAACCAAAGTAACTTTACATTAACAACATCAGTATGAATGTGGTATGTTACTTCTTACTAATCTTACTAATATTATAAATGCGAAAGTTTGTGAGGTTGTATGTATGTTTGTTATACTTTCACGCAAAAACTACTGAACGGAATTGGATGAAACTTTACAGTAATAGGTACAGCTTATACATCTGAATAACAAATAGGCTACTATTTATAAAGGTTACATGTAATTTGGGCATAATATGCAACGATAACGCGGGCGAAGCCGCAGGCGGAAGGCTAGTAGTTAAATAATGGCATTGAAAGTAATAATATGTACCATCGTAATCCCTTCTTTTCTAATCAGGTTGTCTGTTCCCCTTGTGGGTGGGCCTCCCACGTAAGTAGGTATATTATAAAGTTTAGGTTATCCAAAGTATGTATGTATGTATAAGTAAGGCATTATCATTATCAGTCATATAGGTTCCACTGCTGAAGTGAAATAGGTCTATCCCATTGATTAAAGTAGCCCACTTGTGTCTAACTAGCTGGAAAAATGGTCGTTTGGGCCGAAAAAACGGTCAGTGGCCACAGTGCTCACCATAAACAACCATGAGTTTGCTGTGGCTTGTCTACGGCCATTTCGACCTTCTAACCCGTAAAATAACCATTCTAGTATGCACATGCTTTTGTAACCGTAAACATACTGCTTTACTTCGTTTTAACAGCAAAAAGAAAGTCATGCTTTTAGTATTTGCTATAACGTTTATTTCTCTGTTCCAGGTAAGAGATGTTAAAGAAAAAACTCGTGCTGGTCATGCAGACGTAGTAAGTATGCGGGTTTTTTTGTTCAGCGCAATGCGAGACATCTTAACTAGTTCGACACAATTAAAAAACAACACTTACAGGTGTGGAATACACAATTTTACGCTCCGTTTTGCGATTGCGATCAATAAACATTGTAGATAGACGTTTTTTACGACTATCTTGGAATGGTTTCAATTTAAATATTACATTACTATGCTTTACAAAAAAACGCAATTCGACTGCGGTTGAAATGGTGTATAAGTCTTTTAATAAGATTTTATTTATTTATTCATTCTTATCATAAAATACAAAATCAGATTTTAATTTCATTATCACGCTTTGATTTTAAATTGATAATAACTTTTATAAATAAAAATAGCATTTTGTATTTTGGATTATGGTTTTGAAATTATTTGAAAACTTGCTCTTTGAATACAAACGACCTACGGTGGAAAAACTTGCGCTTATCACCAAATGGTCACTCTTTATTCCAGGGCCTAGCCTAGAGCAATATGCTCCTTTTGACATCAAATTAAATGTCATTTCGATCAGACGAGTGCTAATTTTGTCATTCCACGTATATTTTTCAATTGGACATGTCAAAACGAAAGTAGCGTTTTGCTTTTGGCTAGCCCTTTTATCTTTTTCATTGTTAGGAATGATACGCAATTACGTAACCTAGGTCGCTTCTCAAAACCTTAAAGACGGAATATTTTCTGCCCCAACTGTAAGTACTATTTTTTATACCAATACTTTTTTGTGTCACATAGTTACCGGACTCAATCAATCTATAGATAATGATGTATCTATCTCGCACGGTCCTGTTATCCAAAATAAATTAATTATAAATCAGACAAGTCTATCATACAATTTCATGTAATGTACGGTAACTAATAACTTGATTGACAGAGCCGGTTTGGTTTACACATCACATCCGTTTGTTTTTGTAAATATTTATATTGTTAGTATCTAAGAAGGTTCAAGTTTAATGAATTCATGGCCACGATTTCGACGCTCTATTTGTCTCTGACAAGAGATATTAATGCGCTGGTGGTTCTATACATCTTTTTTTTATGGTTTCATTCATCTACTAAATTCTTCAATTACGACTGCGACTATCAATAGTTAATAGGGGATTATAATAGGAAAATATCTATGGTTAAATTGAAATGAGTTCAAACATTCCAGTTTTTGCAATTCTTGAGCGATATATTTAGTCAGTCATTTTATTAATGTTTTTAATACAAAAAAACTTAGGTTTTTACTAAAATTAGTAAGTTGAACAAACACGTTTAAAACTCAACCAAGCCACAAGAAACTGGTACTCGACTATACCCTTTATTAATGGTAGCACATATCGGCGAAACTAGACATTTTGTTAAATGATCAATTTCACTGTTTGCCTCCTACAAAAGATATTAAAACGTTTTGTCGTATGAATTTGAGTTGTGTAATATAACTGTTTTGAATATTAAGTGGATAATTCTGTTAGCTTTTAGGTGCGAGCTGGTGGCGTGGGAATTTAAGATGGTATTAAAGTGGTAATTATTTAACTGCCTATATTTTTGGATTAGTTGGCAGAGTATTACTAGAGGATGCTAGTACTCGTTAGTATAACTTTCATAATGTTTTAGGTGGATAATTTTTAGGTAGGTATTCAGGCCTTTCTATAACGATTAAACGTGAATACTACACGAAACATGGTCAAGTTTATGGAATTGTCGGTTTATGGAACATTTTATTTGATTTTTTTCGATGTTTTTAGTTTATGTAACACAGAAATTAAAAACAAAATCATTTTTTGGGACGTGGATAATTCTTTAGATGTTGTCATCGTACATTTATTTGTTAAATTAATATTTAGGTATTACAATTTTTGCCTACGAAGCCAAACAATTGCAGTAGAAGAAGTTCTTTTTCTTTAGTAAAAACGAGATACACGGTACGCTAATGCGTTTCACATGAGTACCTACTTAACAAAATATATATCTATGAAAGCTTTTATTTACATGTAAGATCCCTCGCCTTCGCTTCCTCAGAGATAAGCAATAAATATGGCTGCCGGAACACAAAGGTATAGAAGAAGCAATATAAAACAAAGCGTAGAAAATGCAAATATTTCAAGTAGCCAATTTATTGGCCTATAAGTCTATCTGCAGCCATTAAGATGGCGATAGGCTTCATAAACACTTTTGGTCAATCGACAATCTCCGTTTTAATTGGGGTTTGAAAACATTCTGCTACTTGTGGAACTACTCAGGATTGTAAAGGTTGCGTAAATCACAAAACTGGTCAGAACTCAGAAGTATCTATCTATAGGTATAACCAAACCTTACAGAAAATTCAATTAAGACCATCCAGTCGTTGATGTTTTTGTTTTTTACTAAACTAATTTAAATTAGTTTTGTTAAGTTTTGTTCACTGTCATTCATATTAATATTTAACGAACAAAAAAAAACAAGTGATCAAAACAAAAAGTTAAACTTAGTTTTTTCATAACACCTTTTTCAGACACTGTCGTCTGTCGCATTCCGAAGGTTTCTGCAAAAAAGTTCCTATGAAATGTTAATTCAGTTGATGAAAAATGTATAAATTATTTAGTATAATTTTTTTATCAACTTTGACAATATTTGATGAAATAGTTCGACAAATGAGTTTAAGATCACATTTTTCCCATTAAGAAGAACATAACCATTCACTTAATGAATAAAAAATAAACATTTGATGAACTATTACTTACTACATTTTCAAACGTCTTCGCTCGAGTTGTTAATTTTTTTCAAGTTTTTGTTCATAGTAATGACTATGGAATTACACTAGAGTCAGTACTAAATACATCCAAGTCTGTGTTTTATAAATAAATGAAATTACGTTGGAATATTTATTCACATGTTACTTGCATTCCTTATTTACAGATAGATTGCGATAAGGCTGAATCTAAAGACGTTAAAATAAACATGGTAGAAAATGATATGTTGGTATCATTTTTAAGCCTATAATTTTATACAAATAATCTGCTTAGAAAAGTAGTTATTTCCTATAAAACTTTAAAAAACATGAATTTTGCAATGATTGTCACTAGTGTGGAACCTTAGTCTTCATTTGACTAAGGTTCTGCTAGGCATTCAAAAACTGGCGTATGTACTTCGCATGCCAAATGATAGGCGGTACTTACTAGCTAATGGTGTAACACATAGCTTGCACACAATGTAAGAATTGCGAATAGACGATGTAATAATTGCGTAATGTACCTACCAGATAATACTTAGAGTCAACAAGTAAAGTCAACGTGTAGCACAAATGTAAATGAGCTGAAGCGTGTTCTAATCGCAAGGATCTCTACATTCACAACTACCCACTGAGCTTTGAGTAGGAAAAGAAAATTGTAAATACTAATTTGAAATACGTAAAATGATAAAATCTCATTTAAATAAAGATTTTTTTGAATACTTAGTCGATATATTACTGAACCAAATTCCTTTTAATATTATTTTTCCCTGATGTTGGCAATCAAAAAGCTGATATTAAGTTATGTCTATATTTGGATGTACGGGCAGAGTAAGCTAATCGCATTGATAAAGTTAAATAAATGGTCCTTATTGTTTTGTTTGAATTAGTAATTCATTTAATCATTGCTTAGGACGAATATCTTTTATTTAAAGAAACAGCGTCTCACATTGTTTTAGTGGTACATACCAGCTTAAGAAATTTGTTGGTAAAATTAGCAAAAATTCAGCATATCATTGTTTTGTGAATAATAATCGTACAATAACAAATTAAGCACAAGGAACATGTTCATTTTATTCATTTTGCTTGGAAAGATTTTTTGGCATACCCTGTATGCCATACATAATATTATATGAGGTGAAATTGTCAAAACTTTCACTACAAGCATTATTTACACTCCAAAGTATCAAACGCTTACATCAATACCTTCTATCATTACAGCAATTAATCGAGCAAATAAAATAAGTACTTGCGATATTTAATTGACGCCTATCGCGATTATCTGCCTGTATTGGGAATTAATTAAACTGAAATAGTTTTACGCTTACTTACTTCAAGCTTATTGGTTGAAAAATCCCAGGTGTGTGGTCATTTTTATTATTTCGTTTAAGAATTCCAGTGACATTCTCCTAGGTGTATTAACATGAACAATGGGTAAGTGACAATCAACCTATTAAAAGCGGGGTTCCATATTACCTCTCAAGTTATAAAAGTAATATTTTTTTTTGCATTGTTGGCATTGTCAGTGTTCTGTATTTTTTTCTATCAAAGTTTAAGTATGAGATTTGGCATTCAAATCAGAACACAGGTGTAAAATGATTTTAAAATAACGGCTTCATACGAAGACACGTTGTCTACAAGTTCTGTACAAATATTGTGACAAAATATTTGTACAAAACTTGTAGACAAAATATTTGTAACTTGTAGACTTGCAGTGTAAAATTTACTAGATGAATTCGGTGTTTTAGTTGAGGTCTCGGTAGTTCAATTCATTAGAGCAGGCACCCGGTTTTCGAAACGTTGCGAATTCGAATCAAGCTTGATACCTAGACCAAGTTGATTATTCCTAGAAGTTTCCATTCTTAGATAAAAACAGTCGGGTTTGTCGTGTGTTCTTGAAGTGCGGAACCTTGAAAAGTAGGCTCGCCTAGCCACCACAGACCGACACCAGTTAATTGGCCCCCGAGCGCAAAAAAGTAAGTCACCGTCCACTTTAATTGTTCAGGCCAAAGTTAGCGGCCGCGGCCTACCATACCTGCTATTAAAACCAGGTTATAAATTAATAACTTGGCATATTCATCAGACGCACCGTTTATAGTGTCATCGTGATCATTTTGTACTCAGCGAATGTGTGAGCAACAAAACCTCTGATTCGGTTGTTTTACAAACCGTTTTAACGGCTTCTCGATCAATCGAGAATGGCATTTTTTTAATGAACGTGTAAGATGTAAGTAAGTTTATTATTATCCAACTCACAATTGTATAATGATACTCATATGCAGTATAGCATAATATCACAGTTTTGATCATATTGAATTCTGAAAGAGAGCACCATTTAAACTGATGCTGTAGAAACATCAGTGGGAAAAGGGCCAGTTTTACATGTGAGGGGTACCTAATTTTGCACAGAAAGTAAGTAAGCATAGGTAAGGCACTTTGATTAAATTGATTACACTTAACAATAGTAGTAGTAGTAGTAAAAGTACTACTACTATTAAAAATATTAGGTTTAAATACTTTCAGTCACTGATTATAAAAAAGCTTACATAATTTATTTCAAATCTGAGTTGTAGCTGATTAGAAAAGAGATTATAGATAACAATTTATAGATATCTCATTAAGCTTGTAAACTGTTTTCGAGTATGCTTAAGAGTGAGAGTCACGCTACGCATGCGCGGTACCGTAGAGGTGTAATAACATTGTCAGAGTAAATCACGCCGAGATATGGATCGTAAATAAAGTGGGATTTATGACATAACTGAGATATCTCGGGACCTGCACATACCGCGATAGCCTCTGCTCTCCCATCTGATGGAAATGTCAGCTTTCAACTAAATAATCGCATAATAATGTTGTTTAGACAATGTTGCTGTAAGTGCGGACTAGCTAATGGCATAATGCACTTAGATGGATTGGTAATCGTAAACTATAGCTACATCTGATAATAAATCAAATATAATTTCGGAATGCGAAATAAGTGTTTGAAATTACGACTTTGTGTAAACCTAAGGTAAACTTTTCAGATACATTTTAATTATTTTGATTAATGAATATTGTAGACAAATTCATAAGACTATCTGATCCCAGACCTTGAAGGCGGTTTATAACAGTCTCAAAGACCATTAAGTCCCTAGTACTGTTGTAAACCGAAAAACGAACATAAATACTTTAATTTATATTGAATAATATGTGAAAATTATAAAGGCACTTTAAATCAAAATAAATAGTAGAATTTAATAATGTTCACAAATGACGCTACATAAACCAAACTGGGTTTTCATCCAAGTTTTACATAGTTTTTAGTACCTAGCTTATTAAAATGTTAATAGTTTTACCCCTTAGGATAAAGCAATGTTTTGTGCACAAGCACGTATCGTGCGCGAGTTCCGATTCAAACTGTAGCATATAAATGTGAGGGGCAAGTTCATAAATGAGTATGCTTTATAGTGGCATTTAAATCAAGACACCCTGTGTATGGAGAGGATGTTTAATACACCCTTTAATTGATATGTTGCGTGTTGAGTTATAGTGTCTGATCCTTGGCCAGGCGTGTTCCTCGGGCAATTCTATTGGGCAATTTATTTATATTGATTCTCATACAATTTCCTATCTATCTATAGATAAATCTTGACTATTTTATGTGCTGGCTCTAAACCATAATGACGCTATAAACGGACAGATGAAGTGACTGATATTAAAGCATGTTTTTTTGCGTATTGCAATTATGATGTTTTTTGGCCTGTTATCGTCGGTTCAGTTCAGATGATCGGTACCTGACTGATTAGCCATGGTCGGATTAGTTATAGACCAATGTGAATACTAAAAGCCTGTTTATTGCATAAACTGAAGAAGTTGAACCACATAATTAGTTCATAATTATGTTTTAGTACTTCTCAGATAAATACGCCAGGACTTGAATTAAATAAGGAATGATGGGTTCCAGCAAGTTTTATTTATACTTTCAAAGCATGGTAAGACGATAAAAAAATAATTCTAATTGTTTGGAATTCAAATAAATTGTTTTTGTTAAAAATCTACCTTATTTTGTTTTTCACTTTGCCACGTATAAAACTGTCAAGAAATGTTACATCACATGAAATTAAAAAATTGTTTAAGTACTTGATTTAATTGAGTTTTTTTTCTCTGTTCAAGTCCAACCATTTTCGTACGACGCCAAACATTCCGCCACTACCAGACAAAGGGTGATCAGTTACGTTGACAATTGCAAATACTCGCAGCAGCTCAGGGTGGTCAACGTGACGCTTATCGGTACAGCTAGATTGTGCAACTAACCTAAATGAAAATTAGGTTTATAAATCAAATCTGCAGAAAATATGGAGTCATGTTGTCTCATGTTATGAAATAGTGTCCAACGAAATGTTCTGTGAAATAATATAAGCGTCGATTATACGCGTTACAGCGCGCACCCGGCTCTAGTCTCAACAAACAAGGACGAGTTTTTTCGAAAAGCCCACTGCCATAATTTATTCCGTCCACCGCGCGCGGTTAAGCGGCCGATTTGTCACGAGTATTCTATATTAGTTTTACCGAATGTCCGACTGTGCGTGTGTTCCTAAATAAATGCCGCAATTTGTCTCTTATCTAGTGATCATAAATATGGAATTGTAGCTGCACACGTCTCGGCGACTATGAGCGTTTTAACGCGACACGTTGGTTTGGTGTCAATTTTGTAATTAACAAGAAGATATTATTTTTATACCACTGGCCATTTATTTGTAGGTAGGAATGTGGTTTAGCCAGCCATATCTGCCATTTAAGGTAAGGAATGACGAAATGAGTATATTGCTTCATTAAAAGCTAGTAAATGGGTTAAACTCGAATAAGTAGCCAGTTTAGTTACTAAATCAGCGAAGTAAACATTAATAAGAAAAGAATTATCGCAATTAGCATTCAAGAATAAAATTATGCGCATTTGAAATTTCAGCCCAATTCATTCACTGTAGTACCTCATGTACGACTTATTACACATTGTAATTATAAATTGTAATGTAATTATAAACCATACTTTATACTGACCACTACGTAGGTAGGCTATGCAAATGAACGATTTAGTTGCCGAAATTAGATAACGTACTACTGCTTATACTTAGCAAGATGATAAATGTCCTCCATCTGCTATCGTATGCATATGACCGAGCCCAGCGATGCCGTGAGAACTCGCCATGTTCGCTTCCAAATTATTCTGAAAACGTTCGATTCACGTCCTTGATGCGTGTTCTGTATCCAAAACAGCAAACAATACTAACGAATCGACCTATTACTTTACCTCGCACGTACCTAACCGAGACTAATGTAATGAAAACGATTTAACGATACAACACGGTAAAAATATCGTTAAATTATCAAAGTATTTATTGTTCCTGTGGTGAAAATTGCAAGGGCTTCAGAATGTGGGCAAAAAGACAGGGCTGATGGACGCATTGATATTTTACTGTCACCACAGAATGGCATTGGATTTAACTAGCTATTTTATTGAGGTTTTGCTAAAGGATTTGGGTTAGGTTGTCTTTGACAAGTGCCGCTACTCATGAAAGTATTAGATTTTAAAAGAACAATCAAAAAGTATCCAACAAAGAATAAAGTAAAAGTTTAAAAAGATTTGTGCATGCTGAATTCAAGCGCATGTTCTGGTTTTTAGGGTTACGTAGGTACCTCGATAGGAAAAAACGGAACCCTTATAGGATCACATTGTTGTCCGTCCGTTTGTCTGTCTGTCAAGACTCTTCTTCTCAGGAACGCGTGGAAGTATCAAACTGGAATTTATATCAAATACTCAAATCTACTGTCACTTGGAGCTATGAGAAAATAAAACTTCTGAGCCAACGCAATCAAAAGAAGCAGCCCTTTATGCTCCAAATTTCCACAAATTTTCGACACTCGTAAGGGAATCAAAACCAACAGGAAACTTCCCGTGAACTTAAAATCTTGAAATTTGGTACGAAGCAACGTCTTAAAGCAGAGATAAAGTGAAAATTGCGAAAACCGTACATTTTTAGTTGCATCATTTTATAGAAATATTTTTAACAAATATACCTACACGTTTGTACGGAACCCGGTACGATGCGCGAGTCCGACTCGCACTTAGCCGGTTTTTCAGTCTAGCAAAACAATAAAGAGGAAAAGTCACCAAAGTGTCACCCCATAGATTTTAGGTAAATGCTTTTTGACTTTACCTAAAATCTATGGGGTGACATTTGACTGCGGGCAAAGAAAAAAAAAGGTTTTTTGAAAAAGTGTCCCATACATAAGGTGGTTTGCGATTATTCTTCTGTTTTGATTCGAAAAGTGGTTTTATTTGTGAGCAATGTCTATGACCATTACACGTTTTTCTTCTCGCAGTCTTGTCGCAGTCATATTACTATTTTCCAAGGTATTATTTAATGTTTTATTGTATGGCTTCAAAAAACAAATTGAATATTTTCCAGTACCTTCATAGCTTTAAATTTTTGCATGTAGCTAGTCTTACTTGCATGTTTTCATTCTCAGTTTTTTTTTTTAGTTTTATAGTTACAGTGTGCTCACATTATTGTATAATACTAGTGGAAACTTAAATGGTTTGACTAAGATATTTATGTTAAGTTGGTTCTGATTTATAACAACTGTCTATTTCCCAAATAAATAAAATAAAATAAAAATATCTGTTCTGAAAGGACTAAAACATAGTAAATCTAAAGATTAAAAAATACAACAGCAGATAGATACTATGGTGTCATTTTTCAGTATGAAAACAAAATGATCAATCTGTTGAAACCGTCATTTACTGCGAAACGTCAAGTTGTTTATTTGTTATAACGCTTACAAAGTAGGATGTAAACGTTATAATTGTTCAGAAGTTAAACTTTTACTAGGCCATAAATGTAATAAGTGAATACAATCGGAGTCACAGCATTGCGCGGTCGTCCTTCGATTAAGACAAAATATCCCGTATCGAATTTGATTACAATGCTGATTGAGGCCGCGATGACAGAGCAGAGAATGCGGTTAAAGATTTCGAGAGGAAGATGCACATGCGCACATGTACGTGTGTATAATTAGCGGTACGGAAGCCGGGTAGTTAGTGAAGGGGCGGGTTGTCCTCGCGACGATAAATCATAATGCGCCGGAGTCGCCGGGCGGACTGTGGGCGGGGCGAGCGATTTTTAAACGGTTTTTTGAGTTTCACAACGGCCAATGCACGCGTATATTCGGGCATCCTTTTCTGGCGCCTCGTCCTGGCGACAGTTTTTCGTTAATTAGGCGTACCATGATTACCACTAATTTTCCGGACAACTACATTTGGTTTTGCAGTTATGAATCGCGTTATGTCTGTAGAGAAATGACTATTTTATCATTTTTTTCAGTTCAAAGTTGATGTAAATGATTGGGATTAATTGAGTGCAAGTAGAAAAGTTATGGATGCGTGATAATGTTAAGAGTAATTTCCAGATTATCGTCTCATGATTGTCGCCCTACAGGGACTAATTAATACTCCCGACGAGCCGAAGCAGGGGTACGTTTCGGAGCATTTTGTGCTTGCATGCTGGTTTTTGTGTCGACCAGTCTCTATTGTTCTCAGTCGGATCAGAATATGTTGCCCTTAATTCGTTCTCACTGCCATATGAGGCCTGCATACTGATCGACTTTAAGGACAATACTCTTAAATTCGCAGATTTATTTACGCGGTGATGATAGCGACATGCGATTTGACAAGGTAAGATGTCTGACTTATAAGTACTGCAAGTTTAATGTATGTAAACAGAGATGTAGAACACGTTAGTTGGTAGTTTTAGGTATGGTTGGTGGCTTACTTGGAATTGTACGTAGATGAGTCGTTGGACTCACCTAACATACATTACCTATTGATATGACAATCAGCTGTTTTGATTCACCTAAAGTTACGTTTAAGCAGATCTTTTACAAAAGATTGCAATAAAACGGAACTTCCATGTTACTGAACCTTAAAAGATGTCCTGTTCAAGACAACGTAACGAAACATTTTGGAATGATTATTTGATGTTTTGTGATGATTGCATTAAGACCAAGGCTTGAATATTCATATATTTATGTTCTTAATGGCTGATAATGATGCTCAATTAGTTTTTTCGGACATAACATTAAAGGGTTCAATAGTTTAAAACATCTTCCTAATTTTTTGGTCACTTTTAGTAAACTTTCGATATTCCGGTTTGATATTGCATTGTTTAAAATTACTTCAGCTTCGTTTTGTAAAGCGTCGATGTTAATTAATGTGACAGAGATATACATCAAAAAGTCAAAGGCCTTGGAGTCTACCTCACATTATATGCATCAAGCATTTAAACATAAAGCGTTTCTTTACAAACACTCAAAAGGAGAGTCTTATTGGCTGTATTTAAAAAAAACCCATACACACTCGCTCAATATAGAAATTATTCGAAATTTGTATGTAATTTATTGCTAGTAAAATTCAAGTAGATAAAATTATAAGCCTGATGTAATAATTCGAGGCAATAATTCTGTCAAAGTGCTCTGAACATGTTAATAATTTACGACGCGAAGGAAAACAAACATTTTTTGTAATAGTGATACAGCATATCGTGTTATAGGAAAAGCGAGGTAATACATAAAACGGTTGGTAACAACTGGCGATCACCTCGGGGGCGTCACTATCAACATATTTAAACGAGATACTATTCAAAACCAGTTCCTTCTCATCGCTCGATTCTAACAAGAATTCGGGCTCCTACAAAAATAAATACTGTCCACGAAACATGAGAAAGGTAAGATCGTCATAATAAAATATTTGCTAACTCAATTTTGATCTAATATTATACCGTGTAAGACTTGTTTTCGGATAAACGGCGCTACGGTAGTTAATTCTGTATGAGGCTTGAAATGAAAAGCTATATAGCAGTATTTATTATGACATCCGACAGTAAAGTACAAAATTGATTTTATCGTGGTCCACAACATGCATAGTTTAAATTTCTCCCCAGGTCTCAACATGTTGTTGTAGGATAATTACTTCCATGCTATTAATTAAACTTCAATTTAGGTAACCGTTTCGATAATGATTGTGTAGGTTCTTCATAGTTGCCAAGATCACGAACCCGCTCTGAACCTGTTATTATAACCTGAAACCGCTGTGCATCTGAAATAAAACCTAATGGTTAACCGATGTATTCCTGTAATAACGCAGTAGCTAGGCTAGTAGTAGTGAAGTAATTAAATTGCCACAGGTGGTAATTTATAATTGGCGCTGTAAAACACTCGGCCAAATAAATTGGCTGAGTGTTCGCAAGTTACTCTGTTGTAACACAGCCAAAACAATCGCCGCTTTATGCATCAAAGCGATCTGAAACAGCTGCTTGCTTGTAATACTATTTTATAGTTAGTAAACTAATAAAGATAAAAATTTAAAAACATTTGACACTTCCGTAGTCGACTATCAAAGAACGTCTAGTAATTGAGATATCTCATTGTGATAAGATCAAAAATCTGGCTTTGACACCAAAGCGAATTTTTTATTATTCATGAGATGGTGACACATTGTTGTCGATTTTTTTTAATGTGCCTCTTTTCTGACTTTTGGATTGTTTATCGTCGTTATTATCTTTAGTCTCTGGATGTTTGATGAATCAAGGCTTCACGCGAGGGCATTGACCCGCGTCGATATTCTCGATATTTGTCGCGTATTCATGGTTGATATTAAATTGTAAATAAGCCGTGGATTGGCTCAACGTGCGCTCTGAAAGTTTTACGACACCACCTAAACATGCGATAAGGTCGCGACCAGTCTCCGCTTTATTTACCTAAGTAAATAGGGCTGGCTTTATTTGCTTTATAATCTAGGTATTCACATATAGCCATGAAAAAATTAAAGAATTAACTAATTATCTGTTTGATTCCATGAACGTATCAAATTAGAACGCAAACTTTTCAAAATTGGGCCAATTTTCTGAATTAACTTTGCGTGTTTTGAATATGCCCACTTGTCTGATAATAATATGACTATTTATACCATAAATATCTTAATCGTAGGACCATTTATTTATTGAAGCATGTGGTAGATTTAGGGTTTATTTCTGTCAGATTCCAGGAACATTTATAGTAAATTGGCCCTCATTAACGCGAAGTGCGGTGAGACACGTGGGTACTGTACTAGTACAGTTCGTTTTATTTCGCGTAAAAAAATGTATTGGGTTTTGACATTGTCATGTCATGTTATGTCAAATTCCAATACATTTTTTTACGCGAACGATAACGTAAATTTAAAGTGGCAACTAGTGGTAGACGTACTGGTGATTGTTTTCTTTTGTAGTTCATCGCCATTCGCAGGCTAAGGCGTAAGTAAAGTAGGTAACTGCTGAAAACAGACCTTAAAAATATTCCTATATTTGTGATATGTGCTCTACCTGCTACTTCTTATTAGTACTTCAGCGGCACACCACTGTTATTGTACGAGTATATCATACTGTATAATCACGGACACCAAAATATCAACTAATGTTTGTCATTATATGTTTAACTTCAGAGGTAAAAAATAAACTTGTTAATGCTCGTGAACAAAATAGATATATTTTCAGTTATTTACAAGGCAATAAAATTCCAATCAAACGCGGAAATGTATTGTTGGCTTATGTCTATTGTTTGTCAACGACAACGCTAGGAGAGCTAATATGTCATTGAAGTTGCGGCTTTATCTATGTTGTAGCAGCCCTAAGAGTCTTCATGAGTAATCGGCCCGATACTTGGTATCTCACCGAGGTGCGCAAGAGTACTTGAGGTGATTTTTACGGCCGCACGAAGCATTAGCGTGCCTCTTAATAGGCGCCAACTTCAGACAATACAGAGAAATATGCCACATTAATTTACTACACAGATTATAAGGGAATATTATTATTTATTACAGACGATTTATAATAACTTCAGGTTATTTGGTTGTGAACCCAGTACTGAAACTTATTAAGGCAACTATCAATTTTACTAGTTAGTTAGAATAACAAATTATATTCGGGAGAGAGAAATTAAGCTACCCCCATTTTGTTGGTTAACAATAAAATCAATCAAAATCGTTTTTTTGGGAAACAAAGATAAATACATATAAATATGCGCCAGACAACACACCTCTTGTAATGGTCTCGAAGTAGGGATTAATGTCCCTGTCTTCCGAGGTAACACACAAGGAATTAAGCTAATTAAAAAATATGAAATTTAAGGACATCGGTACATTTACCAAAAACACATAGGTAGTAGGCATACAACAACAGAACAAGATAACAACAAGACAAACAATAACCATCAAACAGCGACGTCCCGATGCCCAAACAATAAAAGGACCTCACTCAGCATTCAGCCTGGGCTTTAAGGGCCCAGGCGCTGATTTTCAGTGGGCCCGAACTGAGTAAACGCACCGACATCTGCTGTTGACAGATTGTACGTATGTGCCTTACATATACATAAAATAATACATATTTGTGAATATATAGGTAATTTCATCATATCGTGTAGTGTAAATAAGTGTAATACATAGATAATAATCAATGTAAGCGGTGATGACGTACGACTCCAGAGTTCGTTTCCTGAATTGACCCGACCGGGTGTCGAACCCGGGACACACGAAATTGAGCCGAGAAACAATGCTACAGCGCACTACGCCAATCGTGTCGTCAAAACCGTGTTCCATCTTCATTATCACATAACAAAAATAATAACGAAGAAATTTTAAAAACAGGTAATATTCTTTTCCCGCAAGTGAAGAAGTAGAACATTGTGTGTTGCTAGCTCCTTCAAAATGCAATGGTTCCGTCTCATCAGTCTTATATTTATATACTAGCTACAAGAAGTTTCCTCTAATCGTCTTTTATCCTGGAGGTCAAGACTTAAATGGGGTCGCTAACTGCCAGGGGATAAGTAAGTTACATCGTTTGGCGAAAAATCTAATTAAAGTTCACTATCAGGTTTCTAAATGATGGTCATAAATTAAACATCATGTGCCGATACTTGGTACGGAGAATTTCGAGCCGCTAGAAAATCTAATTAAACCTATTTATGACACCTATAGATGATACTTCCGTACATAGAAACTAATTATCCAAGTTAGATTGGCACGTTCGATCCGCCACGACATACGTTTCTAATAAATCATTTATCCTGTGCGCAATAACTCGGACGTCATTTTATTTCACACTTAGCTGGCACTAAAATGCGGGCTATTTTAGTGGATGGTGGTCAATGGTTGCGCAGGCGACGCGGCCGCGACGCGTACGCAGAAAAAAGAAAAGTCTCAATAGTCCTCTGCGGCCCACACGCCAACCTATGGCCACTCAATCGTTCGTGTTCCTCGCACACGAGCGCCGTGGAGACTTATTGGAAAACTAACAAATGCCAGGCAAATTGTAATTTTTAAATTTAATTAACGAAATCAGCGCTTTGGTGGCCAAAAAATTGTCTTTCGATCAATTTAATATTTACAGAGATAATCATACGTGATGATCACATGTTGTCTTACAATGGACAGCGGTAAATAATATTTAGCAACATGTGAACAACTTCATATTTAGATATTTAATTTTTATACTAAATGATTTCAGTTTTTGTCACAAATTTCAGTTGTACCCAATACACTAGGGTGATTTAAGTAAACCTATTTTAAACCGAAACCAACTGCCATTGTTGTTCATAGAATATTTGTGAGAGGCACCTACTCCGAGCTGCCCTGTTCCATTTAGTCCGAGCAATGACACAGCGCTTACTCAAGAGGTACTTTGATTCTTTAGTTAACTTTGAGTCGGGTCTAGCTAACGAGTAACGATTGACTTGAGGATTTCCAAATGTTTTTTGCATCTGACGCTTTATTTATAATATTATTTTATATGATCAACTCCTCTGACTGTTCACTTTGAGTTACCTCTCTATTACAGACTCTATACTCATAAAGATAAAGTTCAATCACTCGTTGGAATTAAAGAATCTACTTGAATGCTTATGCATAATGCTGTTATCGAACTTCGTTATTAAAATTTCTGACTTTGATATTTTCTTTCTGTAATATCAACAACTACGTGATTGACGTCAATTACAACAGACTATTATTTCTTTGTTAGTACTATTTTGAATTTATTTTGGCACTAACTGTCTACCTTTACACAGTTTTTTAAATCCTAGGAAGCAACTAAGTATTGTGAAAACAGTATTTATTCAATTCCAGGGTTAATTTTATGTTAAAGCTTTTTTTTTTTTGAAGAAACTAACCAGACATACAATTTCAAAAAAATAAAGATTTTTGAGTCTTCCTTGATTAAATTTTAATATTCTAACCAGATTGCCTGACTTTTTTACGTGTTTAGGGGAACTCCCTTTTCCGTTTAATTGTCTAACAACTATTCCAAAGTCATTGTCTGTTCATAACTTCAAATATTTGAATTTGGAACAAGAATAAGTAGGCCACTCCCACACTTGCTGCAGGAATAGTTTACACATTGAATTCAAATAGGGTTTAAGGGTTAGGCGAGACGTGGTAGTTACATGCAATTGTTTTAAAAGGAATTTTAATATACGTAATGTGTTTTTGTCTTTACACGTGTTTTCATGTCTTTTTATAAATTACTAAAGAGCTTTGTAGTTGACTCTACAAGTTTATATATACATTGTTATAAGGTTGAGTAGTCTGATTAATACTAAGTTAATAACTGTTTTGCTGTATTAGTCCTACTTAGTGCGAGAAATAAACGCGTAACTGACCCTATCAACGAAAGCTCATAACAACGGGTCGTTAAAATGTGACACAAGCAGTTTTAAAAGTTAAAACCCCTTTATCTTCTTTTACCTTTGTTAAGAAAAGCAAGATTTCTTCATTTCACAATTGATGCGAACATAAATAGTGTGCATGGAGCTTTAGGCAGGCAGTTTTTATTCTGTTATAAGGAAGGCTTAAAGCATTCTATTTGGCGGCCAAACAATGCATTGCCTACGCGACGTGCGACTCCACGGCTTTCAAGTCAGATTAAGTTAGGAAAGGCTTGTTATTAATAACGGCCAATAACTTAACTACGGGTTGAAATATCGGAGTTACTTTTGCTTAAGCGACACTCATATATTATGCGGCCTAAGAATGTGTTTCCGGATCGAGGGGTTTTGTCATCGACTTCTCGGGTGGGATTATTTTTTAAGTGTGGAATCATGTAGCGTCTAGGTCGGCGCGGATCGTGAGCTCTCACCTTTTGTTTTGTCTCGGAGATGGATGTCACCACGGTGCATGTGGTTATGAAAATGATGAGAAAGTAAATCGTTAAACAGCATAATTCATTCACTAGGCTGCGACGTAGTTGAACTTACTAAAATCCAAATGCATGAAACAAGTTATTAGTTATATATAGTTCTTTCGGACTCATATTAACTACTTCGTGAAGTTTTGCATGCGCTTAAACCCAAAGCAAATGTCACTTGATAGTTACCCAAAGGCGACCTCGTCTACAGGGGCGCATTTTCACCCACTGATATGAATATTTTAAAACGTTGGGTTCTGATACCATCGATGAAAAGTTGCCTCCTGAGTGTTCCGTTTACCATGAAGGCAATAGTCACTTGCCTCTGACTACCCCGTTTGGGATAAAGTCCTGATAGTATGTGTGAAATAAATATTTTAATGATAAAATAACAAAAATGAAGAAGCCTGAAATCAAATGAAAAATTTGATTGCATTTAATTTTAAGAAGGATCTTAATGGAACTTTCTTACGTTCTTTGAGTTCACGGTCAGACCACGTCAGATCACGTCTGAAATGATACTACAAAGCGTAATGACCTGATGGTCAAGCACTTTATTTGCTTAAAACCTGTTAATTTTCGCAGACAGCGACTATATTCCTCGACTCAGTAATATATGCTAGTTCGTAAAAAATGAGAAAAAGGCAAAATTCACTGTAATGTGTATCCGTCCTGCACATATTTCACTTGAATTAGCTCAGCAATATCAAACCACTATATTTTTACAACTAAATATGAAATATTGTTAAAAAAAGGAGGAAAATTCTTGTAGTATGTTTCATAACAAAGTTCTATAAATGGGGTTCCAATCCGATGTCAGGACAAAGTTTCGGTAACTTAGCTGCTTTATAATCAACATTTTTGGCAAACGCGGTACTCTTATACTCGTAAGTTACCAATGCCTCAACCAGCCTTTCAACTGAAACTAAATTTTAATGATGTTGAGCCTTTATAAGCAAGTTTTTCAACTGAATTTCCACAAAACGACTAACTTTAGGTAGCTACATAACACGATTACATATCTAAACATTCCATACCGATTCTGTTCTTGCGAATTAAATGTAATTTAACAAATATGAGTAAATCTGCGTGGGAGCGGATATTTTAGATGTTATGCATAATAACGCAGTAATGTTAAACACATTTAAACAGTGTCGAGCAAAAAAGGTTGATCCAATTCAAGTTGTTAAGTTGCATTTGAACAAATGTAGGGGACGCAGGATGCAGTGACATGGGTCGCTCGTTAAATATTTTGTGGAACAACTAACACTAAACATGCGCCAGAATTATGTTTTAATATTATGCTACACTGAATTCAATGGGTACCTCATTAATTCACAGTGACTTGTTTAGAGGAAGTTTTAATGTTGATCTTTGTGTTGGTAAATCAAGAGGAAATATGAATCGTATCCTAAAACATGAGTACGCTTATAGACGTTTTAATAATAATTTCGCATTACCTTTAAATGATCATTTCTAGATCTAGCAAAATTAAGCCGCTAACGTGTTACCTGGCTAATGATTGTTTTAATTATATTCCACTTAAATACTGAACGGAAACGTCTGACGTGTGCCTTTAACTGAAAGATATACGCAGCTGCAAAAAGTATACGTTGGCGCACCTCGAACATTCAAACAGAGAACTTTGCAGTCGAGAGCTTGTAGACAAAGTGCTAACACCACCGCAGTTTGTATATTTCAATCCGAAAACGCTGCAATAGTCAAACGACCCGATTTATCTCAGCAACAAAAGCAACGTAGATAAATGTATTTATGGCTCGCCAACGTATCGTCCAGAGGATGTTACCACTTTTATCTTCACTTCGCTTTAATGCTTCGCCTTCGGAAAAGCTTTTAAAAGCCTCGCTCAACCCTGGAGCGACCGGGGCTCACATTGTGAACGGTTATAACGTTGTGTTTTGTTTTTGTAAGTACCGAGTTTCACTTGAATTGTGAATACTTTCGATTACACAAAGTTTTAAGTGAATTCTGCAGCGATGCACACGCCATGACATAATAATAAATAATAAATATCCCTGGACATTATTCCACACAGCGCCATCTAGCCCCAAAGTAAGCTAATTAAAGCTTGTGTTATGAAACAAACCAGTACAAACAGACATGTTCATGCACACAAATGTTTGTACTGTATTTAAAAGCGTTGCGTTAAAAAAAGGAATTGTATTGAGTAGATTTTATAACCCAATATTGAATAGTAATATAAAATCTACTTCCTATATCTCCTTCTTAAGAATGAAAATATATTTTAATGTGTTTGTTTGAGAAAAAGGCTCCGTCTTATTGGATTCTTCATTCAATTCCAAGACTGTAACTTGCATTGGGAATTTGATTTTAAATTATAACTTCAAAGTAATACTCGCTGTAAACCTTTTTTATTAGATGTCCAATAGATTTCTCAAACTAGCTCAATGTCTCCTCACCTTCACAGATTTTCTATTAAAGTTCCTTTGATCAAAGGGTCTGGTCCTATTGTGACTTTACGACTTAAAACCGATCATCGAGCTAGATGAAACAATCTCGTTTGGAATTCTAATCGGCTGCACATAGGAACGGTATTCGTGTCATCTTCCGTTGTAGTAACTTATAGTTGGCTTTTACTAAATATTCTACTTTTTGGCAGGCAGTAACCTATTTATGGCAAAATTGGTAGGGACTGATGTGAACTGAATGTCTACAATGAGTTTCCGTCACCTAAACTACGATAGTTGACTGCAGCAATGTGTGTGCCATTTTTAGTTTAATTTCTATTCACTAGAGACGCTGTATCGTAAAAACAGAAGGTTACTGCTGACGCTATAAAACTCTGGAGAATAAATAAATAAATTAATATACAACGTGTTAATGAAAAAGCGCAAAACCTGAAATTAGTTTGTACAGAATCGAGATTAGAATCGATTCCACTAATAAAAAATAGGAGTCAAATTTTAACCAAAAAACAATTTACTAACTCTATTATTGCGGCGGCTCGCGAAGCGGCAACGTCGCACTAGATTGCGCGTAATTACCATAGATTTTTTAATTTGCAGACAAACACAAAAAAGCTAATATATTCGTAAATAATACGCGAAAATTTAATTTAATAATTTACATGATTCTTTTATAATATAAATAAGTTGGGGGGTGTCTGAGGTTTTGCGCTTTTTCATTAACACGTATATGCCCCAGACAACACACCACTTGTCGTGGTCCCGAAGTAGAGATAAACATCCCCGTGTTACGAGGTACCAGACAAGGAATCAAGCCAGTAGCGTCTCCCAGCGTACCCAGACCCGAGTCAATTCAGAAAAGATCGTTCCCTGAATTGACCCGACCGGGAATCGAACCCAGGACACTACGGAAGTCGAGGCGAGAAACCCTGCTGCAGCGCACTACGCCAACCGTGTCGAGAAACCTTTTCATGGTGAACGCAGCGTGTGACTCACGAAGAACGACTTTATAGAGGCCAATTTAAAACGGCATATAATTACCCTTATAACTATGTTACAATGGCATTTAAGGAAAACAAACAAACAATGTAAGTAGTTTTTCTAGTGCGATATCAAACCAGATGGATCGTTTTCACGCAATTGAGTTGTCGTGATCAAACAACTCTTAGGAAGTAATCCATTCGCTGTTATAGGCGTGTCTACTCTTAGGAATGCACTTTCCAAAGCTAAAGATATCGGCTCTTACATTTTTCTTTGCAGGAAAACTGTCGTTCAGTTTTTTCGATATGTCTCGGTGCTAAGGTATCTCGGGGAGTATTAATAATTAATGAATTTTACATACACAATTCAATTACTTGAAGTGAGAGTTGGGGGCGTTCGTATCATTCAGCAAAAGTAACTGTGAGGTACAGAATTATATCGAAGCTTGAGTGCCTCTACCGATTAAAAACCGTAAAATAAGTGAACTAGTGTACAAAAAAGCTGAGACTGTGGTATATCAATAAGAATCATTCTTTTTTTCGTCATAATAATCATTCATTCACTCGATTTCCCTAGTGTCCCGGGTTCGATTCCCGGTCGGGTCAATTCAGGAAATTATCTTTTCTGAATTGACTCGGGTCTGGGTGTGCTGGGAGACGCCCCTGGCTTATTGCCTTGGTACCTCGTAACACAGGGATATTAATCACTACTTCGAGACCAACAAGAGCTGTGTTGTCTGGCGTAAAAAAAAAAAAACATTTCTACTGGTTAATACTCTTAATTTCGCTATGATTTTTATGCAGAAGGTAATGTATGTATTAGGTACGTATATTGTACATGACAATACAAACGTAATTATTAAATTTGTAAGTTTTGTACTTACTCGTACGTACATATTTACTTTGATATTTCAATTCAGTTTTGTAAATACAATAAGTAATAAATCTATTGGAAGTTTCTTAACTAAACTTCATCATTGTCATGCATTCTGTTTAATTATATAACCAGTTCTGTTAAATGCTGTTTATTCTTTCGTTTGTAATTGATATATGTGTGGGAACGTAAGATTGTTGTTTTATTATTGAATAAATTACATTGTTGAAACATTATATTTACTGTACGATATTAATCAACTGAATTTTGATTCGTTATGATTATTATGTAAAGATGGTTAAGATTTACATACATATCAACCACATAGCACACATAATATCATACCACACCGAAAAAAATGATGACTTTTTCCACGTAGGCAGTACAATGTGATTTATTTAAGCCTAAATAAGCAAGTTTAACCGGAAATTGAATTTATACACAGTTAAATTTCATTAGAATATACCTATGCTTCCAGACTGTTTGCAGACGTGCAAACTCGTGAAAGTTGCCCGCCTTCATTGTATAATTCCGAGCAAGGTTACTCTGCGCTGTAACAACAAACCAGGTAATATGAGTCGGTAGCTACTCAAAGGGCATTACTAATATTATTTAGTGTCTCGGTCCATGTAATTTGCTATTTATATCTGAGTATGGATTTATAGCAGCTAGTATCGGCGCCGTCCGTGATTTGAATGGCGGCTCGTGATTGGCGGGCGCCGGGTGCGCGGGCGCATGCTGCGTATTTAGGTCGCCGCGTGGGCCGAATCTAGCAACAGTGTAGCGTAGCTATACAGGGCTATTTTATAATCATTGAAGCCTTAACCGGTGACTCTATCAGAACTGCTTTCAGCTGAATTCTTGCGAGAATATGTGGAAACCAAAAGCTATGTTGATACTCGTAACATAGCACCATCTTGACTGTAACATTAATGGGGACCTTAGATTAGAAGCACAACAGCTAACTGTTGCCCTCGTGGTAAGCTAAAAGACGGCCAAAATGTGCACCAGAACTTTATGATAACCGTAATGTGGACTTTTGGCCAGTATTTAAGAATCAGGACCACTATGTCTACCACAAGTTGCCACTTAAAAATTACGTTATCGTTCGCGTAAAAAATTGTATTGGGATTTGACATTGTCATGTCATGTCATGTTAAAACCCAGTCTGGTACATTTTTTTACGAGAAAGACAATGTAAATTCAAAGTGGCAACTCGTGGTAGACAAACAGGTCCGAGCTGACGTGAGTACGAACTTCTAAAGTGCGACGCTTTTGAATTACCTACTAATGGTAGATAAAGGTTTTTACTAATTTTCAATATGCAATACCTGCCTTTGAAACATCTCACCTGATATGCATAGGAATAAGACGGGTGTGATTACACCTGTCTTATAAATGTGTATCTCAGGTTCGTAATCTTATCATTATTAACCCTAATGTATAGATAGTCGTACATACACAAGTAGTTACAATAAAAAATGAAAGAAGATAGAGTTTTTTTTCCGAGACAGTTGAGTGAACTGTGAAATATTGCTAAAAAGAAAACAAAATACAATAGTGAAAGTTCTCGTGGGCGAAAAACAGCAGTTCCAAGAAAAACGTCTTAATTTGTGATAGATCAAGCGTTTCTGATTAGCGTAACGAACAATTTAAAAAATGCTACAGATTTTTGTTTGCGACACGAAAGGCGATTTTGCCTTTTAAGACATTATATTGAGTTAAACAATTACTTCTTACTTATGCTCAAAAAGGAACAAAATGTAAAACATTCTGCCTAATCTATTATTTAAGTGTTTTAAGCAAGTGGCAAAAACGTTTGTCTCAAAAGATACTGAGGAAGCCTATATTATGTTCAGCAGGGGATCGGTTAAAACTGTAAACGATGATTTATTATTGTTTACGTATTAGTAACATAACATAACAACATTGTTGATGAAAGATACACACGCACGCCGCATTACCATGGCTAAGCACGAGTGAAATGGATAAGTTTAATTTTTTAACTAACTTAAGTCATTTATCTCAAATATTAAAGTTGAGTGTCTCAAATTTCCCTCTTTGCACTGTAAATTACATTTGCGCTGCGATTGGCTGACGCATTTTCATCTAGAGGCTATAAAATCTCAACTTAAAAAGGGAATTTCTGGAAGTGTGGGCACTGAAATAATCATAGGAGGTCTGAGCACAATAGGGCTGGCTCGTCTCAGCTCCGAAGGCACGTATGCTCGTAAATACGGACTCCCTTATTATTAGCAGCCATTGTTCGCTTAGCGTACAGTCGGGTGGACAGACGACGCTGCGGGCCAATCCCCATCGGAAGCCTAAGCAGATAGCCTATTAATTTGTTTTGCGATCTAATAAATTACTACTTCATGCAAGCAGTTTAAATATGCACAGTAATTTTATTTTTCAGATATTACATTATACCCTTCAGAAAAGTCCAAAGCCAATGTTACGGTGAGATACCCGTGTAAGTTAAATTGCGTCTAGTAAGCGCATGGCTTTTTTTTGTAATAGTTTTGTTCGGCTGACTGTACTCGTAGCGAGACGTCGGATATCCGACACTCGTAGCTTTAATATGCAGTCCTGGTTCGGCCGACCATTGCACAATTCAATCCTGAATAAACGCGATCCCGCCATAATTAGCTATGGCATTGATGAATTCACGATCCGCCATTGTGAATTTCTGAGCACAGCATAATTAAAACTGTGTTTATGGCATTTTTTCTATATGATTTGAATATCGAAAGTAGATTTAGGGTATTTGGTCGCATGTAGCAAAGGTTGGTCCCAAATATGCCCATTCATTTCGAATTTGACGTTCTCACTCTTCTTTTATATACATTAATAAGATATAATGTGATATCGCTTTTATTATTTATAAGTAATGTAACAGTCTACTAGCAATTAGCAAAGATTTCAGTTTTTTAGTTGCAGTTACGTTATATTAATAGGTTAAGGAGAGATTTTCCTCAATCTAATACTGTTTTTGTATTTTGCTTGAAAATTTTAAAGCAAGTGGGGAGTAAGAATCCAGATTACATACCAACAATGAAGATACCAGCTGTATTACATATTTTATTAAAATTCTTTTGTTTTTGTTATCGTGTGTAAAAAAAAAGAATTTAAAGCTTTAAAATGTTTTCTATTGTTACACTCATTGGTCTACGGGCCCCTAAAACACCAAGCGGCTCCCAATAAAAACCGGTCGATTAGGAAACGTACACACGAGCAACAAAAGTGGCATTTTAACATCGATCCATCAGCCATCGGAGTCAGATAAGGGCTTATACCTGTCACAGTCATAAGTATTAAAGTCGACTCATACAAAACAAAAAAAAGATCGTAAGTCCGCGATATACAATTGAATGCATTATTTATTAAAAAATACGACCAGCATAGGTATCAAAAACTTATCATAATAAATGACAAATATCTTTATTTATACATCAAATTGTCATTTAATCTGGCCGAGAGTGCTTAGAGCTTCCGAGTTATTGATATTATTCACGAGTTAAGTTTTTTGGTGCATGACCTTCACCTGTCATTTTGATAGCTATAGGTACAACTTAAATGAACATTTAATATCATTTTTTCAGTGAAGACGAAAATTTTAATCATCATGTTATCTCTAGGGTACATACAGTAAGTCACAGCTGGAGTATATACACTCTACAAGTTGGTATCCTGTATCACCCTGTTTCAACACAGACATATTCGGACTTCTGTCAGTGAGTCATGTTGTTCCAAAAACTTTTTCAAATCCGAAAAATATGAACAGTTTTGAAGCAAAACAGAAGAAATTCAAAAGCCAAAGGTAATTTGTACGAGTATTGCTTGCATGTATAAACAAAATTGTCACTAGTTTATGAATTTCGACGACCAACTTGGTGTAATGGTTAAGAAGTTGGCTACTACACCAGAGGTCGCGGGTTCGATCCCCGCACAGTACAAACATTTGTGTGCATGAACATGTCTGTTTGTACTGGTCTGGGTGTCTCCTATGTATAATAAGTATGTATTTACAAAATAAAATGTATTTAAGTATGTTTATCCGTTGTCTAGTATCCCATAACACAAGCTTTAATTAGTTTACTTTGGGGCTAGATGGCGCTGTGTGGAATAATGTCCAGGGATATTTATTTATTAATTTAAATTATTTTGATTAACTTACATATTCTGGTTTTAAAAATAGTTTTCAAAATAGCAGCTTAGGCAAATGTTCGTCTTCATTATTCCTTTTTTTAATGGTTACAGGAGAGTATTTCTTAGATAACGAGTAGGTAGGTAACAATAATATTTATGACACGAAGTTAAGCTAAAAATATTAATGTAGGCCAATCGACACATTCTTATTATGATTCATTTTACAAGCAGGTTTATAAGCGAGGTGGTTGGATTCCCATGCCGCACCATGTATAATCGCTTTTAAAAATGGTCAACTTAGTCTTATCAGTCCGCGTAAGGGACATTCCGAAATGCCTACATGCTTACATAAAACTAAAAATAACAGATGTTTTGTCGTAAAAACCAAATGGTATTCTTACAAACAGTCAGCCGGACAGGTTTCGCGGCACCTTGGTTCCATTATGGTACAATCCAGCTGTAAATTCCAACGTATTATATTTTTATTGCAATGAACCTTTAACTAGCATAAATATTGGTCTTCAAAATATATGCAGCGCAGTTTTAACAAATTGCCCGTTTCCTTTACTCTCTTATCGCCTTCAGACATTTATAGATTAAGAATTTATGAATAAACTGCAAATATGAAATAACGTCTTTGCACTTGAAATAAATTTTCCTGCCGACTATTAAATAGAATCGATACAATAATATGAAAAAACTTTATACTATCACAGGACTATCACAATTTATTTATATCTGGCGCTAAACTAAGTTGAGCTCTGACTGTGAGTCTCGGAGACTGATATTATCCTCAAACTCGGAACGGTAACTCAAAGTTCTTATAAATGCATACTTACACACGTGAAATAAAACACTAGGAGAAACATCGCAGATCCAACATGAATTAAAAAGTCCAGTCTTTTTGATTTGTGAGAGTGTTTTATTAAATCAGAAAGACTTTAATAAATTACATAAGTTCCTAATGAGACTATCTCATTTCCCATCTTCAATTAACTCGACAGTTGACAGTAAACTCCATGCTAGATGTATCACGTTGAAACATGTATAGTCACTTACAAATTGCAAACGTCATAAAATGCTAAAAGCGAATATACTTTTAGTTCTGACAGTCCCGAAAGCGCAAACGGATAAGCATCTCCTGTGAACGTGTGTAGTGTCGACTAATGTGGTAGATGCTGTGGCCAGATAAGCACATGTGACAAGTGGGAGCAACTACTGCAATGAGACACACCAATTATTCTTAGTAATTTATACTCATCCTTGTTAGATTACTCATTTTGTCTCGCGGCGTACTTTCAATGTATTCGGGTAATATTTATTTGTTAATTCACTAGCTAGCAAAAGTGACTTCGCCCGCGTAAATTAGGTCAAATCTTTAGGCCACTTTTCAAGGCACCGTACATGAGAAACATTTTGTGTTTATTTTGGGTTTTCGCTTTTTTTTAAGAATAATAACGTTGACGTGACCTTAGAATTTATAAGCGTAATATTGAATGCTAGTGATAGATTACAGCAATATCTCTTACAAATTAAATCAAATCAAAGCTTGCAGTAATATTGCGGGTCGGTGACCTCTGCAGAGCTTAGGATTGCATCTACCACGTTTTATAATTGGGACCACGTCGTCTATTACCTGAGTATGCTTAATTTATGAATGCTATCAAATAATATAGTTTCACAATCCCATTTTACGTCCGCCCGCGTGTGGACTGCACAGTATCTGTGCTCATAAAATCGAAATTACCTAATGAATAATACGGGATTACTTTAATAGCTCCACGCACCTATACTACTTTTGTTATTTGCTTTCTCATAATTCTACTATTATGGTAACGCACTTGATTCAATCTGATGATATCTCGGATTACTAAAATGTCGTAAAATGTAATGTGTGTAATTTAACTTCATGGTATAACGTACAGCCAATCACAGGTGACTATTATTTGTATTGATGCTGTAAATATTTGGGTACATTAACTATAATTATCAACTTAAACCTTACTCTGGTTGGATTTCGTAGAGAATCAGAAATCATATTGGTTTATTTCTGAAATTAACATTAGATTTTTTTAAAATTAAATTTAGAAAAACAATTATTAATCATATAGTTTCATATTTATTGCACGAAAAACATGTAACAAGGTGCGGAAAAAGTGTTTGAGATGATACTATGCAAGTGTGACGTGACTGTACCGTAGCCTGACATTACAAAAAATTGTCATCGCCTTATCACAGTCACAGTATAACCACAAATTAGACATGCGCGGCGCTCTGACAGATAGCCCGCTTAGAACAACACGCCATTTTTGACGCACGCACACAGAGACATGAGTTTACAAGCGAAGTCAGTGAGCTTCGGTGAGTCGGAAAGTCGCACTGTCGCGAGTATTTTTGTTTTTATCGAACTTGGTGCAATTTTTCACATGATGAATTTTGTTTTCGGCCGTTTCTGTCAAGTAGGTAGGTATAACTTACTTATTTCATTTTAAAAATTCAGAGCGAATATAGTAGTAACCCTATGCGGTTCACGCAAGTTTTGGAAAAAGGCGCGAGCGGTCCTTCTGTAAACTCTTTATTTTGTGGTATAACTACTCTGAGTTTCTGTCACGTCAACAGCGATCATTACGTTCTATTTTCAATCACTAGAGGCGCTGTACCAAAATCTCATCCAAAAACGTCAATGCGGTTTGAGTTGACGCTAGCGGCTGTCTATGGTAGAGATCTCTTTCCAGAATCAGAAATATTTATTGAATAAACCATGGATGTCTCAAGCTAGTTGGCATTGCAAAATTACAGTACACTGGTTTACCCATTTCGGGCATTCAACAATAATTTATACATAAACAGTAGTGTAAGTATATTCATGTAGATGTATAATCATGTTTTTTATATATTCATTAAATTAATTATTAAATTATTAGATATTGTTAGTTGTATTGTATCTGCATATAAAGAGAGATAGAGAGAGAGGGATGTTAATTTTTATTATAAATCCGTTTTCGTGGCAAGGATTTTAATAACATTTATTTGAACTTAATGAATTATAGGCACATGCAAACACACTATTGCTCAAGTCATAGCCCGTCAAGTAGATGCGTACATTATGTCTTAACATTTTTATTTTCCGTCTTCGTTCAGTAATTACGAACGGTGAACATTAAAGTTTTGCTGGTCGGCGGCAGAGAATATAAATCGGGTGTTTCATGAAATATCGGGTCGCTGCCGTGGGCTACGCGCCGACGTCGCCCGCCCTTATCTTCGTCGATGCGATTTTATACGATATTCGATTTTTATTTTTCTGACTTTTATGAATCGGTTGTTCGCGGTGTATCGATAATTCGAGATCAGTTTTTTATGTTATGGTTACATACAGTTAGCGAGACACTTATATAAAACGTATCCTGAGCAGCTAACAAAATGACAACCCTAGTGTCGTTTTAAAATTCCTGCGTATTTCGAAAATTGCTCGGGTTACGTTGAATACTTTTTCCAATAAAAAGCACTAAGCTATAAACCGGTTGCGTTGGTCGTTCTCACAAGGTACCTGGCTTCATAACTGGCTACTTTATGCTATTGTAATGATCTAGGAGCAGCTACTGCCTACAAAAAAGCTCGCATTGTCTCAACACTCGTTACCGTATACGGTCAAGTATTTTATCACCTCGCGCGTCGACCGAGACACTTCCGAGAAATAGAAAAAAACGATGGGAATTTTTCATCCAATTTTAAATATTTTGTCGTTTCGGTTTTAGTAGTTCTCCGTACAGGAGTTGATTGTAACGATCGGGAATGTGTATTTTAGATAATTGCCGAAATTTTGCTTACTCTTTTCATGGCGAAGTCGGTTAATGAGCATAAAAAATGGCCGCGCTGCTTATGAATTCCTGTTGTGTACACAGTTTTCGAAAAAGTTTCGCAGGCGAATTATTCATAATGAGTATCAGAGGATAAAATTACTTCACCGAATTTTATGACTTATTGCCATGTTATTACGACACTTTTCTGGTTGTAGATTGTCGCACCCATGTTCGGAATTTATATAACGTATAGCTTTTAAATTTTAAAAAATACCATGTTTGTCGCTCGAGGGTTGAGGGTACGATCGATTGAGTTTATGATGGGTATTTTTATTATTTTATGTTAATGCACTAAATACGTAGTTACACGGGTATGATTGCATGTATCATCGTATTGTGCGCGTACGCAGATACCACGTCTAGGCCCGCGGAGCTTTGGTGAATACTACTTTATTTGTGCAATTAAGAACAATAAGACTATTCTCTCCTACATAATTACTGCTAAGTGCATACCGATGTGAATACTTGCATATTTTCTGTTGATGCACATTTTCTTTTGAATTGTTTAGCCTATAATCTTCTCAGATAGTTTTTGCTTCAGCGTAACTGAACTCTACATTTATGTGCTTTGTTTTTTAATATGACTGGCTCGGTGGCTTGTTCGGTATCAATTCTGCTTATCGAGCTGTGGTCCTGCCACTTTGACTTTGACCCAGGACAAACTATAATGCACACATTTTTGGATTGTTTTATTTATTTATTAGTTTGTACACAAATTACAGTTTTTTACATAGAAAAATAAGGATAGCTAAAGTACAGGTGAGCTCATCTCTAAAGCCAGCTTCTTTTGTGTCAGCGTGTTATACATTTATCTCTATATGAATATCTAGATTAATTGCCAAGTTTTAAAAGGTTTGTTGGTCAATCAAAATTTTGATCGTATGAGTATTAGAGCCTTTAAATACGATCAGCTACAGAAACACGTAACTTACTATGTGATCAGGATTTAGTGATCAAAACGTGACATTAACTTTGTTGAAGTTAACATAGATGTATTAACATAGAGATTACCAAAAGTAATAAGTAGGTGGTATTACTTCAGAAGGCTTTCTTGTTGACTGTACGAGCTAATCGCAAAAAAGGTTGAACGAGCTTCGCGAATCCTTGGTGGAAAAGCAAATCTATACATGAGGTGGTTTTAATTTCTCACACCTAGAATGAATACGCTTCAAAACTGCAATTACAATCTTAGCCTCGCAAAAGAAATATAACATATTTATTTATCTGTTGAAAGTTTCATTTAAAACTAAACTTCTAATAGTTTTCACGTAAGACTAGAAAATACAAAAAAAAATCTAAAGATGCATTTTTATGTTTTCAGAATCGTTTAAGACACAAACTCATTAATTTACAGTCTTTAATTCGTGAAACTAGTATAATTTATATAAAGATATCTTGTCTTGTAGCAGCTACAATAACGTGTTTTGTTTCTTGTATAGGCTCATTGAGTGGGCTCGTTCTGAGAAAGCGTAGTGTTAGGAATACTAATAATTTAATTGTCGAGGTGGGACTGCTTAATGGCTCGGATTAAACAATTATACAAATTCTGTATCTTTTATCTATAAGCTTATTTTCTATTCAAAGTTATCTGTACTTTACTATGCGTTACAATCTGATATTAAAAAATAGTTTAACTGTTTCAGTCTTAGGTTTTAGTGTGTTGAGTGAAAATGGAGAGTAGAAAATGGAGTGTTACATGCCATTGACATCGCAAAGTAAACGTTTATCTGCAGGTGACTGTAATCCTTTTTGGATCTTTTTGTACTCTTAAAATACTGCATCAGAAGAAAGCACGCAAACCAAGGCTGGGAACGCGTTTAAATAATTTACCGTCTCAACTAAAAATGAAATTGTATAATATTATTTGCATTAAGTCATCCTTCGATATTCAGATCTGTCGATCGCGGAGCTCAGCCTCGCAAAAACTGAAGCTTACAGGGGTTCGTGGCAGAAAAGGACAGAAAAGGAAAAAGGTTCTTAGCACAGGTAGTGTCGGGGCTTATTGTCGTGTCATAACTTGTTGTGACGAGCTTCGTTACGCGCGGTAACGCTAAACGAGCAACCCGACACCTGTTGCGTGTTGCGTGCAATGCGGTGCGGCTGCGGTGGACGCCCGATCCGTGCGAGACTCTCACAGATGCCGATGGTGTTTGGCTTTTGACTTTGACGCTGAAACATATTTACTGTTCTGGCTAACAATCAGTTTATGATGGACGCATACAAATACAGAACAGAGAAACTGAAGAAGTTGAAGTAAATTTAAATAACATCATTTATATGACAGCATTATCACCCATAAGAACATGACGAAGTCACAGTACTTTATGACTGGTATCGATTCTTTGTTCTTAAGGAATGGATTGTAAGTACTGTTTATGAAACACCGAGCTTATGAATATTGACCGTTAATGTTTAATGTAGGTATGTTACCTACATGTTTTTGCCTAAGTTAGTATTATAAACACGAAAACTGTCTTGTAAAGGAATAGTGTAGAGAAATACGAGTTTACAATTAACCTGCCAATAGTATGCCTGAATGTAGCTGACTTAAGTAATCACAACAATCTTCTTACCATGACTACAGGACACTAAGATGGCTATTGTATTCAAAGGTTCGTAAGCTGCATCAATCATCCAATGATAGAGTCAAGTTGTGATTTTGATCAAGATCTGGCAACGTAACTTGACGTATGAGCCAATCTTAGGAGTATGTTTTCTTAGAAATAGTAAATATTTTCGGATTGTATTTAATTGACGGCACGATTAGTGCGCTGTAGCACGGTTTCTCGCCTTTAATTCCGTAGTGTCCCGGGTTCGATCCGCGGTCAGGTCAATTTAGGAAACGATCTTTTCTAAATTGGCTTGGGTCTGGGTGTGCTGGGAGACGCCCCTGGCTTAATTCCTTGTCTAGTACCTCGTAACACCACTTTGAGACCATGACAAGAGGTGTGCTGTCTGGCGTATATTTATATTTATTTTAGGTATTTAAGAATAGTTTCTATAAGGACAACATACATTTTTCTTATTTTCTACACGATTGTGTATCAATTCATTGTGTGTGTTCGAGTAGAACACAAAAACTGTAGAAAAACACCCTGCTTAAATTCAACATGTTGTTAAAATCAAGACAACTGTGTTGCACAAAACGATGTTTAATTTAGCCCTAAAAATGTAAAAGATGTTGTGGTAGACCGAAGAAACGATGTCGGATGAGTTTGAGTCGTTTGGAAAGGTTGAGTTTAAAATAACAATAGACCGTTCAGAGTGAAAGAAGAATACGAAGCACCTTGCCATCCAGTGGGACTGAATAACAACAACAAGCATGTTTCATACCAGGTCAATACTCGTAACGTCAAGTTAGGAACTTAACTAATATCGGATAGTCTCTCGGTATCCAAACTGAGAATTTAAATTTTATGTCTTAAAAACTTAAGTCTATTCAATAAACTCATCTTCAAGTAGGACAATGGATGTTCCTTTTGGAAGAACTATCCCCAACGGCTAAATAAATATTATTGTGCCTCAGCAAATATTAGTATACAAATGCTGGCTTGATTCAAGTCGTGTATAAAAATCATAAAATTGCACTCTCAGGTTCCGCTGAATAAGTAAGTTGCGGTCTCTATTTTAAATGTGTCTTTATTACGCCTGCCTAGCAGCGATCCCATAATGCCTCATTATGCTGTATGGTGGCTCCGGACGCAAATGCGAGACGCGCAGGGTTACCAGATGCGTAACTTGAAAAACCTGATTTATATTTAGATTACCCTGACAGTTTATAAAATAAACTTGATGGTTTTATGGGGAATTTTTGCTTCTGCTTGAAACATTTTCTTAAAAAGTCCTTGAGCACCGACATAAGTCGCAGCAAGTTGGTTTTTGTGTGTAGGATTTAGTATGTGTGCAGCAAAGAAGTATAATATGCAGCCTACATACCTGATTTTAACATTTCGAGCCTTTTCAAGAAGAGAGTGATCAAACATTCATTTGGGTGCATTATGTAACATTTTTGACCATATCATATTCCAGATCAAGTGAAATAAGTAGTCAAATGTAAGGCTGTTTAGACAATCTATGCATAAACCTGTTAGATTGTTTTGGGACATTATTAAGAAAACACACCATAATGTATCACCCAGTGCATCTTTTTTCAATAGTCATGTTTAGCGATCGTGGTTTTCTTTCAGAAAAGTTTGAATGAGTAGATTTTATCTTTGGAAAAAATAACATGTAAATATTCACAAACGAACCCGTAGCCCTAGTAGCATACCTACCCACTACCAAACATGTAAAGGGGATTAACATATTAAGGACCTTTAGAAACGTAATATTCTGAGTATTCAATTCGGTAGAGTCTTTATCTATTAAAATGTTGAGTTTTACTCATTGAGAATAACATTATCAACGACATTTGCAAAGTTGTAACATGAAACAGCATCGCATGTATTGCTCTGATCTCATAAATATTAGATTTTAATCTCAATTACTTACAGTGTGTGTTAAAATCAAGAATAATAAAAATACCGCAATAATTCAGCCATATCTGCGTTATCTACCAAAGAAGATAATATAAGCGAAAGAATCCCTTCCGGGACTCTTTGCGTACCAACAAGCGTCCACAACCATTGCGCTCAGCGGGTCAATTATTACTATTTTCTATTTCAAAACATAATTCATGATCATCATAGAGAGGAGACAACATAGACTATACTCGTGCGTCGCTTGAACAACTCTAAAACAGTTTTTATTTTTAATACACATCCTCCCATGGCTAACTCGTAGGGGCTCATTTATCACTTATTGATATTAAACCACAGAACTTTAAAAATAACACGGCATAACCTTCTAATCGTATCGCTTTGCCCCCGTTCCTAAATCCACCACGCGGCGGAATGCCGGAGAACAAGTTTTCTATCCGTCCTGCTCTCTTCTACGGTGTAGATATGTCTGTCCTTGTCAGTCGCTTGTCATTTTCTATAAGTTTTTCTAACATTCTCCGCTCGCGCCGCCCCCTCCGTTTCGACCAAACGCCTGTCTGTGAAACGATAAATTTTATTTGTTCAACAGTTATGACTATTGTTTGAGACACTGATGTTTGCCACGCTTGGTTAGGGACCAGTGTTTGCTCGCGTATAATGACGCCCGATTACCTCATCCTGCTAGTGACGCTTTAATTTTACTTTAGGACCCGTCACTTACTTAAATCTGAAAGACTCGACAAGTTACATTTATAATTTATCACGTGTAGAGAATAATAAATACTACATAGCACTGGGTGGCACTCTATTTTCAATTAACCTACTATGTTTTTATAACGAAAGCATTTATATTAACTTAAACTATATTCATAACATAGAGATGGAACATAATGGAAATATCAAGAAGAAATTGTTATCTACCTGGATGACCACTAATTCCTGTGACATAACTGTGTAGCTAAGTTTAGAATGAACATTTAAAAAAGTAACGTAACAGGTTTTTTTTTCTATATGCTCATATTGGCAGGTAGAAAAGGGATTGTTATTCACCAACAAGATCATTCGTCATTCGCAGCCGTAAGAGGTCCACAGCTGAACACGGACGTCCCCAGTCCCCACTAGATTCATTTATATCGATCTTCTTGTTGTTGCCCGTTGCGGTATGAGAATCATTATTTCGATGATTCTCTTCAAGGATATTGGTTAAACTACTATTTACAACTAATTGTATAAATAACTAAAAAATTCTCAGACAGCTTGTTTAATGATTTGTTGAAATTTCACAACTGACTAATCAGTCTCAAACCGTAAACTATAATTTGGTAACAAAGTTAGCAACTTTGGCGTTCCTCAGGGCAGCATTCTAGGCCCGTTATTCTTTACTTTCTAAATACTTTTGGTATTCCTGTATAAAGGAAACTTATTCATTCATAATTCAGTCACCAGGCTCTGTATAGCAACAAAACTAAAAGCGAGGTTAACTGCGAACCTTTGATGTTGGAGTCCTTACGTCCCAACAAAAAGTGATATCTATCCATTTTTTAACGACTAGTGAAATAAGAATCTTATCAAACAATTAACAATGGTGTTGGTTAACATAAATTAACAAGCATTGTAGATAACGCTCGCCAATAAAACACGACAGTGTTGCAATGCTCCCGGTCCGAGCTAAAATCTTAATCTAAGCCTGCTCCGTTCACCGGCTGCTTACCGCTAACGAGTTACAAATTAAAAGAGACCGAGACGTGTGCCAAAGGTAACTTTATGGGCTTCGCATGTCTTATATCAATAAATTATTAACTACGCTCCTTGTTTGATTTCACATTTATACTTACCATTTGTCACTTTAAAATGTGCTTTATGTCTTTTATTGATAGTCTAAAATGCTTTATAAGACAATGTCGTGCCGACACTGGAATCTCATCCTTAATTCACCGGCTTAGTACTTAATTCTTGCTGGCGTGTTCGGAGATGAGCAGTTACAAATAGTAGCAAGTAAGCAGGTACTTGAGCTTGAGCGAGGAGAGGCGAGAATATTTAGTTTTAATTAATACGAGGATCTAGGCTCTGGTACCTATTCGCTATTTTCAATTAGGCCTCGGCGCCGGTAGCGTGTTTTGAATTGTGTGATTTAATAGGATTCAGCATTTCCCATACAATTAATATTGTATCATGAATTTCGCTCGAACTTGGGTCAGTTCATGACATGGGTGTATAATTTAGTATGCCAATAGTCGGTTGTCCGGAGATTATGGTCATGCGATCCTTTATAAATAATTACTGTGCAGGATTCTGGTAGTGGGCATAAATCTAGCAGGTCATAACATACTGTGTCTGATGACATTTTTATTTTCGTTTTTCGCGTGTCCAAGAGGCTCTTGCCACCTGCATCTTCAGGTTGCAACATTGCTGAATATTTTTTTGTTTTACCAAGCACACAATAAATCAAAGATTGACAAGACGTAGAACAAAGTGTACGTGAAATATTACTGAGTTGTGGAAATATTGATGGACGGTAACTTTACTAATAATCAAAAGATTCCGTGCGTTGTTTTTTTGAGTTTCATGTTTGTGAGACAAAACCTCCACTGGCCTGAACTATCTAGTCTTCCAGTTCTTGCATCTAAATTAATCAAGCAAAAAAAAAAGCAGTAGACAGTATGTTCTCACTCTATCACAATCTCACATTCCCCTCCCTCTATATGTTATGATTTACTAGCCTTTTGTCTGTCACCTGTTCGTCTTGAAACTGATCATTTAACAGACATCTCCATTGGAGAAGCTTTTCAGGGTCTGTTTTATAATTTAATTTTTTAGTTAAATGAGCCAGTGAAAAGTCAACCAGAAATGCATCTTGTAATTCGGAAAATCTTCAGGCAGTTTAGAGGCAATGAACGTGCAGTCTAGTTTTGAAAAAAGAGGCCGCATAGCTATTTCAACATAGGCACAACACTAAACCGCTACATACATGTAAAAAAGTATGTAAACTGTACGGCCAGCGTCAGGGTTAGAAGTCATGAGTTTAAGTGTAGCATGTTTCGTTCTCACGACTTTTCCCACAAGTCACTGTCTTCCTCACCGCTACGCTAAAAGACAGTTTAACACAAAATAAAAACCAGATTTTTCTTTACATTCATTGGTGTGATTTTCAACACAATGGAAGTGTCACTTTATTAGGTACTGTTGAATACAATCCTCAATTAGGCGACATCTACCTAACGTCGTTAAATATTTCGTAACATATTCGGAATTATACGTTTAATTGTCTCATAACGACTTATTAAGAGAGCTGTTTACACAGTTTCTTTTTAATTGAATGTTCTTAGTACTCTTTTTCCCTTACTAATTGAAGTCATGCTGCTAAATTTATTTGTTACTTAAGGTGTACTTGTGCAGCTCGGTGGTAAGAGTGGAAGGTCCAAAATCTAGGAGTCCTCCGTTTTTGTTTCTGTCAGCTATAGTTTGCTACGGTTTCTTTCTGACCTTAAAAATCTCAATCAGCAATCTTGCCAGATACTTGGTGATCTCCAGCCTGGTTCTGTTCCGAAAATTCCGAAGACACACTTTTTGACTGACGTGGGATTGAATCCCAGAACTTCTGAAATTCGGGCAGTGCGCTTTCACCACTCGCCCATGGCGGCGTTTTACACCAGTGCTTAAAACTTAAAGCTCTTTCTCAACATACCTGCATATGCTAACTAGTTTGTCAAGCCTACAATGTTGTATATGTACGTATGTTGATTAATTGTTGATAATCGTATGTACATATATAATGTATTGTAAATTCAAACCAAAATATATGAGGTCAGCGACCTCATGGTCAAGTGGGAAGAAAAGCAATAAACATTTTATAGTCGGACCAGTCTTTTGGTGTGGTGTTCGTTTACCTACTATTTTTTATATCTTAAGTCATTGTGTGTAGCCTTAATGTTTTTCTAGAAGTGGAAAATGTTCCAGTGCACCTTCAATGATGTTTATCGTAAGTTGTGATGTTTATAGCTAAGTTATTATAGTTTATTAAGCTTTAGGGGTTTTTCTTTCATTATATTTTTAAACTACGAAAATATTTTAAATGATTCATAATATGATGATACCGGAATTTCTACAGTCCTAACAGTAAAGTTCAATATTATAAGAAATATATATTTTTTTATCAAAGGTTAATGGATATTTGGAACAATCACCAGTGTCCATAAAGTTATTAGAAACTAAATGGTAACAAATTGGCATTTCGAACTATATGAGGTTTTGAGATTACTTTCACAAGTGATCTTGCCTGCCATTTGCGGACGTATGGCGCGTTCCACTAATGGCACTTAGTGTTTCACATCATGGGAAAAAACTGCTTTCAGTCATGTTAACCTGCTGCCCAGCTATATCTTCACAAACGCTATCTACTCATGTACAGGATGAATATGAAAAGGTTTACAAAAACGATATGGCATTTTCAGTAAGTGATATAGTAAACTATTTAAGTGAAAATTTGATTTTTCCAATTGACTTTAATTTCAATTGTCAATTAGACTCAAATTCAGACACAACATTTACTATGCTATATCGTCTTGTGAGTCTTTTGTTAATCACCCGGTATTTTATTAATGCAAGTTTTGGTTTTTTAGCTAGTGAACATTTTATCCATATGTTTTTGCCATTATTAATCATACTTAATTCGGGTGAACCAGTCAAAAAGGAACCAGTAAACTTATTAAAAAAATATAGTCAATTTAAAAATGTCGATGAATATTTTGCGTTAGTTGTGCGTCTAGGTGTTATTTTCTTTTTATGAACGAATAAAATGAATGTGAATATTTAGACATTAATATTTTACTTTCTGACACCCATCTTACCTTGAACTAAGCCAATTGTACTATACAAGCTCTGATTTATTTGGAGTAGGATGACTTGCCCGATTTTTTAGAATTTATTAGTTGCACGAAACTTCATCATGTGGACCTTAGTTATAGACCTCCAGGTGCCATAAGTGGGACGCAGAAACACGTCCGACTGCCAATACGACATAATCACCGCCTAATCGAAAGTAAGCCAATACTTAAGTCGGGTAAAGTAGCAGTTAGTGTCGGGTAGCTCGCGAGTCGCGGATTCTCGGCCTATCGGCTTCCGGCGTGCGGCCGCTTTCACAAAGCCTATCGAATAGCCTATTAAAGCGCATTCATAAATTATACATAACATTTAACTGATAAGTACTTCCGCGATTTTATTCGAAATCGAGACACATCTATTGTGCTGCCCATTGTAATCTCGCGGCTGATATATCGTGATGTTTACGTTGCAATGCTCGCCAGGCCAATAGAATACAATGTAGCTGAGCTTACCGTTGAAATGTATAAGAAATCTATCCATAGACTCAGCTAGCCAATGCAATACAGCACGTTAAATATTTAAAAAAAACATCATTAGTCTCAGCCACAACACGTCCACTGCTGCACATAGGCCTCCTCTACAGTTTTCCTAAGCGACCGCTTGCAGGCGGTCTGAATTCACCAGAATCCTGCGAACTTTATCTACCAGGGGCCGTATTACGATCTCTTATAGCCAGTCAAGTTAATTTCCTAAACTGAGCATAGCGAGCGATTTCCTTATAAAATCTTTAATTTCCAGCTAGTCAGAGGTTACCTGTCAATAATGCATCCTCTAGGCCAGATATTTACTGACGAAATTGCTCGTTACCCTCAGTTTAGGAAATTTACTTGACTGGCTATAAGAGATGGCGATACCGCCTCAGGTAGTCCGTCCACCTTGCAGGCGGACGTTCCACGCTGCGCCTACTTTGAACGGTCTATATCTAAAAATATAGTCATAAATATTTATAATAAAGGATACTGATGCAAAATGACATTTCTCTGTCAGTTTCAGCATTACGTATTTAAACTGTAAAAGCAGGGCTAATATTGACGCTACTTAATTTTTTTGTGAAGTACCAGCTGTCCATCAGCGGTTTCGCCCGCGTAGACTGTCTTCCCCATAAAATACGGCCTAAATTTAAAAAAAAATAGCTTATATCACTCCATGATAATGTAGCTTTATATTAGTGAAATAATTCTTAAAATCGGTCCAGTAGTTTCAGAGCCTATTCAATACAAACAAACAACAAAAAAACAAACAAACAAATATTTTTTATTAGTATTGATAGTATAGATGTCATTTTTCTTTGCATAGAAGGCAAGTAATCACGGTTAATCATGTTCATATTAAGCAAAATAAAGGCTAAATCCACTCGGACCAAGTTGCGGGCTACGGCAAATAGTAAATATTGTAAGTTAAGTGCTTAATATTTGCTGATGATTAAGTGGAAAACATGATGATTTGAAATGAGGCGCTTGAACTTTGCCCACTAATAACTACACACTTAACAAACAAAATTTAATTTAATTTATGTTATCTGCAGTGCAAAAGCTACGTCTTGCATATTATTTGCATGTTTAACTTATTAAGAAAGGTAAAGAGTGCGTATGAAGAGAAGATCAACTTTAAAAATAATCACAAAGACTAGTTATTGAACATTTAAGTAAATCGAAATGACCATAAATATATTTTAAATGTGCATTTATTTTATTATATTATTATTTATTTTTTAGTGTGTATTTAAAGTGGCAACTCGTGGTGGACGTATAGGTCTATACATTTTTGAAATTGACATGTTGAAACGACAGGTAGCGTATTGCTTTTGGCTAGTTCCCTTAATACTAAAAGTCCTCACCAGTAGCCAGCCAAACCTAGCCAAGGTGTTTTTTTTATATTTATGAATTTATTATTAGCCGCCAAGCAGTTTCATCTGCAAGTAAAAGTTAAACAAAATCAGAAATATCTAAACCAAAGTTTTACTTACAATCCTAAACCATATTATGACATTAAAATTATATGCAGCACGTTTTAAAAAAAAAAACATGTTCAAGGTTCGAACACCAAAATTGGTTTTTTAATCAGAATGCTGGGTCATTTCATAAATTTATGGCGTCGTCAATGGCTCAGTATTTGTTTCCCGATGCAGGTAACATATCTCCGAGGCGGCGGGGGGTGTCTGGGGCGAGGTAGCGATGCGCAGGAGTGCCTCCGCGCAGCGTTTTGGTCTGTGTTAGAAATTTATTTTCATACATTGTTATATTCACCTTTTATCATTTGAAGTATTCAACAACATGTAAATATATTAACGGTATAATATTCTACTGTATTCATCATCATGGCATATTGTATTCCTTTTAGTATTTAATTAATCCCAAATTGGAGTGTCTGAAGTTGAAAAACAGTAGGTTTATCAGATTTTGCTGACTTTCGCAACTCTGTATCTAAAAATACTAATAATAGGCTACGGTAATTCTCACTAAAGGTTAAAACAACTTTCATATTCACTGTCAACATTTAATGCACATGGTACTGGTGTAAAACCTAATATTTTACTCTGACTTCCTTCTGAAAGAGGAGAGTACCTCTCTCATCCTTTACTTTGATTTACATCAAGCATCACAACAATCCTGTTTAGATGATTTCACCACGAAATCTGGAAAATGTACGCTACCCACCTAATGATGTTTGAAAATTCAGCTATCTATTATCGACTAGTCATTTATGTAAGTTATAAAAATATTTGATTTTTGTCAAAAAATATATTTGGTTTCGGACGATGGACTTTTTATTGTTTATCGCCATTTAACTATAAGTGTCGGGCTTTTTACCCAACATAATGTCTCTAACGTGAGATTGAAATGTTGTTTGAAAAAAAGTTTATTGATGTAGCGGTACTTCAGGCTAGCTTTACTTTATCTTGTCAGGATTCGAGTTGTATAAATACAACTTATAATATGTAAAATTATGCAAAGAGGCATAAACTTGTACTAAAGCCAATTAAGGATATAATAAATAAATTATCCGGATTTTGATTAACACATTAGTATAAAAAGTGGATCACAGGCCACAAAATTTCTATATTTTTTGATCAAATTCCATCCTAATCAACTCAGCTATGGTAATTAATCTCACAAGACGCGCTATTTTATAGACTTTTTTTGTTATCGTCTATGCACTAATGGGATGTCTTAGGACGATCCGTTTGGCTCAGCTGTAAGGAGCGGTTGAGGTACAGAAGGCTACTGGTTGAATTACCTCAACAGGCAAAATGAATAAGGCGCGGGTTGTTGTGGAACATTAGTTTTTCTAGTTTTAGTTGGACAAAATAAAAAATGTGACTAGGGCCAAGTTTGTGAATATTACACATCGACCATACCTATAAATACATTTATTAAATGTCCAAATCTTTTGAGTGACAAAATCGAATGGTGAATCACAGGTTTTATAAAAATAGGGTAAAAATATCTCTACATTAATAGATTGATAAAATTATACAAAACTTCCTGTGCAGGTGCTAGGTTTCTCCCTCAAAACCGTTCGTAGGGTTTTCATAGAACATAACTTTAGAGTTAAGTACTCGATTCGGTATTAGCTTGTTTGACTTATTTTTAATAAAAGTATGATTCGAGAAATCGTTTTCTTTTGTGTCATTACAATTCCTAATCCTAAGGAGTTTTTAATATAGTAAAAGCATTTGTTACAACATTAAATATTCCATTTTGTAATTAATAATAAATAACAACTATTCCAACATAGCGAACGAAATTAATTTTACTGTGATACTGATTCTTTTATGATGGAAAACTTTAAGCATCGATCTATAAACTTTTCGGTGTCGTAGCTAGCATATTTATGTATTTATTTAAATTATCTACAGAGTAAATTACCTAACGACATTTTGTTAATAGACCTTATCAGGTTACCGTCGCTGCTTTTTGTAGAGCACATCAGTGAATGATGTTAGGGCAGGTCTTACCTGGCTTATTGTTGCGTCGATTAGGCGGGCTGAGCATATTCGTGTTCCCTTCCGACGACTCGGCCGCCATTGTAGTCTGATTGCTTTTTGATGCGGCGACGCTTGTGACTTATGCGGTTTGACTCGCCGGACAGTCGTGATAATGACCGGTTTCGCAGTTTAGGCGGGACCGTTTAATGTGTGAACGTTATTATTACGTTTTTTAGCGTCCCGATATGCCGGATAAAGTGATTTGTGAACGCATGAAAACTGACAGTTTATAGCTATTAATGCAGTTTTGGATGTCGTTATTGTGAATATGAAGTTTTGATGAATGCTAACTTTTAATGACGTTTTTTTGACCGAAATTACTTTATCTGTCTTTGAAACGTTCTTCAATAACTAATAAAGTTTTCTTTAATTGCAGGTACGTCCTCGAATAAAATTAAAAACAACCGGTGAGTACAAAGTTATAAACAATTCACCATTTAATGACACGTCGAGCGCACCATTACATTCTATATACGAGATAATCACAGAACACTTATCAAACAAAAAGGATTTTAATTTACCGAAGGCGAGGTACCATTCGTGCATGCCAGCATGTTCTCAGATGGATCGGCTGAGGCTAGATCGCCGTTGGCTAAGCAGCGCTCAGCTACTAGTCAATCTTGGGCAGGCATGTGGCGGCCATGTTGCGCGGACAGACGGACGGACGCGGACTCGCCTGTAATTGCTGAGCTATTCGCCGACGGCTGTTTTTCTAAAATAGTGCGATGTACACTGGCGGCTGGAACGCCACTTTTAAATATCTTGATTATTTAATTAAACGTTAATAAAAGTCACAAATCCGTTCCACTCGTTTTTGTAGGGAAAAGTGTTTTTAATGTTTAATGTACTTGGGCTGTTTGTTTTATAACTTAAATGAGGGAAGAACAAAAAGTGGACAGCATAGCATGGCATTATTGTTGATTAATATCTTAAATAGATTGCTTGTCTGCCATTTAAATAAGAATAAGCATTTTTGGCCCCAGTGCTTTATCGACAGAACTATCCTAAATAACGCTGAATCCCTTTTTGTGTAGACAGGGGAAAAGAAATGTGCCACTAGTTCCCCAGTAGACCACACAACAACTACCCAATAACCTTTAGCTACCTAATTCGCCAGCAGGAACACAATTTCAGGCAATCAGCCTTATTATGCCAGACCTACATGAATACATTTAGCCTGATATTATGTATTACTCTGTTAAAGTTCTATAAATGTCTCATGCGAGGCTTTCAAAAAATTGATGATGAATATACCTTATATTCATCATTAAACATACTACAGTTATAAGGCTATATTCTAAGCAAAATTGCAAACGAATTTATGATAAAGAAATTGTATTTGCGTAGGTAATAACTTACTTCCAGCCCAACGTGTGTTGACATAATACCTCTAGTAAACTTCTATTTGCTGATCTATTAGGAGCAGGGTACAATAATTTTACAAGCTACTAATACAATTATAGATCAATAGTTTATCAATAGTTTCGCGGTGCTGCCCACTGTTTTCACGTCATTTCTTTGATCCCTTACGCCGCAATGCTAAATTTACACCTAGATTTTATTATAAATAAATAAATAAATATCTGGGACAATTCACACCACGATCATCTGACCCCAAACTAAGCAGAGCTTGTAATATGGGCATCAGAGACTGATAAACATACTTAAATATTTCTAAATAAATAGATAATAACACCCAGACACACAACAAATACAAATGTTCGACACACAAATATTTGTCATGGATCGAACCCACAACCTCCGGCGCTAAAGGCAGGATCGCTGCCATTGCGCCAACAGGCCAGTCTGAAACTGAAACTAAAACCAGTACAATCGACCACCGCCAGAGCTTAGTTCTCATTTTCGTTACTATTTTTCTTAATACAGAACCATTTTTGTCACAACAGAAAATTGAGGTATCTATTCAACTGGCGAGAAATCGAGCGACGGGTGCTTATAGAACCCTTCCAACATTTAATAATTTTAGGTGCGTTCCATTAGTTTAAGACCCTATTCGCTTAGTTATTTTAACATGTAATGGAGAAAGCCGATAAGTACGTAATTGTGGTCTATTTTATATTCAACTAGCAATTTCGATTGAAAAATCGTCATTAAATGAGTGGTTCCGTTAACTGGCGCGTGATCAACAAACCAACTGCAGACTTACGCTTAGGGTTTGACATGAGAAAATAATTATTGCATCTTTGTAATGCAGCGGAATGCTGCGGTCTGTTTATAGAAAATGTTAGATTCGAGCCATTATGTTAGGCACGTAGGCACCCGTAAATGGTTTGTAATTGGAGGCGCATGTGAGGACGTTTTTGCCACCGTGATTACTGTCACGAGGATGTGACACCAGTTTTTGCCAGTTCCGAATGATATATTACGGCTTATTGGACGCTCTTAGGAGCTAGGATCGCTCGCGGTCCGCACCAGATACGACGATTATTTTGATACGTGTAGACATGTCTGAAGTTACCTTTGCGCATTTCAAATACTCGTAAAACTTTCACGTTTTAAGATAAGGTAGTTTTACACATACTGGTGCTGAGTTTTCTATAAAGGTTTCAAATCTTATTACTTTTTCACGCTGACCTATGGCTTGAGGCTTGAGGTCTTGGTTCAAGATATTATATTGGTCGTTTTACAAGGATAGATACTAGATCTAGAAATACATTCGATCAACAATTTGTTCAAAAACTTGTCAAGTTTTATTTTTTTTACAAAATAAATATCTTTACGAAAATGAACAGTTTATAAAAAAAAATGTGTTTGGTTTTCGGTTAATTACCGGCATTTTTGACACCAAAAATGTTTTATTCGTTCACTGTAAAAAAATGCTCATTTTTCTTCTTATCTTTCCCAAAACATTTTTTATACTTAAAACAAATTAAGAAGCAGAAACATAAATAGCAGATGTAACACAAGCATGTAGTTAAATGATGGAGAAAACCTAATTGATTTTATATGAGCATAGCTTACCTAATGCTTGATCAATTAGCGTGCCTATCTGTTTATCGGCCACTTCCAAATAAAGCCGCAATAACTTTCGAGCTTTCCCTCAGAGCTGTTTAGTCCACTTTTACATAGAGCGAACTCTAAATTAAGATCCCAGATACATTTATCATGTGCCTTTCGGAACCATGAGGACCGTAATTTATATGTTGCTCTTCTAGCCCACACGAGTTCGACGAGTATTCGTTATGTGTGAGACATAGATTTTGAGTCTTTGACATTATTTATGAGGACTTCTACGTCGAGATGTTTTATCGGCTCAACAATATACATGGGACCATGTTATTAAATGTTCTTTCATAGTTTACGTCTTATAATTCAATTCAGACAACATGTTGTTTTTGTTGTAATTCATGTCATGAAATTGAAGAAGTTCAAACTTTTAATAAAGCATCGATGGAAGCTTTGGTGATAGGTTTAACTTCACTATAAAAATCACGGCGCGGCGGGGTAAGAAAATCTCATTAAATATCAAAATAGTAACGATTAT